>OY723402.1:50525918-51749087 GCA_963210345.1 Inga oerstediana | reverse complement strand
TCACAATGATTGCACAACTTTCCGTGTTAAAAATGAACCACGTTGTTAAATATTTGTATATAAAATACTCTAATCCAGTTTTATATACAAGTCACAGTTCAGATAAAATTAGAAACCAGAATTTAAGTCGCTTAATCAAAGATTATTTAACATTAATTGCTTTATTCCAAAATTGATTTTCTTATCAATTCCTAATGAGAGAATAAATACTATATATATATATATACAACTTATAGTATTTATTAAGATAGAAACAAATGTAATTCTTGGACAATTTTAATCATGTTATCGAGTTTTCTTAAGAGAAAAGGATAAAAAAAATACCACTTGAACTTCAAATACTAAATTAGTGATTTCTTAAAGAAAAACTGAGTTGTTAATTATTATACTCTTTTTGTTAATCTCATTACTCTTATAGTCAATAAAACCAATTTAGGATTTGAAGTTCAAGTGGTATTTTTTTGTCTTTTTGTCTTTCTTAATTCTAAGAGTAAAATACATCCACCTCCCCTCTATCTACTCTAAGTACCTATTTGGATTAACAGTAGAAGCTGCTTTTCTAACATGATTGACGGTATACGAGGTAAGTTTGTAAAAGAGTTTTATCTTGACTTGTGTGAACGTATTTCTTGAACGCTAACCCAAACAAGCCATAAATTATAAAGACCTCCCTTTTATTTGAAAACCTATAAAGACTTCCCTTAAAATCAAAATGTATGCGACATAAACTTTCTTTTTAATTTTGATATTTAACTTCGATCTATCCAACTGTTAGTTAACTGCTAAATCATAGCATTGACCTATCATTTATGCCCCTCCTTAACATAAGTAATACTTAATAATCATTTAATTATAGATCTTCATCCAAAATTTTATAAATTATTTTAATATATATTTTTTATTTTTCACATAAAAACTACTTAATTTTTTTTTCTAAATTTAGTAAAAATATTAAATAGACCATTATTAAATATTAATATTAAAAGATAAATTAGGGATTTAGCATAATGAGGGTAAATTAGTAAAAAAAATTATTCAAATATAGCTTTTAATTAAAAAATAAACTTTAAGAATCTTTTTTAGAATATTCTTTAACGGAGTTAATGATTTAGACTAAAGTATATGTTTTAAAATAGAAGGGATGTCTGTGTAATTGAGGCAAAATAAAAGGGTGATTAGAGTATTTTACTCTAATTCTAATGCGATAGTTAAAAAGTGACTTATATTTTTTTTGATAAATAAAAAAAGTGATTTATATTAAGGGTTAGAACAATGTTTGAAAACTCAGACTGGATTAGACGGTTAGACCATCGGCCGAAGGGTCTGCCGGTCCGTTTCAATATATTTAGCTGTTCTGAGTGTTTGGCTGTTTTGGTCTGTTTTAAGTCCGCCATTGAGCCGGGATCCGCTATTAACCGGCAAATTGGAGCGGATTTTCAATAACCGAATGGCTCAAAGTTCGCTGGAAAAAAAGGAGAAGGAAGATGAAAAAATGATGGCTCATGGCTCAAAGTTCGCCAGAAAAAAAAAGAAGAAGAAAGAAACCAAAGGTAGAGCCAAATGGAGGAAGGAATAGGTAGATTTAAAGTACTTACTGCACTGATGTTATTTCATGCTTTAGTTTAATGATATGAGTTTGCAAAAAAAAAAATTAAGAAAATACTATGTCGGACTGAAACTGGAAACACTGGACGGGGAAGGTAATTGTCGGGAAATGAAAGTGCTGCAAGCTACCTAATGCCAGAGAGCGCGCTGGCGATTTCGAAGCTCTGAAAGTAAAACACTGTGAGTGACCGTTGCAGCTGCAACGGTCTCAGTTTTTTCCAACGCCGATCTGTTCCTTCCTGTGTTTCTGGTCTGCTTTTCCGTTCATCGGTTTCGTTGGCGTCGTGCTGCTGATCTGGAACTGTGGATCGGTGAAGTTGCTATCCTTCCGGTGTTTCTGTTCTTCTTTTCCGTTGATTTGGTTCGGTGCCGTCGTGCTGCTAATCTGGATCTGCGGTGAAGTTGCTTCAGTTGGCCTCTACTTTAAACCGTCGAGTTGTGTTCTTCCATAGTCAACCAGATCGTGTAAGAGCAACGTACCACTGCTTCATCGTCACTGTGCCGGAGAATCTGCTGTGAGGGAGAGAGACGTTGGCACTTTGGCTCTGTTTTTTCTGTTTCGTTTGCAGATCTGAGAGCGAGAGTGAAAGAGACGTTGACACTGTTCATCGTTTTTGTTGACCTTTTCTGTTTTCAAAAGGCATCTCCAACTGCTGGCCAGATCTGCTCCTCGGTGTTGGCATCTGTGGTCAATAGATATTGTTTATAAGCATGAGTGAAAAAGTTACTGAGGATCCCATGGAAGCATCAAAAGAACAAGATGAAATCAAAGGGAGAAACATCAAAAGAATGACGGAGCAGGGGATTGATGCATTGTACAAGGCAGAGAACAAAGGTGGTCATATAGATATAACGATGGAAGAGGCTAGTGGGAAGGCTATGCAAGTCAAGCATACCTCCAGGGTCACTAGAAGCATAATCTCTTATAAAGCAAAGCTATTGGGGGAAGAAGAGAAGGAAATTGATAGGAGTTTTGAGGATCAATTGGAAGAATG
Organism: Inga oerstediana; assembly: GCA_963210345.1. Taxonomy (NCBI): domain Eukaryota; kingdom Viridiplantae; phylum Streptophyta; class Magnoliopsida; order Fabales; family Fabaceae; genus Inga; species Inga oerstediana. Next base: position 51,746,487 of record OY723402.1, on the reverse strand, counting down.
GCTTCAAGAGGAAAGAGAGACTAATCAGGCAATGACAGAGGAGCAGAAGAAAGTTTTGGCCTCAGTTCCATGCCTCAACATCCCAGAAGAAAGGTTCAAAGAGCTTTGCAAACCTTGGAAGAATGCTCTTGTTCTAACGGTGTTAGGAAGAAGAGTCAGTTTGATTGTGATGAAGGATAGAATTAAGTGGTTGTTAAGATCTGAGAATTTCGACCTTGTTGACTTACCCAACAATTACTTTGTCTTCAAATCATCAGATAAATCCTTCTCTGCAAAACTCCTCTTTGAGGGTCCTTGGTTGGTTCAGGGTCATTATCTTGCAGTGCAGAGATGGAATCCAAATTTTAACCCATATTGCAATAAGGTTAAAAAAGTTGCAATCTGGGTTAGAATCCCAACACTTCCACTGCATGTGTATTCAGAGGATTGTATGCTTGCGATTGGGAATTTAATTGGCAGAGCTCTCAAAGTTGATTTAAACACTTTAGCACACAAGGAAAGTGATAAGTTTGTGGTAGAAAGAGGAAAATTCGCCAGAGTCAGTGTAGAAGTGGATCTAAATAAGCCACTACAATCCAAATTCTCCTTCAGAAACAGAATCTACACAGTGGAGTATGAAGGCCTGGAAATTATATGTTTTAAATGTGGGTTATATGGACACACTCAAGAAACTTGCCACCAAAAGCAATCGGATCTGATGACAAAAGGAATGCTAACGGAGGTGTCGCCGGAAACCATAACACCGGTTGTAAGTAATGAGAAGGGAAAAAGTACAGTAACTTTAATGTCTATTCCGGGAGTAGCAGTAGAGGAGGAGTATGGAGAATGGATGAAGGTCAAATCAAGGTCTCGACAGAGGACCCAACGAGCTGATTCGGACATGAAGAACTCAAGACGGGTTGAAGAGAGAGGAGAAGGATCGCGTTTTCATATCCTGAAAAATTCTGAAGCAGAGCCGTTACCTAAAGATAGGGAAGGATTAGCCGGGGAAAAAAAAATATGGGAAAGCAATGGAAGAAGAAAGAAGTTGCAGTAGGTATCTCGGATAGAGCAGGTCCGAGTGGAACAAAGGATGAGGGGAAGCAGACAGCTATGGAGATCTGCGCAGTGAAGAGTCAAAAGAAAGAGAAATCGAAGAAAGAGACCGATTCGGTGTCCAATAATCAATTTGGGCATGCCCAAGATGTTCAAACAGGAATTTCTCAAGCAAGTATTAAAGGACCAGGTGATAGTGCTGATGGGCTATCGAAATCTATGGTAGAAGGAAAAATAAATAAAGGTTTTTCTAGGCCTACACTGATTACTCCCTTATTTAAAAAAAAGCCAACAACTCGGACTCATCATTTGGTCTTCGGATCTGCATCTATATCTGGGCCATTTGATCTCAATAATGTAAACCAATTGCTTGGGCAAAAGAGAGAAAATAGAAAGGAGGAACGTGTTGACAACCGAACTGCACCCGCTGAAGAGGACTACCAGGAATGCTTGAATGACCCATCAGTAGTCTTAATAGAGGCAGGAGATGTGATCAACCAAGAGGAAGAGGCAACTATGGAGCAGGCAATAATGCAGCTCTCGGATTCAGTCCAATAGCCTTGGAGCTCAGGTTCTTCTTCTCCATCTCTCTATTTTAAATTAATTTTGTTATGGATATTATTTCTTGGAATTGTAGAGGCGCAGCCTCAAAAATTTTTCCAGGTCGAATCAGGGATATGCTCAGAGGTAAAAAGGTTAATATTCTTATTCTCTGTGAAACTCGTGTCAGTGGTAGTAAAGCGGACAAAATTATCAGACGTCTTGGTTTCAGTGCTTGGCTAAGACTTGAAGCTACTGGGTTTGCCGGTGGGATTTGGATCCTTTGGAATGAGGAAGAACTTAATCTTCAGTATATTTCTTCCTCCACTCAAGTTATCCATGTTAGAGCTACGGTTAAGAATAACTCTGTCAGTTTTTTGCTCTCATGCGTGTATGCTGAACCTAATTGTATGCTGCGTCAAAACCTTTGGGATGATATTGTCAACTTCAGTGACTCGGTTAATGAGCCGTGGCTGATCATAGGAGACTTTAATGCTTATTTGTCTACTGAAGATAAGAAAGGAGGCTCAGCTCCAAATCTTCGATCTATGCATCATTTCAGAGATTGCATAATGAAAGCTGAATTGATTGAATCTGAGTTTGTTGGCGAGCGATTCACATGGGAACGAGATTTCTTGAAGGAAAGGCTTGATTGGGCCTTCATAAATGCTTATTGGAACCAGGTTTACCCTCTAACTAAAACTCATCACCTGAACAAATTTGGTTCCGATCACAGGCCTATTCTTCTCCGCTGCTGTTCGGATAGGTCTTACAGAAGAAGAACAATGCCCTTTCGTTGTCAAGCTGCTTGGTTTCTTGAAGATGGGTTTGCGGATGTGGTTCAAAATTGTTGGAGCTTAGATCAATGGACTGATAAAGTGACTAATTTTGCAAGCTCAGCAGAGGAATGGAATCGTAAAAAAATAGGTAATATTAACGAGAAAAAGAAGAGGCTTTTTAGAAGGATCGAAGGGGTGGAAAGGGCTAGGGGACGACGTGATAATCAATATCTTGTCCAAACTGAAAAGGAACTTTGGAAGGATTATAACAGAATCTTAGCTCAAGAAGAATTGATGTGGTACCAGAAATCCCGTTGCCAATGGCTCAAATGGGGGGATAAAAATAGTAAATTCTTTCACTCTGTTGCTCAAATTCGACGTAAGAAAAATCGAATTGAGGGCTTGAAAAGGGAGGATGGTAGCTGGACGTTCGATGAGTATGAATTGAAGAATTTTGCCATTAATTATTTTATGAATCTCTTTAGCAGTAACGGGTCTTCTGTCAATCAGCTCATAACAAGTTCAGGCTTTCCTAGATTGAATGACAGGGATATGGAACATCTTCAAGCAAGAGTTACAAATGAGGAAATAAAAAAATCTACTTTTGATTTGGGAGGTTTCAAGGCACCGGGACCAGATGGTATTCAAGCTATTCTCTATCAGGAGTTCTGGCCTATAGTTGGCGAGTCCATTTTTTCTCTGGTGAGGGATTTCTTCAACGATCCTATGTCGGTCAGGGGCATAAATAATACTAATATTGTACTCATTCCCAAGATAGAAAGCCCTCAAACAATCAAGGATTTTCGGCCGATATCTCTTTGTAATGTGAGCTACAAAATTATTACTAAAACTATTTCTCATAGACTCCGGGAGATTATGGGGAAAGTTATTGGTCAACATCAGTGTAGCTTTATAGCTGGAAGACAGAGCAGTGATAACATTATAGTGGCACAGGAGGTTATCCATTCAATGAAGACTAAATCTGGCAAGACAGGTTGGATGGCACTCAAGGTTGACTTAGAGAAGGCTTTCGATCGTCTTGAATGGGGTTTTATTCAAGATACTCTTAGAATGTTGGGTCTTGAGGATAAATTGTGCGAAGCTATCATGGCATGTATTACCACCTCATCTTCTCAAATTCTATGGAATGGTGAAGTCACTTCTACTTTCAATTCAACTAGAGGCATTCGTCAGGGAGATCCAATCTCTCCCTATATATTTACCTTGTGTATGGAGAGATTAAGCCATATAATTCATGATGCTATTGATAATGACACGTGGACACCGATTCAGCTGAACAGAGGCGGTCCTCTTATTTCTCATCTATTTTTTGCTGATGACCTCATTCTGTTTGGGGAGGCCTCTGAAAGTCAGGTTGAGGTGATGTTAGATTGTATCCAGAGATTTTGTGAGGCTTCGGGGCAAAAAATGAACCGAGGTAAGACAAAAGTCTGTTTTTCGAAGAATGTGAACTTCTCCAGAGCTTTAAGTATGAGTCGGAGTATGGGAGTTGGCCTTACAGGGGATCTGGGTAAATATCTGGGAATTCCTTTGATACACAAAAGAGCGAACTACATCACTTTTATGCCTATCTTGGAAAAAACCAGGAATAAGCTTTCAGGATGGAAAAGGAGATACCTGAACCTGGCCGGTCGTGCTACTCTTGTTAAATCAGTTTTAAATGTCTTGCCATCGTATTACATGCAGACAATGTTATTTCCCAAAAGAATGCTGAACGAGCTTGAAAAAAGAAGCAGAAACTTCCTATGGGGGGAAGAAGACGATAGAAAGAAACTTCATTTGATATCTTGGGATCAAATAACCAGAGATAAGAAAGACGGAGGACTTGGGATCCGTGAATTAGGAAGACAAAATGAAGCTTTTTTGATGAAGCTATGCTGGCACCTCCTTAACAACAAAGATGCTCTATGGGTTAGGGTTCTCCGATCGAAGTATAGATGTGGCATTGGCTTCATGCCAAGGATTCAACGCAAGAAAAACTCATCTGCGTCTTGGAGAGGAATATGTGCTGTATGGGAAAAGTTTATCAAAGGCGTAAGAGTCAATATTGGGAATGGGCATTTGGCCTCCTTCTGGCATGATAATTGGTCTGAGATGAATAGACCTTTAATTGAGCTCATTCCTGGTTATGAAGCTTTTGTGGATAGGGAAGCTAAAGTAAATGATTACACTAATCTGTTGGGAGAATGGGACAGGGATAAGCTAAGTCAATGGTTCCAGCCTCATGTTACTGATCGTATTATGCGAGCCCACCCTCCTTGTGAGGAGAGGGGTGAGGATAAGTATTACTGGAAGCCTTCTTCGGATGGCTGCTTTTCTGTTAAATCTGCATATTATTTCCTTTCTGCAGGTACTCATGCTGTCAGAGAGCCATTCTGGAGGACACTGTGGAGATGCTCAATTCCAGAGAAGATCAAATCTTTTATGTGGCTAGCCTCTCATGATCGATTACATACGGCAAAGTTGAGAACTCAGAGAGGTCTCCTGGATTCGGCAAGTTGTTCCTTCGGCTGTAACCAAGAGGAGGACATAATGCACATGCTTAGAGATTGTGGCAACGCCCGGGAGCGATGGATTGCCTTAATTCATCCGACCTTGTGGGATAAATTCATATCATTACAAGGGAAAGAATGGATAAATTGGAATCTTAAACATGGATTTGGCAGAGATTTCACGAGAAAAGTCCAATGGGCTTCCTTGTTTAGTTATGTCTGTTGGGATATATGGGTATCCAGATGCAAGAATGTCTTTGGTGAGGAGCTTGAGTTTTGTTCACAGGATGCACAGTCCAACTTCTTTCGCGCTAGCTGCGATCAGGATCTGCTTTCACATTGTAAGTTTTACTCTTCCCAGTCATCTGAATATCAGAGTACGAGAGACAGGCAGGAAGGCTTTGTACACTTGGCGGTAGATGGATCGGCTATGGACTCAGGTCAATGCAGCTGTGGGGGAGTTTTACGTGATATGGAAGGAGCTTGGCTTGGTGGTTTCATGTGTAAGCTGTTGACAGTTCCTCCTGCAATCACAGAGATTTTAGCAATTATCCAAGGATTACAGATTTGCTGGAACAGAGGATACAGAAACATTCTGATCCACACTGATTGTATTGAGGCTATCAATTTGTTAACGAGAGGTGGAGAGCAAAACCACCCTTTCAGTGTTATTATTGTAGAAGCTAGACTATGGTTGTCTAGAGATTGGCATGTTTTGTTGAATTACATTCCTAGAGAACAGAATAGGAATGCTGATCATCTTGCTAGATTAGCGCATACTAATGCAGAGGTTTTTGTTTTCTTTAATCAACCACCACCTTCGTTGGAGGAGACGGTCGTTGATGATTACTTTGGTGTTTCCCCTTTTGCTTTGTATTAAGTTCTAAGTTGTAACTTAATGAATTCCAGTTATCTTTCAAAAAAAAAAAAAGGTAATTGTCGGCGTGAGAAGTGAGGAGACATTGGACAAAGGTGGAAGATATTTCAGTAAAATATATGTTTACTAACCAAGGGATAAAAAGGTGCTTTAGGTGGCGGGCTTCCTTTTGAATGTCACGTCACGTGACTTTATCCTCGTCGATCGTGTATTTATTTTTTTAATATTTTCTATTTTAAAAACTATTGATTAATAATTTTAAAAAAATGTAAATTAGTACTAGTAATTTTGTTGGACAAAATTAAAACTAAATTTATAGATTATTATTAGGTTTTGGAAATTTAATCTTTCTTTTTATATTTCTAGATTTTTTATTAATCTTATTCTTTTTTTTTTTTTTTGCCATAACACCCGTCTATTATTAAAAAAAAAACTTAAAGAAAGGCATTTGCTTTACTTGTTTTCATGAGTTTATTAATATTATTATGTAAGCTAATTAATAATCAAGGTTGAATTGCTTCCAAAATCATGAAATTAAACTATTTAATTATTGTCTCAAATTTTCTAACAAAATTAAATTTGATATTTTATTTTCTTCCTTATATTACTGTATATGCATATGTATTATATTTTATTGGGCGAAGGTGCAAAAATACCCATTTACATATGTCACATGTGCGACTGGCACCATTTACATTCCTTGGTTGCAAAAATACCCATGATTTTTACAAAAAGGGGCAAAAATACCAGCTCCGTCAATTGAGGCAAACGACCGTTACGTTTTTTTTTGTGGGCCCCAATTTAATATTTTTTAATTAATTATTTTAAGGGCTAAGGTGCAAAATTACCTATCTACATATCTTTCGGGTGCAAAAATACCTATGATTATTAAAAAAGTGGACAAAAATGCCAGCTTCGTTAACGAAGGCAAACGACCGTTAATTTCTAATTTTGTGAGCCCACTTTAATCATTTTTAAATAATTATTTAAAAAACTCTCACCCTCTCTCTCTCTTCTTGCACCCCTTTCCCTCTCACCCTCCTTTCTCTCTCCTCGTCCAAACTAGAGCCCCACCTTCACACCGGCAATAACTCTCTAAGGCCACCCACATGGTCACCGCCTTTATACTACCCGCTCCCTCCAAATGCCCTTTCATAGTTCATCATCGAAACTTTTCCCCTTATTAACGAAGCCAGAAATTAATGAATGTTTGCCTTCATTAATGGAGCTGGAATTTTATCCCCATTTTTAATGATTATAGGTAATAATTAAAAGCTTAATGTAGAGAGGTATTTTAAGGTTTTAATTAATACCTATGATTATTTAAAAAAAGTGGACAAAATGTTGCTTTTAGTTAATACCTATTATCATTTTGTCCTCTTTTTTAATGATCATAGCTTTTAATTAATACCTATGATCAATAAAAAAGGGGACAAAATGCCATCACCATTAATGAAGATAAATGTTCGTTAATTTCTAATTTCGTTAATGTAGGGAAAAGTTTCGATGATGAACTATGAAAGGGCATTTGGAGGGAGCGGGTAGTATAAAGGCGATGACCATGTGGGTGGCCTTAGAGAGTATTACCGGGGTGAAGGTGGGGCTCTAGTTTGGACTGGGAGAGGGAAAGGAGGGTGAGAGGGAAAGGGGTGCAAGAAGAGAGAGAGAGGGTGACAGTTTTTTAAATAATTATTTAAAAATGATTAAAGTGGGCTCACAAAATCAGAAATTAACGGTCGTTTGCCTTCGTTAATGAAGCTGGCATTTTTGTCCACTTTTTTAATGATCGTAGGTATTTTTGCACCCGAAAGATATGTAGATAGGTAATTTTGCACCTTAGCCCTTAAAATAATTAATTAAAAAATATTAAAGTGGGGCCCACAAAAAAAACTTAACTGTCGTTTGCCTCAATTGACGGAGCTGGTATTTTTGCCTCTTTTTGTAAAGATCATGGGTATTTTTGCACCCAAGTAATGTAAATGGTGCCAGGCGCACATGTGACATATGTAGATGGGTATTTTTGCACCTTCGCCCTTTTTTATTTGATTATCATGCCACCGGTCCAACTAAATGATCCAACTGATCCAACCGTTTGAACCATGACCCGTTAAACTCTCTGGCTCGATATTCGGTCTGGCGTTTAAAACATTGGTTTAGAAGTGTTACAACTCGTTGCATATTATATATTATTTTTCTTTTTTTACCTCATTATATATTATTTTTAATCTTTAATATAAGTTACTTTTACCTATTAACACTTTAAAAAAAAAAAAGAAGAAGGCTAAAACTAAAAAAAAAAAAAACTTCCCTATCTTGCAAATCACCTATCTCACCCATAAAGTTTAAAAATAAGAGTCCAAGAACCTTGAAATTTTTTGACAATTAACTCTCATGTCATTAAAATTGCCATTACATTTAATAGTTTGTGCCTTTCGCCTTTTTTAATTGAGCAATAAGCCTTGTCACTATAACAAATGACACTTGTCATTGACATGGAATTTTATGGACTTTAATTCTTTAAATCATTTTTTAAATATTAATAAAATAATTAAGATATCTAAAATTTCATATCACTGTCAAGTGTCATTTGTTGCAATATTATGACATATTGCTCAATTTAATTATGAGTTGGTCCCAAACTAGCATATTTATCAAATAAGTTAGTTTGAAATGTGTATGGAATTTTTATCTATGCACTATTTACAACAAAGCTTTACATTTTTACAGACAGGTTATCATATGAGACAAAACGTTGAATTGGATGCTGAGTACAAGATCTTACCCCTTTTCTCAATGCAATAGGCCAACTCAATTCTTTAGGATTTAATCCCGGATTGGAGTCACGGTCGTTCCTTTGAATGGGAGAGATAGTACTATCGGTGTCTGATTCATCTCTAAATTGTAGTCTCGACTTGTCCCCTTGTCGTGATTCAGTATCCATCCCTGAATTGATTTCAACATTTCTTTGCAGTTCATTAGGTGTGGGTTCAGGTTAAGGTGGACTATGTGGTGATTCAGAATCAAGTTAGATAGGACTAGATTGGTTTGCGGGAGTGAGTGAGTCAATGGTGGCTATAAGATGAGGTTGTGGTGATTTGCAGTTTGATTGTTCCAAGATTAGCCATTCCATGTCAGTATACTCCCCCTGAATAGGTAATCTAGGATAATATGCTTCGTCTTCCGAGAAGATAGTATCCCAGGAGATAATAAGTTTCTTAGAAGAAGGATAATAGCATTTATACCCTTTTTGAGTGGAGGAGTAGCCAAGAAAGATACATTTGTTTGCTCGAGCAGCAATTTGTTGCCATCATTGTTATGGACAAAGACAACACAATCAAATACCTTGAGTGGTAAGGAATTGATCAGTGGGCAATATGGAAAGTGGTCAAGGAGTTTTTGAATAGGGGTATTGTAATTGAGAATTTTGGATGGCATGCGGTTAATAAGATAAGCTGCAGTGAGTACAGCATCACCCTAGAAGATGGTAGGAACATTTCGTTCCATCAATAAGTTTCGGGTTACTTCCAACAGGTGACGATTTTTTCGCTCGGCCACTCCATTCTGTTGAGGGGTGTAAGGACAGGAAGTTTGGTGATGAATTCCTCGTTGGTCAAGAAATTCTTTAAAAGCATTGCTCATGTATTCTTTGGCATTATCACTTCGTAGTACCTTAATACAAGTGTTGAATTGGGTTCTCACAAAGGTATAGAAGTTCTGAAATACTTTGGCTACTTCGAATTTGTCTTTCATTAAATAAACTCATGTTGTTCTAGTGTGATCATCTATGAAAGTAACAAACCACCTAGCATTGGTGAGGTTTTTTATTCACGTAGGGCCCCAAATGTCACTATGAATTAATGTGAATGGTGAGGAGGGTGTATAAGATTGTTTAGGATATGAAGATCTAGTTTGCTTTGCAAGTTGGCAAGTTTCTCAATGAAAAGGAACATAATTTTTATTGAATAAAGTTGGAAATACATGCTTCATGTAATCAAAGACAGTGCCACAAGTGCACATCATGATTTTTAGAGTTGGAGCTAACCAGTGCTCTTCTTGCCTTTTTAGTTTGACAACTAGATCTTTCAAGGTAGTACAGTCCATCCCATTCTCTAGAAGTCCCAATTGTCCTCCTCGATTTAAAATCCTGAAAAATACAAAGATCATTATCGAAAATGACTTGGCATGTTCGTCCTCTAGTTAACTTACTCACAGATATTAGATTACAAGTGAGTACAGGCACAAATAGAACATGTTTTATTTCTAGGTGCTCAAATAATGTGACCCTGCCAATTCCTTCAACCCTTGTGAATACTCCATTAGCTACTTTTACTTTAAGGTTTTCATGACAGAATTTCAGGTTATGATTCAAAGTTTTGTTACCAGTCATGTGATATGTAGCTCCGGAGTCAACAATCCAAGTATCTTTGCTAGTCAGTAGAGTTAAGAGCTATGATGGAATTACCTGATTATACTAGATTTGCACTATGAGAAATGTTGGACTTATTCTGCTTGTCAAGCAACTAGCGAAGCATTTGTACTTCTACTTGGCTTAAAGAATCAGAGTCTTCCGTTCTTTGCTCAGCTGTAGTAAGGTTGATATTAGGAGGTGGGTGTTGTTTGCTGGTTGATGGTTTGCCATGTAGCTCCCAGCATTCCTCTTTTTTGTGGCCCTTCTTCTTGCAATAATTGCACCATTTCGTGTTTTTCCTTTCATCTTGTGGCCCTTTCATCACCAAAGCTGAGCCTTCAAAGTACTTCTAGCTGCTTTGACTGAGGCGTTTTCTGCTTTCTTCAAACTGCACATGATTAACTACATCAAATAGATGTGGTAAGGGTTTTAAACCCATAATTCTTCCCCTTATTTCTTCAAAGGAATTGTTGAGTCTAAGAAAAAAATCATGAATTCTTCCTTCTTCCAGTATTTTCCGATACAATTGAGCATCCTTGATGACTTCCCATGGATGTACCTCAAATGTATCCTGTTGTTGCTAAAGTTTTAGCAAAGCATTATAGTATTCGGTCACCCACATATTTCCTTGTCTCAAGTCTCAGAGTCGACACTTCAAATGAATCAAGGCTGCTGTATTGTCAAGTGATGAGTATGCCCTCTTTGCTACATCCCATATGTCCTTTGCCATGTTAGCTAGGAGATATCCTTCGCTAATATCCACGGTCATAGAGTTGGATAACCAAGTCATAACTTGATTATTTTCTGCAAACCATGTGTCGAAACTTAGATCATCAAGAGCTGGTTGGGGCGCTTCTCCATTAATATATTTTTCTTTTCTCTTTACATGAATGTATCTCAACACACTTTGAGACCATTGAAGATAGTTTTTCCTATTTAGTTTATGGTTAATGACCATAATCTGATTTTCTGGGAATTCTAGTATAGTGGTGTTTATGGAAGGTACAGGAGAAGACATAGAGGAAGTAGTGGTACTGGAAGTGGAGGTTGTGGTTTGATTTTGACCATTGGTTGCTGACATAAAGGCTGTTAAAATGGACCCAAACAAAGGAGTAAATTGCAAGGGATCCATCAATTTTGGTGAAAAAGTGATCTGGAGTCGTCAGAGGGTTCTGGAGACGCCGGCTGTGTGTATTATGTAGGGCCAGAATCTGCAGTGTCGCCGGCTCGTGGGTTCAGGCGCCAAGACTGTGGAGGCTCGTGTGCTTCACTCACCAATTGGATGGTGGCTGGACTTTTGGGAAACACTAATCGGCATGTTTCGGTCACCTTGGAGTGGGCAGTGTAATCCCACACTCCCATTGTCAGTAGCCTAAGAGCATGCTGTTGTGCTCTCTCTCTCAGCCTCACCGTCGCTACTAGTTCTACCTCATTCTGTCAGAGGACCCAAGCTCAACCAGCAGCTCTGATACCATATTAGCTCATAGAGCTCAGAGTTTATTGATATATAGAAATGGGAAGATTACATAATATATATAGATAAAATAAAGAGGGAGAGACGCAGAGTTAGACGGAGGAAAATAGATAGAGAGATTGACGAAGAGATAGATGAAGATGAGGGAGTCAATAATTACATACTAAAGTCAATTAATAAGAAAATTGAAGGGAGTTTGTCTCTAACTTCTAACAGGAACCTTAGATTTCGAACTGCCGAGGTAGTTGGCGGTTCCATGTGATAATCATTGCAAATTGGTGACTGGAGAAGGCCAGTCACTGCCCATTTCAGCCACCTCACTCGAACTTTCTCCTTTATACAATCCCTTCTTAGTTTTACCCTTTGCCCGAGAAAAAGCATTCTCACCGCCACTAGATACACCCATCTCAAAACCCACATGAGAATTGGATATAGGATTACTAACCTCATGACCGGAAACATTATTCGTTTCTTACTCGAACACCAATACACGCCTAGTACTTCCTTCCTCCCTTACAGCTGCCTTCCTTAGATACTCCTCAGCGTGCTGATGTTCTCCGGTGAAGCCTGGTGAGTCCTGTTGATGAGCTTTTTTCCTCTTCACTAAGGGGATATCCACTTTTCCTTATCTTCTCTCTGGAGATTAACTCGGGCCACTTGTAATGCCAATGAGCCCACCTCTCCTCCATATCTCTTCACTACTTCTTGTTGGGCTTCAGCTTCATCCTCAACATCTCCTAATTCAACACTAGACATATTGCCCCTTGATTAATATTATCTGTCCCAAAACCTGACTGGCCCAAGCTGATAAAGAACCTATAATTTTTATCTCTGAATAAGAGAATGTGGGTGGGCCAATTCAGGTCTGCCCAACTATTGGGCTTTTGGTTCACTCCAACTATTGGGCAGACGAACAACCCACTTGAGGCTCTTTGGTGACATCAGCATCAACAACATTCTCGTTAAATGAGGATTTAATGTTTTCAACCGAATGTTCCTCAATAACACCTTGAGAACTGTCTCCCAGAATATTAGTGGCCTCAAAATTCCTTGCTTCCCCATGCACGCATTCATTGCAATTACATTCCCCATGAGCCACCATACTTTCTGCCGTCTAGTCACTCCTTCTCTTCACCGGCGCCACCATGAACGATCTCTACGACTGAGCACACATGTTGGCGTCGCATCTCCGACGGCCCGATCTTGCTACATCCTCCGGTTTTTCACACTCGCAGCCCTTACACTCTTGTCCCAGCCTTCCGCACTGATAACAAAACCTTGAAAGTTTTTCATATTTTATCTAAATCCATGCTGACTTTAGATCTTTCTTTGGACGCTCAATAAGGAAGAGAGTTGTCACCTACACCATACCTCTGTACCTTTTGTACATTGAAATTGACTATTTTATTAAAAAGGAAATTTCTTATACAGTGCAACCCCGAATAATTTGGTGCACACCTTCAGGATAACCATACACGCATTTTTTTAACCATCAAAATAATTAAAAAAATCCAAACCTACTGCTATATTTACAAAGATAAAAAAATTCTGTAAGCTTCAAACTATTTACTTTCTTTTTAAAGATAATTAATTTGCATATCCTTATCATTTCAACTACTTTTTAATTTAGTCCCTATAGTTTTTTTTATTAGGTCCTTATATTTTCATCTGCTTTTAATAAGGTCCTCATAGTTTTATTCTTTTTATCAGATTTTTATTGTTTCACCCGATTCTTAATCAAGTCCTTGTAGGTTTTTTGGATTTAGTTTATTAATTTAATTGAAAATTAAATTAATGAATAATATTTAAATATATTTTGCAAATAATAATTAAATTAATAATTATATAATTTAAAAAATAATTAATATAATTAATTAGTAATTTTTAGTTAATTATTTATAATTTTATTATATTTTTAGAAAAAACTATTATTATAATTCAATTTTAACTCTTGTAAAAATAAATAAAAATTAGAATTTAAAATAAAATAATATAAATATATGTTTAAAAAAATAATGAAGAACATTAAAATAATTCATAAAAATTGTTTAAAATTAAAGATATCATAATAATTTCTTATTTATAGCATATTAGTATTTACAGAATAATAATACTTTACATGATAATAATATATTTTATATTGACAAAAGAATATTCTTAGAATTTATTGAATAAATAAAAAAAAACTATAAGGACCTAATTAAAAAAATTGCATTAAACTATGAGAATATGATAAAAAAAATTACAAGGACCTAATAGAAAAAGAACAAACGGATAATGATATGATAAAAAGAAAAAAACTATACGGACCTAATTAAAAACTGAGTGAAACTATAAAGATTATTATAGATTAATTACCTGTTTTTTAATACCACACCATGCAGGTACAATTTCACATAGCCTGTCACTAACTCAAAAAAGGCTAGGCCTTCTAACACCAATTGAGCTAGAAGATGCAAATATCATAAGGCCACACAACAAACACTGCCATCCCATAAAGCAGAACAGAAAAGGCCAAGTTCAGTATATGATAACAGCATACCTCCCATCCCAAAACAACAAAATCAGGAGGAAAATTTGGCCACCTATACAAAATTACAAGGCAAAACGGGAAGTGATTCAGCTTGACACAATGCTCAAGGCTTTTTTGACTTTGACTTCTTAAGCTTGGATATGAAAGCATCATCGTCAGAATCATCGTCTTCGTCGTCACACTTCTTCCGGCCCTTCTTCTGGCTCTTCTTGTTTTCAGCATTTGCGCAGACAACGATTTTCCTCTCTTCTTTCTCCTCTCTAGGCTCACACTTCTCTTTAGGTTTCCATATGAACAGTGACCTAGATAGGTAACCGAGTCAGTCCAAGAATCAAAGAGACCAAGTTTAATTATGTCCTTAAATGATTTAAACTCCTACACCAATCATCTAAACAGATAAAACTAGTCAAAATGGAATCAATATTCATAATAATTTGCATAGGTAAGGTGCGGCCACAGAAACTATACTAGCTTCCAAAATTAAGAAAATCAGCTCTGAGCTGAAGCAAAGGAGAAATCATGCTTCATATAGACTTATTATGAAGTTCTTAGGGTCAGCTTTGAAAAGGTCTTTTGATTATGGAGGGATAAAAAACCTTAATGTCTTTGGTTCGAGGAGGAAAAAAGCGAGGGGAAATTCTAATGAGATCGATTTAGAAAAATTGGAAGAGTGGGGTTATAAAATCTTTATAAAGGCAAAATGTAATAGAAAATGGCAAGAAAAACTAATTAAAAACTGTCAACACTGTTGCTCCCTCCTTCATGTCCCTCAAACCAATCAGAGACTTCCCATATCAATTACAGGTCAAATCTCATCAGCAAAGACAATTAATAGCCAGGTTTACTACTTGTTGATTGCTGCAGAGATTTTATTTTTCATTGGCAAATATAATTGCAGAAATTAATGAGTCTTACATCAAGTGTATTGCGTAAAAATAAAATAAGACAGTACAAACCTAGAACTTCCAGATGCAAGGATATCATCACGTGGATGCAGCTTGTTCACCGGACTGATGGTTGTGATGTTTGGGTCCATAACCTCTGCCACCAATTGCCCTGTACTGGTATCCATGAAATCAATGGGATGCAGGGCAGCTCCATTATAATTTTCACTTATATAACGACCAATGACAGCGAGGGACTCTGATGGATCCTGCAATCATGAGGGAAAAAACGAAAATTGTAACACTCAAAACTAGTATGAAATGTGGCATTCTATGGAAAAAAGAAAAAAGGGGGAATGAAAAAGTAGTAGGAAACCTTTGGATCCCATTCAGCTTTAAAAGGAGTCAAATACCGATTGAAATCATGACTATGTACAATTTGTCGGCTTGGTGGAGAGTCCATATTGCCAACTATGGAATCCCATATACGAAGGCGGTTGTCCAGTGATGTTGTAAGGACTTTAGTCCCAGAAATAGGAGAGAAATATGCAGAGCTAACTACACGATCATGCGCAAGCTGATACAGAGACGAACCAGTTTCCAACCGACGCATATCCCAAATACGAGCCTGAAAAGAGACACAATTACATGCTTTAGGAACAAACAGAGATTCATGACTAAAATACAATCTAGAAAGATTATAATGAAGATAGGCAAATATCCAAACATAAATATCATGATGAAGGTATAGCTATCAAGTAGATGTTTCCAATGTTTCTATCTGTTTCAGGAACAAGAAAAGTGGCAAAAACCCCAACATGTTATTATATGAATGCATACCTATAGATGTTTATACGCTAACAGTAAAATGAAAATGAAAAGGGAAGTGAACTCACGAAATGATCATTTCCACAACTCAAGAGAAGATCAGGATGTACTGGATTGCAATGAAGGCCGACAACTTTGGTACCTTTCTTATGAATCAAAATTGCATCGCTGGTCTTGGTGTTGGTACGAGTATCTACCCTATAAATGGCACCAAGATTATAAAATATTTCTTAGCTAAATAATTTCATATACAACTAATATATGGCAAGAAGGTTAGAGCCTTCAGTCTTTTTATTATCAAGTATTCAATTCTCTTATGCAGAACAAATTAAGTTTTTTCCATAAAATTCAAAGACAATGACCAGACTAACAGAGTTCTCTGCCCTGACAACATTGAGTACCACACACAATGTATAAGAGTTGGCCCACATTTTCAAAAAAATATCGTTCTTAGTTGCAACTTTATTTTGTGACACCGGCTTGTATCGTTATGCATTGCTTTGATCAAACAAACTACTTTGCCAGGATAAAGGAAGATATTTTAAAAGCTACTTACAAATGAAGAAAGCCAAAATTATCAGCAACAAGCGCAAGACCTTTCTCCAAGTTAACATCCATGCCATAAAGCATTTTCCAACTGCTTGGACCCTAATCAAAACATATAAAAGTAAGATTTTTCTTGTGTAGAAAGATTAAACACACATTGACAGAAAAAATTCAGTTAATCAATCTAATTTCATATTTTTCTCTCATCTATTGCCATATATTCCCCTAAAGAAGAAGCAAATGACTCATCTTTGACCTCTGTTACTTTTGGCTGAAAGAAATCAAAATGATGCTAAATGCATAAGCTAGGGATCTTTCCTTGAAGCCAAAAATAAAAATGGGCTAAGTTGGGATTTTGGTTACAACTCTAGCCATAACCCAATCAAAGATTTTGAAGAAAAGCACCTGCCATCCGTCAGGGTTAAGGTCCATTAGTGGGGAAGAAATTCCAGTCTCCGAGTCAGTATGACTAAAGGTACCATCTGAGGAAGCACAGTAGAACATACAATCATTTCTAGGGTTAAACCTACAAAGTTGTCAAATTGCAATTAGCCTTCAAAATTATATATCAATGAAAAGCACCATGGATTGACCAGTAAAGAAAAGAAAAGAAAAAACTCACCTAATGTTATTTACTATGCATGAATGTATATTTCCATAGACCATCCTCTCATCTACTTTTTCAAAATTCCAGACTCCAACTTGTCCTTTCTTTTAGAATCAAACCAAAGAAACATGGAATTAGGACTCCTAACCTTAAGCACCAAAGTTTATTGATAACAAACTGCAATATATTGTGAATGAATGGATGACCTTATCTCCAGATAAGAGGATGTTATTCTTTGTGGGGTGGAATTCCAGGCTTGTTACCCTTCTACTGTGATGTCTGATAACAGCACTCTGCACTTGGTCTGGGATCATATATTTGGGTTTGATCTATTCCACAAATAGAAAATACAAGGACTTCATCATAATAAGGCTTTCATAATACTATGCTCCATCTTTCTCAAAGGGAATAGAATTGTAAGGATTAGGGAACAAAGTAGAATCAAAGTATTAATGTTCTAATGCTTTATAAAAAATTTAAAAAAAGAAAAAGTTAGAGGGCCTCTGTACAAAAACGAACAAGAAAAACTAATAATTCATCCCCACAATGTAAAATGTTATCAATTCAGTGTGAAAGAGGAAAAATGTTCATGGGGTAGTACCAAAAGAATGGGATATGATCAATTGGTCGTAATTGTAGATCAATCATTCCATAAGTAAGTCAAAATTTTAATGCTTGTAAGGCTGAGAGGCTGTACTTTCTAGCAATGAAATACAACAACGATTAAAATCAGGAAAGTCAAGCATACAAGGAAAAAAAAAACACAGCAACACAAAGGGCCAATGTATTAAACTTAGAAAAATTAAGCTTGCTTTAGATCGGTTATTTCTTCATAAATTCGTAATAACTAGTTCAAGAGATTGAGTTATTTATCGCCATAAAACTAACTAGCATATAAACAATTTATTTTGCATGCAAAAGCGGTAAACAACCATACACACCATCCTTCAATATGAATTTTTTTTTCAGATCGCCAGGAGGGGTGCTCGACATTTAGTTTCTCAACATGTGTAAGATGTCTTGCCTCAATGTACCAAGCTAATAACCAAATATATTTAATACAGCAATGCCATTTAGGAAACCCAGAGAGTAGGATGAATTACACAATAGTGCTGTTTAGAACATAATTGGAGTTATTGCTTGGTTTAAACATGTAAAAATGGCTCAACTGCATTAACACTGCATTGAAAAAAAATCATATTTTCTTCAAAACCAAATGAAAGAAATAGTTTACTCATGCATACCGGAGGAATGGATGGTCTTAGCTGGCGTTCAAACACATATTCAACAGGTTTACGTGTATTTCTGCGTGGAGCAGGAATAACTCCAAACTCAGTATTCACTCTGTGAGGGCAAGTCATTGTGGTGTGTCCTTCAATGTAAGAAACACATCAAGTAAAGATGTGACGGAAAAAATGACAATGAATTTGAAAAGGTCCTAAAGGCACCTACTTGAATTTACTTTTAAGGAAGAGGACCTTAAGTACAATTTAACATGATATGGGGTTAAAAGCGTCAAGCAAGAATGAACATTTCCCCAATAGAACAAGATAAACTCAGAATCACACATTTACTGGTGAAATGAATGAAAGCAACAGCAAAGATAGAAACTTACCAGGCATTTTACACAGATAGCAAGGCTTCATTGGGCAATCGATATAAGTCGCCCCCTTGAATCCCGCTTCATGTCCAGGCTTCTTGCATACCTAAAACATCTTTAACCATAAAACCCCCAAAAATTGACAGCGACAATCTCAAGAGAATGACACGTATAACAAAAAATGGCACGAGAAGAAAGGGAGGCAAAGAAGAAAACAAAACAAAAACACTAACTTTGCAAACTTTCTTGAGACTGATAGTAATGGCTGCTTTCCCTTTCCCCTTTGCGTCAAACCCCACTTCAACTTTCTCAACGTCTCCCCTCTTCGCAATCCCATTTTCTTTTTCTTCTTCGTCGTCTTCAAGTGTTTCAGAATCTTCCTCTTCAACGGGTTCTTCGTCGGAGGTACTCTGCTCAGAGTCGGAGTCCCTCTCAATGATCACTTTCGGGAAGGCCATTCTTCGAGTAATCGGAGCCATTTGCTTGAACGGAAACAGAAGGAGAAAACTCAACCAGAAGAGAAGGGGACAATGAGAGTGACTAAAGTGCTTCACATTGGTGCGAAATAGAACGACACAAACCGACTTGATCCCTCGAAAGGGAGTGAGATTACAGATATGCCCAAAGTGCTTCACATCGTTTGCTGTTTTGTTCCTTTGCTAGCCCAGGATATGAATTCGTTCAAAGGACAAACGTGGAATCTTAGTTAAAGGTGCACTTTTCTCCTCTAAGTTTAAACAAGTTTTAGTTTATTCCCTTAATTTATAGAAATTTATCTTTTTAGCCCACAAACCATGATATCATTAATTTTTAAATGATAAGTTTTTTCATAATTATTATTATTTTGTCGGACATATAAATTTTAATGCTAGTATCATTTTTTTTATAATAATGACATTAGAGTTATAAGATTGAGAAAAATACTTTATAAAAATCAACACATTAAAATGAAACTTTGTATCCTAGTTTACTTGATAAATTAAAGGGTTTAGGTGCAATTTGATCAACGAAATTTTACCTAAGGAGCGCACAACACAAATAAGTTTTACAATGGGCAAAATTATCAATAAATAATTTAAAATGCTTTAACTAATATTGTTAACCTTACATGAAACCTCCGTTATGCTTGACTTGAAATTGGCCAGATGGTGAGTTAGTGAATTTGTTGGTGGGTATGTGGTAGGTGGGTTGATGGTAGAATTGAATGAGCGAATTGAAGGGCCGAACCTACCTTTGCATCTTATGCGATGGGAAGAGGCAAAAATGATCGACCACCCCTCTTCTATACGCTCAATCACATCTTCATTTTTCCCAGACCCTCCCTCATTTTCAATTTCCCTAGACTGTAATACTTGTATATTGTCCCAAAAACATCCAACACATTTCTCTTTACTTTTACGGACATTTTGTTTCTCAAGAGAAACCACTTCACTTACTTTCTTCAATTGAGTCAAGTAACTTCTTCAGATGACTTGTTGTTTTCTCCCTCCGTGACGTCCACAACTTCAATCTCCTCTTCGGCAGGGGCTTGCTGATCACCATCTGTTGTCATTATATTTGCAACAAGTAAATCATGAAATTAATCAAGGGATTCGACATAAATACACTATTCTATCTAAGAAACAACAATTTTTTGCCGCAATCAATGGTTACGTGTTAAGATTCTTCTTTCCCTTTATTTGACACCCTAGCCGAATCTAGATTCTCTCCTTGCATGCACGAATTTCGTCCGCTTTTGCTTAACCACTTTCTCACTCTATCACCATTAATCACTTAGCGATTTCGTCTGCAAATTTTCACAAAGATTCTATTCACCATGAGCCAATTTCAAGTATCGACTTGCTTATGGGTATTGCATCTCAGTCTTGTTAATTTTGCCTCCTTCTTTTTTTTTAACCTAAATTTCACCTCTTTTTTTTTTTTAACTTAATGGAGCTATTTTTTAAAATAATTAAAACATAATTACTGGTGACAAAACCCAGCGCTTACACTTGTATGCTTTATCACCATTTACTCTCCACCACATCACCACTTGAAGTCAAACTTCTTTTCCCCACCAACTATTTAATAGTCAAAGTCTCTTAAGGTTAATGGCATTAGTTAAATTGCCTATTTTAAATTGTTCATTGATAATTTTGCTACTTTTAAAACTTATTTGAGTTAGGCACTTCTCGAGTAAAACTTTATTGGTAAAATTGTACCTTAACCCTAAATTAAATTCAATATACTTTGTACTTTATGTATGATTGTCTATCTTTTTCATTATTCTCAAGGTTCTCTTTTTTTAAGACTAGAGATTTAGTGTGTGTTTGAATTAGCAGTAGCAGAAGTGACTTTTCTACAATCTAATTTTTACAAACGTAAAATAGAATAAAAGTGAATTGTGTAATAAGATTTGTGTTTGGATTGCTTTTATGAAAAGGTTAGTTTAACAAATTGTAACATGTTTGGATAATTAATAGAAAAACAAATTTAGATGTAAAATAACTAAAAAAGATATAAAGTTTATTAAATAATACATATTTACATTATATATCAGAAAATTCAGAATACATATTTACATTAGGGCCAAACTTATACTCTCTTTGGTCCTAAATATAAGATAAAGTTGATTTTTTTGGAGAAATTAAAGGAGCTAATTAAATTACGTTAAAGTATTTATATTTTTATTTTTTCTGCAAACTAATTAGTTTGACTAATAAACTAATATATAATATAAGGATATATAATATATAATATAATTAAGTAACTTATTTAGTTTCTTTAATCTCTCTAAAAAAAATTAACTCTATCTTATATTTAAGATTTGAAGAAGTATTAAGTTACGTGGGGGAAATACAACCAAGTAATTCTGGCAAAAAAAAAAAAGTACAACCTAGTTCTCAGTCAGAGCGCGCCACGTGCATTGTATTAGTGGATTCCATGTAGAACGGTTTTGAGTATGGCTGGTAGAACGGTTTTGATAAATTCCGTTCTCTCGTCCCTCCCGTCCTATCAGATGCAAACCAATCTTTTGCCCAAAGGGGTTCTGCAGGATCTTGAGAGAATAAATAGGAATTTCCTCTGGAATCAAGGTCCGGACAGAAAGAAACAGCATCTTATAGCGTGGGAAAAAATTAAGATGGGTAAAAAGGAAGGGGGCCTTGGCATCAAAGATCTAGCAAGCCAGAACAGAGCTCTTATCATGAAATTGTGCTGGAACCTCATTACTAGACAGGATGTCTTATGGGTGAAAGCTCTCAGATCGAAGTATGAGTGTGGTGAAGGAAATCTTCCAAGAGTCGAGAGAAAGAGGAATCAATCAGCGGTTTGGAACGCAATTACAACCGTTTGGGACTCTTTCAGGACAGCTGTGGGTAGAAAACTTCGGAGCGGGCAGTCAACAAATGCTTGGTGGGATTTATGGACAAGCCTCGATCAGCCTCTCATATACTATGCAGATCGGAACCATCACCTATTAAATCCTGAAGAGGCGGTTAGCACTTTTGTAGGTGAAGATGGGGAGTGGGATCTTCAGAGATGGGGAATGTTTTTACCTTGGTGGGTTGTGGAAAAGATAAAAAGAGTTACCCCACCATCTCAATCAGGCGATGACACATTCTGGTGGAGGAAATCACCTGATGGTAATTTCAGCGTTAAATCCGCTTATTCCATGATCTACTCGTCATTTGAGGGATCCTCCGACACTTTCTGGCAACGTATCTGGAGATGGCCTATTCCGGAGAAAGTCAAATTCTTTATGTGGCAATTGTTTCAGGAAAGAATTCCTACAAATTCTATTCGTGCCAAGAGAGATGTGAGGATAAACACTGAGTGCCCTTTCGAGTGTAACTGTGAGGAAACAGCAATTCATACTTTGAGAGATTGTGATCTTGCAAATTCTGTGTGGCTTTCTTGTATTAACCCCATTTATTACTCTGCATTTTTTTCTGGAAATTTACAGGTGTGGATCAAATGGAATATGCAACACTCACCGGGGAACCGTAAGATGTCGCAATGGCCCTGGCTTAGGGTCTTCGGTTCAATATGCTGGCTCATTTGGAAAAACAGATGTAGGAGAGCGTTTGAAGGGACCAGCGACATGCCACAGCAGCTTCTTCACCGAGGATTACATTTTCTACATGAAGGTATAGAAGATGGGCGGCTCAAACACAAGATATTCAGAGTACCAGACAGGGATACAGCAAGATGGATTGCTCCACCAGCGGGTTTTGCTCGGGTTGATGTAGATGCTGCAGTTGACGAACATAGAAATTCAGCAATTGGAGGAGTGATTCGTGATTGTTCAGGAGCTTGGATTTGCGGTTTTCAACAAAATATAGGGTTCACATTTGGCTCGACAGCTTCTGAGATTCAAGCCATTAGATTAGGTCTCCAGATATGCCAAAACATGAATCTCAAAAAGATCAAGTTGCACACTGACTCGACGGAAGCCATTCAATTACTATTCCAGCCAGTGGGTTACTATCATCCCCTCATGAACGAGATAGAGGAAGTTAGGAATTTAATATACAGGGATTGGGAAGTAGAGATTTCACATAGCCACCGAGAAGCCATTAGATGTGCGGATATTTTGGCAAAGAGGGCACTCGATTTGAACAGCGACATGTCACTTTTGGATCGCCCGCCGGATTTTTGTGTATTACAAATGTTAGCTGATCTTAGTTAATTCATTTTGTCTTTTGTATGTTATCTTTGTAACTAGGACCTTTGTATTGGCCGCTGTGGCCTCAAGAGACTAATCTCTTGTCATTATAATTCAAAAAAAAATTAGTGGATTCCATGTTATTAGTTAACCCCTATAAGCAACTTAATCATAGTTAACCCAAAAAATTACTTAAAAAAGGTTTTTTTTGTTCATGAAAAAAAATAGAGAACCCTGGGTGACCAGGGATCATTGTCGATTGTGGTGCATGATTTATTACCGTGTGATTCTTTTTAGTTTTTTGGCCTTCTTTGATTGTGGTTCCTGAGTGATTCTGGGCGTTCTATACTTTGTCAACTGAAAACAGTTTCCTTTTTTTTTTTTTTAATGAATTTCAGATTGAGCAATAACAGGATCCATGCATGCTTGATGCCTCCTAAGACTACAGGATATTGCAACTGCAGATAGCTATCTTTTTTGTTCATTATTTATTAATTTTTTATTCAATTAATTATTAAATATTAAATAATTGACTATTATTTAATTTATTAATTAATCATATATACATGTTGATTTTTTTTTTATTTTTTTGATGTATAAAATTTTGCAAAAAGAAAAAAGAAAAGGAAAGGAAAAAAATACAAGAAGGATGGAGAAAAGAAGAAATGTTTTTACATGACCAATGACTTCTTCCAATGGTGACATCCCAAAAAGCCAAAAGCAAACTAGCTTTTCTTCAATTATGACTTTTGATAATTTTCTAGGCACAAACACTTAATTTTAAAAGCCATATTAATCATAAGTAAATGAACTAATCTAAGTGCTTATTTGGGAAATCCAAAAAGCACTTTTTCATATATTTTTTTATAAATTAAGTTAAAATTTTCCTCACATACTTATTCTATGAATTGTAAAATCATTTTTAAAATGTTAAAATAAAATATTAGCTTTTGAAAGGGAAAAAAAAAACCACTTATAAGCCAGTCAATCGCGACCACTTTTTTAAAGGAGACGTGGCTTGTTCTGTGCTGAAAATGGATATGACTTTTTTCTTTTCAATAATAAATGGATATGACTTTTGTTGGCATGTTTGATGATCGACCTCGTTCTGTATTCCGTGATTCACACATTTTTGCATTAAATAGTGTGGTCCCATGCATCTTATCAAATTATATAAATAAGCCATATTATTTACAATATTATACCACCAATGGGAGTTTAAGCAAGAGTTGGAAAAAAAGAATTTAGAGGGACAAGATGGTGGAGGACTCCTCACTCTATGCTATGTATTGAATATTGTGTCTTCCCTCGTCATAAATAAAGAAGATTTTTTGTTTATATATATATATATAACTTTTTGGTTTGACCTTACACTCCTCTTTTTAAACATTGTGGATTGAAGTTGTGTGAACAATAGCTAGGTTTTGGTTGTCTAGGAATTGGAATGTTTTGTTGAACTATATTCCTAAGGAACATAACAGGGATGCTGACCACCTTGCTAGGTTGTGTCACACTAGTGCGGGGGTTTTTGTTTTCTTTGATCAACCACCACTTTCATTATTGGAGGCGGTCGTTGATGAGGGATAGGGTTCTTTCCTTACTTCTAGTTGAGTTTGTATTAAGTTTTCTTGGTTGAAACTTAATGAATTCCAGATTTCACTCAAAAAAAAAAGTTGTGTGAACAAGGCATTCAAGTCCATTGATTGGAATTGTTTACTCATGGGGGTCCGTGTAAATTGGAGTTTGAATTTCAGGTTAATTTGGCAACTGAATCTGTTAGCTTTAAGTTGGAAGTGACTCCATATGTCATTATATCAAGGTATTAAAACTTGGATCGAGTATTGAATCGGTTGGGATACTGGGTTAAGGGTCAGTGGGTCAAACCGGAGCCAAACCAAAACTAAACCAGAATGAGTAATTTGGATTGCAATCCTAATGATCGCTTGTCTATTGGTTATCTTTTGGGAGCTATTTTTTCATGTAATAAATAGTAGCTATGATTAATCTGTGTGGAAATTTCACTTCGAGGCTAGGAGGGTGTTTATTATTTGTGAGCCAAGATCCATACTCCACCTATCTTACATATATTTTCATAGAATAAAAAAAAACATTATATGTTAAAGCTGCACAATAGAAAAGATATTGCGGTTGATTTTTTTTTTGTTTTGTTTGGGTAAGTTAAAATCAGAAGATAGCTATAGCTGTAGCTGCATAAGCAAAAGTTATTTCTAGATGACATTTGAAGATTTGGGCCTTTCTATGATACCATGCGAGGGCAGCTTTTGCACAAGCATGCCGGTTGGTGTAAACGGGATTGCACAAGCATGCCGGTTGGTGTAAACGGGATGAAGGCAAAAAGTAAGATTATACGGTGGGAAATTGATTGTTGGAAGATAAGGAAGGAGGAGGAGTTGATCAAACATTGTTAATCATCAATGCTAGATTTCAAAGGTCAAGAGTTTAGGTAAGGAAAAAAGGAGGAAGATATTCATTCGCATGCAGTTAAGATTTAAAGAAAATGAGATTCTACAATGAAAGTCAAATTATATTAATGCATATATAGGAAGGGTTGAAATTATGCTCAAACAATTGTAATCGATTGCTTAACCTCAAAAAAATTATACTCGAACAATTAGACACATATTTGTCTTTCAAATAAAACCTATATAAGATATATTATATTGTTCTATTGACTCTCCATGTCGATTGAGTATGTCATATTTTATTTCTCCCTTTTATTTAATTAACTGTTATCTCTCATAAATATATTGAGTGTAATATCTTCAACTAACGTTAGTGTGGTGAATTCAGTTGAATTGAAAAAAAAAACTAACGTAAGAGATGCAATGTTTGATGTTTTCAAATTAAATACAAGGTATATATCATTACCCAAAAAAAAAAAAAGCAACTCCCTCTAAACTTAAATTTAATGTGAGACCTATTTATCTAATTTCATTAGATTAAGAAAGTTAGTTAAAATAGTTAATATGACTTTTTTTTTTCTCTAAAAGACCTTAATAACCTTCTTTAATTTCCTCCATATTTCTTTTATTTAATTATGATTGAAAGAACATCAATACAGATAAATTGAAAAAATATTGATAAATATAAAAAATAGGATTTATATTTAAGATCAAGATCAACTTCATAATTAGGTCCTACATTAAAGACTGAATGAAGTATATATTATTTAAAAATGTTAAGTGTTATTCACCCCCTAGAGACTAAAGTATTTTCACAATATCACTTTATATCCTAAAATAATTTTTTTACATTTAGCATCATAAAATATTTTTTAGCAGTATTGGAAAAAAAAATACTAACTACTACTAAAAAAAATATTTTAGGTCTTGAATGCATATTAACTCGATTTAGAATTGATTTTATGCATCATAGGTTTTCATCTTAAGGGTGTGTTTGGTTCGAGGCTGGAGAGGATATATTATCTTATTTGATTTATTAGAAGGGTAAAGAGGAGATCTTTTATAATAAGAACTAAAAATAAAGGGAAGGATGGAATGAGAGTCAAAATTTTGGATTTCCTTCCACTCAAAAATTCAAACTAAATAAGAGAATAAGGATCATCCCCTCCCCCTCAAAACAAACACACGGGATCTCCTTTGGATTCATGAATGTCACGAGAAAAGTGAAGAGCCACGTCTCTTTGAAGGTACACACAAGCACATGTGAATGTCATAAGTATAAATATAATTTCTAAGGACTTGTTTAGTATAAGGAAAGAGGAGAAAAAGTGGGTGGATAAAAAATTATTGAGTTGAATTTAAAAAAAATAATAAAAAAATAGGATTAAAAATTTTTAATTAATTTTTCTCATTCTTTTATCTGATATATTTTTTTTATTAAAATTTTATAGCCTTACTTCTTCAATCTTTTAAAAATCAGTTCATAAAACTTTTCCCTCTCTTCTCATCTCCTCGAGATCCCGCATATCAAATAGAGACCACATAGATCCTAGAACAAAAAGTTGCATTAGTAGGTAGTTTTTTCTTCCAACTACTGACAAGGTGATGAAAGAAGTTTGGGTCAGCTCGTAGATCAGCATGTAATCTCTTTTAATTAATGGATCGATTTTTCATAGGAAAATGTTAAAAAACTACACTCAAAATATAAAAAAGATAAATCAGTACATCAAAATTCAGAAAAGATAAATCAAGTGTGTATCAGAAAAAGAAGGAATATGTTCTTTTGAAATTTCAGCCAAATTACGAAAATGCCCTTCAGCACTTCATACACACTTCAGAATAACAACATGATCATCGCAATTAACACCTTCGGATTCGGTATTAATAACTGCAATTCTTCTTTTACAATTAACAAATTTCAGGACCAATAACAACACATATCTCGCCATTAACAACTCCGGATTCGATATTAACAACTCCAATTTCTTTTTTCAACACTTAACAAATTTCATGGCCAATAACAACACTCACCTCGCCATTAACAATTCATGATTCGCCATTAACAACTTCTATGTTGTTATTGCGACTGAGGGTTGAAGAGCATTTTCATAATTTGGCCGAAATTTCAAAAGAACATATTCCTCCTTTTTCTGACACCCGCCTGATTTATCTTTTTTGAATTTCGATGTACTGATTTGTCCTTTTTATATTTTGAGTGTAGTTTTTTGGAATTTTCTCATTTTTCATTTTAAAAATATTTTCAATATAACTTTTAAAATGTAATTGTTGTATTAAAATTAAAGTTTTTGTTTGAGTTGATATCATTACTGGCCCTTACAATTTAATCAAATTTTTTGTCTTAGTCATACTAGCTAATATCAAATGGTTAATTTTGGTTCTTATAATTTAATAGGAATTTGGTCTCAATTTAACCACCAATCTCTAAACTTTTAATAAGTTTTTGTTTTGATCCATATATTTAAACTTATATCAAATCATTATTAAATCATAAAGATTAAAACCAACACTTTCAAACTATAATTAACCCTTTTGTTTAGTATTTACTAAGCTATACAGTATATATTAATAATGCTTTTGTTAATATAAATAATGTTGAAGGAACTACTGCTATTTAGATTTTAGATTAGGTAATTAATATTCAAATTTGATAAACTAATAATACTAGATAACAAATAGTTACTTGGTTAGTAGTAAACCATCTAGAGTATAAAGTGGGCGAATTGAGTTCAAATTCCTCATTACTTAAAAAGACTCATTGATCCGTACTAATCAGTTACTTGAATATCTGGTAATATGATCCATAAAAAGAGTCAGACACAAGTTGCCAACAGGGCTATAAAAAACAAGTAGTTATCCCCAAAAAATACATGGAATATATTAATGAACTTTTAAAATGTTTTCAGATGTGCCTTTGGGTACATGAAATAAAATTGAAACAATACCAAAATAGTTTTTTCAGATAAGGGTATATGGGTAGATAGGAGGGACTAGGGAGTGCAAGTAGAGAACATGCTTTTTTTTTTTTTTTTTGGGGGACTGAAAGTGGAGAACAAGATTAAATACATTAGTATCTCCTAATCTTGGAAACAATATTTTGGATTTAAACAGGTTCACAAATAAAAGATGAGAGAGAACTATAGAGAGAGAGAGAGAGAGAGAGAGAGAGATAGTTTAAAAGATTGGAAACTTATGAACAA
Organism: Inga oerstediana; assembly: GCA_963210345.1. Classification (NCBI taxonomy): domain Eukaryota; kingdom Viridiplantae; phylum Streptophyta; class Magnoliopsida; order Fabales; family Fabaceae; genus Inga; species Inga oerstediana. The sequence goes on along the minus strand of OY723402.1, from coordinate 51,717,577 downwards.
TGGCCAAGTGACTCAGTCTCATCTGTCACTCAGCCCAACAAACCGTCCCCAAGTGACTAAACAGTAAACACGGACTGTCTGGTTTAGAATATAATATCTATCCAATTACACTCTCAACATCAACAACATTGTTCTCTTTCATTGTTTCATCAGACATCGTCATCACCACATGCTACTTCCAATTCTATCCTCTGTTCTGTTCTCTGCTCAAAGTTTCAACCTCAAACTACATTAGTTCTTCCATGGAAAATACACCTCCTCCTCCAGCTTCAACTTCTCAGGTTCAAGCAGAGGAAGGTGAGAATTCAAAAGAACAGAATCATCAACAACCACTTCGTAATTCTCTGTCGTATAGGGCTAACATTTCCATGGCCAATCCTCATCTTGCTGCTATTAGGGATGATGTCTGCTCTTGCCTCGTCATTCTCATCACTTTTTGGTTTGTCGGTTAGTTTCTTTCTTTTCTTTTACTACTACTATTTTCTTTTCCCATATCAGATTGCAATCCACTCATTAACCAATGAATTAGTATAAATTAACTTTGGTTGTTGGTTTCAAGCAGCAACTATGGGTCTGATTGTTGGTATTTACGGCACAACAGCGTTGCAATTAGGTCCTTACTCCTCAGTTTTAATACAAGTTAACTCAATCTTTGTACAGTCAATCAAGGTCAGATTTTGCCTTACACTCTCTTGTTACCTATGTTGGTTTTGTGAACTTCAAGCTTAAAACTTGGTATTTATTTTGATTAAAAAAAAGAACAAGGCCGGACTCACCTGAACTTTTTTTAATTTGAATTGTTGTAACTTTTTTTTCCCCCCTTCTAGTTCTAGTTAATTTTAAGTGAATCATTTTGATTCAATGATTGATGAACTAACAGGTGGAACAAGTTAATGAACCAAAACCTGGGATCATGCTATATGGATTTGATGAACCACCTGCCCTTGATGTCAAAACCAATTGGTCTTGGTCATATAATGGATCTGTGCCACACAATTTTTATAAGGCAAGTTTATTTAATTACCTTTTCTTGTTTGCTTTTAGCCTTTTAGTACATTCTCAAAACAGCAGTTTCCTAGATTCTTTGGTTTGAAACTTGATGGAATCTTACAGGAATGGATATTCTACCTCAACAGACACTCTCAATTAGATATCTTTTATGATGTCAAGTCCCCAAGATTCTCACATTTATCTCTTGTTATTGCTCAAGGTAATTAAGCTTCCATTTCCTGTTTGCTTATTTGGTGACCATGGATTGTTCTAGATTTATATATATGTGTATATTGATGATTGTAACCTAGTAGCAAAGATTCTAGTTTAAAAACAAATAGTCATTATATAAAGATTAACATCATTGTTAGTCATAATAATTTGATCGAATTTCGATTTTAATTTGATCCTTATAGTTTCAAAATGTTTGTTTTGGTTCCTATTATTTCATAAAAAATTTATCTGAGTTTAATGACCGATCACTATATTTTTAATAAGTTTATGTTTTGATTCATATACCTATATTCTGATAAAGTCCATATGAAATTATTATAGGGATTAAAAGCAACGATTTAAAACTATAGAGACCAAAACTAAAATTTGATCAAATTACAAGGACCAATAATGATATAAATCCTTATGTAAAAGACAACATTGACATTATGACAAATTATGATCCAAATTTAATGCCTTAGATCAGTTTATGAGTATAATATCTTAATACTGCTGTACCTAATTAATGGCTCATGCATTAAATTGTGTTGAAACATAAAGTGTATACTCGTATGGTGTTTATTGTGATTACATATTAACATGCAGGTAGAGAAGAGCTTGTTGGGTGGATAGAGAAGCCCTCATTTCCTAACACAACATTATCCTGGAATATTATTTATGGTATGAAAATTAAATCCCACTCATCATCTTCTTCAATATGCTCTTCTTTTTCTTCTGGTATAGGACTTGTTTTTTTCCTCACTTGCAGGGAAGGACAAGATCACACAGAAAATATCAGATCCATTTTCTTATTATGTAGCACTTGGCAACTTACACACTCAAGATGTTCAGGTGATAAAAATTTTTCTTTTCTCATTATTTCATTCAACACATTGTAAGCCAAGCAAGTTACGAACTGAGTTTTGTGTGAAAAGTGATGATGACGAGGACGAAGATGTATTTGTATAGGTAGAATTGAAGTTCAGTGTGAGTTCAGTTGTGTACAATACAAGCAATGCAAACAGCAGATGTTCACCAGATAGCAGTTTGTGTACATTACACTTTTTTCTTTCACAGTCTGGCTCTGCAGTTTTGACTACTCCACCTCTTGCACAGGTAAGGATACAATATTCCAACACTATCTACAATGGTAACTCGGATATGAGCACAAATGTTATGAACACAAGTGTAAAGGGCGAGCTCAGTTCCAAAACATGAGCCTATTGTGTGGAGGAGCTCTTTGAACGTATAAAATGCACATTACATGTGAGGCAACCTAATGTGGGATTTGTAACAATGCACCCATGTGAGACTCATAACAATGTTCCCCTGTTTGAGAGCCTACATCCCCGGCAGTTTAAACCATAGCACTTTCACTTGGTCTCTTGTCTGTCAAAATTTTGGTTGGCCATCTTCATGAACATCAACCTCTCAGTAAAAACACCTTTGTTATGATCACAAGTTCTAATCTCATCTCCAAAAACTAGCCTATTGAGTGGAAGAGCTCCTTAAACATATAAATTATTCTTCACTTGTGAGGCCCAATGTGAGACTCATAACACAAAGTCTAAAGAGAGCCCATCTTAAAAGAATAAAACCCATTGAATTTATAAACCACATTTCTTTTGTGAAGCTTATATAAGACTCATCAAAGACTGGTTGAGAAAAAAACAAAAGGGGAATATAAAATACTACCTCCAATCCTAAATGTAGGGCATAGGTTGTAGTGCAAAGTACTAGAGCATCTATTATATTCTTAATATACTCAACTTTTGAGCCATGAAAATCGAGTTGACTTGATAAAATCAATCGAGTATGTTGGGTCAAGATGATAAAGAAAGTATAACTCCCAAACAAACCTTGCATGGATTGAAACTCAAGACTGATGAGTAATTGAAACATGAGATGCAGGGAAATTTTGAGGATGAATGGTATCATGTGAAACTGTCATATGCACCAAGGTGGGCCACTTACTTTGTAGCATCAGGTAATTAATTAATTAATTAATTAATCTTCAGAGTTAATCTTCTCTCCAAAAACTTAATTTAAAAAGTAAAACAGAAACACAAAGTTTTAAATTGAAAAGTTGCTTGATGCAGGTATGATTACTGTACTAATCGTCTTCATCTTTAGAAGCTGCAATGGGTTCCAAAGATATGATTCAGAGACAGAAAGCTTGCAACAAGAAGTTCATCATGTTGTTTCAGAACGAGCACCGCTGCTGGCTAACAAAAACGACGACGCTTTGAGCTTGGGTTCGTCTTATGAGTCTTTCACTAGTGAGGAAGAAGATGTGACAGGGAAGCCATTAATGAAGGAAGGAGGAGAAGCTGAGAATAGTATGAAGCATTTGTGTGTGATTTGTTTTGATGCTCTAAGGGATTGCTTCTTTCTTCCATGTGGCCATTCTGCAGCTTGCTTTCAATGTGGAACAAGGTAAACTTAACATCTCACTTACTTTCTAACATTTTTTTTAATTTTTCGTTTTCATGATTAAAAAGGGAAAAATTGCTAAAAAAATCCCACATTGCAAAATTTATTACAGAAAAATAAAGGACTCGTGTCTTTGAGAAAGTGAAACTCTTCTTCAACTACGTACAACATATCTTCAACTATGTATTATGCAAATATCTTCTGTTTTGCGTATAGTTAAACATATATTGCAAACGGCTAAAGAAAAGTTGCACATAGGTTTTATGTACTTTTAAACTATGTATTTCGTCATGAGAGATTTTTCAGCAATGTTCCCTTAAAAATATATGCCCTTGCCAACAAATTTTTTCGTTATTAAAAATATTTTTGGTGGGTTAGATTCTAAGGTTACGTAGAATAAGCTAACCAATCAAACCATAGTTATAAAAGTACTTGTATATATAACCACAAATAAGATCTTTAAATTAGTAATGAGTTTCAAACTTATATCTTCAATCGATACGAGTATTTCATTATTTCTTCCTAGCTAAGTGAATGCTTTTAGAGCAAGTCGTTTCACATTTTAAGACAATACATTTAAAAATGTGCCCATGTTAAATGTTATTAAAAACATTTTTGGTAAGTTAGATTCTAGAGTTAGAATAAGCCTGATGAATCAAACAACATTTATACGAGTATGAATATAAGAAGCAATGAGATTCAAACTCGTATATTTATAGGATATATATGTCATTTATTAATGAGTAGTATTTTTTAGAGCAAGTTGTTTCACATTAGGATGATTATATTTAAGGGAAAATTAATTTTTAATCCATATAGTTTTGATTCCATTGTAATTTGTAACTCAATTCTCAAACTTTGACTTGGGTCCAAACTTGGTCCAGACTGTACATCTCAAATAATGTGTGAGAGCTATTTTATTTAAAACTTAGCAATCCTCAAATTTGAAGTAGCTGATAATTAAAAACGACGCACTCATCTTTTATTTGAAATTTTTAAATTTGATTCAGATTATTTAAAATGTCCTTTCAATTTTTTTAAAAAAATTAAAAAGTAGTATAACCTTCAATCTTAATTGTGGGACTTAGTTCTAAATGTGAGACCCAACTGGGTCCTACATTTAGAAATGGACAAGTAATAATCTTCTTTTCATTATTAATTAAAAATAACGTTTGATTGTGATGAAAATAAAAATTTATAATTTATAATTTGGGTATGGCAATTAACCTACTTTGACTTGAAGTTGTGGCATGTGGCAATTAGTTTGATTATTTTTTTTATCAAAGTGGCAATTAGTTTGATGAGTATAACTATTTTGGTAATGCAGGGTTGTTGAGGAAGCCAATCCTTGTCCCATATGCCGAAGGAAAATTAAGAAAGTACGAAAAATTTTTAATGTTTAATTTAAATCTTCCTTCTATGTGTATATATATTATAAAATATTCATTATAAAATTGTAACAGTGGATTTGCTGCTCACTTCGGTAGTTTGATCAACGAATGAAAAAGGTTAAATATATTTAAAACAAGATGCACAAGTACAAAGTTGATGGTCCGAAAATAAATTAGTGTTTGATTTTGTTGTTTTCGTGTAAGTTAGCTTCTAAAGTTTGTGATTTGTTATACGTTTACAGTTAATGTTAAGCAATATTCTGAAATTCGGATTAGTTGGGAATGGAAGAGGGGAAGAGGAAAGACTCTTGTCCCAGTTGAAACACATTGAGTTATGTTTTAAATATAAGACACGTTGCCTTAATGCACACCTAATAAGAAAAACAGGTAATCAAGTGGTTAACATTTTAATTGGTTGTTGATTTTATATATAACTTTTTCAGAAAATCCCAAAAAAATACTTTATGAACTTCAAAATTCCCCAAATGTCATGTGAATAAGCAAAAGGATAAATAGTTTAAAGGTAGGAATATGAGATTTTGAAGTGTTGGTGACTTTACAAAATTGAGGCTCATTTTTACATTTTTTCATTTTTTTTTTAATAAAAGCAAAGAGAAAGCCACCCTTGCTAGAACACCACCACCGACTGGAGCTCCGATGCTAGCTGGACGTTAGCCATCCTTTGGGCAAGATGGTGAAGGTGGGATTTGATCTCACCCCACCTTGATTCCCAAAATATTAGGTCGCCACTAGGCTTCCAAAGTCTTTTGTTTATGTAATGCATAATACTAATATATAATACAAGTAAGAGTGTAATGTTTTTGTTGGCGAAAAAAAAAAAAAAGAGTGTAATGTTTTAAATCACCAACTACATTTGTAACACGAATGACAATATTTATAAAGATATTTATCATTTTAATAACTTCATTTACACTTTTAATAAGTTTCATATTTAGGGAAACTTGGCTAATTGGTGAGAGATTGGGAAATTGACTGCACTTTATCAATTTTTACAAGAAATAATGTATGTTTTAAGGGAGAATGACAGAAAAATACCACTTAAATTTTAAAATCTTGAATTAGTTATTTGACAAAGATTTGCATTGTTAATCTCATTACTATTTTTGTCAATCCCATTACTCTTCTTGTTAACGGGATTTTGAAGTTTAAATGGTATTTTTCTGTCATTCTCCCATGTTTCAATCTCCGACTATACTTGTAAAGCTATTTACCACTTTAATAATGAATATTACTACTACTCTTAACATTTCAATAATTAACACTGCAACAATATTTTTAAGGGAAAAGATGCACCCAGCATCTGGATATATTTTTGGAGGTGTAATCAGTACCCTCAAGCATTTACGGTGCAATTTTGCTTCTAATGTATTAAAAATGGAGCAATTGCAACATTTCACTAACAGAATATTAACTCAAGGTTTGAGGTTTATCTTTCCCATTATAGTTCCCATATCATTGCAATGAAAGTGTTTGGCTTTGGTCTTGTTGAATCTCGAGACCCAAATAAAAGAAGAAACCAAGTCGAAATCAGAGGGAACTTTTATTTATAGTAAATTATCAATTTCAATCACAATACATGAATATATTAAATTGTATTAAATTCCCCAAGTAAAAAATACTGAAGTCTAAATGCAGAGTCCAGATAACTCATTAAAAAAAATCAAATAAAGTTACTTCTGCTTCATCCAATCCTGGTTTTGTTGTTCTCCGTCGTGGTTGTCGTCATCAAACGAAGTAGAAGGATCTAAATGTGCGGTATCCTTGGCCCACTGAATCAAGAAAGTGGAGGCTTATATTTTTCTGCAATGAAGTGTAGAAGATGAAGTCAAAATGGCGATGATGAGGAGTTCTTACAAGAAAAGGGGAACCTGTTGAAATAATGAAAAGGGGAAAGAAGGGATGAACATGTTGAAGATTGATGAAGAGGAAAGGAAAGAGTGCGGTAGCAAATAGAGTTGATATTCTATTAGTGAAGGAATGTAATTGCTCAATCTTTAATACATTAGAGGCAAAATTATATTATTAAATACTCTAGGGTGCTAATTGCACCTCCAAAAATAAATCGGGGTGTTGGGTGTACATTTACCCTTTTTAACCACAAGGACACTATTATTAAAGAGACTGAATTTAAGGGACTAAGTCGTGATGACTTAACTTGAGGGATTGAGTTACGCCTGAGTTAAAAGTTAAAGTACCAAATGAGTAATATTTAAAGGACACCCTGCTAGATGTTGTGAAAGTGATCTACATCTTTTTTTAATCATTTCTTCTTAGAATTTCATATTCATCATAAAAGAAATATCAATCATGCTTACATCAAGTTCCTTATATCCATTATATTAAGTTTTCCAATCACATATGACCATATGTAATGGTGGAAATAGGCTAGGTTAGGCAATAAATTCAAAGTCTGAGCTTGTATGTTGACTTTTTTAGGCTCAATCCTGAGCCTTCAAAAGGCTAGAAAAGGCATGATGCCTTTTTGAAGGCTTACTTAAAATGTCAGGTATGAACATCCTATTTTGTCCAGGCCCCACTCAAAAAATAAAAAAAAAATGAAAATAATTTCATTGATGATGATTGAGATCCAAATTGGCAATTGACATTAAAGAAGAAAATAAAAAAAATAAAATAAGAAAATCCTCTCGTTAATTATGATTGGGGTCCAAATTGGCAATCATCATTAAAGGAAAAAATAAACAAATAGACAATAGAAAAAATGAAAATAACAAAATGATCTTATTGATGATGATTGTGGTCTAAATTAGCATTATCGTTCATCAAAGGACAATCAAAAAATAATAAAAAATGAAAATTTAAAAAAAATCATTTCATTGATGATGATTGTGGTTCAAATTGGCAATCATCATGAAAAGAAGAAAATTAAAAATTAAAAAATGCATTAATAAGGCAAAACCCTAGGTGATGCCTATTTAAAGGGGAGCATAAGAAAGAGCAAGACACACAAAAAATTTTGGGAGAAAGAGGAGGCAAGGTAGAGAGCTAATATAATTTTCTCATTTTATTGCTCAAGCATAATTCTCGTGGGGAAAGGTAGCTAGCTACTGATGGAGCCATTCTCCTTTGTTTAGAAGGAGATTTTTTACCAAGCCAATGAACATCTCTACATAGAGACGGAGCATTCCAATTGAAATGTTGGCAAATCTCCATATGTATACATGTGTACTGCCATTACCTCGTGTTTGCTCATTACTATTAATGTGTATTTTCCTTTCTTTATTCTCTTCTCACCCTGTAACAATTGCCCTCCAAAAGTAACAGCTTGTTGACAAAGTATTATTTGTGGGGTGTGTGAGCTTCCAAAGGTGTTTTTGTTTGCATTTCGTGACTCCTAAGTGTTTGCATTATATGGTGATATAGCAACTGTACCTTCATCCATTTCATTGCCCCTTGATTTTTTGCTCGTTAACACTCATTTTTTACGGCCAATGGATACGAAGGTACGTATGTGTTTCATATCATGAATGATGCCCCATCATGTGCTTCTTGCAGTCTTGAATGAGTGAAAGCATGATTTAGCAATGGTCTTTTTATCCTTGTTACCTCTTTGAATAAGAATTCACTACATGGCGCAACAATTTTATTTTGACGGATATGCATTAATGGCCTACAAGTAAGGGTGGAAACAGGCCAGGCGGCCTGTCAGGGGCTTGTGGCCTGGCCTATTTCCGGCCTGATCAGACCTAGCCTGATAGAATAAAAGGCCATGCCTAGGCCTATTTTAAAGCCTGTTTTTACTAAACAGGCCAGGCCTAGGCCTATCAGGCTGGCCTGCTAATATATATATATAAATATATATATATATAAAAGTTTGGGCCATTTGACATCCCAATAATTGAATAACCCAACACCCACTTCAGATTCAGCCCAACACCCCTCCTTAGGTTTTTAATTTTCCCATCGTGCACCCCCACCCAAATGTCCAAACCCTCGCTTTCTCCTCGCCCTGCCCCACTGCTTCCTCTCATCACTACTTAACCAGTCTTCCACTGCTCTGTCGTCTTTGTCTTGAAGCTCACCGACACCGTCGCAATTCTCTCCATATTCTAGTAAGTTCCTCTCACTCTCTTCCTCTTCTACCTTGCTATTTCCTCTTTTTCAAAGAAAAGAAACTGATTTGGGGATTAGGGTTTTGTTTGAGCTTGGAGATGGAAGGAACTACTCAAGTTCGCTCATCGCTCGACTTCCTCTCACAGTCTCGCTCTCCTCCTCTGCTCCCTTGCTATTTCCTCTTGTTGTTCACATTCAATTGATTTATCACTCGCGTGGTTTACTTTCAGGTTCATTCCTTACTTAAGGATCTGGTTCACAAATCTATTAACAAGACTGTGGTATGTTTCTGTTGATTGTTGGGTTCATAATTTCCTCTGTAATTCTTGCGGTGACTTAACTTTTATGCTTCTTGGTGTTCTGGTTTGTCTTAGTTAATCTGAGTGATGCTGAGTTTCAGGATTTCTTTGGGCCTGTGGTTAAATGATGGATGCTACAATGTACACTAACATCTATTTCCATGTTTTTGTGGCTTTTTGAAAATTGATTTTGTCGAAATTCTATAACTCGTTATGCATTTGAACAAAGCCTATCAAAATCTTGCCTTTCCATTTCATTTGTTTTCAGCATGAGTTTGAAATGATTTATTATGAGATGAGACTGTATAATATTTTTTCATTTGCTTTCAGCTTCCTCAGAGGAGATTGAAATTCTTTGCGGTATGAACAAAATTGGTCCCTGTTAACTGCGTCTAAAACTCCCTTTTGTTCTTATCTAGGTGTAAGTGATATCTTTGTTTCCACCTGCAATCTGATTCTCTGTCTCGATCACTCACTCACAAGCCATTGCAAGTATCTTTCAAATGCTTAACTTTAAATCTCTCACTCTCAATCAACTGCAGGTATCTTTTTCTGTTTTATAAACATAAAATCATTTTATTATATTGTGTGAAATCCTTGTCACTTTGAGGTTTGTGGCTTTTGAATTTTACTTGAGTTAGGACTTGGTCCTTAGATGCTTCATTTAGCTATGTAAGGCTGCAAATTGTGTTATGATCGAATAATATGTATTTGATTTCCTCTTTTCCAGGTCTTTGAACTAGAAGAAGAAATTACGTTGAAGATTTGATGCGTTGTGGTTGGTGGCTATACTGATTTGGTTTAAATTGTAATTGTAATCAAAATTCTTTTATTCTTTTATTTGGTGTTATCTTGTTGATTGATTAGATTATATGTATTTTAGATAATTTGTATAAAGTTACTGTAATTTTAGTTTATGTAATTATGGCCTATTTTTGGCCTGTTTAAATGTGGCCTCTTTTTGGCCTATTTAAAGGTGGCCTCTTTTTTGCCTATTTTCCGTCATAGGCCTGTTGGCCTGTTTAGAGTTTTTAGGAATACAGGCTTCTTAAATAGGCTTCAGGCCATGCCAGGCCTTTATATAGGCCAGGCTCAGACTGAAAAAAAAGGCCTGTGATAGGCCGCAAGCCAGGCTCAGGCCTACTTGTTGCAATACAGGCTTGACCTGTTAAGGGCAAAACCTGGCCTGACCTGTTTCCACCCTTACCTACAAGTCAGAAGCTTGCAAGGATGAAAAGGTACATGCTTGTCACTTCTTGAAATAGATTATTTTGCATGATGTGCATATGTATGTGGTTTTATCTTAATCCTATACCTCCTTATTAATTTGATGATCATGTCCTTGCTTGACATTGTTGGCTTGATGAACTACTCTTATTTTTTTTCTTCTGCAAATAAAAAGTTTCAGAAAAAAAGAGAGGTTCTTTTCTTAAAATAAACGAATTTGGTTTCAGATGAGAAAATAAGGAAAATGCTTTTTTTTTTAAAAATAAAAAATAAGAAATATAAACGAAACAAAATTTTTTTTTCTCAAATAAATTAAATAAAATTCTTCTAAAAAACACCAACCAAGCGTCACGTATTTCTATTCCTAACGAATTATATGTGATTTGTTCCCTCTAAAGGGTCTAAAGTCTACGTAAGGCGTGGGTTTTCAACCTTAGTCAAGTCCAATAATGTAAATAATTAATTCAGTTTTCTCATTTTGTAAATATTTTATTTTTGGGTAATTATGATGAAATTTAAAAAAAGGCATATTTATTTTTAAATAATTAACTTAGGGTAACCATTCTTATAAATGGGTGTTGTGGGGTGCCTAACACCTTTCCCACGCACAATCGACTCCCTAACCCTAAATGGTTTTTGTATTCCAGTTTTTATTTTTTTAAAAGGTTTCCAAAATTAACCTATTTTTAAAATTTTGGTGGCTGCTTTATTATTTTTCAAATTTTAGGGGTTATAGCTTGGCGACTCTATTGGGGACGATTTGAGAGTCAAACCCATTTAAGTTAATTGTTTAAAAATAATATGGCCTAAATTTTAATTACTCGTTTATTTCCTTTTTTATTTTTTTTATTAAATTTGTTAAATTATTTATTCATTTATTTGTTTGTTTATTCTTTTTGCTCTATCTATCAGGTGATTTGCTTAGTAGATAGAACCTAGGCCTATAGGTTGTATGCTCTCCATACACACTGAACCCATACACTATACTTCTTACACTCATTTTGGGCCCTATACCTCGGTCTGTGAGTTCCTTAGGTGAACGGAAGTTTCTCATGTCTCCCTGTGGGGTTTTCAGAATCCCCTAATGTACTGTGAAAACTTCGTCCTAATTGTTATTCATTTGGCGAGGTTGATCCTTATCGGGTTTTCAGAACCCCTTGAAGGCCAATTTCGTTAGATGTGATCTTCATTTTTACGATAGGGCAGTTAGGAGGCCTTTATCTATGAGAATTAGAACCATCTTGAAACAATTATACATATTAGTGGAAATTATTGACCTACTCAATTAATTAGTACCTACCTTTCTTAAGGTAGATACCCCCAACCTAGGGTTATTCTTAAAATAGGACACTGAAGGGCATATATTTATTTATTGTGATAATCTTGATTGTCATCCATGTATAATCAATGAAACCCCTAGGATCAAGTGACTAATTGTCGCTTAACCTGAGTTTGTATCTAGTATCACTCCACATAAAGATACATCACAAGGACGGTATATGTGTTAGATAGTTAATCCTAGTCTAAGGGTTTATGACTCTAAAAGACCTTAAACTCATCACATCTATCAAATTAGAAAGTATCTCAATGAGAGATAATCCTTTTAGGACTCATAAGGCATAATTACATCATTCATAGACATTTTAGCTTCATTTGATATGGGCCTTAGACACAATAATCATTTTTTAAAACCCTTAGCTGCGTAATAACTTGGGCCATTCACAGGTTAATGGTACTTTATCCGCCCTGTGAGGTAATGGTGAAAGAGGGAAGCTTCACCCAAGAGAGGGTGATGTAATAAAATTTTTGCACGTTACGATGATATGAAGATAAATGAGAAGAGAGTAGAGATAAGAGAATTGCCATATAAAGAGTTATACTGGTTCAGCCCAACCCCAAGCCTATTTCTAGCCCTCAGAGATCAACACCTCCAAGATTTTCGCTAAGTTTCCAAGATTCAGTGGGCTCTCGGAATGCCACAAGACAACAACTGTCCTTGCAAGGACTATGAGCAAAAATATTCTAACACTTAGAATTTTCTCTCCTCCTTACAGCAAGTCCTATGAGAAAAGCAATCCTAGGACTTTTCTCTTCTGCTTACCCATACAAGTTTTATGAGCAGTAATGTTCTCTCCTGCTTACACCCCTGTAAGTCTTGCGAGCAACAACATGCTCTACTGCTTGCACCTTGTAAGTCTTACGAGCAGAAAGTCTTACTAGGAATTCTCTCTACAGCTTCCGTAAGAAAATCTAACCTCTCAAGGTAAGGGACCTTGAGATAAAAAAATACAATTGAAATGTGTTTACAAACTCTCTCACATAGTGGATATGACAATCACTGAAGTACAATATGAATACAGAGAGAAATATGAAAACATAGACTTTTATAAATTTTCAGTGTAAGCTCTCATTCTGTGTTCTTCTTGTGTATTGTCTGTCTCTGATGATCTATATTTATAGTTATTTTGAGCAAGGAATGAAAAACCGGACTGGGCAATAAACTGGTTGTGATATAAGTTCAAGGGTCAATGGGTCAACCGAGGTTTAATCGGAAGTCGGACTAGTCATATTAAAATATTATAATTTAATTAAAATAATGTAATTTAATTAACATGAATAAGAATATTCATACTTTAATTATAAAGATAATATTTTTAAATATATCCCATGTTTTACAAAGTATTTATGCCTATAAAATTTTTTCCTAACTTTATTTTATTTCCTTTCCCTTTCTTTCTTATATTTCCCCCTTTTAATGAATTATCACTATTTCTTTTTTCCCCTTTTTCTGTTCCCCTTTCTTCTCTCTCCCACGTGAACTTCCTTTTCTCTTTAAAAAACAAACACGCATGTGACTCCTGAATCCTGATAAGACAAGTCTCTCTTTCCTTTCTTTATTGAACACGTTTTATGTGGTTGGGGAGACATGATGTTAATAGGTTGAGGTGCTCAGATTTTTGAAAAACTCCCAACTATCCATGATAAACACCAAAACCAGACTGGTGAGCTTTACAGAACCAGGGGCGCCGATTTTGAGCTTTACAAAGCAAACACTAATCAATGAACACCAAAACTAGACCGTTAAGTACAGAGGTTGTCTCTTTCTTACTATTGAGAACGGTGACAAAGGAGGTATCACCCACGAATTTTGACGGTGGAGGCTTGCGAATTGCTTATACTCTTCATCTTCTTCTCCACCTTTTTGGTCATTTTTCTGGTGGCTTGTTTCGATTTCCTTTCTTTTTTTCATTTTTCCAACAAGATCCATAGATGATCTAGACTTCTCTTCTCGTTTGGTTGTTTCGATATGTGGGCTTCTTGTTGAATGGGGAAAAAAGTGAAAAACAATTCAAATCGCCTAACCCAGTGGTTTTCCCGGTTAAGGTCGATTCATACCGATTTAGTCCAGTTCATACCAAGTTACTCATCCTCCGGTTCTGCCACCAAACCAGACTAGACAAGTTGCCGGTTCTCCAGTTTTTTGGTTGAACCAGTCGGTCCGGTCCAATTTTTTGTACCATGATTTTGAGTTAGCCATTGTGGACTTTCTGTTGTGAGTGGAGCATCATGTTGTGGAGCATTTGTGTTTACAGACACTCTATGGTGGGTCAACTACATGTGATGATAGTTGTCTCGCAGTGGGTATGTAATGATGATATTCGCCATAATTGACTTTCTCATTTGAATCTGTAATCCGAACGTTCATTTTCCTATTTCACACTTGAAGTATATGTTAAATAATGTTTAGATATAATAAAAAGTGAAAACACAATGAGTAAATAACATTTAACCATATTCAGATTGTTCGTTGTGACTCTGTATTGAAGTCTACTTCTGAGACAGATGAACTTGAGTGCTTCCTTCTCACTCGAGTGTATTTGAGTTCTCACTCGAGTGTCAACTTCTCACTCGAGTGCTCTTTGATTTTGGCATGGCTATACAGAGTTATCTTGATCATACTTTCAAGTGTCGATGTCTACACTCAAGTTCTTGATTTGTACTCTAGTGCACAATCCAAATTTTAACTCCTACACTTGCGAGTGTGAACTTGCACTTGTAAGAGTGTTTATGTTGAACTCGAGTGCACAATCACTCAATTGAGTATTCATACTGGTCATAACTTCTTCACTTGATTTCTGTTAGAGAGTGTCAAGATTGCATTGGAAGTCCAACACCATACTCGAGTGTCTTACCTTTCACTCGAGTACACCATCACATGTCAACTTGATGAAGTTTTCTGGTCCTGCTTCAGAATGCAAGGTTGCAGGGGTTCACTTGAAAGTGTTACTGAAGGACTCGAGTGTTAGTCCCTCACTCGAGTACATATATAGGAACTCGAATGCACTTCATGGATTCAGGATCTTATTTCCTCTTAGGCTAACACTTTCAGGACTTGTGTGCACTTACTATCAATACTCGAGTGTTGAGCCAGCACACGAGTGTACCATGCAGTTTCTATTTTTGCTTAACTCTTTGAGAAACACTTGCATGGACACACATCCTGGACTCTAGTATTGAGGCATCCAGAACTCGAGTGTACTACTAACACTCGAGTTCATCAGCATATCTTCATCAAATTTTGCAAGAGTAAGAGATCAGATTCGAGTGTTGCAATCTACAGAACTTGAGTGCATCAGTAGAAATCCTGTTTCTGAATCAGCTTCTGTCTAACACTTTGCAAGAGTGTGACACCATACTCGAGTGTTCATGCTATCAATACTCAAGTGCTTGCTCCACACTCGAGTACATTAGACAATTTCCACAGCAACTTTCTCTAAACTTGTGAAATCATTTGACAATCGAATGAGCTTAAGTTTACATCTTTAAACCATGAATTCCTTTATAAAACAATGTATTGGCACTTTGTTATCATCAAAACAAGTATTCTAACAAATAGATCTCTTGTGGAGGTGGAGTTTTTTTTCTTAATGTCTATCACCCAATCAAGACTCAAAAGCACATGTAATCACCTACATAGCATGCATGATATTGGAAATATTTTCTAATCCTACCTTCTCTTCCTTTCATGAAGGGCAAGCGAGTTATACAACGACTGAAAGAATTTGGCATAAAGGTTAATGGCTCAAAAACCAGGTTTAAATCAAGTTCCTATAGGAAAGATGTATAGAGGGAAGGGCATCAGATGGACAGTAGGAGTAGAACTACTTGAAGGCCTAATTCGATTAAGTCGCTACATTCAAGGTTCAGTCAAATTAAGCCACATGAAGAAGTATGGAAACATCATTGATTTGTTACATGTGCTAGTGCATACTGATGATATCGTTGAGTTGGGCCAGTATTGGTGTAACCCCTACCTTAAAAACCGTAATTATGATTCGAAATACGTAATTAAGATGGAATAAAGACCAATGGTTAAACAACACTTATTTCAATCTCATCCTCACTGTAGGGTTTTTCACAAATTTCTTTCAAAATCTCTTTTAAACTTGGTCTCAAATTTCACAATTTGAATATAATTACCCTGCGCAATTAAATCACATTTATATATCAGAGTGTACAACAAAATCCGTAGCCCCTAGGTTTTATATATCAACTAAGTGTGTGTTTGGGATAGCAGTAGGAAAAATGATTTATTATGATTCTAACTTATTAAAAATGAATTAATAGAAAAGCCATTTTTTGTAATGTGATTTATGTTTGGATGAGCGATTTATTTTTAGACAATAAGTGTTTATAAATCGTGATTTACAGTATACGAGGTAAGATGTGATATGAGTTTTATTTCGACTTACGTAATAAGTGACTTAATAGAGAAGCTGTAGTGAGGAGCTTATTTAATAAGTAGCTTATTCTACCTGTGATGCAATTAAAATAAGCTGAACCAAACACTGCAAAAATGCAATACATTTTTATTTGGGCTTATTGCCCAAAAACGGGCTTATTTCTGCCTAATAAGCTGAACCAAACACACCCTAAGGGTTTACAAATTCCCAATTAGGGGATTACACATCTGTATCCAAAATAATATTTACTGAATAAGTAGTGATCCCCAATCAAAATATGACAACCAACCACAACCTAAATCTGAATTATCCGCCCTTGGTTGTCTGCTTATCCTTTGAGCCGCTTGCCCTGTTTGTAGGTTAGTCAATGGAAAGAATGAGATTCAAGAGAATCCCAGTAATAACAAATCACTCATACAATATATAAGCATATATCATGTAAGCAAATCAGCAGCAGCAGCAACACAATAATGCATGGCTTTCACCACAAACGACAGCACTCACAGCTGTATACACAATACAACAGCTTTTGTTGTAATCACAATACCTACAGCTTCCGCTGTATTTACAATAACGATAGCTTCCGCTGTATAACAACAGCTATCCCCAGCTGTATTCACAGCAGCATAAAAAATCATCACAAAGTATGATAAACATACATACAATGCATCACATATAGTATAAGGAAAAGCGTCACTATCTTATTCTTTCCAAGTGTGCTCTGGCACAGGTTGCTCATGTTCAGGGCAAATATCGAATCCTCAAACTTCTCTAGCTTTTCCTCTTATGACTGAAACCCTAACTCTCTTGAACACCAAATTTCCTTCTCAAACACCTTGTGAGATTTTCCTCCTTCTCTCTCTAAAATTCTCTCAACTCTCTCTCTCTCTCTCTCTCTTTATTTTTCCTCTATGGCTACACAGTTTTGTATAGGGAATAGGATGAGGAAATTGTTTTATAATTTTTTTCCTTTATCTCCTATTATTTAACTAGTCCAAAATTCAAAACTTTGACTTTTTGGTTTACACCGCTTATGCACATGTAGTATGTCATAAGCCCAATAATATGTACATAATATTTCCCTCCTCTTAGCCCATGTAAAAACACATCCTAGGCTCCTTTAGATCAGCCCAATTGAATTTTCCATGTATCTCATAATTTCAAAGTTATTTTCCTTCATTTTCGGATTTTATGTCAATTCTGACAGATTTTCTGCACAAAATTTGAAAAATCACAACTAATTCTAGAAAAATCGAAATGGGGTTATCTCAAAGCCAATAAAAAGCTATTTAAGTCCTATTTACTGGAAAAATATGGATCCCTATAGTTCATAACCACAAAAATACAGAAATGCACAAAAGGCCATACTGCTCTAAAACAGATTCTAGTTTCAATCCCAAACTTTGGAAAATCATAACTCTTAGCTCACAAATCTAAATTATACAAATTATATGTCTATTTTGAAGCTTGGAATGTGAAATTTAAGACTAGAAAGTTTCAGAATTTTTAGACACCATTTTTCCATTCAAAACGTCTATAAAAACCGACTGCCTTGTACAGAGTTTCAATGGACAGAATTTCCAACTTTTGCACAATTATTCCCAATGGTTCCAATTTCACAACAAACACTCTCCCCACATGAATTTTCACAAGGAAGCCATAGGAATCACTAAAACAACAAAATTCTCATCACATCCATACATATTCAGTTTTGAACCACAATGCAACACAATCACCAAATTGCCCAACTTTCCATTTCACCATAATATGCGTCCTCCCTCTATTCCAATTCAATTTAGATGTTAATCCACAATTGAACTTAAATACTTGGTTTAGGCATTGCTCATAACACATTCGAATCATAATTCACATTGTATTCTCCAAAAGTGTTTATTTATCAATAATCACATCCACTTTTGAAGTCATTAACCCTTAATCACTTTTTTGGGATATTACAATTGGGATGCCTCTTTAAGATGCTTCACTTTCTCTGATTTTCAATTATCTCCAACATTGAAGAATACAGGGAAATCCTTAGGATGCCGATTAAATGGAACGATAAGATCTGCTATTATCCAGGTTGTCTCCCTTCTCAGGGAAGAATAGCGAAGCTATTAGGGGTTAACTTGGAGGAAGTATGGCTTGTAGGCACTAGATAGGTCAAGGGGATTAAAAGGACCATAATAGAAGCTCGCTTAGCAAGGTTAGCGGAGAATAATGATTAGGAGATTTTTTGCAAGGTTTTTGCTTTTGCTATTTATGTCATGATCCTCTTTCCTTCATAGGCATGAATAATCGAATTTGGAGCTATCAGTGTCTTCCAATCAGCTGAGTATTATCAAATCAACCCAGTACCTGTAATCTTCACAGAAACCTAGATGTCGTTATTTCAATGCCACCTAAAAAAGGAAGGTTGAATAAAATGTTGTCTTGCATTACTTGATGTTTGGATGTTGAGTCACATATATGAAAAGAAAAAGTACTTTTGGGAAAGGCATGACAAGTTTACTGATCCACTTATAGCATTCAATTATCTTCAGTTAAACAAAATGATTGGAGGAAATAGTTCTCATAGTTAACAAAAGATTTCCCTTTGTGGAAAATAGAATGGTGGGAGGATGAAGATATTATCCATCACTGCGGGGACTTTTCTAATGTGCTTCTCATGGGACCAAGAGGATGTATCAATTACAACCCTTCTTTAGCATTAAGAAAATTAGCATTTCGGCCAAAAGCTCCCTCTCAAGAAGAAGTGCAAGCCATACATTTCTTGTACGAAGAAGATGGCGTGAAGGACTTATGTCAAGAAATCAAAGAAACTTAGAGCAAGATAGCATACAAGGGAAAGCATGAGCTGGGGAAGCATGATCTGAGGATATATCAATTACAACCCTTCTTTAGCATTAAGACAATTAGCATTTCGGCCAAAAGCTCCCTCTCAAGAAGAAGTGCAAGCCATACATTTTTTGTACGAAGAAGATGGTGTGAAGGACTTATGTCAAGAAATCAAAGAAACTTAGAGCAAGATAGCACACAAGGGAAAGCATGAGCTGGGGAAGCAAGAACTAGGTGCAACTTTAGGCTATGAGACTGACTCAAGGACAAAATTGAAGGAGCTAATCCATCTTTTTCTACCCAAGATTCTTTATTAGAAAACAATGCTCAAGAAGTAAATAAAGAATTGGCAAGGTGCCTAGAAACAATAGAAAAGGAACTGAAGGAGCTTTCTGAGATGGAATATCAAAATAAGAGAAAGATGAGCCAGCTAGAGGACAAATGCGCATCCCTCCAAGAAAGGCAAATGAAGAACAATAAAGTTCAACTATTGAAGATGACTACAGAAAAGAGTTGCTCGAAGAGAAATTGCAAGATAATGCCCCCTTAAAAAATTGCAATGGGAAGTTGATATTCTCACTCAACTCTTAGAAAGCAAGAAGGGTGAATTAGTTGTTGTAAGAGCGAGTATTGCTGAAACCATTTAGAGCCTTGTGGACAAGTTGAATCATGAAAGGGAAGTCTTAGCCAATTGGGAACTCATATACTGTAGACAAGTTGTTGTGACAGAAGAATGGATAAAGAGGTGTGGTAATTTAATCAACTTTGCTAACACCAGTATCCTAGAATTTACTAGCATGCTCAAGCAAGGCATGATTATTCCTTTAAATCTACCAACAGAGATTGTCGAATTTTTCAACTTATGTAACCAAATAATAGAGGAACTCAAACTTGTAACTAAATTTTGATATTATCAAATAAAAGTATATCTTGCTCCATTTATTATCATTTTTCTCCTTCTTATTACTACGATCAATAACGAGATCTTGGGTTAGGATGGGATTCGAGGTCCCCCTATTTAATAACCAAATCCAATTCTCCCTGTTGTATAATGGATTCCCTAAGGAGGCTAGAGGGCACTTGTTTTGTAAGACTATATGGTGACTCAACACTATATCAATGATAAGATCTTGGCTAGGATGAGACTCAAAGCCCCTCCTATCAATGATCAACTCTAGTTCTCCTTGTGGAATAATAGATTCCTCGAGGAAGCTGGAGGACTTTTATGCCAATACATTGTGGATAACTCGCTATACCCGCTTGAAATGTGAGCTAAAATAAATTAATAATATTTTGTTTCTTTCCAAGTAGGGGATACAATATTTCTCTGTCTAAACGTCCTAACCAACTACCCTATACGCATTCATACAACACACACTCACGTAGTTGTCAGATGGCAGCCAATGTAAATGAAGCCGAATCTAACCTGAATCAGCGGATATCTCATATGGACGCACACATGGCAGATTTGAAAGAAATGATTTCCCCCTTGACTATGGCCCTTTAAGCCCATAATAATGAGAAAGAGTCAGGAACATTTAATCCATTAAAAAATTCTAAGAAAAGCATACTAGAAAATGGCAAAAAAGAAAAAACGACAGAAAAGCCTCAGAATAGACAGAATGCTTGAATTCCGAACACTAAGGAGGAGCAACCAAGTGAAGATTCAACATACACTTTCAATATTCCCTCCATGTTAAATGAAAAGAAGGAATGGAAGGAAGAGTTGGGTGAAGTAAAAGACCAGATAAAAGCCCTTCAAGGACCAAACACTTGGGGTTCACTTGATCTAAAGGATTGTGCTTGGCACTACATGTCTTGATTCCCAAGAAATTCAAGATGCTAGACTTCGATAAGTATAATGGTACGAGAAATTTGATATACCATCTTAAGGCTTATTGCATCAAGATGGTTGTATGGTTGACGAAAACTTTTTACTACCCTTCTACCATGTGAGCTTGAAGGGTCCAACAATAGAATGGTACATGCAGCTTGATCAGAAAAAGATAAAGAAATGAAGAGATTTGACTGATGCATTCATGAAATAATATAGGTTCAATCTTGACACTGCCCCTACCAGGGAACAACTGAAGTTAATGAGTAAGAAAGCCACTAACACTTTCAAAGATTATGCCCAACGGTGGAGGATGGTTGCAACACAAGTTCAACCTCCCCTTATACCATCTTGGTTGGAGTTTTATTCAATTGGTCTCCTATGCAATATTCATTCTGCTTCATGATTTGAAGGAATTCTTCATCATTCTTTCCCATCTCTTTTAGACAAGAACTTGATGGGATATCAACATTAGCTTGCGTTTCCTTTTTTGACGGTCCAACATTTTGTGGCAGATAAGCTTTCCCATTTCATGTGACTCCTGTTGGGCAAACCATTGTTTCCTTGCTGGCCTCAGCTTCCATCACTTGCCCTGAGGGATTCTTGACAATACCTTTTTATACCTCCATGGTACGGTGTGATTACTCTAATATGGAAAAGGAGTCGGTACCTTAATGATCACTGAAGGCTATTATAATGGTGTCAAGATGGTGAAAGAGCCAACATTGGAATTTCTTTTTTCATACTATTCTTTAATGATAAACTCAACATGTCTCTTTTCCACCATGTCTACTTCTTTTCCTCTAGAGGCGTATAGCTTGCTACTTTTAAACGAGCATAGATATCTTCTTCTACCAGTAGAAGACCCTTATAGAACTGAATTTCATCAATAGCATTTAAATGACTTTCGTGGCTTGGAAGAGGATTGGTGTTGATAGCAGAGCAATCATTCTTCTTTAATTGAATGTGATTAGAATCACTTAAGTCTAATACATTCCTTTTGAATGTCGCACAGTCCTTTATTGAGTGCCCTGGGGTGCCTATTTGGTATTCATATCGAACATTGGAGTTATACCAAGCGAGGTATGATGATTGAGGCTACTTGTAAGTATGTGGCCCTAACAACTGAGATTCTAAAAGTTAGCAATATAGATCAATGTTTGTCAAGCCAAAATTTGGTCATCGGCGATTGTCTCACTACTGCCAATTCCTTCGTCGGCTTGACCTTGCCTATTTGGTGTCGAATCATTCTTTGTCTGTTGAAACCCATCATTACCACCTTGATGTATTGCTTGGGGTTGTCTAGTGGTTTGGATGAAGTTGACATCACATTCCTTCTTATAAAACAAATAAATAATAAATCAAACTGAAAATTGATTATAACATTATAAAACAAATAAATAATAAATTTAAACCGATTAAAATTAACTATTAATTATTCTTTACATATCTATACTAATCTTTTATCAAAACTCAAAACTTTTCCAAACCCTAACCCTAAAATATTCTCTAATATGTAAAAGAATACTACCATAAGGAAGCTAAAATGTTTTAGAACAGTATTATTAAGAGAGTTTAGTAGAAAGTAGAAGATCTAAATATCTATCTCATCCTCAAAGCAATACCTTAGATTTGAAAATGAAGCACCGCACGAAGAGGAAGCAACTACGGTTTCGGACCCTACACTATTCATCAAGAAAGGTTGTAAATGAAATGAGGTGGTGGGGTACATCCTTAACAAACAACCCCCCAACCCACCCCCAAAACGTGAAAGATAGTTTAACGGGACACGTGCACCTTAATCATTATCTAATTTTTAAAAAAGGGTTAAGGTGTAAATTTATCAATGAAATTTTGTCTAAGGAGCGTCTGACACAAATATCTTTTAGAAAGGATAAAAATACCAATGAATAATTAAAAAGGGGCATCCACCATAAAAACCGTTAATCCGTCAATACGGATTAACGGTTTTTATGGTGGATGCCCCTTTTTAATTGTTCAATGGTATTTTTGCCCATTCTAAAAGATATTTGTGCCAGACGCTCCTCAGACAAAACTTTGTTAGTAAATTTTCACTTTAACCCTTTTAAAAATTTATTTCTTCTTTTATGTTTATGTGTATGTATATATCAGCCTATATTTTATATTTCCTTTTTCCTCTAGTTTTTTTTTATTTATAAATCCTTTTATTCCAATAGTTTTATGATAAATCCATTTATCATAAGGAATTCTTTCTTAATTATAATTAAATCCTAAAAATAAAAATTAGGATGTTACAACCATTATACTCCATTCGGTCCTATTTATAAGCAACTTTATCTCTAATAGGGATTGTCTCTTTTATAAGTAACTTTCACTTTTTATCTGAAAATGTAAGCTTCTTTTTTCTATTTTATTCTTATTAAATATTCATCTTCTCTCATATCTTATATACTTATTATCTCTCATACTTTTTATCTATTCTCTCTTCTATACTCTTTTCATAAATAGGAGCATATATGAAAAAAATATGGTATTTTTGACACACCGATTGCTTTTAACTACCAGTTCGTTTTGCGCAATTAAGGGAAAAGTTGTTTATAAATAGGACCGGAGGGAGTATATGCTAAACTTTTATGTAACAGTTATTTTGAAAGCATCGTTATGTATTTTACAGAGTTTTATAACAGTTGCTTACTTTAGACAATTATTTATTATGACAGCATTACGCACAGTATAGCCTGTCCACATTTCAATACATGACATGTGTTATAATAGAACCATTATAATAGATATAAATTAAATCACGGTTCGGAATCATAATGTATCTATGCCGATAGCACCTGTATATAGGACTGTTTGAAACTGTTATATATGGTAGTTAATAATCATGATATATCACGATTTCAATAGTGCACATATATGAATAATATGAATCAGGTAAAAAAAAACTAAGAATAATAATTCAGTTGGCTATTCGACTTGTAACGAAAAAACTGTCCAAGGGTAAAATTGAAAGAAATTAGAATAAAGGAAATTATATATATGAATTATCATAAACAATTAAAAATAATAAATAAAGGGAGTTGCTTTGTCGGTTAATCAAACAAAGATGACATGTGGCGCATTCTACTTGATCCTCTGCTAGTTAAATAAATTATAATAAACGGATATATACATATGAATACTATGAATCAGGTGAAAAAAAGAATACTGAGAATAATAATTTTAAAAAGGTCGATAAAGAGAGTGAATTTTTTTGTTAAGAAATTTTAAAAGAAAAATCCAATGGGTTATTCGACTTTTAACAAAAAAATTTAACGGAAAATATTAAAAAATCTAATTAAAGGAGGTAATAGATAATTTTAAGGGAGAATTGGGGATAAATCCCTATTTGACAAGTTAATTGGGGAATGACACATGAAACATTCAAACCCATTGAGTATTACTAAATGTGAGGGGGGAAAGACCAAATTACCCTTTTTAAAAATGGCAAAAAATAGCGTTATTAACAAATTAAAAAAAAATACCTTCTCCAACTTGCAGTCCTCGACATCGTGAAGTCGAACTAATAGAGGTGAACCCACAAATGAGACAAAAAATATTGATCCCTTCTACACAAAGACAAAGAAATCGAATCCCCTCTATACTATTGAATCTACAAAGGCGCAAATGAAGCCAAAAATATAACTTTCTAAGAATCAAGATCCAAAAATCATATAGCAGTGATGGGTCTTTATTGAACAACGATGGGTTTTCCCTTCTTTATGATCAAGCTTCATAGACAGTGACGAGTAAGGATGATAACAACAATGATGGGTCTTCAATGAACGGCAACGGGTCTCTTCGATGAACGGTAATGGGTCTTACTTTCTTCATCTTCTTCAAATTAACCAAAGCCAATGACTTTGATATTGATGATGATTCACCCTCAATGGTGAAGTGGGTGATAGATCTAGAAGAACAAAGCAGTTTGTTCCCAATGACAGAACCAATAATGAAGAAAATGATGATAAGATCATAGGAATGGAGTAATGTGAAGTTTGAAGGTTGGCAAATATATGGTGGAGGGAGAATGTGAGAAGAAGGGTTAAAAAGTTGCCGACAGTGGGGTAAGAAGAATGTCGGCTATGAGTATGGAGATCTTAGGTGGAATAAACCTACCAAACTTGGTAAATGAGCATCCACGATTTATAAATGAGTTTTCATTTATTGACTCTCAAAAACCTAAATGCTTTAGATCTTATTTTCCCATTAATTTTTTTAAACAGAGATTTATCCCTAATTGTAGCTAATTTTATGGAAAGAAATTAGAATAACGAAAATTATGTATATGAATTATCATAAAAAAATAAAAAATCATGAATAAATGGTGTTACTTCGTCGGTTAATTAAACAAAGATGACACGTGGCCGGTTTTGCTTGAACCTCTGCTAGTGACCTCTACTTTTATATAAACTAGTACAGGACCTGCGCGATGCGCGAGCTAAAGGTCCATAGAATTGATTAAGCATGGCACATACACAAACAACATGTATGAAAGTCAATCATTAACCTTGTAAAGTAAAGTGATGTTTTGTGTTGTGATAATGCACAATATACAATGCAACTTGTCACGTAAGATTAATCGGAATGTATTTACTTGTGCAGACACATTAAAACAACAAATTGAGTTCAACGATGCATATGGACCTAAAATCTTAATGGTACATGCTACTAACCTCATATGAACAAATTATAATAGACCTCTTTGTATACAATATTGCAAGTCTTGTTAGTTGGATTTTCATCTTCATCCAGGATTAATATCTTCAAGCCCTCTTTGCTACGAACTCGAGACACGGCAACATATAGCTGACCATGTGTAAATACAGGACGAGGAAGAAACAATCCCACATTTTTGAGGCTCTGCCCTTAGCTCTTGTTTATGGTCATTGCATAGGATAACATGACAGGGAACTGTCTGCGACAAAATGTGAAAGGCAAAGATGCATCAGAAGGTGTAATAGTTATCCTTGGGATTAGCACGCTACCATGTGATGCATTTGATGACATTAATCTAGCAACAATGACATGCTTTTCCAGCCTAGTGACAATAAGACGTGTCCCATTACATAGCCCATTTGATTTGTCTATGTTGCGCATAAGCATGATAGGAGCACCCACTTTCAGATGTAATTGGTGGTTTGGAAGTCTAGACATTGTGATATTATTGAGAAATTCAACTGAATGTATTTCTGATATTGAGCTACGAGCCGTATCTTGTTTGGAAATACTGTCAGCACTGAAATATATTTTTTCCTCCCCAGGAATTAATCCAAGCACATAATTATTGACCTCATCTACAACTGACAATGTAGAAGTGAGGATGGCACGATCTCTGAAGTAGGCATTATCATTTAAATGAAGTAGCAAATCAGGATACGTAGCCTACACTATACATTCTAATGGATTGTTGACGGGCTTTAATAGCAGCTCTTCTGGTATGGTGATCAAACTATCAGAATGCTCCTCTGTTTCAACTGTTCCGTCACCAATTGATATAATCCAATTACAAAAATCAATTACCTCTTGGTTATGACGTGATGCTTCAGAGCCCATCAGTCTCATATTAGTGGTCAACATGAATAGCTTACAATATTTCCACAAATAAGATGAGTTAATTGTAGCATGCACTATATCTTCTCGTGTACCTCTAGGAATGACTGGCAGTATTTGTCTGAAATCTCCACCAAGCACAACAACCTTGCCACCAAAAGGTTTATTAGACATGTCTGTCAAATCTAAGCTGATAATATCACGCATTGTTCTATCTAATGCCTCAAAACAATGCTTATTTGCCATAGGAGCCTCATCCCAAATTATAAGAGACACATGTAGGAGAAGTTCGGCTAGATGTGATCCTTGCTTTATGTTACAGACTGAATCCTCAGTAATGGTAATTGGGATGACAAACTGAGAGTGAACCGTCTTTCCATTTGGCAAAAGAAGTGATGCAATGCCACTTGAAGCAACATTAAGAACTACCTGACCATTTGACCTCAGAGATGTAGATAGCGTCTGCCACAAGTATGTTTTTCCTGTTCCACCATATCCATAAACAAAATACATTCCACCCTGTGATTTGGTGACATCATCAATTATTGCTGAATAAATTTCTTGTTGTTGTGGGTTTAAGTTGGGTAGTAGGGTCTGCAGTTGTTCATGTAGTGCATCAGTGTCAAAATTTAGCTCATTGTGTAGATATCTATTTCCCTGTGATGAGAT
Organism: Inga oerstediana; assembly: GCA_963210345.1. NCBI lineage: Eukaryota > Viridiplantae > Streptophyta > Magnoliopsida > Fabales > Fabaceae > Inga > Inga oerstediana. The sequence goes on along the minus strand of OY723402.1, from coordinate 51,690,273 downwards.
ACTGACATCTTGCGGGGATGGCATTGATTCATAGTCACGGAGACTCTTTCCATTTTGCATCATGACATGTTCCAATTCCATTAAAGCATAACTATGTAGCTCATCATCTGACAAGTTGAAGTCTACATGAAGCCAATAAATGTTATATTCATGAGCTATTGAAAAAACAGGTTGTTAATGTGTACAGTGTAATTGGAAAGTATAATTTGGTAATCTTTTATAACTAATATCATGATAACTTGGTTGAAAGACTTACATGGATGGCCAGTTTGTTGACGGCGCCTATAGATGATATCATCTGCCATCAACTTCCAAGTTTGTTGCCAAACAATTTCAGGTCTTCCATAGCAATTACACACTAGTAATATACAAAATAGACGCCGCAGGTAACTGGGTGAAGCCCACTAGCTTGATTCTTTAATTGCATCAATATATTCTCTATCATCATCCAACAGACCAAGGGCATAGCAAGCATCATGGAAAGTTTCATAAACAACACCGTTGACAGTTCTTATTTCTTCATATGATCTAGGGCCTTTAACTATGGTCAACAACAACCTCAGGTAGTATGCCTCGCCTGTTCCAGGAGGAACATTAGATAACCTTCCAATTGCAAATCCACATTGTCTAGGATCCCACTCTAGCTTATCCTTCTTGAAAACAAACTTTGTGGGGAACTCTGAATATGTTAGCTGTCTCGCTGCCACATACTTATCATTTGCTGACATCCAAGCTAAGAACATTGATTGTTTTGTAGTATTGCGATTAACAACAGCTTCTAGTTCAGTGTCATCCTCATATATGACAATTTGTTGATTTGGAAGGTGAAATTGCAATCTTTCAACAGGGGGAAACCTGTAATTAATATCAAAACCAAGAATCCTCCAAACTGCTTCGCATGGTGAGAGATACCGAACATCATAATACATTTTGATCTCATCGCGTACGACATCAGATCCTTCTGACGGTGATTCGGCATAAAAAGCTGCGGTGGCCCGATCATGTCCTTTGCTGACGTACTTGAATAAATACTTGATTGAGTCACCATGTTTGCATTTCTCAACATTGACATGAGCTTGGTACTTTAGAAGCAGATACGGATTATAAGGTATGACATATCTATTATCCAGGGGGACCTCATTTTTCATGACTACCCGTCCATTATTTGGTCTCTTATACTGAGGATATCCATCCTCATGGATAGTGGTAGAGGAAGTGAAGCTTTTTGGGTAATACTTTATGCATTTACCTTTACTCATACAGGGCGAATTTGGGTTAACTATTCCACACGGGCCATGCATCATGAAGCTGCCTACCGCATCGTACAGTGCTGGGTTGATTTCTCTATCAGGTATTTCAGCACTTATAACTCTTTCAATATCATGAGGTGTGCTTATTTTGCTGTCATTAACCAAAAACAACACAATATGGGCATGTGGCAAACCTCGTTTCTGAAACTCAATTGTGTATAGCACTGCAAGGTATGAAAAAGAGCATTGAATTAGACTGCTAACACAAAAAATAAATTTGAAGCTAATGATGTGGAATTTTTTTTTTGTATGGTATTACATGTAATTTGAACATTTTTTTTAATGTGAACTAATGAACCAAATGATAAAGCTAATGTTAGTTGAATACAATTGAATAATAGATTTTAGAAAGAGTCAAAGCTTAGTGATTAAGATAATATTTGTGTTACTCACAAGATATCGTCGCAATAGAAAAAATGTTCTGTGTTTCCAAAGTTAATTAGTCATCATAAAATATATAATGTATATTTTGACAGAAAACAGTATTTATAAGTCACAATACAGTTCATTTGTTATCCTCCATGTACATCGGCACAATATGTTGTTCCAAACTATTTTAAATTAAATGCTAACAAACTGGTGTATCATGTAGAAAATTGTTAAGCTAGTTTTAAACCATGCTTATCTGATATTGACATTCAAAGGTATCTAAATGTATTTAATATATTTTTTATCTTTAGCTAAAATAAAAGGGCTCACCCAACAGGTCCATTATTGAGGGGACAAAATGAGAAGACCAAATTACATATAGTAAAACATGCCCTCCTTTTCTAGGTCAAATTAAAACAACGAACCCCACACCCCCTTTTTTTCGGACAATAGATATTTTATTTTATGTTATATGTTATTTTTTCTAATGTTTTTGGAAAAAAATTATATAGTCACTATGTTTTTTTCAAAAGAATTGATGTTCAATGTGGGAAAATTAAAATAGAAAAAATTTGATTCTATCTTACCCCAATTAAATATAGGAGGCTATTATTGAATTGTAAGCGTATTTCAAAAAAGTACTTGAGCCTTGATGATTTACATACGAAGGGTACTTGAGTAAACAGGGAGGAAGAAAAGTAAACATAAATGGGATGAAAAATAGAGAAAGACATTTATTCAAGTGAATAAGTACGAACCTGCTTTAACAGCACCAAACAACTTGCCTTCTTTTAAGTCTTTCATCATCATATACAGCTTCATTTCAAATACCCGTGCAATTATTTTAGGATGATCTTCTATCTTTGCATTCTTTTCATGCAAATATCTAGTAATTTCAGGCCACTTTGGATTACAAGTGAATGTTATGAACAGATCTGGATAGCCAGCCCATGCACATATTGTCATTGCATCCTGATAATTTCCTATAGTATATCGGGCTCCACGGTAAATGATGAGGGAAGTATAACTCGTTTACCTCTAGCGGCAGCTGCTGTTTCTCCAGCAATCACAGCATCTGCAAGTCCTTTGTATAATTCCACCATGAGTTGTTTCTGGTATGTTCTTATGTATAAAAGCCTATAAGTTTCAACCATCATATATGCGTCAACAATAAATTGCTGGAATAATTTTCCTCCCAATAATATGGTCGATATTTCGTTGTCTCGGTCTTGAATCTTATAGGCAAAATATTCTCTCATTGTCACCTTCTTAACTATACCTCGACTATTCCCTACCATTCTTTGATGAGGTATATCCTCTCTATAACCACCTGTACCATATGGAAATAGTAATGGATATTGTAAAGGAAGAAAGTCTGGATGGGTTTCTTTTATTCTTTCAAGCAGCCCTGTTTTGTAGTTGACTACTATATCTCTGCCCTGATCTGCATCTCCAATATCTCCAACAATCAATGCAGCTATTTCATTTTGTCCTGACGGCATATTATATCTACGGCTGTCCGTGCCCCTTTTATGTATAAGCTTGATTTTTATTGCATGGCCTTCATGTGTGTTGACAAAATCTCTTGCTATTCGAAACGTCTGTACCAAGCTATTATGATTGTCCAGCATGGTCTGAAGTCTTTGAACAATATCAGCATTTATGCCAGTCAGAGAGTTGTCTTGCCCACTAGAATAATAAAACTTGCACGATCATAAAACACTAAAATATGATAAAATATAAATGTCTTTATTTAAATTGAATGCAAAGAAATGAAGATTAAGTTTGTTTAATATAATTACCTGATAGCTGAAATTCTATTTGATACTTCGTTTTCGGTATCATAAATATACAACTGTGCAAATTTGGGAGCTTGTCCATCAGCGGGCAGGATACTACCTATCATGTGCATATTCTGGCCACTCATTCTATATACATAAGGTCCGCGTCCATCATTGATTTGTCGATCAATTCTTCCTCCCATGGATGTAAAGGCGTACATAGAATTATAGGTTCTAATGTTGCTGCGGAAATGCTTACTCTCTAAAATTTCTCCAGATAAAAGCAATGATAACTCAAGTGGTGGTTCCAGTTCGGTAGGGAGCTTGACCTTTCCTTGTAGGCAACACACGCCAAAATTAGGATTTTTGTCATTGTAATGCTTCTTTAGTCGTTCATTATACCACAATTTAGCTCCACAGTGTTTGCAAATATATGTTGGATCTCCAAGATCTTCATACTCTGGAAATTCTATTGTCAAACAAAATTACAAAGATGAAGTATTTATAAAGCAATAAGCAACTACATAATATTTGTCGCATGTCACAAAGGCTGCAGTAAAGCTGTCTATAAGCTAACGTGGTAAAATAAATATAGCCTAAAGATAATTACCAGGTCTCTCATTGCAAGATGCACGTGGTTTACATTTTCTAGCTGATGTCCTCTGGCTTGACACACGTCTATGTCCTGATTGGGAAAGACGATGGAACTGGAATTAATATATGGTTTACATTGGAAGCATGATTAGCATAGAAATTGAAGCAATTGATAAAGAAGGCATTATTAGGAAAAAAAGGCGGGTCTAAACTTTTAAAAAGAAACAGGGGAGAAAAAGAAAAAGGTGCAAGAGAATTATCAAAAAAAGAAGAGGAAGAGGAATGCAACAAACACATAATTAATGGATCTAGTTTCTCATATGATCGTCTAGTTGGACACTCACATAATTTGTCTCTCAATGAATTAACCTCAACCAATAAATAGAAACCATAAAATGCCAGATTCAAGGATATAAGGAACCTCAGAAAATTTAAAAAGCTTATCCACTTCGTAGGATTGGCATTTTAAACCAGTTTATGGTTGGCATATAATCCATCCAATGTGATTGTATAATCATTATGGTACTATCATTAGTATTGGATAATTCCTATTTTTTAATTGTTTGTGATAATACTGTTACTAACTTGTCAATGTGCTAGCAGTGATAAATACAATGCGTGCTTTCTCTGCTAACCTTGTAATTCAATGGCCATTTCCCAAAAACTCATAATACATGAAAACCTTAAATGTGCAACTATGCTAAAATCAACATGAACATCAATATAGTATATAAAATCTATTTCAAGGGATACTATTCATAAGCATTGAACAACGCGACTAAATTCATAGATTTCATGCACAAGGAAGAAAAATTCCTCTAGCTTTTATCATCATTCAATATACTATACTTTAAGTTTATGCCTTCAGCTACCCCGTCCCAATTGTATTCCCGTACTGTTTTCTGTTGGAATAAATTTAGCAGCCTCATTCATGCATAGTAATGAAAAGAGGCAAAAAAAGAAGCAAACAAAAAGGCAAAGTACCTTTCAACCCTTCTCCTGTGGCTTTTTATTACTTGACACAAATTTCAAGCTTTCAAAGTTGGGAAGGTAAATTCAATGAAAAGATAAATAGGAAACTTTGGTGGTTTGAATATAGTCGCTGGGAAGAATAATGAATATGGTAAAACGCTAAGGATATTTACTAATGTAATTAATCCAAAAAGGTAGTACAATGTTATGAGTTAATAAATCCACTTTTTGAATTTCGTCTATATATGTGTAAAGTAGACAAAGAGAGGAAGGGGAAGCATGTGCGAAGGGGTGACTGCAGCTATAATGATGCCTTTTTTGTAGAAGATGAGAATAATAATGAACTATTCCAAATATTAAGGAACGCAGACATATCATGCAGCACTTTTTTGTAATCCAAACATACCTAAACATGAAGCTGATTAGATTAAAATTCAGATATACATTGAGGACAAATAGTAAGGAATTTGTCTAAACAGTAAGTAGATCAAACCATTAGTGATTTCAGCAAGCGGTTTGCGGCCAATAACGTCACTGCATTGTTCTCTTTGTTCTCTGATCAGCTGCTGGGCACATTTCCCTGAATCATATACATATAATAGTTTTAATAAGACAAGATGCAGCAGTTTATGAATTTTTGCATAATGATCATTAGAGTAGGATGATAGTTATATTTAAAGATATTTTTTGTTGCTGAAATCTTAAATACCCACACACGTGCAACGTTAACCTATTCTTAATTGGATAGAGACGTAAAATCAAGAAAATAATAAATTAAATTTGTGTTACTTAAAGTAAAGGTAACATTAAGATATGATTATGTTGGGCAAACCTAAATTAAATTAATAATTAAAATATTGCAACACATGCAACACATTTGTGATCTCTCAAAACGTTTCCAAAATAATTGACAATTAAATATAAAATAAACCATTTAAACAGTAAAATATTAATCAAATCAAAACAACAAATAGGTAATGATTACGAAAAGGGGAAAAAAACTCAATACAAAGTCAAAAACTAAGATGATGCATTTGAAAATGAGATAATTTGAGTATAAAAGAAAAGAAAGAAAACAACTATTGAAATTTGGTACTATAAAAGAAATTCTTCCTGACTAATGCTTACTATAAGTTCCTATCTTGTCTTTCTAATCCTACCTGCTGGTCAGAACTATCCAGACTTCTCCTAATCTAGAAAGACTTCCTATCTAAAGTTCAAAGTTATCCTCGGGACAGAATGGTGACATGACTACATTTTCTGAATCCCTTAATTTAAAGGAGCAAAATGGTTGAAGATTTATTATTCTATTTCTACTAGCCTATTTACTTAACATCTATAGTTAGTAATTGTTCAAAGCTTAAAATATTAGAAGTAAAATAATGGGAATTAAGAATTTAGAGTGACATTGTGGCAACTGTAGACATTTCTTTTGGGTTTGAATGAGATTTAGGCATTCGTGCATTCCTTAACGCGATCCATTATCATCCTAATATTGGGAATTAAGCAGTAAAATATCAGAAGTAAAATAATGGGAATTAAGAATTTAGAGTGTCATTGTGGCAACTGTAGACATTTCTTTTTGGTTTAAATGAGATTTAGGCATTCATGCATTCCTGAACGCGATCTATCATCATCCTAATATTTCTAGAAGAGAATGCCATTGACTTTAATTGTTGTTGGCACAAAAGTGGAAATACATGTTCTTTCCCTATTAGATTGTGAAAATAAAGCATCATCGAGACCAATATCTTATGTCCCTGATTAGCCATTTCTAATCCTTTCTAATGCTATATTTTCACTTTCTTGTTGGCCTGTTGATTTTATTTTTTTCTTTATGAGAAATGGCAGTCCTACTGACAATCATTTTTCTCAACTTCAAGGTAGGTGATGGGATTCAGAAGTTTCTCACACAGAATCTGTTGCTGGTACATAATTACATTCTCCCCTTATTTTAGTTGCCAGAGTGGAGTTTGGCTATTTAATAATTGATTAAACAATCCTTCTTTATCTAATGAAAGCAAAGATGAAGAAAATTATTCAACTATGAAAATGGGTGTTGGAAATAAAACAATGGTTTCTTTTTATAAAAAGGGAGCTTGCATAGTAGTTAGTAGATAATTGATGATGATTTCTATACTTCAGATTTCTTGTCAAAAGTTCTTCAGATACAAATTGTTCCACTGCAGAACCTATCATGTAATAAGCTATCAAGGGTCGAAGGCCCCAAGAAACCGGATATCCTTCTTGTTGAGAACCTATCTAAATTTAAAGAGGAAGTTGCCAATTGTTTGGAGTTTGCTAAAGAATTAACTTCAGGAGTCGATATATTTGTTAATGGCTCCTTCTCTCACTCTCATAAAGTTCTAGCATCAACTATTGGTGTGACTCGCTTCTGCTATGCCTGTATGGCTGGTTTTCAACCCTCTGTTACTCTGGTTTTTGAAATGGAGTGTGGGCATATTTTCTATAACAATTTCGTTGTGTAGAAATTAGTGATATTGAATGACAATAGCAATCAAGCCACCAAAACCGTGCAGTACCAGTAGCATTGGTTGTCCACTTGAGATGCTTGCTGGTGCAATTATTATTGCATAAACAAAATTATCAATCCAATAGTTTGCCAAATTCCAACTGCATCGAATTATGTCATAATTAAATTTTTTTTGTTATCTTCCTAAAACTAAATTGAGGACAAAGCCCCATAGTGATTTGCGGTGCATTATGAGAATCAAAGTATGATAAGAATAGCTGCGTCCTAGTGATCTCTGTTATAAAATTTTTCAGCGATTTTTTTCCTCAAAACTAATTGACAATAATAAGAACTAACTAAAAGTATTTGAACCTGTAGGTTGGGTACCTGTAGACCTTGGACCTGCATCACTGGATGAAATAGGCTCCTTACTTGGAACATCTAAGGTATCTTAGCGATGTACTTTGTCATATATTAAGGCATACGCTACTCTTGGTTTGATTATTTCAAATATCTTTAAGATAGAGAATCCAATGAAATGAGCTTTTCATGTCTTCAGTTTTATTTGCTAATTTGGTGGTCATTTTTGCAGGTAATAAATATCTTGCAGTAGCTATACAGTGACAGAGATGTATTCATATTTTTATTAGCCATTTGTTTAAACACTACTACTGTGGTTCTATCAAATTAAAGACAGTCTGTCACTATCAGAGGAATAATACAGAGGAGTAAGGAGAATAAGTGGTAAGTCAAGATTTGATAGCCTTAACTGATTGGTGTGGTCATAGATTATGAGATGCTTGTTAAAGTCTCCTTGTTTATTTTCCTCTGCTTCCTTATATGCTCAAGCCGCCTTGCCCTTGCTGGTAAGTGAGCAGAAAGTCAGAAAATGAAACAAAAACCAACTATCTGTGTAGGTTCCATGTTAAACTGACATAAAAAAAGGACCATGGCCAAACCATCTTGATGTATATATATACCTTCCTTCCCAGAAATTATTTCGCGTGTGTTGTTGATTTCAATTTGACAGCGTTCTCTCCTTTTTGCCGTGTGGGATTTTCTATCATCTGGTATTTCTGAGAAATCCATGGGATTTGTGGCAAGACCGAAACGCAATGAAGATGTGGTAAACCAGAAGTTGTTTGTTCCTTTTCGGACAGGAAAATCTGCATTTGAAATGTTTGTGGTGGCATTCTGAACAGGGGATGGCAGTTATTAGACAGTTTTGGAGTTGCTGCGTTTTTTTCAGACATTTTCGCGCCTGCATCTAACGTGATAATGTGTTTGTATTATCTTTGATAGTAATTTTTTGGGCCAAAGATTTTGATACTAATCTTTATTTTTTTTTCTAAAGAATTTGATAATATTTAATGATAACAAATCAAAATAAATTAAATGTGCATTGCTAAGGCATTGGATGCGTGTTTATTTAATATGCGTAAGAGACTTTCACATCAAACTATGAATAGATCTATTTAAAATTTTAAGTAGAACCATGACTGTGTTCTCATATTTAATATTGCAATCTTAACTTTCACCCACAAAAAGGAAGGCTGTTAAATATTCACCTATCTCCTTATATCATGGCATTGACCTGATTGATTTTGTATTATAGTATGAGATTGAATATCTTAATGTTATTTCTGCCCACCAAATCCTATCGTAGTTAAATTTGAAATCATTAATTTTATTTAATCATTAATTTTATTTACAAAAATCATAATGCTATTTTCGTAACTAATTCTAAAAGCATATGGGTAAGAAAATAAATTGCAGATTAATTCGAAATCATAACTAATGCAACAGGTCAATAATTATATATAGAGAAATCATAACTACTTCATTGTCGGAAAATATAATCTTAATTATGAATAATTAGATTTAATGGTAGCATAACTAACTTAATTGTATTTATTGAAATCATTCAGATAAGATTTAATGGAAGCATATATGTAATTTATTTTCTCCTTTCATAATGGTAAGATAACGGGCAGTGTAACAATTACGATTTCCTTTTTTTTATTATTCCAATTAATTAAATCCATATAAAGTGTAAAAGCTCCTTTTCATCGCCATAAAATGGCTTCCATCAATGATGTGACCATATGTCCCAAAAAGAGTTATAAGTCATGGTTTTACTTTGCTTTTCATTATAATTTTCCTTAGTTTGAAATAACCAAAACGTCATGGCAGCACAATTATCTGCACATTCTGAGAGTCATGAGAAATGAGGATGATCACTTTCTGTTTGCCGATAAAATATGAGCATCATTTTACAACAAAATGGTGTTCGAACAAAGTCAAAAACAACGGCATGGAAGGACAAACAACTGATTGATTAAACAGATGCCACATTCACATTTAAGAATTACAAGAAGCAAACAAATGACCACTGTTGCACGGCAAGTTGTTCAGTTTAAACACTATCCAGCAATTGATATTTAATATACCTCTCTATTGGATCTTCAAGGATGACCTTGTCCCCAAAGAGTTTGATCTACAAATATTACAAGGGACGAATGACTATAGAGAAAAGACAAAAGACTATGCCCAAAAAAAAAAAAAAAGAGCAACCAACAATGATAATCTATCATAAGAGAACAGAGATGGAAAGGAACATCATCATGTCATATATTAGATGATTGGAAACCGATACCAACTGAAATGAAAAGTTGAAAAAGAAGACCAATTCTGATAGCACACCACAGTTGGATACATTAAGGGAAATCCAACAACAACATAGAAATCTTGAATTTATAAATAAACATAGGAAACTAACGAAAGTCCATATCAACTGAAAAAAATCTAAAATAGCGACACCAAACCACCCCAATCATCAATGTAAAACTAATGTTTCTTCTTTCCCTTGGCCACTTTAACAGCTTTATCTTCACGTTTTGGCTTCTTTGAAGTACCACCCAAATAATCAGCTAAGCATTCATCATCATCAGGAGCAGACTCATCCTTTTCAATTTTTACTTTGACACCCACTTTTTCACGCGCAATCACTGATGAGCTTGCGCCCTCAGAGTCAAGAAGGGAGCTGTCGACATCCTACGATGTTAGTACCACAAAAAAGGCAAACATCAGTTAGGAATTCATAAATGTGTGCAGTGAAATATGTTGTGCTATGACCAAATGAAGCAAATGATACAAACTCACAGGGTCATCTTCTTGGCTGGAAGACACCATAGTAGGGGAGCCAATTGGAGCTTCCTGTTCAGCCTCAAATGCTTCAATGATTTCAGAGTCTGCAGTCAAGCGTGCCACGATGCATGAATTGGAAGACCCATCCACATATTCCTCAGGAATTCTTAACAGGCAAAGGAATTTTTTGCCTACAATCTTGTTCACAACATCCGCTGGGAGAACATTGTCATCTTCAGCATCATCCCGCGTACACATGACTCAAATCAGCAACATGGACCTCCAATAGATAAGTGGTAGGTTATAATTATAGCAACTTAATGGATTGCACACACTCACATCATGGTGAACAGGTTGATGAATCACTCGATCTATCATCTCCACTGCATAACAGCCGGCTAACTTTGAAAATTCCCTATCAAACAACACAAAGATGCAAATGCCAGTGTCATCCATAGCATCGAACTTCACCAAGAACCTAGCACACCAGACAATCAAAGTTAGGGGTCCCATTAAACCATGCTTATTTTGAGTTGACAGATTGGTAAGAGATGGAGAGCATATCACCTGGGAATCACATTCTTCACGATCCCTTGACACTTGTCACAAAAAAAACCATCCCCATCCGGAACTACTTTCTTTCCATCCGCCTTACATGAGTTGTAAAACCAGCCATGCTCATAACGAACGTCAACAATCTCAGCTAACACCATGGGCTTTTCCGCCTAGAGATTAAATAAGCTAAAAAATGAGCACAAAACCCAAAAACAGAGCTGTTAGATAATACTTTTAATATAAACACTAATAAATGTAAATCTTAATCACATGTGAATGTTTGGATTTTTAAAGAATGAGATTGTTTCTAATCTAAAGGACGAGTATATTTAAAGATATTATTTTGTTGCAGAAATCTTAAATACCCACACACATGCAACGATAATCAATTTTTAATTGGATAGAGACGTGAAATCAAGAAATCAATAAATATAATTTGTGTTACTTTAAGTAAAGGTAACATTAAGATGTGACATGAGATTAACCTCATCAGTGCGTCAATGCTCACCCTCTCAAATATGTATGCATGCATGCATGTAAACTATGACAACTGATGAAACAGTTTGACCAAGAAAAAAATGTGAAATGTTCTATTTCGTTCTAGAGATAGAAACTCAGTAACTGAAGTCCAACAGAGAAACATTCTAACCATCAAGAATAGATTTATTGCAAATTTGCAATATGCAAAATCAGATACTCTCAACCTTAAAAGGACAGAAGCGGGCATACTTCCCATGTGGCTGGATAGTTTTCAGCACATCAGGTGCATTATCCACAGTAAGTTTTGGTTAACAATTGCAGCAAAGGCCAAGCATAATTTCAAACTTTTGTTTAACAAAATCATCCCAGGGACAACATAAAGCAAAGCAATTAATTCCAGAACCTAGTCATTCTAAACGTTTCCAAACCAATCAAATATAAAATAATAGCAAACTGTATTTTAAAAATTAAGATACCCGAATGTAACATTCAGAATAAACATGTATTTTTTTTTCAGAAAATATGTAATTCTAAAACGGTTTTTTTTTTCAGGATATATGTTTCCGCAAAACGAAAGAAAGAGATGACATGAATTCTATATTTCAAACCAAATGGGAAATAATTAATTTCATTTAGTCATTACTTTTATTTACTGAATCAGAATAAACATGTAGTTTTTGTTTCAGGATATATGTAACTGCAAAATGGATCTGTATTTTTTTTTGTTTATCAGGAAATATGTAACGGAAAAACGGAATTCTGTATTTTTTTTTTTAGGGTTTATGTAACTGCAAAAGTGTAGTTTTCAGAATATATGTAACTGCAGAAAATAGGGGCTGATGTAGTTTTTTTTTTTGTTTCTCAAGATATATGTAACAGCAAAACGGAATTCTCTATTTTTTTTCCGGGTTTATGTAACTGCAAAAGTGTAGATTTCAGAATATATGTAACTGCAAAAAAATTGGGGCTGATGTGGCAAGCAGAGAGCCGCTTACTGCTCTGCTTTTATATAGGTAAGATATTATAATAATAATAATAATAATAATAATAATAATAATAATAATAATAATAATAGATTTGTGTTCTTCGATATGATGGACAAGATAAATAATAAATTAGTAAAATTAGTAAACATTTAAATACTAATCACTACGTTCTTTATTCATGAGAAATCTATTTGACATATCGGTAGGAATTTTACATAATATGTGGAAACATATAACCATAAAAGGAAACAAAATAAATGTGAAATTTCTACAACTTTTAATTTAGTGAGTTGATCTTGGTCATAAATATAAGACATATTTTTCATATTTATCAATATTTTTCTAATTTATCTCTATTAATGCTCCCACAACAAGAATAAAGGAAGAGAGAGAATAAGAGAATTAAGAAAAATAATTAAGGTGTTTTAGAAAATATACTCCCTCCGGTTCTAATTATAGGACATATTTACCTAACTTTGGAGAAATTAAGGATAGTAGTTAAATTAGTTAATTTTATTTATTTTTCAAAAATGCCCTTATTTAATTGGGGTGATTTAGGAATACTACATGAGTCTACCATGAGGCAATCCAACCATTATCTAAAGCAATGGGGGTATTTTGGAAATAAATTGACAAAAATTAAAATTTTATCTTATAATTAGGACCAAGATCAACTTCCAAATGTTGTCCTATAATTAGGACCGGAGGGAGTATGTCATATTAACTAACTTAATTAACTTTCTTAATCTAATCAAATTAAGTAAATATATCTTATATAAGTTATTTTAGGATCGAAAGGAGTATAATTTTTAGGATAATCAATATTATTGACATTAAATAGAAACAAAAATTTGTATAAAAAAACTAGTAACGAAATTAGATGAGAGTCATGTAATTAACTAGTTATATTTTTCTCTTACAAATTAACAAATCATGGGAATAATAACTAAAACTTGCTTGGATCCATAATATAAGACATGTATTTTCTAAACCATCTAGGTTATCTTCTTTAATTACTTAATTCCCTCTTCTCTATCTTTAATTATGGTTGAGGCTTGAGGGAGTATCGATATGAATAAATTAAGAAAAGATTGATAAATATGAAAAACACATCTTATAATTATCTAAATATAATTTATAGCAAGGGCGTGGGAGCACTTGTAAATGTAATGGATGAAAGGATAAAACTATGAGGACTTAAGGAAAATAAAGTGAAATTATAGGCTATTAAATAATACTTTTCACTTTTTTAAAATTTGGGTAATTAAATGGGATTTTTGCGAGAAGCAAATGCCCGCGTTCTTTTTTTGTTTTTTTTGATACAAAGGCAAGCAAATGCCCGCGTTCTGATGCGCATAGTTAGCGACGACCATTTTCGCTCGACCACCGAACAAAAAAGGTGTCAGAGCACGCGGGTTCGTCTTCGTCACCCTCACCCAGCTCAACCACGTGTTCTTCTTCTTCTTCCTCCTCCTCCTCAATCTCTCTTGTTGCCCAAAATAAGATTTCACAAAAAACTTCTTCCTCATCTTCATGACCTTTTTCTCCTTCTTTACCTTCAATCCCACAATCATGTCCTTTGACCCTTCGTCTTCCTCATTTCTTCTTTCTCTTCTTCTACTATGAGACCTCTTCCTCATAATAAGCCCTATCCTCAACGACCTGCTATTCTCTTCACCCCCATTGTCACTTTCTCTATCTTATCTCTCGCTCTCGTCCTCCTTTACAAGGTGCTTCCTCTTCAAATTCCCTCGCTTGGTGTATTTTGATCCTTCGGATTTCTTTCTGATTTTGTTTTTTTTTTTCCTGTTTTGGATTCGATTAGGTTGACAACTTCGTCTCCCAGACCAAAACGGTAGTCGGGCACAACTTGGAACCAACGCCTTGGCATCAATTCCCACCCAAGTCGTTCGACGAAGAAGCCCACCATGCTCGTTCCTACAAAATCTTACAGTGCTCTTACCTTACTTGTCGTTACAGAAAAGAAGATACCGTCGCGGAGCGACGTCGGTTCCCGGCGACATCTGGGTCGAACCAGAACATGATGTGCCCTGAGTTCTTCAGGTCTATCTATCGGGATCTTCAGCCTTGGGCTGCCTCTAAGATATCGAAGGTTCAGCTGTTAGAAGCCCAGAACTACGCTGCTTTTCGGGTCCTCGTTGTTGGGGGAAAATTGTATGTGGATTTGTACTATGCTTGTGTGCAGAGCAGAGCAATGTTCACTATTTGGAGTTTCTTGCAGCTTCTTAGGAGATATCCCGGGATGGTGCCTGATGTAGACATAATGTTTGATTGTATGGATAAGCCCACAATTAATCGGACAGAACACCAATCAATGCCTTTGCCTCTGTTTCGATATTGCACTACCAATGAACACTTTGACATCCCTTTCCCTGATTGGTCTTTCTGGGGTTGGTAAGACTTCCTTCTGCTATTTTTGCTCAGTTTTGTTAGAATAATAACATTTCTGTCATGGAATTATTTCTCTGCACAGATTAATCCAACTATTTATAGATTGATGCGTAGAGAGTTTCTAACTTTGGGTGACGAAAAGCGAAGACAAAAGCTATAATTTTCAATTACTAAATTGGGTATTTTCTCACATATGTTGGTGTCATTTGGTGCTAAAATAAATTTTCATCATGGGTCCTCGGGCCATAGATTTTTTATGCATGTCCCTTGATTTGTAGTTTGGACACGTTATAGTTCATTTGAATGGAGAAAATCACTTTAGTGCTTATTCTTTTTGTTGTGGTTTTTGTTAGAATATTAGGAAATAAATTAGGATCCCATGATTCTAGTATTCAATCATATCCCTTGATTATAGTCACTCTAGTTTAGGAATGATTCTGAATTTAAGTGGATTAATTGTCATTGATTGCTCTTAATTCCTCTCTTTATGAGGGCTCTCATTTGGAGCCTATAAATTGTACCCTATTTCCAATGGAATAATATAACTTTGAGTGCATTTTGGTCTCTGAATCAAACATGGTATCAGAGCTTTATTTTCATAATTAGAGACTGCCATGATGAGGCTGAGAGACTGAAACACGAGAGGCTGAGAGACTGAAACAGTGAAACGAGCGGCTGAGAGAGAGCACAGTGCAGCAGCGTCATGCACTCCCAGATCTGGTGAAGGGCGGCGCGTGTGAGTACACCGCCGCCACAGGAAGAACCGCCAGGCACCGATCGGCGCATCCCAGAGAGACAGCAGCGATCAGACCGGCGCGTGGCCCTCACGTGCCACCACAGCACTGGCGCGTGACCTCTACGCGCCGTCGTCCACGGTGGTTCCAGTGACCATTTTTCCCTGAAACATGAATCCTACTGTTTTTCCTCCTTTGTTTGGCTCTATTCCTGGAAATCAAAGTCAAACCGGAATCTCTCCTATTGCATTCATGTCCGGTACAACTCCCACTAATTCCTCCTCATCTAGTAACTCTTCCATCACTACCAACAGCACCGTAATGGCATAAGAATTTCCAGAACCTCAGAGTATGGTTATTAACCATAGGTTTAATGGAAGGAATTACCTCCAATGGTCCCAAAGTGGCTAAGGTATATTCGTGGAAAACGAAAGGAGAAATACATCAATGGGGCAGCACCTCAACCAGCCCCAGATGACCCAACCTTTGACACATGGTTTGTTGAAAATAACCAAGTTATGACTTTGCTTTGTAATTCTATGACTGTTGATATTAGTGAAGGCTATCTCCTAGAAAATACTGCAAAAGAGATTTGGGATGCAGCGAGAACTTATTTCTCTCTTGATAACACTGTTGCTTTGATCCATTTGAAGTGCCAACTTCAAGATTTGAGATAAGGTACCCTGACAGTAACCGATTATTATAATGCGTTGACAAAACTCTGGCAACAACAGGACCTGTTTGAAGTGCATCCATGGAAAATTGTGGAGGATGCTCAGTTATATAAGAAGATAGTAGAAGAAGGAAGAGTCTATGACTTTTTTCTCGGACTCAATGATTCGTTTGAGGAAATACGGGGGAGAATAATGGGAATAAAACCCCTACCACACCTCTTTGATGTCAATCATGTGCAGTTCGAAGAAAGTAGGAAACTCTTGAACCGCAGTCTTCCCAGTCAAGTTGAGAGTTCTGCGCTTGCAGTATGTGGGCCACAGGAGGAATGGAAAAACAGATGGTGCAATTATTGCAAGAAAAAGGGTCACATCAAGGAGGAATGTTGGAAATTGCACGGCAAACCATCCACTAGCAAACCACAGAGTCATCTCACCTCTACTGAATAGAAGGTTGAGGACACTACTTCATTGAGTCAAGACGAACTGCAGATGCTTCGTCAGATACTTGAAAAACAGAATAAGTCTAACTCTTTGCTGAGTGTTAATCTTGTCCAATCAGGTAATTCTATCATAGCCCTCAATACTATACGGACTAGTGACGATGCATGGATGGTTGATTCCAGAGCAACGGATCATATGATGGGTAATCGAATCTTATTTACAACCCTTAAACTGTGTCCGGAGCACCTTCGTGTCAAAGTTGCTAATGGGGTATTCACTAAAGTTGAAGGAATTGACACCGTCACACTATCCAATTCACTTAGCATTCATCATGTTTTATTTGTCCCAGCACTTGTAATTTATTATCTGTGAGCAAGCTAACAAAGGGACATATATGTAGAGTGATATTTGACGCTAATCTGTGTCTATTTCAGGATTTACACTCGGGAAAGACGATTGGGACTTCTAAGGAATGGGATGGACTTTTCTACCTGGAGCGATTGAAGATGGTGAATAAAGTGATTTAGAATGCACAACATGCTCTAATCAGTTTAAGTTCTCAAGACAAAGATGTACTTTTATGGCATTGTCGTTCCGGACATCCTAGTTTTGATTATATGAGACATGTGTTTCCAAGTTTATTCAATAAAGATTCTGTTCCTTTTCACTGTGACACTTGTCAATTGGCTAAACAAACACGATCCTCCTACTCAAAACAATCCTATCGACCTACCACTCCTTTCCAACTCATTCATAGTGACATTTGGGGCCCAGCCAGAACAACCACCCAGAAAAATGAAAAATGGTTTGTTACTTTCATTGATGATCACACTAGACTCACGTGGGTTTACTTGATGAAAGAAAAGTCCGAGGTGGCACAAGTTTTCCAAAGCTTTCACAAATTTGTCTAGACCCAATTTCAATCCTCTATCAAAGTCCTTCGAAGTGATAATGGTCGGGAATACCTTAGTCGTACCTTTAAAAACTTCCTTGTTCAGTAAGGAATTCACCACTAAACCTCTTGCACTTACACCCCTCAGCAAAATGGGGTTGCCGAACGAAAGAATCATCATCTGTTGGAGGTAACCCGAACACTGCTAATGGAAAGAAAGGTACCCATGACCTTCTGGGGAGATGTAGTCCTAACTGCGACCTACCTCATCAACCGAATGCCCTCCAAAGTCCTCAATTATGCCACCCCTATCCAGACACTTCTTACCACATTTCTCAATTGTCCTCTCATCAACCCCTTACCTCCGAAAGTGTTTGGGTGTGTTGTATTTGTCCATATCCCTAATGGAAGTAAGTTCGATGCCCGGTCCCAGAAATGCATATTCCTTGGCTACTCCTCCACCCAAAAAGGATACAAGTGTTACTGCCCGACTACCAAGAAGTGGCATGTCTCCAAAGACACTGTGTTCTATGAGGAGAACGCTTACTATCCCAAATTACCCATTCAGGGGGAGTACTCAGATGTTGAATGGCTAATTTCATGAGTCAACTTCTAAAGCCACTGATGCCCCACCTGTTAACCCAGAAATCCCTGATGCCTTACCTAACTTTCTTAATACCTTGCCTCAAAACCCTGATACCCTACCTTCTATACCTCCTAATACCAACCTTAATAACTCGGAAACACAAGTTGAGATCATGACTGGGATGGATGCAGAAGATGGATCAGAGGGAGGTGCCAGGCAACAACCTCAGGAGGCAAAAAGAAACGTCAATCCCACTCTAAGGAACGACCATGAATCTGACTCGAGGATAGATCCTAAAGAGATGGGTTGGCCTATTGCACTAAGAAAAGGGGTAAGGTCTTGTACTCAGCATCCAATTCAACGGTTTGTTTCGTATGGTAACCTGTCTATTAAGATGCAGAATTTTGTTGTAAAAAGTGCACAGATTAAAATTCTTAACACCTTCCAACAAGCTATGGCTGACCCAAAGTGGAAACAGTCTGCAGAAGAGGAGTTGAAAGCACTTGAAGAAAGTAAGACGTGGGAAATCATATCTTGTCCTCCTGGAAAGAAACCTGTCGGGTGTAAGTGGATCTTTACCTTGAAGGTCAATCCTGATGGCAGCATCAACAAGTACAAAGCAAGACTAGTTGCGAAAGGATATACACAGATCTATGGAATAGATTACCAGGAGACTTTCGCCCCAGTAGTCAAATTCAACACAATCCAAATATTGTTGTCAATAGCAGCTAACTTGGATTGGTCACTACATCAGTTAGACGTAAAGAACGCATTTCTTAATGGTGACTTGGAGGAAGAGGTCTATATGGAAGTTCTAGACGGAGTCCTAGCTCCAAACGGGT
Source organism: Inga oerstediana (assembly GCA_963210345.1). Classification (NCBI taxonomy): domain Eukaryota; kingdom Viridiplantae; phylum Streptophyta; class Magnoliopsida; order Fabales; family Fabaceae; genus Inga; species Inga oerstediana. Next base: position 51,671,025 of record OY723402.1, on the reverse strand, counting down.
TAGTCTGCAAACTTAACAAATCACTGTATGGACTAAAACAATCCCCAAGGGCATGGTTTGGCCGCTTCAACAAAGCAATAAAGAAACTTGGGTACAGTAAGGGACAAGCAGACGACAAATTGTTTATCAAGCATGATGAGGGAAGAATCACTGTCCTGATTGTCTACGTGGATGATATAGTCATTACTGGAAATGATGAAAGTTCTATTGCTCAACTAAAGAGGGATTTGTCCACTGAATTCTAGGTAAAGGATCTCGGCCAAATGAGATACTTCTTGGGTATGGAAGTGGCAAGAACAAAGAGGGGCATCAATGTATCCCAGCGGAAGTATACCCTAGACCTGTTGCATGAGACAGGAATGTTAGGGGCACAACTCGAGGGAACACCGATGGAAAAAGGTTGTCGTCTAGAAATCAAAGAAAATGGTGTCCCGGTTGACTCTGAACAGTATAAAAGACTTGTAGGGAAGCTAATATACCTGACCCACACATGCCCAGATATCAGCTATGCTGTCGGAATAGTAAGTCAGTTCATGCATCAACCACAGGAAAAACACATGGCAGTTGTCTACAGAATCTTGAGTATATGAAATTCAATCCAGGAAGAGGTATCTTCTTCAAGAAGTGCACGGCTAGAAACTTAGAGATCTACACTGACGCAGACCATGCAAAAGACAGAGAAACCAGAAGGTCAACGGGAGGATACTGTACATATGTGTGGAGAAATCTAGTGACATGGAGAAGCAAGAGGCAAATTGTTGTGTCAAAGAGCAGTGCGGAAGCAGAATTGAGAGCTGTGAATGACGGAACGTGTGAAGGACTCTGGGTTATCCAGTTACTAAAGGAATTAGGAATTCCGTATGAGGGTCCCATGTAAGTTTGGTGTGACAACAAATCTAGTATTGAGATGACAAGAAACCCTGTTTATCATGATCGAACAAAGCATGTTGAGGTAGACAAGCACTTTATCAAAGAGAAAGTTCAAGCAGGCATTATGACATTGTCCTATATACGATCTGAAGAACAGATTGTAGATGTAATGACCAAGCCACTGGGCAGATCTAAATTTGAAGGGTTTCGATGCAAGCTGGGAATGATTGACATATATTCTCTAGCTTGAGGGGGAGTGTTAGAATATTAGGAAATAAATTAGGATCCCATGATTCTAGTATTCAATCATATCCCTTGATTATAGTCACTCTAGTTTAGGAATGATTCTGAATTTAAGTGGATTAATTGTCATTGATTGCTCTTAATTCCTCTCTTTATGAGGGCTCTCATTTGGAGCCTATAAATTATACCCTATTTCCATTGTAATAATATAACTTTGAGTGCATTTTGGTCTCTGAATCAAACAGTTTTAGTCCAAGTGCTGAGTTTTGATCAATGTGTTCACTAATTACATCTGTGTGAAGGCACATGATATTCCTTTAAATGTAGATTTCATATTTCTTAATGAAAAAGTAGAAACAAAAGGGCAGAAAGTAATGAAGGCTGAAATCAGTCTGATATTAAGTGGGGTGACAAAGAGCATCTTAGTTACTGATCGATTTCCAGGTCTCAAAAAAATTTGATTGGTATGACTAACTTTATGTTATGTACTTCATGGTCAGGTCAGAGATTAACATCTGGCCGTGGCATAAGGAGTTCCCAGATATCAAGCGAGGTTCTCAAACTTTACCTTGGAATAAAAAGGAGCCATTTGCATATTGGAAAGGAAACCCAGATGTTGGCTCTCCCATTCGTACGGCATTATTAGAATGCAATGATACTGCGATGTGGGGAGCACAAATTTTGCGTCAGGTTGCGTTAAACTTGCCATCCAAAATTGGTCCTTAAACATTTGACCATATAAATGCGCTTTATATAAAAGTATGCTAACTGACGCATTTTGATATTTGTTACAGGATTGGGGTGAACAATCAAAAACTGGTTTCAAGGAGTCAAAACTTTCAAATCAGTGCAATCACAAGTGAGTACACTTGTTGTGATGTTAACAGATAAGGAGGATAAATTTGCATTATTAAATGTCCATTTCACTTACATCTTGAATGTTTTCATAATGTTAAGAGGCTACTGATGGAATTAAGTGGAGTTTTTCATCTTTGAAATGTAACCTAATCTCAATAAATGAAACTGGTAAAGGAAATTGTTCATTTTTTAACATCAGTGATATAATCATTTCTCTTAAAATCAAGACAAAAAATACCATTGTAACAGAACAAACAGTGAAGAGTCTGTTTCTTGAAACCACAAGGGATAAACTGATTTCAGGACAAACCAAAGCAGAGTAAATTATAATGTACTCAATCTGTTAGTTTCATACTCAAAATTCACATTTTCTCTGAAGATGTTTTTATCACACTGCTGATCATCTATCTTTTCCCCATCCTTAATTTCTTCTCCTTCCCTTTCATTATCTCTTCCAGGTACAAGATCTATGCTGAAGGATATGCATGGTCAGTGAGCCTGAAATATATTCTTGCTTGTGGCTCTGTTGCGCTAATGATATCACCGCAGTATCAAGATTTTTTCAGCCGCGGTCTTATTCCCCATAAGAACTCCTGGCTAGTTGATGCGCATGATTTATGTCCATCTATAAAGCGTGCTGTTGACTGGGGTAATAGCAAACCAGCTGAGGTACTTTTAGATTTCTTGGATATGGTTCTTTCATTTTTGTTTTATGCCTCCTGAGTCCTCACTGATAGAAGTGCTATGCCTTTTCTTCAACACGGAGATATAATAATAAAGCGTAAGGGGTAAAGTTGTCTTAATGGTCTCAGGACCTGAAGATTATGGAGAATATGAACTACGTGTTGTCCAAGTAAAGTGGTGTTTTTTTGGAGGCTATGATGCTACAGAAAAATCATTGCTTCCTGATTTGATGAGAATGCATGTTTGTCCACTGTGTGAGGCAATATATACATATGCTATCCCATTTTTTATCAATCCTAACCTTTTGTTTTCTATCTAGCATTTTTCTTCGTTTTTATAATTTGGACAAAATCACTTATTGGGTTTTTGCTACTTAATGTTGGGAAGATGTATTTATCAGACCAAGTGAAGGAGCCTTAGAAGAATCCTTTTAAACTTCCGTAAATCACACTGTTCTTAAATGCTATTCCTCCGGCCCTTGATATAAGACATTTGGGAAGTTGATTTTGATCCTAAATATAAGATGTAGTTTTCATTTTTGTTAATATTTTCCTATTTACTCCTGTTAGGAAATAATGTATGATTAGGAAATAATGTAGATATCCCACTGATTCAGGGATAGTGAGTATCCCACTAAATTAGGGATTATAGGATCAATCATCATAATGAGCCATTAATTCAGAGGCTCCTCCTTTGTATATAAATACCCTTATACATGAATGAAATAGATATACTTCAGTGAATATTCAGTTACATGGTATCAGAGCCATTAGTGCTCTCTGTTTTTCGTTTTTCCGGCGACGTCTCCTCTGTTTTCTGGTTTCTAGGTTCTGTCCGCACTGTTCACTGTGCACAGAGCTCCGGTGCAGGGCGAGTCAGCCCACACGCGCCCCACCACTGGCTTCCCCGTCGACCGATCGGCCAGTCACCGAAGTTTCGCCGCCGTCCGACGTGCGCGTGGCCCTCACGCGCCACCCCCTCCCTCGCCGGACTTCCATGCGCCGGCGCGTGACGCCGTTTTCCGGCGAATCTTCCGACGCCGTTTGCTGTGCTGGGTCGACTCGCTTCCGCCGTTCTTCCCCTTGTGGTTTCGTGTAGTGGGTACCTACGGTTTGTCGTCCCGTTGTTGATTTCACGTTTTCTGCTGTTGGGAGTGGTTCGTTGCTTCTGTTTTCTGGTTCGTTGCTCTTGTTTTCTGGTTCGTTGCTGCTGTTTCTGGTTCGTTTATTCTGTTTCTGGTTCGTTGCTCCTGTTTTCTGGTTTGTTGCTTCTGTTTCTGGTTCGTTTCTATCGTATTTGCTCGTTGCACCACCTTTGGGAATGTTTCTGTCGTCTTGTTGGTGATTTCGTCTTTGAATATTGTTACCTTTGCTACTGGTGGCTGTGCTCGATTCGTATTGGGGCTGTTCTTGTGTGTGGCAGCGTGCTTGTAAGGTCCTTTTCATCGGTTAATCCTCTGTTGTGTGTGTGTTTGCATTGATGGCTGATTCCAAGACTAGTGTCACTACTGAAATTATTCCTGTGACTAACAAAATTACTGAGCACAAATTGACCTGGACGAATTATATGGATTGGAGCAAAACTATTCGCATGTACTTACTTAGTATTGAGAAGGAGGGTCATTTGACTGAGACACCTCCCACGGATGACCCTAAGATGGCTTGGGCCCGCGCTGATGCCCGTTTATTCTTGCAAATCCAGAATTCCATTGGCAGCGAAATCCTTCCCTCGGTTAGTCACTGTAATACCGTTAAGGAACTTATGGGTTGCTTGGAATTTCTGTATTCTGGAAAGGGCAATATTACTCGCATTCATGATGTCTGCAAGGGATTTTATCGTGCTGAGCAGCAGGGCCGCTCTTTAAAGAGCTTTTATGTGGAGTTTAAGAAAATGTATGAGGAATTGAAGATGTTGATGCCGCCTACCACTGACCTTCAGGTGCAGGTTGATAATATGGAAAAATTGGCGATTATCAGCTTTCTTACTGCTCTTGACCCGGCCTATGAGACAGTTCGTTCCCAGGTTCTGTCTAGTTCTGAACTTCCTTCGCTTCAGGATGTGTACTCTCGTGTGCTACGTGCAGATAGTCTCTTACACCCTATCTCTACTCCTACTGCTAGTGCGTTGGCCGGCCGTGGTCCCACTGATAACCGCCACCAGAACTTCTTGAACTCTGGACCTAGTACACCATCCTTGCCCTCTGTTGATTCGCGGAACCATGGTCCTCCACGTTCAGGCAACAATCCTCCGACTCCTAGTCCTATTGTCTGCTACTATTGTAAGGAACCGGGTCATACCAAACGCTACTGTCGTAAGTTGCAAAACAAGCTACAACGTACTGGAGCTGCTCATATGGCCCAATCCACAGATCAACCGATCACTGTTCCATCCACTCCGAGCGCACTTGCTACAGGTAACGGTGACTCATGCCTTGCTACGTCTTCCTCGAGGTGGATCATCGATTCTGGTGCCACTGACCACATGACAGGTAACCATCGTTTGTTCTCTACGTATGCACCTTATGCCAACCCCTCTTCTATCACTATTGCAAATGGTTCTGCTTCTCGTGTCCTTGGCTCTGGCACGGTTACACCTACATCCTCTGTTCCTCTATCGTTCGTCCTTAATGTTCCTGACCTTGCTTTTAATCTTCTGTCTCCCAGTAAGCTTACTCGTCAATTAAACTGTTTTATCTCACTGTTTCCTGACCATTGTGTGATTCAGGATCTTACGACGAAGCGGATTATTGGTAGGGGTTATGAATCGGGCGGCCATTACTTCCTTGACGATCAGGTGCCGCGTTCCGTTGCTTGCTCTGGTGGCTCCTCTCCTTTTGATGTTCATTGTCGTTTAGGTCATGTGTCCTTGTCATCCTTGAAGAGGTTGTATCCTCAATTTCATCATTTGTCGTCCTTAGAGTGTGAGTCGTGTCAGTTTGCCAAACACCACCGTGTTCATCTGGCACCTCGCGTCAATAAACGGGCTGCGTCCCCTTTTGATTTGGTTCATTCTGATGTTTGGGGTCCTTGTCCTGTTGTGTCCACGTCTGGTTTTAAGTACTTTGTCACTTTCGTTGATGATTTTTCTCGAACCACCTGGCTTTATTTAATGAAAAGTCGTTCCGAGTTGTTTTCTCACTTTTGCCATTTTTGTGTTGAGATCAAAACTCAATTTGGTGTCTCTGTGAAAACCTTACGCAGTGATAATGCTAAAGAGTATTTTTCTACCCAGTTTCACGACTATATGCTTACCCATGGCATGCTTCATCAGTCCTCGTGTGCCGATACACCTGCTCAAAATGGTATTGCCGAACGAAAAAATCGGCATTTATTAGAAGTTGCCCGCGCTCTAATGTTTCAAATGCATGTTCCTAAATCTTTTTGGGCTGATGCTGTATCCACCGCCTGCTTTCTTATTAATCGTATGCCATCTCTTGTCCTCAGTGGCGATGTTCCATACACCACTTTGTTTCCTTCCAAACCATTGTTTCCCATTGATCCAAAAATCTTTGGTTGTGTTTGTTTTGTTCGGGACATTCGTCCCGGTCTCACCAAACTTGATCCCAAATCTCTCAAGTGTGTCTTCCTTGGGTATTCTAGGGTCCAGAAAGGCTATCGGTGCTACTCTCCCGCCCTTCGGCGTTATCTTGTGTCTACAGATGTTACTTTCCATGAATCCACTTCGTTCTTCTCTGTCCCTGCTCTGCCTTCTTCTTCTGCCCCTAATCCAGAGCTTGATCATATCTTAGTGTATGAGGTTCATTCCCCACCAGTGCAAGCATCTGTGCCGGCCCCTGCTCCACCTCCTATCCAACATGTTTATCAACGACGTCCTAAGGAAAGTAATGTTGCTGCTCGACTTCCTGACCTACCCATGTCCGTCTCGTCGCCTGATCCGCACTTAGCCCCCTTGCCTTCCCTTGCCCCTGACCCTGAACCAGTACCTGAACCAATGCCTGAACCAGTGCCTGAACCAGTGTCTGAACATGTGCCTACTACTCTCGATCCTAGTGTCCCTTTTGCTGACCTGCCTATTGCCCTCCGCAAAGGTAAACGCACTTGTACGTACCCTATTTCCTCATTTGTTTCCTATCATCACCTGTCACCTACATCCTGTTCCTTCATAGCCTCCGTAGACTCTATTCCCCTTCCCACCCATCTCTCCCAAGCCTTGGCCCATCCTGGTTGGCGTGCTGCGATGAGTGAGGAAATGATGGCCCTTGATAAGGCTGGTACCTGGACCCTCGTTGATTTACCTCCTGGAAAGAAGGCTATTGGCTGTAAGTGGGTGTTTGCTGTTAAGACCAAAGCTGATGGCACCTTAGAACGATTAAAAGCTCGATTGGTGGCTAAGGGTTATGCTCAGACATATGGTGTTGACTATTCTGAAACTTTCTCTCCTGTGGCCAAGTTGTCCTCTGTTCGTCTCTTCATTTCTATGGCAGCTACCCATGGTTGGGATCTTCATCAGTTGGATGTTAAGAACGCGTTTTTAAATGGTGATCTTCTTGAGGAAGTTTACATGGAGCAACCGCCTGGCTTTGTTGCTCAGGGGGAGCATGGCAAGGTATGTCACCTCCAGAAGTCTTTATATGGTTTGAAACAGAGCCCTCGTGCTTGGTTTGACAGATTTAGTTCTGTGGTTAAGAAGTTTGGTCTGAATCAGAGTAAGTGTGATCATTCTGTGTTTTATCAACAAACGGATGCTGGCCTGATTCTTTTAGTAGTCTATGTCGATGACATTGTTATTACAGGCAGTGATACGTCAGGGATCTCATCACTCAAGGCCTTTCTGAATTCTCATTTTCAAACGAAGGATTTGGGTCCGTTAAAGTACTTTCTTGGGATTGAAGTTATGAGAAGCAAGAAGGGCATTCTCCTAACCCAGAGGAAATATGTCCTTGATCTATTGAAAGAAACCGGGAAACTTGGAGCCACACCGAGTAACTGTCCCATGGTTCATAATCCATTTTTGGACATTGATGATAGTGTGCCGTTTGATGAGCTACCCGAGGATGTGAGAAAACGAATTGATCCTGAGAAGATTAAACCGTTTGCCTATCCTGAGCGATATCGAAGGTTGATTGGAAAATTGAACTATCTCACGGTAACTCGGCCTGATGTAACCTTTCCTGTCAGTAGGCTTAGCCAATTCATGGTATCACCAACCGTTGCTCAGTGGGAGGCTTTGGAGCATGTCCTACATTATTTGAAGGGATCACCTGGTCGTGGTATACTCTATACGAGTCATGGTCACACAAAGATTGAGTGTTTCTGTGATGCAGATCATGCTGGGTCAAAAACGACTAGGAGGTCCACTACAGGCTATTGCGTTCTTGTAGGAGGAAACTTGGTATCTTGGAGGAGCAAGAAGCAAGATGTGGTGGCAAAGTCTAGTGCAGAGGCCGAGTATCGAGCCATGTCTCAGTCCGTACAGGAGATTGTGTGGATCCACCAATTAATGAAGGAGGTCGGTCTTGCCACGTCATTGCCTGCGAAATTGTGGTGTGATAATAAAGCCGCCTTACACATAGCCTCCAACTCCGTGTTCCATGAACGTACGAAACATATTGAGATTGATTGCCACTTTGTACGTGATAAGATCAAGGAGAATTTTATCTCTACAGGACATGTACCGTCTAGTGATCAGTTAGGTGATTTTTTGACTAAGGCCTTGGATGGCACCCGGGTTGACTATCTTTGTAACAAGTTGGGCATGATTAACATCTATGCTCCAACTTGAGGGGGAGTGTTAGGAAATAATGTATGATTAGGAAATAATGTAGATATCCCACTGATTCAGGGATAGTGAGTATCCCACTAAATTAGGGATTATAGGATCAATCATCATAATGAGCCATTAATTCAGAGGCTCCTCCTTTGTATATAAATACCCTTATACATGAATGAAATAGATATACTTCAGTGAATATTCAGTTACAACTCCTATTGATGCTCCCTCAACAATAATCAAGGAAAAGAGGGAAGGAGGGAATTGAGAAAGATGACTAGAGTGTTTTAGAAAATACATGTCATATTAATTAACTTAACTAACTTCCTTAATTGAATCAAATTAGGTAAATACATCTTATATTAAAGACTGAAGGGAATACAATATAATGACAAATTTGCTTCTACGAATTATCCAAAGCAACTTGGCGAGATACACTTGGCAATTAATAGATCCCTCTCTTGAAGAATGTTGCCTTGAATTAGAAAAAATTTAGCTGGTTGGGAGCACTTAAAATAAGGGCTTTTGTGCTTTACACTACAGACTCTTCTTACATACTTACCTCATTTAGAAAAATTACTTAAAAATAAGTTGATCCAAGCAAGCAATTAGAGAGATTATAAAGGTCTTGGGCAAAAAAGAGAGATTAGAAATGAATTTTTTGTTCCACTTTTGTGTACAGACTTTATGTTTAACGGACAGAATCAGAGGGATACTGTCTCTTCATGAGGGTATATGAACTTTAGAATTAAAAGGTAACTTTTTTGGACATATCATTTGTGTTTCTGATACGTCTATTTGACCTTGTTAGTAACGCGCTTGTCTGTTCACTAGAGGGACTGTAGTCAACCATCTTCTCACAAAACCAAATATGTTCTTTTCCTTCATTTGGCATGGTCAATCGGTTCGCCAACCCATTGAACTAGTTGCTTCCAGAATAATTGTTTGCCTGTCCGAATTGGCTTTGTTATTAGATTCTCAAACTATTCTCAACACTTAAAATTGTTGCTTTTGCATTTAAACTTTGCATTCGATAAGCAATACCCAATTAATTTGGTTCATATTTTTTGTGTTGCTACAGGCTGAGGCTTTAGGCAAAAGAGGGCAACAACTAATGGAAAGTTTGAACATGGATAGGGTTTATGATTACATGTTTCACCTTATTTCTGAGTATGCAAAGCTGCAAGACTTCACGCCTACGCTGCCTTCATCGGCCATGGAAGTTTGTCAAGAGTCCGTGCTGTGCTACGCCGATGACAAGCAAACGGCGTTCCTCAAAGAATCAGCCGCCTCCCCTTCACAGTCACCTCCCTGTACTCTTGCACCTCCTTCCAAGCCATAGCGTAAAGCTTGAAAGCCCCTAACCTTTTTCAGAAAACGGGGAACGAAAGCTGCCCAGTTTCAGAGAAGTAGATATGTTACAGTTCCTTAACATTTATAAAATCATGCATTAGATCTGTAGAAGATCTGGATGATATTTTTTGTGGAGTCTGGTACTTGGATAGTTGATCGCACTTCACTTGCCATATTGAATGTGAACTTGCACAAATTATTGGAAAGAAGATTTAGAACATCAAAGAAGATGAAATCACTGAGGACAAGTTTTGTGCTGATATGGAAGAAGTAAAATGAGCCTTAAAATTTGTTAAGTGTCTGTTTGGATTAGCGGTATAAACTATTTTTTCAACGTGATTTATGATATACAAGATATATATATGAATGGATTTTTTGTCTCGGCTTATATGAATATGCTTTTCTAACGTGAATTCAAACAAGTCATAAATTTATGCTTTTTGTCATCCTTTGACTGATTTTCCTTCGAAGTTCCATCAACTTGAGAGAGCAGAATAATTTTACCCCCGTGGTCTGGCTCACCATAGGATCAAGTTTCTTAACTTTATTTATATCACTTTTGTATATCTCCTCAGCTTATATCTATCAATGAACTCACCTTTTTTTTTTTTTGTTGAAAGTGATAATTATAAAATTGATCCTATGATAAGATTATTAACCATTGGGTGATTTGTTTTAACTCATTCTTCAACTTCAGTATTTAAAATGGAATGATGAATTGGAGGGGATAACAAATGGGACAATAAGTCATTCATTTTAGAGTAGCTATTATGTTTCCGGCTATTGTCTTTCCATTGTATGTTTCAAAAAACATAAAATGGGCCAAGAAGTTGAATCCACACAAATAAAAAAACAAAAAAATGGCCCAGTAAGTTGAATCCACTCATATAAAAAACAAAAAAATGGGCCAAGAAGTTGAATCCACACAAATAAGTTTATATTTATGTTTTATTGAAATTTCTTGAGTTTGCCAACAAAAGTTCCAGTGGTAAGGCGGTTGGCTCATAACAATAAGGTTGTGAATTTGAATTCTATCGATGTGAAGACATTATTATTGGGTGAATTGTAAGTACTTTCTTATAAAAAAAAAAAAAAAAGAAACAAGGAACGAGTTTAAGATTGTATGCCAATAAAGCAAAAGATTAGATCACCAATAATATCAACAGGCGTTAAATCATGATTAGTTCTAACGGATTGTAAAATAATACTCCCTTCTGGAGTTTAATAAAATACAAATAACTTAATCATATATATTAAAAAGTTAGTCAAAACTAGTTCAAGACAATAGATATATAAAAAACAAATTTTTTTTTTTTTTAAAACCCTTATCTACCCGGGGGGGGGGGGCGAGTGAGAGAAAGACTAACTTTTTTTTTTTTTTTTAATGAACAGACTAACTAATGTTAATGCAGAAATACTAACCAATACTGAACGGCGACAAAAATGAAAAATGATAATTAAAATTTTAAACAATATATATATATATATATATATCTCTCTTATAAGTAGGAACATGTCATCCCTGAAAAAAATCTCTTATGTATAAAAGGGTTAAGGTGCATATTTGTTTCGGAAATTTTTGCTAAGGAGCAATGTTACTCCAGAAGTTTTTCTAGGTTTAATATTATTCAGAAAGTGTTAAAATAGAGCAATATTGTCCATTTCTATTAAAAAGTTAATAATCAATGTCCAATTTTAATAGCCAACATTAATTTTTTAACGATATAAGACAACGTTGCTACGTTTTGAAAATTTTGGTGTGACATTGAATTTGAAAAATTTTTTAGGGCAATATTGTTCTTTCCTGAAAACTTTCAGGGTAAATTTGCACCTTAAGCCTATATAAAATTTGAAGGAGAATATCATATTATTTGGAATCTAATAAAAAGGAGGAGAAAAAAACCGAAGTTAACACTCAATGAGGTTATTGGACGAGATCTCTTTGTTAGCAATTTATCCAAAAATTAAGTTTTTAATTGAATTTAATGAAATTATATTTCCTAACATGACAATCAAAACAAATCTAAGATTAATGTAATTTAACAAATAAAGTAAGAATAAGATTGATTTAATTAGATTTCCCAATGTACAAGAGAATCAAAAGAAGAAAGTGAGAATGAGATTGATTTTAACGAGAACATGACATGATAGTGAGAGGCAAATAATTGGCATGTGCGGTCAAAGACGCTGAATTTTTGTGGGACCACATGCCCAATAATTTAGTATCTTAAGCTAAATGGAAGCTTTTCATTTCTTGTGTTTTTTATACGCTATTAAATGGAAGCTTTTCCAGGTGTCTGAATTATTGCTTGCTTTATAGAGACGTGCTTTTGATATTTATTTATTTATTATAAATAAAATTGACTTTGTCTATTCTATTGTCTATTTTAATAAATGCCGAAAAAGGTGTGATTGGCCCAAGTCTCTATCGTATCCTATTCTTAGATTCTTTCACAAGGGTGCACATCTGGTTGGGTCTGTCTAAATCGGATTAAAACAATATAATTTTTTAAAATAATAAAAATTTATTAAACTTAGGCCACCCAAATATACTTCAAACAGGGGAAATGAAATGTATATTTTGATATTTTTTTATATAACTAGTATTTAATTTAATATTTAATATTATCCTGTCATATTTAAATATTATTGTAGTTAATTAAAGATAACTTTTTTGGGGGAATAAAGATATTTTTTATAATAGGATTGTTTTTATCCCTAAAAGTTGAGTCCTCAATTTTAAAATTTGGAAATTCATGCGCCAATTATATGTTTTACAATTATAAAGTTATGGTAAAACATATTAGTGTCCGGCGAAAAAAAAAAAATTAGTGGGTTGGCAAAAGGGAACAAAAACAAATTAGTGGAGTCACAGTGTGACTTTTTATATTATTTGAGAAATAAATAAATGGTGGGGAAGGCAAGGGGTCCCACGGGGAGATATTTTGGGATTGGAACATAAATATTGTAATAACTAATATATACATATAAGTTGGCAATACACACACACATATAATAATAATAAGATAGAATTTTCAAAATGAAAGTTATATTAATTTTTGTTATTAAAAAACCTTAAATATAAAAATTAAAACTTAAAATTCAAATGATAAAAAATATAGAAAGAGATAAGAATAAAAATAATAATGATATAATAATATAGAAATATGGAGTTTAACATAAACTAAATTACAAATAATCATAAATATTTAGAAAATTATATTTTAAAGGACCTTACATTTTTGTAAATCATTCTACATTGTTACTTTAATTTTTTTTATAACAAAACCCCTCCCTCTAGAACTGTGTGTAAAATTAACTACTAGTATTAAATTTTGTAGCATCATATGTAAATTTTTCCCTATCTATAATTATTATTCTTTTAGAAAAATCCTTGTAAATATTTATTTTCAATCTCAGTATCATTTTGCTCATTACATGTATTGTTTTTTTGCCCTTTAGATAAAAACTTGATCCTATAGAATTAATTTGAAAAATTTTAAAGTTTTCCCACACTTTGATTAAAAAAAGAGTAAACATGCCATTTTAATTTTTAACAAATATATTTTATGTCAAGAATAAAAGACACCATTAAATTTTTAAAGGTGCTAAATTACAGATGAACGTTACAAATTAGTTGCAATTTTACCAAAGGCTTAACTTAAAGTAAATGGATGTTACTCTTCCTTTGCCAAACAAAATTTCCCCGTTCTTCTTTTTTATCAAGGCACTTGTTGTGTTTGGTGAAGTCACCCCCAATTTATAATTTTTATGTGTATTTTAGTATCTGAAAAATTTAATGATGCCAGTTACCACACCTTCACCCTTTAAAAACAAAAAAGACACGCAACATCCATAGCCTTTTGTCTTCGCTTCCCTGTCCCTACTTGAGTTCAAGTCCTTTAATTCACTATGGGGAAAATTACATGTGCAAGTATGGCCAAAACTACAATATTTCTAAATTAATGTGTTGTCTCCAATTATAACAATAAATGTGAGATACAGGCAACAGCCAATAGCCTAATAATGTTAATGACGGACAGAAATTAGAGAGGTCAGACATTATATATAAATCACCCATTTGACATTAGTTCAGTTTCCAAAATTACCTCTCAACATTTTCATTATATCCTTCGAAATTCAAAGGGTTCTAAGCACATTAGTACAATTCACATCGCAATTTTTTTATTGTAAAATCTTTACTTCACACTCGCATTAATGTTTACGAATCTCTTCTCAATGTCTTCAAAACCTTACATATCACAACCAGCTATGATAAAAAACATGCAACAATATAGTGGCTATTTAATTTTTTTTTAAAAAAATACTTTTTTTTAAAAAAAAAACAATAAAACATGTTTGGTGAACTATTTTCAAAATTTTTTTTTTACAAACTAAAAACCAAAAACAGGTTTTAGTTGTTTTCTTTTTTTTCTTTTTCTATTTTTTATTTTTTGAGGCAGCCATTTATCTATTATTGGCACTAAGTTATCAGTGACAACCATCACCATGTTACTACCCGCTATAGCACCTCCACATGACTTCAAAAATATATTTTTTAAAACAATCATCCAAACATTTTTTTTTTTTGCATTTTTACTTTTAAAACTTGTTTCCAAAAATTATTTTTAAGAACAAAAAAATAGAAAATAGAATCAAACAAGTCCTAAGCCTCTCGCTCTGTTTTTTTTTTTTTTGGGTTTGGCATGGTATTGCTTGCAGGTGCGGATTTGAACCCATGAGAGAAGTGCCGTTATAGAGCCCCCTTTGGGTCACTACGCCACAAAGGTGTTGGCAACAATACAAGTCTCTCTAGTATTGGATGTAAACAATGAAGCACACTAAGTGAGGCAGTTATAGCTCTTTTACACAAGAAATGCAACATAAGGTTGTATTAAAATATTCTAAGAGATGGTTTAATAGAAAGTTTTATATGAAGCTCAATATTCAAATACTTCATGTTTTCTTGATCAATTACTCAAACATGCATTAATATTTAACTAAATTTCTGATTAAAAAATGAACTCAATAAGATTTTCTAAATCACATAGTGGGGCATTGAGCTCAATAGATAAATCAACTTTTAACAAAGAGCACTCCAACAGATGTATAATCTAATAATATTTAGAGAAATGGAATATCAAATGCTGGGACTTGTGGGAATAATTACAGGGATCTTCAAAACTCGTCAATGTAATTTTTGTTAAGTTATGGGTTTTTGGTGTAATTCTACCTTCATTTCTTTGGTATATTTGAAAAGGGCAAACCTGTTCCTCGGTTGTCTGACACGTGCCGCTGGGCGTTAATTGATCAGGTGGGGTGTCTGATGCTGGTTGGCCAAAGTGAAAGCCAATCATGTTATGATATATCCCTTTACATGTAACATGTTGCTAAGCGCGGGACCACATGGCCCAATCGAAGACGGGGTCTCCACCTCGTGGGTCCCGTCAATAATTCATTCCCAAGTCTTCAAGCGCACCCTTTTTCTTTTTCGGGAGAATTTTAGTTTGCTCAAAGAAAGTTACATAGTGTTGGTTTGGAATAACTTATTTTTAAGTAATAAGTGTTTATAAATCGTGATTCACGGTATACGAGGTAAGTATGTGAGAAGAATTTTATCTCGATTTGTGTAATAAGGACTTATTATCCAACAATAAGTGATACCAAACACAGGCATAATGTCCCTCAACTTCTACAGTTTTTTGAAATTTTACTGCATATTTTAGATTAAAATGAAATTAAATTTGGGAGTGAAAAGATAATGATGTTTTTATTTTATTTATCTTATAAATTATTTTATTTGTCTTGTAAATACCCATATTTATTTTATAAATTTTCATATTTGTCTTATATATGACTAAAATATTTTTAATTCCCTAAATTCTTTAGGATTTTATGTTTATAAGCCTAAAATCTTCAATATCTCACCGGTTTAACCCCGGTTTAGCTCCGGTTTGGTCTAAATCTGACTCACTGACCTTTAACTCAGTATCCCGACCGATTCAGTACTCGATTCGGGTTTTAATATCTTGTTTCTAAGTCTAAACATTAAATTAGTTTATGGTAAAAAAAACATTAAATAAGTTTTCTATTTTATTCATATCAACTACATGGAGTACAACTGCAAGCCGAAGCTTGAAGAGACAAGTTTGCCAAACTAAAACCTAGCTACCACATAACCTAAAATTTTTTTGGACATCCAGCTAATCAGGAACAATTAATGTTGTTGATCCTCCAGAAACAGTTGAGTGCACCCATCTAGAGCTATAGGATAGAACGGAGCTAATTTCGGTGGCACCAGGCGCTCATTCCATCTAGACCATTTAGATGAGATCTGGATAATTCAGATTTGATTTTTTTAAACTGGTGATTTTTGAATAGAAAATTCAATTTTTTTAAAAAATATTAGTTAAGAGACTATCTTTATTTTAGATTATCTATCCATTAAACTAATTATTTTTTTTAAAAAAATAAAAATAAAAAATAAAATCTGGACCGTCAATATCTTATCTTAATGATTCATATGGGATTTAGAAAGGCACCGAAACTGGCTCAAGGAAAGAACATGGTTTGTGAAGAGAGTAACCATGCCCAGATCTTGCCATGAAGTCAGTGCACTTGATGTCATCCCTGCAAGTTTGGTACAGTTTGACCTCCCCAGAAGATAGCAAGATCTCCCGCGTTTCATAAACAAGTTTTTTTAGTGGATGATCAGTAGCGCAACTCCACAATCACATATTAAATGCGTCTAAGGAATCAGAGTAGATAAACATTCGTTTGAATCCGAGTTGTTCACCAAATTCGAGTCCCGTCCTCATAGCCAAAAGCCCTGCCTCTATGATTGGGCAAACCACAATTGTCTTCTATTAGATATGCTTAGTTGATGTCAATATAGACGTTAAATATTAAGAGTAAAAAGTTTGCACTATATATTTATCTTATATTTTGACTAACTACTATATATACTTCAAACAGAAGCAAACTTATGTCATATGAATTATCACTTTTGTTCTTTAAGTAACTGATGCTATATTGCACATTACAGCGTTAGTTACATGTAAAATAGAACCAAAATTATGTCACATGAATTAGCACTTCTATTCTTCATGTAATTGATGCAAAATCATGTTGTTAAATTAGTGTTTTGTACTAGTGTATATTTAATATAAAATATCTTATAGGTTAGTCAAGCAATGAAAGAAGATATCAATGTGATTCCCCTGCTTTGTTGAATTGGAAGAGTTGATGGTTAAGAGTATCATTAACCACACACTCCATGAGATTATATTTGCACTGGTGTAGAAGTTCTCGAGCTATAGGGTCCCCTCAAACAAGAACTTCCATAGGTATCTCCAAAAGCTAGTCTCATTACTGCTAGTCCTGCGGGTAACAAAATCATAAGATGGTTTCACTGAAAATCTTCCACCGTTCCCAGGTCTCCAGATGAAGCTATCCTCAGAATTATTGGTTGGTGGCTGAGCCTTGTTGATAATATTTGTCACCCACAAAGGTAGAATCCCATACCAAGCATTCTTATTCCACTAGCCGTTTGGCAAAGTATAGTCCACTACTCTGTCCCCCGTGCTCCCAAGCCACTATCTAACACATAAGCTATGAGTGGGTGATCCAAGGGGGTCTACTTATCCCACCAAATACTTGTGCGAAACCCATTATTGACTCTCCTTCCAATACCTGATAGGAATGAGTCCTAAACCTCAACAATTTATCTCCAAGTCAAGGAAGAATCTCTTTTTTTTAACCACAGTGGGAATCTCATCAACCCCACAATTATATTTGGCTAACAAACACTTGACCCATAAAGCTTCTTTGTCCGTTAAGATGCCCCGTCATAATTTTAAAAATAAAAGCTTTATTGTGAGCTCTAAGCTTCTTAACACATCCCGCCTTCCTTTTTGCTTAAAGTGATCTAATCCCAAGAGATTAGCTTCCTTTGCCCTGTATCAAGGGACCAGAGAAATTTCCTACTTAATTTTTCCACTTCATCAAGAATGCCCAATGGCAATAAAGAAGATTGCATATGACAACTAGGCAATGCAAATAAAATCGATTTAACTAGCACAGACCGACCTGCCATACTCAAGAAGCGACTCTTCCAAGAGGACAACCTACTTCTGGTTTTCTGTATAATGGGGTAGAAAGTAGCCTTAGTCACACTATTGTGAATGACAGGAACACCGAGGTAGTTTCCCAAGTCAGCAGTAGGACCAATACAAAGAATTTGGCTAAGCTCCATAGCTCTATTGAAATTTACATTCTTGTAGTAGAACATCTTGGGTTTATCTATATTAATTCTAGGTTCAAGGTACAAGACATTTACGCCCTTATCTTATACGCATATTTAACTTGTAAATTCTCACATATGTATTATAAAAAGCATATATTCTTGTGAATATACTCCTTGTCTTATACATAACTGAGCTGGTCTTGTAATTTCACTAATTTATATTGTAAATAAGCATATTTGACTTATAAATTTTCACATGTATCTTGTAAATAATCATATTTGACTTGTAAAGTGAGGGTACAATTATCTTTTTACTCATAAAATTTAATTTCAGTTTAGTCCTAGGGGGTATAGTGAAATTTCAAAAACTTTTGAGAACTCTTTGATATTAAATGTCTACAGATCAGGGTGCAGTGAAATTTTCCCTAAATCCATCGAGTTCTTCTCACTTTTGATTGTATTGTATCGACTTCTCCAATTTAAATTCATCTAATGTTATACTTAATTACTTTGTGGTTGTAATAGAACATGTTTATTTAGGAATGAAATGAGGATGAGAATTTGATATTCTTGAAATTTTTGGATTCAATATCATAAAGCACCTGAAGTTATAAAGAGTAATGCCATCAGCGTATTATATTTTAACTCTATAGTTCATGGGAATAATTTATTTATGAAAAGGATTAAATTGGTAAATGTGGAAAAACTAGGGATTTAGGGGTATGAGGATAGTTTGACCCAATTTTTAAATCCCTCTTTACCCCATATGACCTGATTAATGATTTGCTACCCCTGGTCCTAAATATAAGACTTAGTTAACTTTTATGGAGAGATTAATGAAACTAAATAAGTTACTTAATCATATTATATGTTATGTATGATTAAATTATATATCAGTTTATAAGTCAGAAAAATTAGTGTTCCAAAAAAGTTAACTAGATTTTATATTTAGAACCGGAGGTAGTATTAAGTTTAATGGCCCAACTTAGATTTGGGTAATTTAACCTTTTTTTTATATGAGTTTCCTTCAAAAATTGACGATTCGCTTTGGCGAGTGCATACCTCACCGAGGTGAGTGACATAAAGAGCAAAACCCACTTGTTGTGTGTGACATTCCAATTTTTATTCATCAAAATTCATTTGCACTTTGTGGCATCAAAAAGAATAAATGGTGAATTATGAAGCACTTGAAATGGCCAAATAGGGGGGCCAAGCATTTCGTCCAATACGAGGCAAGAAAGAGAAAATGAATATTGGACATAAATGGTGACCTTTACAAGTATTTTGAGTCAAGTGAAAAAAGATGAAGGAAAAGTCAAATTCCACATGCTTAATTGGCATTTAAAAATTAATATTTAAGGAGATGGATTTGAGATACTTTTAAGAGGTCATTATCCCTTCCAATGGCCACATTTTCGTCCAAATCAAGAAGCAAGAGAGAGAAGGAGTGTCTTGAAAATATAGAGAACAAGAGAGAAGGAGCAAGATCAAGAAGCAAAATCAAGGTGAGTTGCAAGTGATTTTTATTTGTTCTTGCCTTCTAGTTCATGGAAACACCTCATAATCTCTATTTCTTCTTGAAATACACATATAGCAAGGCAAAAGCAAGAGCAAGAAGGAGGAGAGAGGGACAGTTTTAGAGAGAGAATCAAGAAGTAAGCCATAAAACCTTGTCATCTTGGTTGCTTCAAGGTGATTATTGTTGTTGTGGTTGTTTGGTGGCTTGCTTTGCTTAATTTATGATTTCGGGATGATCAAACCCTAAGAGGAGGTGCTGCCCAAATTTTCATTAATCATGTTCAATAGGTGTTTAAGAGGTTAAACAAGTAATTAAAGATGAAAGGAAGGTGATTAATGAAATGGAATCGAGAAACTCTAATTTTCCTAATTTATTATGATATTTGTCCAGCAGCTGTTTTCACTGTGTTTGGACTCGATTTTGGTGTTTTTGATGATTTCATTGGGTTTAGAATTGAAAATTGTGTAGGGAATATGTATAATATGAAGTGTGAAGGCTTTAGAGTGTAAAATGACAATTTTACCCCTAAAACCCTTACATAGTGGCTGCCAAGGGCAATTCTATAATTTGAGCATTAATTTGCAAAATCCGAGGTAAAAAAATGGATTCAACATGTGAAATTGTGTAGGATTAGCCTGGGTCATAATTTTTGGTAAAGTACAGTTAGACCGGGTATAAAGGGGCTTAGACCAGGTCCCAAGGGCATTTTGGTAATTTTGTAGCTTTAAGCAAAAATAACCAATACAATGAGTTTAGAATAATACATGAATGAGTAATAACTCATTTATTGTAAATTTGGGATTTTAGGATTGGACAGCAGCCCGAGCCGGACACAATTGGACCGATAACAGGCATGGGTAGGACGATCCAGGTAGTGAACTTACCTTATTTGCATGTATTTGATAATTATGCTTGTGTAGTGATGTATGCGATTGCTTTACTTGATCTTGTAGAGCATATTTGAATGATGAAATTCTGTTTCTATTTATAATATTGCCATGAGTATAGTATGTGAAGTATTGAACATGTAGAAATGTCATTATGGGGCATTCATCTAGTTAAAACTAATATGTCATGCACATATCATATATCTTGCATGTATTATAGCAATTGTTTACTACTGAGATTCTCTCGAATCTTACCCTCCCCCAACCAACCATTTAGACAGGTGGCACAGGATGTGTATTGAGAACAGAGAAGAGGACTGCAAGAGGAAAATACAGAAGGTTCCGATTCAGTCCAAGAGAAGCAGTTGGTTATCTATAGGCTTTTATTATATTTTAGCTTTGTAAGCATTATGTACAATCCCTGTGGGGAATTTTCTGTAATATAATCATGTATATATTATCAGTATATTTATGCTATTTCTATGTACCCACCAAACTGCGCCCAAACACTCTAAAAAATATGAAAATAAGATAAGAATGTTATATTGCATCATTCGCTTCGGCGAGCAACACTCTTGCCGAAGCGAGTAACTTGGTCGACGAAGAGAGTAGGGGTGTTCAAAGTGTCCCGGTCTCGGACATTTTGATCATAGGAATTTCCCGTCCAGGCCGGGACCTGGACCGGGAAAACCAGGACCGGGATCTATGGGACCCGGGACCGGGACCGGGCACGCACCTTGTGATCTCGGTCCCGGTCCCGGTCCCGGTTTATTTATTTATTTTTTATTTTTTTCTTAAAAACTAAGTTATTATTTTATTTTTGTATTTTTTATCCCATAATTTAAGTTATCATTTGATAAAATGTGTATCACATATTTAGTTGGAGTTAAACTATATATATCGTGATACTAATATTACTATATAATGTATAAAAATAATAACAAAAATGATGAAGGTGATTATAATAATAATAATAAAATGTTATTATTCAATTCTAAATCAATTTGTGTGATTATTATGACCTTATTAGGTGTTAAATAATTACTTTAAACACTAGATTATATAAAATTTAAATAATATAATAATATTTTTAAATTTATTTTTTTTAAAAAAAAATCAGGATTATCGGTTTGATCCCGGTCTCGGCCGGGATTCCCGACCGAGACCGGGATCAAACCGAAACTGGGACCGGCCAAAAACCGGTCCGGATTTAAACACCCCTATATAAGAGAGTAACAGAGAGAACCACTCCTTCATTCTCGACTAATCCACTTTAATGAGTACATCACTCACCAAGGCGAATTGCCTAAATTATTGGCTCACTCTTCTAGGATGTTACACTATTCATGTAACGCTGCTCTACCTGCACTTCTTGTAACTAATTTTATTTTAAATTTTACATATATTTAATAAAATTTATCTATAATATTAAAATTAAATAAATTAGATATGGATCTTCCAATATCAATATGGACAGTCCATATTAGTGATGAGCATATTGTACTTGTTAATCAATTTTATATTTTATATTTATTGTTTTTCTTAAACTAATTAACCTGACTTATAAATTGATATATAATTTAATGTCATATAGAATTATTTTAGAGAGATATGATCACATTTATTATAATTAAATAATTTATCTTGCCTAATTAATATACCTAAATTAGTTGAGTAGTTCTTATATTAAGGACAATAGAAGTATTATATAGAGGATGAGTGCTGAAATATTATACTAGTGTATGTGTGTGTCTATATATATATATATATATCTATAAAAGATATTAACTTGTGTTTCCAAGTTCAAGTTAAGTTAAAATGATAATATAATAATGTTGGCAAAAAAAAAAAAAAAAGATAATATAATAAACATTTTTCTGCTAGTTATTTGAAGAGGAAGGCAACTCATGGCTTCTAAGGAGAAAAGAATATCTCCATTTACTTTTCTTTCCCTTCCCTCACTATTTACCATATCTATCATTTAATCAACTTTTAATTTGTTCAGTTTTAATACATTATAATAATATCATTATAATATTAAATAAAAAAATAAATATACAAAATTTAACCTCTGCACATATACAGATAACAGATACAGACGGCAGAGGATAGGAAATAAAAAATTATATATTTTAATAAAATTTACCGTGTTGAGGTATTCATATTAAATTTTAACTAATTAAATTTTTATCTGTGCGCGCGCGTGTTATTGTTGTTTAATATTATAATAATATTGCTATAAAGTATAAAATGCCAATCACTGGAAGTTGATTCACAGGTAGAAATAATTAACGGAGAGGAAATTGAGTGAAAGGCTAATGAAGATGTTCCTCACCAAAAAAGTCATATATAGTCCGTTAACCTACACAATTTTCTTATTCCACTAGAACCAATGCTTTGAATGTAATTTCAAATTTTATTTTTAATCAAAGTAATAAAAATATGTAGATATATATTCCCTCCTGTATACAGTATAAGTCGCTTCTAAAAATATAGCTTGGTCCACAATATAAATCACTTAGAATGTAATTAATGTTTTTTTTGTCAAATTTTCCCCTATTTAATGTTTAAATATGGCTAATTGTATTTCTCTCTTTTTCCTTCAAAACCTCATTTAATATGGGAAAAGAGAGCATTCTAGAATGTATAAAATTAAATGCAAATAACAATTAATAATAAAGATAGCGATAAATCAACTTTAAAGCAAAATATTTCTAAATCTTCTCTTTAAACTTCAAATCTCTTCAATAGTCTTCAAATATTCTAAAATGTCCATTTAATCTTTTTTTCTACCTATTTTCATTTCCATCATTTCTCCCCGCTTGAAGAACTTGGCTCTTGACGAGTTAGATGGGGCACATGTCTGGCATTTGGAAACCCTTTCCAATAGACAATGTAATGAAAAAATGAGATGTTGAAGGGAACGAGCATTCTGATTTGGAAAACCATTCTAATGAACAAGGTAGTTGTAGAAGTTATCACAAAATGGAGAAACAATGTGCTCTTCCATAATTACAACAACTTCAGGATAATGAACAGCTTGATTATGATGAACTTGAAGAATAGATGACAATACTTAGTAGAAATCTGATGAATTTGAACACTTGTCTTGTCAAGATTTCCAACATGATGAATCTTTACTGTTTGTGACTCATGATATTTTGCCACTAACGCAAAATATTGATTTAATTCAAGACTCATGTCTTCATAGTGCTTGGAGATTTCTTTTGGTTCAGCCTCCTCTTGCTTCTTAATAACATCTATGACAAGTTCATCTACTTCCTTGACCTCATCTATGGCAAGTTCATCTACTTCCTTGACCTCTTTTGTGACCTCTTCTGTGGCTACGCTTTCACTAACAATAGAAAACCCAATTTCAGGATCAATTCAACAATTAACATCTTCTTGTGGCACATCATGTATCTTTGAAGGAGGATTGAAGAAGCCACCCTCTGAGAAAGATATCTCAATAAGAGCCCTCTTAATTTCTTCAAACTTGTGGTTTATGCTTTGTTCCAATTCCTCCCTAGACTTCGGTTGAACCCTTCTATGTTCCATAAGGCTATTTTGTGTAATTTGGGCGTTGTTGGCCATTTACTACATCAGCACACCTTTAAAAGCAAAAAGGAATGATTTTTTTTTTTTTTTTGCTTCTTTTGTTTCCTGATCATTTTTTCACAACCTTTTTTTTTTACTTTTTTTTTTCTATTTTTTCAAATAAAGCTATATAAAAAAGAAAACTAAATATTGCAAATAGCAACAAGAATTTAAAGAAAGAAAAATGCTTTGGTTGATTTTCTTCAAGAGTTGGGCAGTGAAAGCAAAGGAGGGAATCGGGCTCTGATGTCAAATTGATGCAAGATGGGGAAGGGGAGGGGGAAAGGAGAGACGAAGATAGAAGCGGCAAATGGAGATGAGAGAGAAGAGTTAGAGAGAGAGAGAGAAGATAGGACAACAAGAAAGGAGGGAGAAAAGAGATACTCAAAGAGGAAACTCAATATCTGTTTATTTAATGCATAAGATGTCTACATAATGAGATTGTTGAGAGCTATTTATAGCCCCAACTCTAACTCTAGGAATTTAAAAGAGAACATTCTAGAAATTATAATATTAAATGGAAATAAAAATTGATAATAAAGATAATGATGAATCAAGATTAAAGCAAAATATTTCTAAATCTTCTCTTTAAACTTCAAATCTCTTTAGTAGCCTTCAATTATTCTAGAATCTCCATTTAGCATTTTTTCTTCCTAGTTTTATTTCCATCATATTTAAATTGATTGCTAATTGAATTCACACTAGATTAATAGTGTCCTTCAAGCCGAGGTTGAGGTTGTAGTTTGATCACCTTCTTGGTCCTCATTTTCTCGGCTTATCTCTTCTAATGATTTTCCCTTGGCTTCTGGGACCAAGAAAGTGAACAACATGCCAACAAAGTTAATCACACCCAATAGGATTAGAGAATTCTTCATCCCAATCCCAGTTGGATACCCTTTGTCAACCTTTTTTGGATCCTTACTCTGTGCCAAATACATGAACCCGAACGCGCCCACGATTGCTCCGGCCTTTCCGGCAGCTGCTGACAGACCGTGGCAAGTCGACCGCAACCTCGCCGGGAAGATCTCGGCCGGCACAATGAAAGTGGTGGCGTTAGGGCCGAAGTTAGCGAAGAAGAAGGTTAATCCATACATGACAAGGAACCATGTTGTGTTTTCCTTCTTGGTCCAGTGGTCATAAGGAATTGCCAAAGCGAACATAAAGACAGTCATGAAGAAGAAACCCATAAGCTGGATGAAGAATCGTCCAAATATGTCTATGAGGGCCACCGTGAACCAGTATCCCGGCACGGTTCCACACAGTGCGATTAGTACTTGTGCTCTTGCCACCGCATAAACTTCTTGAATGGCGTTCATCTCAGCAGCTGGAGGAAGCCATCCCACTGCTGAATAAATATCTTTCTGGAAAAGATTTTGACTGTAGAATGCAATATCAAGTAAAAACCAGGTGGCACATGTTCCCAGTAAGTGAAGCCCATGTCTACGAGCGAATTCTCTACTGAACAAACCGAAGTTGTTGTTGCCTCTTTCAGATGATTTTGGCTTCTTGTCGGCTTCGAGTTCGACTTGAAGAACCTTTGACATATCGGCAGCTGCTTGTTCTGCATTCTTGGCCACTAAAGCGGTGTATCTGGCCGTCTCTGGCATTTTCGCTCGTGAGTAGAAGGTCATGGCTGCTGGCACTGCTCCGAACATCAGAATTACACGCCAGACATAGTCAGCTTGTGGTGGAAGAGAAGCTTTTGCGTCCACATTGTACGACGGAGCCTTATACGTGTGATCAAACGCTGTAGAGACCATGAGAGAAACAATTCCTCCGACCAAAATTCCAAACCCTGAAGAATCATAAATAACATTTTTGGAAATGCTTTAATTGAATAGATTAAGTTGTTACATTTTAGGCTCCCTTCGAATGTGAAAAAAAGCACATGATTCAATTTCATGTATTTCCTATTTTATTGAAAGAAAAAAAAAGGAAAAAAGTGTGAGAATGAAAACAAGAAGTTTCTGATTATTTTCAGCTTCTTTGTTTTCTTTTTTTGTCTTTTTATAAAAGCTAATTTATTTTCTTCTATAAGTTTGTAACTTTAATTGTTTGAATGGGTGATTGCATGTGTTTGTGCATCTGGTTGAGACTCTCTTGTACCTTCTTTTAATAATAGTGGATATGATTTTTTTTGTCTTTGGTGTTATTTAATTTATGCCATATATTTATTTATTTATTTCCCCATAAACTCTTACAAATGATAAGAAGATTTACCATCCGCTACACTCTTCCTAACCCAAGTAATTAAGAAAAACCAACCTTGCATGGCAAAGACGGCGGCAATAAATGCTCCACGTGTCTTCTTATTGGCATATTCTGACATAATGGTAGCGGAGAGAGGGTAATCACCGCCGATTCCAAAGCCAAGCCAGAATCGGAAAAAGCAGAGGGTAGAGATGACGCCTTTTGGGGTGGCACCGAAAGATAGACCAGAACCCATTGAGGCAATTACCATAAGAGCGAGAGTCATCCCGTACACTTTCTTCCTCCCCAACTTGTCACCGAGCCACCCAAAGAAAATCTGACCGACCAACGTCCCACAAAGGGCGACGCCGTTGACGGCCATGGACACGTTGGGCGGCAAACTCCCCGGCTTCTTAGACCCTTCTTCTGTATAGTATATACGCCCCAACAACTTGGTAACATTGGCGATGCTAAAGAGATCGTAAGCATCGGTGAAGAAGCCCATGCCAGCGACGATGACGGCCGTGAAGTGGTACCATTGCGTCTTGGCACCATCCAAGGCGTTGAGCACATTGTCTTGCGCCATAACCTCCTTTGAGACTCAACAATCCTGAAAACAGAGTCACGAAATGCTGCGTCTTAATTAGGAAATATATATATGCAAACATGCATGCAATTAAGGAAGAGGAAAAGACGGAAGACACCATTGGCGTCCTTTCTGTGTACTTTAAAGCCAAACTTGTTTGTGGCGGACCTGATTTTCGTATTATTTTTTAGGCCAAGACACAAATTCATAGTGCGTCTTTCCCTCTTGGGTCAATCATTTCATTTGCCAGATTAAAGTTTCTCTCTCTTTTTGTTACTAACAATGAGCAATCTTAAAATCCATTCGCTATATTTAAAAGTTAAATAAGTTTTCTATTTTATCATTTGCTATGTTAAATGCATTCTTAAAAATTTTATAATTAATTTCTTAAATAAAAATATATTTTTATTTAATCATTTACTTTGATAACATATTTTATTTCTCTCTCTCTTATTTTTATAAATTAAAGTGTCCTTTTAGTTTTTAGTTCTCTGATGATAACATCATTTTATTAACAAAAAAATGCCTCAAAATTTTAATTGTTTACAAAACATTCACATAAATATGAATATCAAGTTTAATTTTTTACAATGACAATAATTGGGACAAAAAATTATTATTTGAAACTTACCGTGTTAGGACTATAAGAATGAAAAAAATGACTACTTTATAAAATTGAAGGAGCATTTTAAACTCTAATAGAAAGTTAGATGATCAATTATGTACTTTTATCGACTCTTTTTACCAACATTGAATAGTGTTAAAAGGAATAAATTGTAATAAATATTCGATGTGGTGGCTTATAAAAAACGAGAGACTCCCATTTAAGTGCTATTTGAGTTAGTGTTTAAGAAGCACATTTATTCAAGTTTGGACAAAAAACCTCCTACATACTTACTCCGTGCACCATAAATCACATTAGAAAAGCAGCCTCTGCTGCTAATCCAAATAAGCACTAAATCTATTTAAAATACCTAAATTTAGATTTACGCCTGCACTTTTAACAAATTTCTAATCAGACCAAGAGGCTTTATTGGTAGAGTTGGGAAATCGGGGAGCCCGTCGGACCAGCCAGTTTAGGGTCGATCCCGTCAAGGGCCGGGCTTATGATTTAGGGCAAAAAAAGGGAGGCGGGCCTAAAAGAGCTGGCCCTATAGCAGCTTTATAGGGCTGGCTCTTTTAGGCCCGTTTAACTTTTTTTTTTTTTAACTGGGCATAGGGTAGCAAGTGGTGGTCAGGGGGCAGAGTTAACCTAACATAACTCTCAGATCCAAAACGCTTTCACACTTACTCATACCTCTTTTGGAGCTTCTCTTCTTTGATTTTCTTTTCTTTTTTTGTATGTGTGCGACAAAATCCAAATCAAGTATTCTATTATTACTGACATTTGAAGCTTGTAAACTTGCTTGATTGTGGCTGTGGACTTGTTTGATTAGTTTTGGACATTAATTATGGTTTGGACTTAAGTCTTAATGTTTGTATTTTATTAAACTTGGATAATATTTATGTTTTAAATTAGTTTTGATGATATTTATGTTTTAAATTAGGTATTTTAATCTTTAGAAGAATAATAAAAAAAAAAGTCATAGCAAAAAAATAAAAAGGAAAAAAGTTAAACGGGCCTAAAGCCTGTGGGCCTTTATATAAACCGGCCAGGCCTCTAAATTTAGGTACTTTTTTGGACTCCAGCCCGAACCAGTCTGCAGGGCCGGCCCAGCCCGTTTTCTCACCTCTATTTATTGGGGATTTGTGAATATTGTTAAAAGATCATAATGTCCTTCTAATTAAAATGATAACTGAATCTTTTTATTCCTATATCCCACAAGTACCGGGTTAGTACCCGAATAATACAACATATAGCAGCCAACATGACATAAGGATAATGCAATGAATTGGACAAAGAAATCTTAGTGAGACCCTGAAGATGGGAGTCAAAATAGAATAGGGAAAATAAAACAATCGATAAAATGGAAAACTCCCCATTAAAAAAATAAAATGGAAAACTAGGACAAACCTTGCGAGCTGCAGCAGAAGAAATAATCATTATTTTTTTGTGCATGATGGTGGTGGATTTGAGAACTAAAAGAAGAGAGAGATTGTGGAATGTAATAGACAAAGATGGCTAAGTGAAAAGAACAAAAGGATCCCGACTACCATGGTTTTTTTTGCCTTTTCTTTTCTTCTCCTTATTTGTTCTTTTCTTTTTACATTAGATGGCGAATTGGCTGGAGAAATCTCAAGATGGGTAGAAGAGAGGTGAGGAGTCAATGAGATCGAGATTTGAGATGGAAGACACACAACAAATAGCATAAGGACATATTAGTAAAATCAACAAATTCAAAAATCTCTAATTAAGCATCTTGGCCTGATCAGGGATTTGATGAAAGTACAGGCTTGAATATGAATTTAGACATTTTAAATAGATTTAAATAGGATTTTCCCAAGAACCTTGATAAATAGAGCAAGAGAAATTACACCTAGAATTTAGGAAAAATCCTTTTAAAAGTAATTTAAAATACCCAAATTCTAATTTGGGTTGCTAAATTTATCAAATCCATAATTAGGTCATATGACCACATTAGGATATTGAAATTTTATCAATTTACCTCAATACCCTTAAAATATTAGAAAATGAATAAATGGAAAATTGATTATTTTAATCCTTGTTTCTTTGACTCCAATATAATTCAGTCTCTTAAGTTATATATGATTCAGTGCAATGTATTGCAACCCAAGCCAGACTGTGGGCTGGAGTTGGGGATGGCTTGTTTTTCAGGCAAAAGCCGTTTTGAGCGTTAGATCGGAATGAGCCATTGTTTGGCCGCTTTTAAGCCATGAATCATTTCGGATATTCAATAACAGGACAGTCTTAAGACTTCTTGAGAGCCATCATCTTTTCACACAAAAATAGACTTTGACAAGAAGCCAAAGTTCGAGAAAAAGAAGAAGAGAAGATATGGATTGGATAGAAAAACAAATAAAAGAGAAAGAAATATAAACAATAACAACCACTCGGTAATAGGAGGACAATATCATCGAACCTGAGCTGAGAAACAAAAAGAGCATTGTAATTGGCTTTTTATTTTGAAGAGAGAATGAGAGATGTAGGATTGTAAATATGAACAATAAGACGAAAGCAAGAGAGGAAGACGTGTTAGTAGAGGAAGCATTTAATTACCCACTGACCAATGAATAAAAGAGTGCATTGTACTAATATTCTTCAGATAAAAGAAGAAACTGAAATGCAGCTGATCAAGTTTTTTTCTTTCCAGGCTTGAGATGTGACTTTGCTCGACCAATGTGAATTTGTTTCGGATTTTTCCCAAAAAAAAAAAAAAACTTTTTCCTGTTTTGACTTTTGAGCGAAATAGTTGTATTTCACAGCCAAATTATTTTTAACAATTAAAAAACGGGTGACCTTTTTATTTTCTTATAAATTAAAAGTGTTCTTCCATTTTGAAATGCCTACTATTATATTACAAAACTTATCTGTAAATTAATTCAAATTTTGTTGAAAATTTATCTTTTTTTTATTACAATCATAGTTTTTATATAAAAATTTTTCATATTTATATTACTTTTAGTTATTTGTGAGTAATTTTTCTCATGCAAAATGTGAAGATAAGTTGGATTTTAATTTTTTTTTGAATAAATACGGAATCCATTGCCTCATCAAAAGAGCAATACAAAACAAAATAAAACCTAGGATCTTTCATCAATGACCACCTCCTGACTTAGAGGTGGTTGTTGATCAACGATGCATAAATTTTCTACAAGTCCATGCAAGAGTTTAGCAAATCAGCAAAACTATTGTTAGCCTTAGAGTGATGACTGAATACAACATGTCAATCTGAATAAACAAGAGATCTAGCTACATCTACAAGATCCTTAAATGGGTTTGTTGGAAAATAGCCTAGTCCACCCTTGGTGGATTGGGCCTAAGCCTAATAGGATTGGGGTAAAAGTATAAATAACATAAATGCTTGGGTGTATATATGTAATATTATCCAAAATGTTATGAGTCATGTTTTTTTGTCCGATGCAATATGACTCTTCAAGTGGCATTGTTTCACTGAAACAATATATCTCTCAATTGAAAGGATATCTTGTCTCTCTGATGGAAGGACATGTTAGTAGAAGAGGAAGGGGTGCATAGATCCCTATAAATAGGTGTAAAGGGATTCAGTTGCAATATACTTGAATTAACATACAGAAACTCTGTCACTGTGAATCCCTATTCCCTATACTATATTTCTCTTTTCTTCTTCCTATAGTGGTGTATTTGCTGTGCGTCATAATCACTTCCGCTACTGTGATACGATTAGCGTGGGTATAAGAGAGAAACGGTCGCACTCTAGGTACGCCCAATTTTTCTTACATGGTATCAGAGCCAGGTTTAACCTGTATGAGATTGTAATGCTCATATTATGATAATATGATGTGTATGTTATTATTTTCAAAGATCTATATGATATTTTCTATAGTCACATATATATGCGTGCGGAACTTATTGATATTTGTTCTTGAGATTCACATGATAATATATGTATAATGCTTCTACTGTGTTTCTGAGTTTGAGAGTATGCTCTTCGTATAGGCATAAAGATATAGCATATGTAAATTTAGAATCATAAAATAAAAGAACTTAGATAGAGAAAGCATGAAAAATGAAATTGTTTTTGGTATTGGGTCATTTTCAAATCAGATAATTAGGATTTAAAATTAGTCCCATTGCGTAGAGCTCGAAAAAACGATCGAAAACGACCCCAAGAACACCCAAAACGGACGTCGGACGAAGGAGATACGGAGGAGAGAAGTTTCCGGGTTGTCGGACCCGACCCACGCCTGAAACCGGGTCCGGGTCGACCCGGCTGGAGGTTGAAGACAACCCCCAGCCTCCCAAACGACGTCGTTTCGTTTAAATTTTTTTTTTTTGTTTTTTAAAAGGCGTTGGGCAGGGGAATTAAAAAAAAAACTTTGGTTATATCAGGCCCAACCTTTAGGCCCAAACAATGAGGCCTAAAAAAAAAGGCCCAAATAAAAAAAGGGGAATTCAGTCCAGGCCCAATGTGTGAGGGCCAAACCCAAAAAAAAAAAACGGAGATTTAAATTTTTTTTTTTTTAGAAAAAGCCACGTGGCGCGTGAGGCCACGTGGCATATTCTTTTGACACGTGGTGGGCACCATCTGACAGATCTCGGTGCGTGGTGGCTGATGATCCGGCGCGTGTTGCCGGAATCTTTCCGGAATGTGGCGCGTGTTGTACACGCGCCGCTGTGTGCGTGTGTTTTTTTCTGTGTTTTTTTTATTTTCCCTAATTTTCTGACTTCTCACGGCGCGTGGGGGCGCGTGCCAGGTCAGAATGAGACGCCGTTTATTCCTAAAAATCCCTAAATTCATGGTCTTTAATATGATATGCTATATGATTGGTTTTGATGCTAATTAATATATGTTTATATTATTCTAAGTGCGTTTATGAATGCTTTAAATCATTTTAACACATCTAAAATTCATTTGTTGAGTACAATATTTTTTTTTGTTATATTTAAATGTGTTATGAACATGTTTTCAAATATTACAGAGTGAATATTATCTTATTTATATTATAATGAAGCATGATTTAGTTGATAATTCATTATATTATTATATATTTTTGTTAAGTGGGAGCTTTTAGGAATTGTTAATCCTAAAAGTTAGAGTTGTTAAAGTACATATATATAATTCTTGACAGAATTTTAGTAATGTTGCTGATATTTATGTGATGGGAGATACAAACGTATACTCCTGATCATGAATTTAGTAGTATTACTATTTTTTTCTGGTTAAGAATAATATAAGTACATGACATTGTATACTGTGTTGTGCTATATATTGTTGATGATATGTTCAATAGTTTAATTCTTTTTAATTCTTTTAGAGAGACATATTAAATGTGGAATGAATTTGTCTCCAGAATTGAAAATGGCAACTAAGAACATTATCGCTGAGTTAAATAAAGGGGACAAACTAAATGGTGACAATTGGGATATCTGGCACCGAAAAGTCCAATATATTTTGGAGGAACAAGAGGCAATGGAGCCTCTAACAACAGTTGTAGCACAGCCTGCTGCTAGGAATACGGCCCAACACAGGAGAGACCAAGAGGTCTATGAGGCTTGGAAAAAGAAAAATAGCATTGCAAGAATTACATTGCTGAGTACAATGGCAGATGACCTCATGTGTGAATATGAGAAAAATGAAACAGCGCAAGCCATATGGGCAGCGTTGAAAGACAGATTTGGTGGTACATCCACCTCTAAGCTTAGACGATTAACTATTAAATTTGATACGTATAAGCTTAGGTCAAATATTTCCATGAAACAACATCTAAGAGAGATGGCAAATATGATTAGAGAATTGAAGGAAGCTGGGCATATTGTGTCTGATGAACAACAAGTTCAGGCAGTGATAAGATCATTGCCATCTAGTTGGGAGCACATGAAGGTTAATCTAACCCATAATGAAGGCATTAAAAATTTTAATGATGTGGCTAAACACTTGGAACTTGAGGACGAGCGCTTGGAGGCATACAAGTCCTCTGGCCATGCCTACTACACAGAGGGTGTAGGTCCTTCTAATACAAAACCCGATTCCAAGAAGGGGAATAAATTCCAAAAGAATGGAAAAAAGAGCATTTTTCCAATTTTTGACCAAAGTTTCGGCCAGAACCAGAACTGGGGGTAGGAGCTGGATTTTCATGAAATAGATGGTTCCATTGGATTTAGTAGGTAAAAATAAGTGGGGTTACAGTTGGTCACTTTTTTTGGAAAAGACCGAAAAAGAGTAATTACGAAAACGCCCCTAAAACCCCTAGATCGGGGCTGTCAAGGGTATTTTCTTAATTTAACATTGAATTTAATAATTTCGAGCTTAGAAATGAATTCCTTGGGCTAAAATACATTGAGATGGACCTAGTCAAAATTTTGGGAAAACTTGCCATCGGACCGAGTACTGCTGGCTAGGCCGGGGTCCTGGGGGCATTTTGGTAAATTATCACCATAGGCTAATATAACCACAAGAGACACTATGGAATAGTCTAAAATGATACTTGGATATGTTATGACCTATTTCTTGTACATTTAATATTTTAGGACCGAGTCAGAAGCTGGAAGGGACACGTTTTACGAGGCACACTAAAAAGGGGTTAAAAGAACTTTAAGGTAAGAAAATTATCCTTCATATGTCATGCCATAGTTATATGATTGTTTTAATTCCATGTTTGTAAATGCGTTTTATTAATCAACATGTTTTGCCTAGAGAGGGGCAGTTAGTGCCAGAGGTGTACTTACATTGGGAGTTGGTGACAATCCAACTAGGTGTACATAGTGGGGTTGAGCCCTACTCATGTATACATGCAGATGATATGTTTATAATGTTCATTAATTGGTGCATACCTCACGCATATCATATGCACGTTTTGTATTTTCTATGAACAATAGCATGTTTCTACAAGCATTCCTTGGAATCTCACCTATTTTTCTAAACAAACATCTCAGCGAGTGCCAGTATAATTGTATCCCACTAGCACCCGCTGAGATAATTAGTTTATCTAATTGGCACATATATCGAGGCAAGGTTGAAGACGGTGGTTATAATTAGTTTATGCTTTAGAAATTTTGGGATATCTTGTAATTATTAAAACTTTCACTGTATTTTGTATTTCGTTGACGAACGACGTTGGGATTGTAAGCAAATAATTTTATCAGTATAATTGTACTTTTTTGTATGCCCATGGAATTCTGTCTTTATTACTCTTCGATTATCGAAATAGAAACGGGTGTTGACACAAATTCCACTTGACCCATTTAGCTCAAAAAAAGTTTACCATTTTGCTGGCTCTACCACCGATTTCCATTAATCAGTTGTATTAGAACAGTCTCTCAGTAGATGTGTTGAGTCTTCCTCCTCTGAACATGTAAATAGACAGGTTTCCATTGTAACTAAGCCTTTGCTCTGTCTTAGTTTCACAGTATGTGCTCTAAGATGGGAAAATAGCCATATGAAGATTTGATCTTCTCTAATACTTTCCACCTCCATATGAGTTTCCAAATACTATTACAATAAATATGTATACCTGCAAGGAGAAAATGATATGAACTTTTAACAATAAAGTTCTATCATTAGATGGCTTCCAGTAGAATTTATCCTCTCCTCTCTTCTCACGGGGTGGGTGTGCATGGGTAATTCACTCACCAATGTGAGAAAGCATCCATAATAGCATTTTGTCTTTATCCCATTCACTAGACCGATTCACGAATTCTATTACTCTTTCATTTCTGTTAACTAGACCTTCTCCCCCTAGTTCACAATCAATTAAAGGACAATTCATCTCAGATCAGTTATCCAACCAGAAGGAGGATGTCAAACCATTTCCAATGTTCATGTCTAGACCATCTTGGAATGATGGCCATACTTTGCATATGCCTTTATAAGTAAGGGAGGCATTGTGTCTCTTTGTAACATTTAGTAGTTTAAGCTCTTTGTACTTGTATTTAGATCTAATGTCTTTAACCCATAATGCTTCCTTATTACAAGTCAGATTCTAGCATAGCTTTAAGATAAAAGCTTCATTATGCTTCACCAAATTCCTGATCTCTAATCCACTATTAGCTTAACTTGTTATTTGGTTACAAGATATAAGGTGAAGCTTCTTATAATTTCCCTCCTCACCCTATAAAAGGCTTATGTTCTATTTTTCCAAATCATTCAACAAGCCATTGGGAAGTAGGATTGTCTGTATATAATATGAGGGTAGAGCTGAGAGCATGAACTAAACTAGAGTAATGCGACCCGCCAGGCTTAAGTATTTCCTCTTCTAACCGGCCAAATGATTATTTGTTTTAGGATAGGGGCAAAGGTCACATGACAGACTCTGTTGTGTGATAATGGGATCCTTAAGTATTTGCCAGGATCACCTATCAAGCCCTCCTCCATCTATTGGCTCATCATCAATGGTATAGAACTATGAACATTTTTGGAGAAGAAAATCTTATTTTTGGTTCTATTCATTTTCTGTGCTAAAACTTCACAAAAAGGTCTTACACAATCAATAATGGTTTCTACCTAGATAGAAAAGGCTTCTCCAAACAGAATCAGATCATCAGCAAAGAATATGTGAGATATGTGAGGCCTCTCTGTATTGATATGAATGGGGGTCCAACTACCTTCATCAATACTGTCTTGTATAATATGATTCAACCTCTCAAACATAAGGCAAATATGTAAGGAGAAATGGGATGGCCTTATCATATCCCCCCCTATATGGTCAGAACTTATTAGTTGGCTCACCATTCCATATAACCTAAAAGACAGAGCTCGTGATGTGACCCATGATCACATCAATAAGCCATTCTCTTATATCCACTTCCTGAAGAGTGTCTCTGATAAAAGACCAGTCCAATTTGTCACAAGCTTTCTCCAAATCAACTTTAACTACTAACCAACCATCACTACCTCATTTAGATCTCATTGAATACATAACTTTTTAGGTAATGATGATATTTTCACTACTCTGTCTACTAGCTATAAAACTACACTGGTGATTTCCAACGAATTTCCCTATGATGCTTTTGAGTCAACTAGTGATAATCTTTGTAATAATTTTATAGCACATTGCATAGGAATATTGGTTTGAAATCTTTATCAGTTTAGCTTTATCAATCTTAGGAATGAGCACCAAATTTGTATCATTAAGGCTTTCAATCTTAGTTGGGTTGTTAAAAATATCATAAACTAGTTTGCAGATTGAATCACCCACCACATTCCAACATTCTTGGTAAAAGAAAACCTGTATGCCATCTGGGTCGGTGACTTTGAAGACACCAAGATCAAAAGCCATTGCTTTAATTTCTTCATTTATAATTGCAGCATCAACAGAGCCATATCCTCATTAGTTAATAAGGGGAACCTGTTAGTAGTCTGAATGACTCTATCTTTATCAATAACATTTTTTGCCCACCAACTTTATTCTTTTTCCTTTTAATGACCGCACTATTATAAAAGAATTTACTATTGGTATACCCTTATTTGAGCCAGTTGCATCGAGATTTCTGGAACCAAAGCAATTCCTATTGCACTAGAGCACTTTATTACATTCTTTCCCAAGTTCCTTTTCCGTTTGAAATAAGTTCTATTTATCCCTTCTTGCTCCGACTCTCTCCACTCCCTCTATTCTCTTGAGTAGATTCCTCTTTTTTTGCACTGATGTTCCCAATTTTCTACCTATTCCATTCCAAAGCCTTTACATTAAATTCTAAAATTTTATTTTCCCAGCATCCCAATTTCCAGCATTTATTAACCACATCGGAAAAACTTCCTCTAATAACCATGTCTCCTAACAGTGGAAGGGAGCCTAAAAATTCCTCAAAAAATTCATAGGTTTGTCCTCACATAGAGAGGTCGATGATTAGACCCGTATTTACTTAAATACTACACTTTTGATAAGGGAAAGCAAGCATTTCATTCTGTGTTGGAGAAGATGTTGGAAATTGTGCCCTAAGGGCCAATCATTGTACTTTAAAAATTATTATTTAATAAATTTCTCTATTCTGTTATCATATTACTTGCATGTTAATTGTGATAATTGTATCCTTAGATAAATCATAAAGATTATCTTAAAATGTCCCTGGTCGGTCGTCTATGCGGGAGCAGAGGTGAAATAAGATCAGTATGACTTTGACAAGATATAGAGATATGAATCAAAGTCTTAGGCACTTTTAAGAGTATAAGGTGCTGGACCGACCCACTATGAGAAAACTATATGAATCAAGTCATAAGGTTTTCTCATGTACAACCACGTCATAATGCCTTTTGACCTGAGGTCATCATGGATTCCTACATGAGAGTTGCCAAGCTTTGAACCAGTTAAAAGTCACTTTTGACCAGGTGATGATAAATGTTATGATCGGGCTTGGTGGTTTTTCATGTAAAGGAATATGAATGATCAAGATGGAATTTGTCCCTCACATTAGCAGATAGATATTACTGGGCCCATCGATGAGTGAGTCTCAGAAATGTATGGCCATACTAAGACGAAAATGAGTTTCCATTTCTATTGTTAGACTATTTAGGCATCGAGAAAGTAATGGTCAGAAACAAGAGGATGACATTATCCATGCCTCATCCTTGATCGATATATCGTGTGACAAAAGGGACTTGTGGGTTAGTACAGTTATTGGCCCACTGACAACTTTGTATTGGCCTACAGGATTGCATATAAGAGTGACCCAACATGAGATAATGTTTAATCTAGGGTGGACGAATT
The DNA here is from genome assembly GCA_963210345.1 of Inga oerstediana. Taxonomy (NCBI): domain Eukaryota; kingdom Viridiplantae; phylum Streptophyta; class Magnoliopsida; order Fabales; family Fabaceae; genus Inga; species Inga oerstediana. The sequence continues at coordinate 51,632,962 of OY723402.1, read as the reverse complement.
ATATATATATATATATATAATATAAAATTCGTGAAAATAAAATTAATAAAATTATATGTTTATGTATTTTTGAAATACAAATACAAATACATATACATATACATATACATATACATATACATATATATATATATGTGTGTGTGTGTGTGTGTGTGTGTGTGTGTATTATATGATATTATTATATTGTGTTAGTTTTAAATTTAATTTTATTAAGATAAATTAGATTTAATAACTAACATGATAGAGATATAGTATTTCAGATTTAATTTATGAAGATAAATTAAATCTAATGGCTCTTTATTTGGATTAAATAAATAGGTTAAATTAAAACTGTTGGACAGATTTAATTTAAACTAAATTTATTTAATTAGCTCATCAAGATAATTAATTGTTAATTAATTTCAAAATTAATAAAGATTAATTTTGAAATTCGAATATAACCCTATGGATTATAAAATTGATAAAGCAGAAAAACTCAGAAACAGATGAGAATTGATAGCCGCAAGGGAAACCTTATGAGTCATTGGAGGCGCTATCACATAATCTGTGTTGGAGAGCATTCGTGTTGTAACCCCCTCCGTAATTATATCCGAAATACGCGATTAAAGTGAAATAGAGACCAATAATAATCAAAACTCATTTAAAATCCCATCCTTGAGATAGGGTTTTCACAAATACCTTTTAAAATCTAATTAACTTGGTCTCATATTCACATTTCGAATACAATTACTACGCGAAGATAAATAACATTCATATAAATATCAGAGTGCACAACATAATCATCCCGGCAATCCCGGGTACATACCTTCGCTAAAGATACACGGGGTACAATTTGCCATTACAATTCTTCAAATGGGGATTACACAATCTCATCTCAAATTTGTAACCCTATATTCAACCGAATCATATACAGTCTTCACAACTCATTGATAACCAACTACCAACTCTCATCTCAAAGGGGTCCTAGCCGCACCCTCGAGCCACTTGCCCTGTCTAAATTATTGGTAGGGGAGGGTGAGATTCGAGAGAATCTCAGTAGGGAAAGATTATCAATATGCAGGCAAGATAAGTGTTTAATGCATGATATGCTTGCATCATATAACTCATGCACACACACAATGACAAATCTATAAGCTCAATGATTTGAATGATACACATATGGCCATAGCATATATTCAAACATAGCTTTAAATCATTCATACATGTTCCACATAATCAAGCAAAGCAATAACATGCATCAACACATTAATACAGTTATCAGAGCATGCAGGAGAGATAAGTTCCCTACCTCCAGTCTTTTCTCCTCTTACATGCCAACAACTCGGGGCTTCATGTTCAATCCTACAATGTCAAATGTACTATTTGAAAAATTACTAAAATACCCCTGGGGACCTGGCCCGGCCCCGCCGTACCCGGTCCGGCTGTACTTTTCTTGAAATTTTGACATAGGCTATTCTGACATATTTTCACCCAAGGAATCCATTTCCGGACTCAGAATTATCAAATTCAATGTCAACTTACAAATTTACCCTTGGCAGCCCCACTTTAAGGGTTTCAGGGGCGTTTTCGCAATTATGCTTTTTCGGCCTTTTCTGAAAAAGTGACCAACTATAACCCCACCTAATTTTCGCTCCTGAACTCAATGGAACCATCAAATCATTAAAAATCCAACTCTAAGACCCATTTATAGCCATAACCGAAATATACATGTACTCCGGGGAAAATTGGGGTTTTTCGGTTTCAGCTTCGTAAATGTGTTTCTTTCTACTCCTAACCACTTTATTAACCATTACATTGGGTTACACCTACCATTTAGTATCAATTTGGGCAGCATAACACCTAGGCCAACCCATTTTTCAAATTTACAAACAAATACAATCCGGTGAAATTTCACCGATTAAATCAACCACAGCAGCCAGAACAATCAAAGATTGAAGTTTCGGAGGTTACCTTAAGCTCCTTCTGGCTTATCCTTCTTATGGCTGAACCCTAGCCTCTTTAAACAATGAAATTCCTTGCTTCAAGACCTTAATTCACATAGAGGAATAACTTAGGAGAAGGATTATACACGTTAGGTACGAATTCACCGAAGAAATCAACCTACCTTGTGAGATTTCTCCTCTCTTTCTCTCTCTAAAAGCTCTCAAACTTTCTCTCTCTCTTGGCTTCTGGTTCATCACGAAAATGAGAGCTGAAGATGACGAGAAAATGTTTTAATTTCCATGCTGATGTCATCTTTTATTTTGATGATGTCATAATTCCTATTTTCAGATTTTCTGGCAGATTTTCTGCCCAAACTTTGAAAAATCATAACTAATTCTAGAAAACTCAAAATGAGGTGATTCCAAAGCCAAATGAAAGATATTTAAGTCCTATTCATAGGACGAATATTGGCCATTATTAAAAATCACCACAAAATTCCAGAATTACATAAAAATCATCACTGCCCTAAAACAGAGTTCAGTTTCCATCCCAAACTTTGGACAATCATATCTCCTAGTTCACAAAACGAAATGGCACAAATTATATGTCCATTTTGAAGCTTGAGATTGAAATATAAGAATGGAAAGTTTTAGAATTTTTAGACACCATTTGTTCATTTAAAACGTTCACACAAACTGACTGCCCAGAATAGAGTTTCATTGGACAGAATTTCAGATTTTGCATCTTTGCTTCAATTGGTTCCATTTTCATACCAAACATCATTCCCACATAAATTTTCACAAGGAATGCATTGGAAACACCAAATCAATTAAATTCACATCACATTGACATGTTTTCACAACAATCTCAACATGTCAACACAATTCACATTCAATTCTTCCCTCTATTCTAAGTCAATTTGGATGTTAATCCACAATTGAACTCAAATACAAGGTTTCGGCGCTGCTCAACACACACAAATCACATTCGAGTGCCAAATCACATCATATTCTCCAAAAGGGTTATTTATCACTAACCACATCCACTTTTGAAGTCATTAACCCTTAATCACAATTTGGGATCTTGCTAAAATGGGGCTTAGTAGTCCACTTCTCTCAGGCTTATTCTCTAACCTCGAGTCTCAAAATTCGAGGTATTACACGTGTGGATACCTGTTGTCACGCCCTTATTTTAATTTCACCTTTACTAGAGTATTCACGGAAAATGATATGCGGTTCGATGAGCAACATAGGAATATCATAAATATACTGATAATATGAGCATGATTACAGAAATTCCCCATAGGGGTTCGTACATAATAATTACCATCAATGTAGCTGTACAGGGCTACCAGGGTGTTCAAACCCATCTGAGTGAAACAGAGACATCTTCTCGTCTTCGTTCCACCACCGCAATCAAGAGAATCTCAATAGGAAAATAATACTAATATGCATGTAAGATAAGAGCTTAATGTATGACATGCTTGCATTACATAAACTCATGCTAATACAATGACATATCTATGTGCTCAATGTTTCGTGCAACAAAACTATGGCCACAGTATAAACAGAAACAAAGCTTTAATCATTCATATATATATTTCACATAATCAAGCAAAGCAATAAAATGCATCAATACACCAGCACAAATATCAAATACATGCAAGAGAGGTAAGTTTCTTACCTTAATTGCCCTTGCTTGATCCTTAAAAAGGCTCCTCGATTTGCGTGCCAACCCCTCGGGTTCTCAACTTGGTCCTAAAATGTCAAATGTACAAGAATTAGGTTAAAACACATTCATGTAACATTTTAGGCACTTCCATAGTGTGTATAATGGTTATATTAGCCTATGGTGAAAATTTACCAAAATGCCCTCTGGGACCCGAACTGGCGCCGCTGTATCTGTTTCGGCTGTGTTTTTCTCGAAATTTTAAGATAGGCTATTATGATATATTTTCATCCAAAGAATCCATTTCTAGACTTATAATTACCAAATTCATTGTCAAATTATGAAAATACCCTTGACAGCCCCGCTTTAAGGGTTTTAGGGGCGTTTTCGTAATTATGCTTTTCGGTCTTTTCCGAAAAAGTGCCCAACTGTAACCCCACTTAACTTTCCCTTCTGAACCCAATGGAACTATCAAATCATTTAAAATGCAATTCTAAGGCTCTCTAACACCCCTGACCGAAATGTACAGGTTCTCCTAGAAAAATTGGGGTTTTTCGGTTTCAGCTCTGCAGACGTGTTTCTTTTTTTTCCTAACCACTTTATTAACTATTACATTAGGTTACAGCTACCATTTGGACCCAATTTTGGTAGCATAACCCCTATGTCATCACATTTCCTAAATTTAAAACCAACGGCAATCCAGTGAAATTTCACCGATTAAATTGCCCACAACAGCCAGAATAGTTAATATACGAAGGTATGGAAGTTATTTCAAGCTTCCACTAGCTTTTCCCCAATATGGCTGAAACCCTAACCTTTAAACAATAGATTTTTGAGCCTCCAAACCTTAAAGAACAAAGAAGAGTAGCTTAGAGTCAGAGTTATGCGCGTTAGAAGCTAAATCGTCAGAGAAATTGGCTTACTGTATAAGATCTCTTCACCTTTTCTCTTTAAGAGTTCTCAACACTTCTCTCTCTGGTTCAGTTGTTGTGTGCGTGAAAATAGGCTGGAGAAAGAAGGATGATGATATTTAATATCATATATTATATGATATTTAATTATTAATTTAATTTCCAACAATTTCAAATTTCAGCAAATTTTTGGTAGATTTTCTGCTCAAACTTTGGAAAATCATAACTAATTCTAGAAAAATTGAATTGGATTCCAAAGGCTATAGAACCCTTATTAAGTCTAGTTTCAAGAAAAAAAAATAATTTAGCCATTTAGAAGGACAAAATTTCCAGAAGTTCCATCTTTGGATGTTGCTCTGGAAATTTTCCAGTTTTTCTGGGCTAACTTCAAAAATTCATTTCTTTTTGTATATAGCTTTAATTGATTCATATACCTATCAAATTAAAGGTTAGGATGTCTAATTTCGCCCTGTAAAATTTCATAATTTTTGATCATCATTTGGTCTTCCAAAATCTCATGACAAGCTCACTGCCGTACAAAAAATTTCACTGGAAGCATAATCACTTTCTTCAAAATTCACCATTTTATTTTCTTTAATGCCCTGAAGATATAAGGAACATTAGAAAATAGATTTGAGACATCTACTAAACTGGGGCTTAGCAGTCCGCTTAATTTAGACTTATTCTTAAGCCTCAAATCCCAAAATTCGAGATATTACATCGGTAGAGGGAGTGAACCTGAGGTGTTGGCTCCTAGAGATCGAAAAACCCTAAATTGAAAAGGTACGATTCTTGCTAACTCTGTTTAAATACCATTGATAGATCCTCGATTGGGATTGGCAATTTTTTTTAAATTCTTCCTCTGTGCCTGCTGGCCCTAACAGAAGATCTAGTCAATTCGTTCCATTAGCATATTTCTTTCCCAAGTAAATCTCCCCCCACATAATCCTTTTCTATCGCCATTGTTTGTTGAATACAATTCAGAAGTGTTCTGTAGAGACCACTTTAAGATTTTAATCCCCTTTTTTTTTCTTTATAGGATAAGAACGCATTAAAATCCCTTAAGACCAACCATAGATCATTAATGGTTCTACCAATACGTGTTAAATTATCTCAAAGCGGTCTTTATAATTGAAGGCACGGTTCAACATATACTATATCCCCTTCTAGTTTATACACTGCCAGTTTCGCTTTCACCTCTGTTGGACATTCAAGGAATGCAAAGATCTTCTCTAATCGATTCAACCAGTCCTCAGCAGCTTAAGGTTCAAATTTCCCTTTGAACATCGGAGGCATGTGCTTGCAAAACTTTGAAACTCATAATTGTAGATCTCTACCCCCTCAGACCGGTACCCCTTGTGACTCTTGATTTGGCACCATGCGAGATGGGGTCTCTCGAGACCAATTGGACCCCTTAGTTGTCTCCTCATGACGAGTCCCTACTTGAGTTACCTCCTGGGTCTCCTCACGTATAGACTGGATCTTTTCCTCATTATGCCATGCCCTTTTTTTCCCTGAGCTCTTCTCTTAGCTCATCAATCATGTCTCTTTGCTCTCTGATCAGATTCATCATTTCTTGCATTGGATCAGGTGGATTTTCATTTAATTCTTCCACCTCTAGATCCCCTAGTCTGAGTCTACGGCGAACCACTCTGTCCTTTAACTTTACAAATGCTTCACCATGTCAGTTTCATAGCAATGTATACATATTGTAACCCCCTCCGTAATTATATCCGAAACACGTGATTAAAAATGAAATAGAGACCAATAATAATCAAAATTCATTTTACATTCCTGTCCTTAAGATAGGATTTTCACAAATACATTTATCAAACACTTTAACCTAGTCTCGCATTCATATTTTGAATACAATTACTTCATGAAGATAAATCACATGTATATAAATATCAGAGTGCACAATAATAATACCGGCAAACCCAGATTCATACCTTCACTAAAGATTCATAGGGCAATACGCCTTTTACAATTCCTCAATGGGGATTACACAAAACCATCTCCAATACATACTCAAATAACCCAATATACATCTAAGCACATATATATCCAATATCCAATTATACATTCTAATATATCATCGGAACATATACAATTATCCCAGCATATAACAATAACCAACTACCAAATCCAAATGCCTATAAGGGATTCTCACCGCCCCTAGTCGCTTGCTCCTTCCTCGAGCCACTTGTCCTGTCTAAAATGTTGGTAGGGGAGGGTGAGATTCTAGAGAATCCCAGTAGGAAACAGATACCAATATACATGCAAGATAAGTGTTTAATGCATGACATGCTTGCATCACAATAACTCGTGCTCACATACTGATATATCCGCATGCTCAATGTTTCAACAACATACTCATGGCCATTGCATAAATAGAAACAGAGCTTCAATCATTCATATATGTTTCACATAATCAAGCAAAGCAATAACATGCATCAATACACAAACACAAATATCAATACATGCAGGAGAGGTAAGTTCCTTACCCTTTTTCTTTCCACTCACGATCCGAGAGGACATCAAACTATGATCAGGGCGAATACCCAACCCTATAACTAAATCAAGGACATAGGATCATTCTCTTTTCCAAATTCTCATTTTCATAACACTTAAAATTGGTTACCATTCATGACCTTTAGGTGGCTATAATAAGGTCAATGAAAGCCTAAAGGATTGGGAAGTACTAGGTTGGAAATCACCTTTAAAAATCCCAAAATGCTAAAAATGGGGGTTGGCTGCAGCCAAGAACCCTCTGGCTGTAGCCAAAACATGCACAGAAGGTTTTTGGCTGCAGCCAAGAATTTCTGGCTGCGGCCAAAACGTGCACAGAAACTTTTGCGCTGCAGCCAGGATTTTTTGCTGCAGCCAAGGCAACTTCGAAAATTCATAATTAATTGTAGAAAAATCGAAATGAGGTGATTCCAAAGTCAAATGAAAGGTATTTAAGTCCTCTTTCAAGGAAAAATATGACTCATTACTTCAAATCATCACACAAATACAGAATCACCCAAAACTCAACACTACTCCAAAACAGAGTTCTGTTTCCAACCCAAACTTTGGACCCAGAATACTAAACGAAATGACACAAAATAATGTCCATTTTAAAGCTTGGGATGTGAAATTTAAGACTTGAAAGTTCCAGAATTTTCCAAGACCATTTGGTCATTCAAAACGTTCGTGCAAACTGACTGCCCAGACAGAGTTCACACATGACAGATTTTCCAACTTTTCTACCAAAGTGCCCAATGACTCCAAAATCATTAACCAAACCTATTCCTATACAATTTTCCACAAGGAACACAATGGTAACCTCAAAATGACCAAAATCACAACCCATTTACATGCCCTGTTTTGACCAAAGCACAAAACCAACACAAAATGTTCCAAACTTCACATTTAAGCTTCAATGCAATTCTATCAATTCAAAACACTAAACAAGGCACCATTTCCATAACAACAACATACCATACTCCCCAAGACCCTAAATCACGAAAATTAGGGCTAAAATTCCAGAAATTCAAGGCCTAACCAATGGCTACAAAACTTATATGAAAATGAAGCTTTCACTTACCTCAACAACTTTCCCAAAGGCACTTCATGATTCTCCAACTTGTACATTTTCTTGATTCCTCAAGTCACCACCAGTGGAGAAACTACAACCATCAAATTGAAGCTCTCACTCCAAGGAACAACTTTATAGAAGGAAGTTTTGGCATTAGAGGTCATTTACTCACCTTAAATGCAAGCTTTCACTTTCTCTTTCTTGGCCAACAATGGCTGCACAAGAGAGAGAAGAGAGAGAGATGAAGTGAAGGAGAAGAGAACAATAATGATACTCCCTCCATGTTGTCCAGAGAAAAATAAAATATTATATCCCATTTGACTTTTCTCCTCAACCACTAACCTCATATAAGTTTCTCACATGTCACAAGCCTACTGGCTCTCACCCAAATTAGTCACCAATAAGCCATTTAATCACTCCATTAACCATTTTAATCACACTTCTCATTTTCCTCTTAGCTAGTAATTAATTTCTCTATTAATCACTAACTAATTGCCCAACAATTTCATTCTTTTGATTTCCACAAATTATGACATATAAATTAATATTGTCACCAATATACATTAATTTCACTTTAATCCGATAACTATTCTCAATAATTATCATTAGCCCTTAATTGAAAATTGGGGCGTTACACATATAGTCCATAACACTTATATATACCCACAACTAGCATAAATACTCATGTGTATGCAATAGACAATCCTAAGTCATCATTCATGACTAAGGCAACAACTATGGCGACTATCCTAGCAAATCCTACCCTTGCCAGGAACTACAACTTTGATACCAACAAATGTAACCCCCTTCCAACTAAGGCCGAGATTAAGTTAATAAATACGTGATTATGTTGAATTAGAGACCGTAAGATGATTTAGGACTTAATAAAAGTAAATTTCCTAAAATCAGGGTTTTCAAAAACTTTTCTAAACCTGTTCAACAATGGTCTCATATTCAACTTTCAATTACATAAATGGCATGTACAGTAAAATTTCATTCATAAATATCAGTGTCCCATTAATCGAATAAGGGTTTTACAAGGCACATATGCCCATAATCTATTTCCCTTAACTAGGGGCTTACACAAAACTATACCACAATTCCAAAATATACAATTGATTCCCATTATATATCCAAAATAAAACTCCTATCCCGGAGCTCTATCTGCCCTTCGCTACTTGCTTCTCTTTTGAAGCACTAGCCTTGTCTAAAATTTGTTTTGGGAGAGTGAGATTCTAAGGAATCCTTGTAGTGTAAAATCACTCATAGTACACACAACCACAAAGAATGAAAGAAAATCATCACACAACACATAGCAACTACAACGACAGTTACAACAGTAAGGGCAGGTATGACATGTGTCACCCTTACGTTTGCTCACGTTGAAGTATTCATGTTGTATTGCACCATATCATGTTCATATCACATATATCACTATAGCTAGGATCTATATAAAATATTTCACATACATACAGCCACAATGGCCGGATAATCAAACAGGAATTCATAATTCCATAACGCAGCCTCAGCAATTACAACGACAGATACAACGGCAGGGGTAGGTGTGATAACCATCACCCCCTACGACTGCTCACATTGAACTGCTCACGCTATAATGCCCTATGGCCGATAACATAAACAACACAATGATAAGTCATGCATACCAAGCATTATACATATCATGAGAGAAAAGTCACTACCTTGGTCCTTCCGTGTGTGTTCTGGCACTGGTCTCTCATAAGTAGGGCAAATATCGAATCCTATAATTTATAATTAGGGAAAAAGTTTTATTCTCTATTCTAATACTTAAATGACTTCAAATCACTTAAATTGGTTATCATAAATGTTCTTTAGGAAGCTACAAATACCTCTAACAAAAGCTCTAAAGGGTTGGAAGAACTATAACAAAGATCCCCTTTTAGAAGCACAAGTAATGGTTTTTCACTGTTTCACTTGAGTGAAGAAGGCCTCACTCGAGTGATCAAGAGTGCTTGACAGTAAGCTTAGACAAAAACCAAAAATGCCCAAAGCACTCAAGCATAGATGCCAACACTCGAGTGATATGCTCACTCTCACTCGAGTTCTAGAAAGTGAAGCACTAGAAGTGATCACCCTAGAACAGAAAGGAATGATAGAAACCAGAATTGATCGCTACACTCAAGTATAACTTAAATCACTCGAGTGATAGCCTAATGCTCACCCAAGTTCCCCAAAGTGAGGTTCAGGAAGCGCTCACTCGAGAGCACTAGGAACTTTCAAAAGGGAACATCACTCGAGTAGGGACCTTGGCACTCGAGTGATGGCTTAATACTCATGAGTGTTAAGACAGACTCTTGAAAATTGATTGCGAGTGACAACCTGAGACACGATTTTATACTGTCAAACACACTTTCACTCGAGTGAGACAAGGTTTACTCAAGTGATAACTCGCAATACTTGCAAGGGAGACAACACTTTTGGATTTTGAAAATGGAAGCATAATAGAAAAATTGAGGAAAAAACGAATATGCAACACCTCACTCAAGTGAGACCCATGATTACTCAAGTGATGCATATCAGAATCCTAAAATACAGCAGAGTTATCAGTACTTTTTCAAACTTTACCCAAGAACTAGTACAAAAAAGGTGATTTAGACAGGAACATTTAAACCGGTTATAGTACATGAGGTCTAAAAGAAATGCGCGGTGGCATTTACATAATTATAAAGAATTTGGGAGATCGGTTATTATAATAACCGGTCTAAAAATTAATCTTTTTAAGACCGGTTGCTAGAGAACCGGTCTAAAATGAAGCTTTTTAAGACTGGTTCTCTAACAACCGGTCTTAAAAGTGGATTTTAAGACCGGTTGTTAGACAACGGGTCTTAAAAAGCTTCATTTTAGACCGGTTAATCTACTTAACGGGTCTTAAAAACCTCCCCAAATTTTTTTGCGCCTCCTCTGCTCGCCCTCTCCATTCTGAAATCGACTCTTGGCTTCTTTCATCCCAATCATTTCTCTTCTCAGTGCGCAACTCCCCGTCCCTTACCTGATCTTTGAATTGGAACAATCGAATCCGGCCGGTGGCTGCTCGTGGTTGTCGTTGTTGGGTCACCATCTTCGTTTGCTTCAGGTTTTGAGCTCCGTCCGTTATTCACTGTGACTCAGGGAGGTCTTCGTCTTCATCGTCTTGTTTGAGGTATGCTTCCTCGTCCTCTACATTTACCCCTCTACAATTACTATATAGAAGCAATTTTGGAAAGTTGCCTCCAGATTTGGAATTTGAGTTGGTGTGTTCATTTGGTGTTTTTTTGATATACTGGAAATTCAAAATACAGCAAGAGAATTATTCCTGAGGATCATCAACTAGTCATTTCGACGCTTGGTCACATGCTCAATTTGAAATTGGTATCATTAGATATTCATCATTTATTTTACTTTGGCTATAAATCCTATCCTAGTTCATATTTTGCTCATATTAGTTCGTCAATTAAGGAACCTATATCTAGATTATATATTATAGATATAACCCGTTCACTTTTTGTTATAAATAAAGAATGTCTTTTGAGTAGGCTTGAACCTATAATACTGAACGGAGATATAATGGCATTAATAAGGTTATGCCTATATATTCCAATCATTCTAGATGAAGAGGAAGTCTCTGCTTTAAAAGATAATCTTCCTCCCTCAGGATTTTTGACTAATATTCTTCTGAATTCAAATTGAGCATGTGACCAAGCGCCGAAATGAGTAGTTGATCCTCAGGAATAATTGTTACCAGACCATAACATTTAGAGTCATTTAATTGCATATGAATAAGATGAGAATTCTTAGGAGGATTAGCATCCTTTATAGTGGCTGGAAAAGACATTCAGTGTAAAAGGGGACAGACTATATTGATCAGTCCGGTTAGCAAGCTAGCCTGGGTCTTTCGTATGCAAAACTGTGAAGATTGCATCTGCTGGCATAATTTGAAGCCCATGAGAAGAACTCAGTGCTCATTTGGCTAACGAGTCTGCCATACTATTGTCGTCTTTGTCAATATATTGGAACTCTACATTCCAGCTCCGTTCCAACATTGCTTTAATCTCTGTAAGCAGCTGCCATTCTTCATGCATATCTGGGATCTCATTTTGAAGTAGGTCGATAACCTCGTAGGAGTCACACCTAATCAACACTTCTCTGAACCCCCCATCCTAAGCTCTTTTCATGCCCATAAGGTAACCCCAAATTTCAGCAGTCAGAGCATCACCAGTACTGAGCCTCAACATAAATCCCTCCACTTATAGTTCTTTTTGCTTTGTTTAACTAGTTACCTTCTATTGGTTTCCAACGGTATTGCTTGGATATTATTAGTCGAAGGACCAAAGTCACCCTAAAAAATATATCCAGGGACAAACAGTATAATAATGAATCTAGCATGTGCAGGCGTTAGACATTAAAAGAATATATATCTAAGTCACTTTCTCTAACGAACGCGCATTCTTTCCTTCCTCTTTCCTCCTCTATTCCTCATTCCCTCACTCCTTCTCCATTCCACTTTCCCTCATTCCATTTTTTTCCTCACATGCTTCTCTAAATCATGATCTTCTTTGTTTATGGTATTATTCTAGTTACACTATGTATTTGGGTGTAATGATTGCATGCTTCATCATTCTCCTACCTTTTCCAGGGAAAAAGTACAAAACAAAAAAAAGGTGTTGGAATATATGGATCGTAGTTGGATACAAGCTAAACGGACGAGTGTTGAATATGATGTTGGGGTCAAGGGTTTTTTTGAGCCAGGGTCATAGTGATCGCAGTAGCCAGTCTATACGGAGGGGTAGACGTGGCATACGGTTGACAGATGTTTCCCTTAATTGGAGTGGAGGCCAAAAGATACCAATTGAGTTGATAGACATTGGAAACCAATCGGGCCTAATGCACAACGATATAGGAGTTTCGTCAGCCTCCTTGCACGTAACAAGCCGAGCATCTTGATAGAGGAGTGGAGAAATGTCAATGCAAAGGTGAAGCAGCATATTTGGGACACTATTTAGGTATACAATTCTCTTCTGTATGTAATTAATTATTATCAAATGTCATAAATTTGTCACTTACTCCTTCAATGCATGCATTTCAGCTCACCTATGATGTTCCTCAGAGTAAGATCTTGTACAACAAGACTATGACGTATTGTTATGAGCGCTGGAGCAAGTTTAAGACAAATCTGACCAACAATTACATTCATATTGAGGTGAAAGATGGTCAGCCTCGTCCTAATCCGTGCGACCAGTATACATTTCTTGATCAAGCAACTTGGCAAGAATTTGTTAGGCTTCTGACTACTCCAGAATCTTTAGTTAGTCTGCTTATTTTTCGTTTTATTTACTTAGCAATTATCTTAATTGATTATAACACTTTCCTTTTGTATCATTTCTTATTCGCAGGCAAAAAGGCAAAAAGCATAAGAGAGTGGTAGAAAGAATGATTGCCCTCATACAATGTCTCGTGGGGGTTTTGCAAAGGCTGAAAGAGACTTGTTGGCAGTCAAACGGAAGAGATTGGAAGAAGCATCTCAATCCAATCCTTCTGTTCTTCTTTCTCCGTCATCTCCAATTCGTCAAGAAGAAAAATGGCAATTTACCCACCAAAAGAGGAGTGGGACTTATACGAGTGAACAATCTCGTATAGTAGGTGAAAGAATTGTAAGTATATATCGTTATTGTAATTAATTACATAAGAAACGTACATTATTACTTATGTTTGTTATTTTGTATTATCTTAAAGAATGAATTTAGAAAACAATAAGTTAAGGGCTCTTTTAAGTCGGAGGGCAGGAATGATATTCTAACAGTTGCTACTAGTAAACATGAGTATCCAGGATGTGTCAGGGGAGTTGGAGGAGGGATAGGGATACGGGAATACTTTGAAGCCCCCATACGCCATTCCTCAAACATCGTGACTAGGGAGGAATTGGAGACTATGTTGGCCATTGCAAGAGTAGAAGCAAAGGCCGAGGCTGAAGCATCATTTGATGCACTATTAGAGACCCGGTTGAGCAAGATGAAAGAGGAAATGATAGTGTTTATGAGCTCAAGACAAGATACTAGTGCTCCCCAGCCACAATCGATTGATCCTAATAAGCAGAGCACTAAAGGTAGTTGTTGCAACATCGGGCAGTCATCTGAGGGTCCTAACCCGGAAATTACTGAGCTTTGTGATCTTTTTGTCGAGGATCCTCTGAGACGGTTAGTTGCACGGGGTAGTGTGCATAACCTAGGATCAACTGTCCACCACCGACAAATAGAAGGTGATCAAGTCCGAGTGTCAGTTGACGAGGTGATTATTGTAGATGCACCTGTCCCTATCCCTTTGATGAATTCAAGATCGTTAGTGATGTCTTGGGCACGTTCATCTTGTGGCCAACGAACCTTGTTTCTGGTCGAGGCGAGGAAAGTCCGATCAAAGCCCCACCAAGTCTGATCAAAGGCCTACCAAGTCCAGCTCCCTTCACTCAGCAAGAAGTTTCACAACCTCCATTGAATATCATGCAACAAGTGATTCTGATGGCATATGATTCAAAACAAGAGAGTGGCCTACGGATTCAGTTGTCGGACAGTCAGGAGTGACATGCTATCTTGAGAGGGATGATTTGATGTCCCTGGTAGCTCCTGGACAAAATCTTACAATTGGGATTGTCCAACTATTCTTAATGTAAGTAGCTTCTGCAATTAAAAGTAAATATTTTAAAAGTTTCACCGTTTACCTTTTATTTATGTGCTTGCATTATTGTAGGTACATGCATCGTAGGTTGGTCTCCTCTGGCAAAAGCAAAAAATTTGGATTCTTATGCCCCCATCATATCCAAGAGAAAGGGACCACTGCTGCTAGTAGACATAGATACTTGTCAGAGAGGCTTAGTGAAACTGGAACTAAGTGTTTCTTGGCTTCATATATGCATAGGTAAGAAACAAACTGATATTTTATAATTTATATAATGTTTTATGTTTTCTTAATATTCTTCAATTTTTTTCAGTGATCATTGGCAGTTGCTTCTTCTATACAAGAGTAGTTACACTGTCATCCTCTTATGTTCCTTCTACTTCAAACGAGGGAATGATTTGAAAAAGACCATGAATTCGTTAGTTTTCTTGCATTATTACCTTTTGTATGCAAAGTTTATGGAATTTTTGTAAAACCAATAACCTTTGTCATTGTGATAATCATAGGGCTATGCGGACATTCCTACACAGTGCTTGTGGTAAGCATGTTCGTGACTTAAAGGACCTTACATGGATCATGCCAAAGGTTAGTACATATGGATTTGTTTAAAGAATGTAATAAGACATGCCTTTATATTTGTTTTAATGATATCATATTTTTTCTCAGAGCCGTAGGCAACTAAAGGGGTCCAACTTATGTGGTTTTGATGTTTTGAGACATATTTACAATATTATCACTCTAGGCACGACTGATTTTACTCAAGAGGTAAATTTATATTTCAGAACTTTTGTTTTACTTTATTGTTTTTAAGTTACTAAGTCAATGTTTCTTCTAGTTTTGGTGTTACAGATGTTTAATCTTGCTGATCCCTTTCCTGAAGAAGATATTGATTTCATTCGCACATGTTGTGCTGAATTCATCCATGAGCTATTACAAAAATAGTGAGTTTTTGAATCCAACGTTACATTGTACATTAATTGTGCCAAGATATTGCTCCTAGAATAGGATTCTTGATGAATTATACTGTTGCTTAAACTTAAACCTGTTAAATGTTCATGTATATAAGATTCAGGAAAATGATACTCAATTTAATGCCTTAATTAATACATAATGCTTGATTATTTGGGTTTTTGTATAGGACATAATTGACTCCAAGGGGTATTTGAAGCAAAGAGGAATTGAGGTCAGTATTAGCTGAAGCAATGATCTCATGAACATAGTTCAGCAAACTTACAATCAGGCTGATCACAATTATCTGATTGAGAATTATCACCTGTATATTTATCTTGATAATTCTATTCAAAATTGATAATTGTGAAAGTGAAAATCTCAAAGTAAAATTAGGTGGAAGAAAGGTTAATGTCATTTTGCTTTTGTTGGTTCTTGCGTGTTTTCTCTATTTCATTATCTAATTCTTAAAATTATTTACACGTTTTTTATGGCATGTTCATTTCTTTGCTTGGTTCTTTTCCCAGAAACTTCATGTTTGGTGTAGGCAACCAAAGGGACACTGGGGACTAGGGAAGGTACAATCAACTTGAAAAGAAGAAGCTTTTGTTTTACTGCTGTCATTTGGTCATCCTTACTGTCTAATTGCAAATGAATCATCAATGTATGATTGTACTAGCTTGTATGAACATTAATTTGTTGCTGCTATAGACTGTTGCTTTTGAATTTTGAAATTGAAATCAGTGATTGTTATGTACTGCTGTTAAAATTGGAGCATTCTGTGCGTGTACATATAAGAAAAGGAACATTTTTTTTAAAAAAATGAAGCTTTAAGACCGGTTGTAGTCATAACCGATCTTAAAAAGTACTTTAAGACCGGTTGTGGGGGTCTAACCTTTAAGACCGGATGTTCCCACAACCGGTCTTAAATATTTGACCTTTAAGACCGGTTGTTCCCACAACAGGTCTTAAATGTGGATTTTTAAGACCGGTTGTGGGTACAACCGGTCTAAAAAATAATAGACTTTTTAGACCTGCTGTATCAAGACCTAATACAGAACCGGTCTAAAAAGTCATTTTTAACCGGTCTAAAAAGTCATTTTTCTACTAGTGAAGTGTTCCCAATGATCCCAACTCTCAACTAAGGCTACTTCGACATAAAATTGCACTAGGAATCCATTGGAAACAACAAAACTACCAAATCCTATTTCATTATCATGCTTTGGTTTTAGACCACATCCAACACCAAAATCCCAAAATCACCAAACTTAACATTTTAACCTTAAACTCATTTATATCTATTCCAACATATACCAAAACACCATTTCAATAACCATATCATGCTAAACTACCAATGACCCTAATTTTCAAAATGAAGGCAAACAATTCTAGAAATTCAAAGCTTCATCATTTGGCACAAAACATAGATAGAAAGGTTTGTCTTACTCACCTCAACAACTTTCCCAAAGGAGTTCCTTGATTCACTAATCCTTAGTTTTCCTTGAGAGCTCAAACCACCACCAATGGACAATCTAAAACCATACAAATAGAGCCCTCAATGCAAGGAACAAGGTTATTGAAGTGAGTTTTTGCATTTGGAGTCATCTACTCACCTTAATATCAAGCTTTTCTCCTTCTTCTTGGTCTCTTATAGCTGCTAAAAATATGGAGAGAGAAGAGAGAGATGAGTGTGGAGGAGGAAGATGAAATGATTATCTCCACACTCCCATGCCTTGCTTTAGAGAAAAATAAGGGAGGGAAGAGAGAGAAAATGTTAAACAAATGAGATTTGACTTTTCTCATACTCTCTCTTCATCCTAACTTGCTAAGTGTCACCCTCTCATTAGTTCTCATCAAATAAGTAACTAAATAGTTATTCTAACAACTCCATTAGCCATTTGGTCACACATCTCATTTCTTCTTAGTTAGTAATTAATTTCTTCATTAATTACTGACTAATTACCCAAAAAAATTTCACTGATTTTGGCACATTTACCGAAATTGCCACAAAATACATAATAATTCAATCTTTAATTCACAATTTATTCTCAATAATTATCATGAGCCCTTAATTAAAGTTTAAGGAATTACACATCCCCTCTCTCTTAATTTGCTTTCTGGACCTCTTTCATTACAACAAAACCCTTCCTTAGTACTCTTTTTTCTCTTATGCCATCTCGTCATTCGGCTTAATAGATGGATTGGCGGAGGAGGAGGAGATGGAGGTGCCAGCTTGAGATACGTAACGGTTATTAAGTAAAACCCATCACTTAATAGAAGTCCAAGCAAATAAATAATGGAGGTAATTCGTAACCATCATATTTTGTCTCACAATAATGAAGATTGTTAAGCAAAAAGGGTCACGAAAAAACAAACACCATGATGATTCAAAACCTTTCTCCTTCCACACACTGATGATATTTGTAATATCCCAAATTTTGGGACTAGAGGCTTGTGAATTAGCCTAAATCAAGTAAATTGCTAAGCCCCAGTTTAGCAAGAGTCCAAAGAATGTAAACTTTGTTGCTAGTGTATTTTTCCTGTGTGGCAGTCTAGTTATGTGACATTTTTAAATAGAAAAATGATGTCTAATGCCTATAATATTTTCTAGAATGAAAGTAGACTTATAAAGCTTTAATTTGATAGTCAAATTGGTCATTTAGAGCTGTATACAAAGAGTTATATATTTTTGAATCTAGCCTAGTAAAATTGGAGAGTTTCAATTGCAACGTCCAAAAATGATAATTTTGGGAATTTTGATCTTCTAGTTGGCTAAAGGCTATATTTTTTCTTAAAAATAGACTTAATAAGTGTCACATAGCCTTTAGAAGCACTGCAATTGAAAATCTATAAATAAAGATATGAATTTGTAAACTTTGATGAAAATTCTGTCAGCTTGTGCGAACATCAGAAAAATGTATGCGTAAAATAGTCATTTGGCTAAATAAAATTAATCCAACAAGGAGAGGGAAAAGGAAAATAAAATGTTTGGCCCAAACTAAATCAAAAAGAAAGGGATTATAGCCAAGTAATTGAAGATATTGAAAAGTCAACAATTGAAGGCTAATATATGTAACCTTCCAAGAGATAATTGAAGAAGCTTGTATGGATACATTGGGATCTTCATGTCATCACTTTTGGGCAAGAAGCAAGGGAATTAATGATCTAATTTTAATTGCCAAGTTAAAGCATTTTAAACCAAACAAAAGGTAAAGTTTGCAAAGTCAAAAGTTGAGCTTGTAATAAATGGCCATCTTGCCATTTATTGTGAGGAAATTGATGAAGCAATTAAAGAGACTTATTTGATCCCTTTTTGGGAGCCTTGGATGTCATTTTGGAGAGAGGGAAGGGAGAGAAAATATGATTAAATAAAGATGGATAAAGCTTAAGCAATTGACATGTGATAATTGGAATAAAATATAATATCTCAAAGGAGGTGCAAGAGGATATTTTATAAGACTTCTCATCTCTTTCTTGGCTCCATAATTTCTTCCAACTAGAGAAAGATAGAGAGAGGAAGTGAGCTTGAAGAACATAGCACAAAGAGATCTTAAGAAGGCAAAATCCAAGGTAAGTGCTTGTTATTTCAAGTGTTCTTGTCTTCTAGCCTGTGTAAAACCTCTTCTCCATAAATATCATGGTTAGCAAGCAAAATCTCAAGAGAAGAGAGAGTGAACAGTGGTGCCTAGAGAGAGCAAGTTGGAAAATCAAGAGGTAATCTCCAAAACTTTGATCCTCTTGCCTTATGTATTGTTGTTGTGGTGATTGTTATGGATATTGATTTGGTTTTGTTGTTTTTGTGAGATTTGGATGATAAAATCCTAAGATGGTATGCTGCTAAAATTTCCATAAATCATGTTTATTAAGTGTTTAAGTGGTTGATCATGTGAATATAAGTAAAAAGGAAGTGTTTAACCAAGTGGAATCAAGGAAACACAACCTTCCCTTTAAGGTTGCATGATTCGGCCTGAGGCAAAATAGGGGGAAGGAGTTGGAAATTTGTACTTTTGATGATTCCATTGGTTTTAGAAGGAAAAATTGTGTAGGAATACATGTGTTCATAATTTTTGGATAATTGTATGCAAATATGGAAATTATCAAAGTTAAAAGGAAGTGATGTTTGATTTGTTTAACTAGAGGCAGTCTAATTTTGCAATGAATTCCATTAGTCAAACGTAGTCTAAATATTATGAAATTTGGCAAGATTACATTAGGGATGTTGAGCTTTAATTTGATAGATAGATCATCATTTTTGGACAAGTACATTAAAAGATAAGGATTTTTGAAGTGTGCCCTATTTCTAGAAGGACATTTGGAACAGGGGAAGTTTGACCAATTTCTAGGAATAATGTGATTGTAATGGTCAGACTTAAGTATTTTTCCTTAAAATAAATCTTAAAGAGCTTCATATAGGTTTTGGACCCAGTCATTTTGGAATTTCCTAGAATTAATTGTGATTTTTCAAAGTTGACTAAAAATTTGCCAGTTTTAAACAGTGAAACTGTACTGTGCAGAAATCATTGAAATTGTGATAGATAACCAACAAATTGTGATTAAAGGTAGTAATAGTTCAAACTTAATTCGAACTCAGCTATTCTTTTTCTAGATTTCATACGAAACATATCATATTTGGTGATAAGAGTATAGACTCTTTTTTCCGAGTATTGACTCTATTTTCTTTGATTTTGGATGTTCCTTCATGAGTACTCTTCAAGGCTTCCCACATATCCTTCACCAAAGGAAGAGTGCATATTCTAAAACACTCCTTTTGACTCAAAGCATTTTGAATCATTAGAATGGTTTTGCTATTGAGGGTCACCAGCTTCTTGTCATTGCATGAAATTCCATAGGTGTCTTTAGAACCATGATTTCTTCTACTTTCTTCATCAGAACATAATCTCCATCTTGACTAACTTGCTAGAGACTTTGTTCGTTTGTAGTCATAAATACTTTGAATTTGGCCATCTAAAAGGAAAAGTGTTCTCCATAGAATCCTAGTGGTGTGGTGACTGAAGCTCCATTAGAAAGTATTCCTTCACCCATGCTCATCATTGGATCTTTGTTAGGTTGTTAAGTCTGAAACAAGAGACTTGGCTCTGATACCAAATGTTAGGATAAGACTTTCACCCAAAAGGGGGGAGGGGTGAATTGGGTGATAATTTAAAACTCAAGATTTAATCCAAACTTAAAGAAACAAAATAAAGTTAAAGGAATGTCATTAAAGATAAACACACGATATTTATACTGGTTTGGTCCAAACCACTTCTTCCTTCCAATCCTCTGAAGCCTTCTGAGATTTCTATTATTCTCCAGGATTAGGCCTCAGCACAAGCTAGTTCTTTTTAAAGAATAATTGCTCTCTCTTACACTTTGCAATTTAATGTCCACCTAAGATTCCACAATCTTGAGTTACTAAGATAATAAATGAATCAATAAATGTCTCTCATAAGAGTAGGTATATGATCACTGAAGTACATACTTAAATTTAAGAGCTTTAAGACTATGTACTGAATATAACAAAATTTTTTTCAAAGAAGTTCATTTCTTTGTCTTTAATGCTTTGGGTATTTATAAGTGAAGTGAATTAATGACCGTTGTCTTGTTAAATATATTCGTTAGAGTGCCCTTAGTCATTGTTATATAGCCGTTGAAATATCTGAACATTCTTTGTGTCTAAGGAATTAACTGTTGGAGTAGAGAGAATATTCATTTTTCAAATGTCCTTTGCATTTAATGATTCTGACACAAAATTACTTTTTCCAATTTGTGGGTTAAGCCTTGTTTAATCACCTAAAAAACACTTAAGTACTAGTATAATGAAGAGTTAGAATGATTAGGAACAAAAGTAACAAATTATACAAACGTTTCAATGATTTAAAAAGTTTTAAAACAATGATATGTTTTCTGGGAATACTCGAGTAATCACTCAAGTGATCTTCTCTTGTAGTTTGAAAATCTTACAGAGCACTGGATCAGTCACTAGAGTGATCAGTTAGTGATGAAGAATTATAGGGTGACGTAAGTGATCTTGATTTTTTAAAAAAGGTATCACTTGATCACATATTCTTTAATAGTCTTCAAATATTCTAGAATCTCCATTTAATCTTTTTTCTTCCTATTTTCATCTCCATTATTTCTCCTCACTTGAAGAACTCGGTTCTTGATGAGTTAGAATGGGGCCACATGTTTGGCATTTGGAAAGCCTTTCTAATAGACAATGTAATAAAAAATGAGATGTTGAAGGGAACGAGCATTCTAATCATGTTGACTTGGAAAACCCTTTCAATGAACAAGGTAGTTGTAGAAGTTATCACCGAATGGAGGAACAATGTGCTCTTGCATAATTACAACAACTTTAGGACAATGAACAATATGATTATGATGAACTTAAAGAATAGGTGACAATATGCAGTAAAAATTTGATGAATTTGAACAACTGTCTTGTCAAGATTTCCAACATGATGAATCTCTATGGTTTGTGACTCATAATCTTTGGCAACCAATGCAAAATCTTGATTTAATTCAAGACTCATGTCTTCATAGTGCATGGACATTTCTTTTCATTCAGCCTCCTCTTTCTTCTTAATAATATCTATAATAACTTCATCTTCTTCCTTGACCTCTTCCATCACCTCTTTTATGGCAACACTTTCACTAACAATAGAAAACCCAATTTCAGGCTCAGTTCTACTGTTAATAACTTCTTGTGGCACATCATATATCATTGAACGAGGATCGAAGAAGACACCCTTTGAGAAAGATATCTCAATACCTCATTGTTTATCTAAATCTATGAGAGCCCTCTTAATTTCTTCAAACTTATGGTTTATGCTTTATTCCGATTCCTCGCTTGACTCATTTTGAGCCCTTCTACGTTCTATAAGGTTATTTTGTGCAATTTTGGTGCTATTGGCCATTTAATAGATCAACACAACTTTAAAAGCAAAAAGGAATGATTTTTTTAGCTTCTTTTTTTCCACATCTTTTTTTCTCAACCTTTTTTTTAAACTTTTTTCTCTTTTTAAAAATAAAGTCATAAAAAAAAACTAAATATTGCAAATAGCAATAAGGTCTTAAAGAAATAAAAATGCTTTGGTTGATGTTCTTGAAGAGTGAGCAGTGAAAGTAGTAAAGGGAACCAGACTCTGATGCTAAATTGATACAGGGGAAGGGGAAGAGGAAAGGAGAGAAGAAGATAGAAGAGGCAAAATGTCACACCCCACCGGCCCACACACACGGCTCCACCGTGGCCCTCACCGATGGCGGCAGACTCACAAGAGTCCCTCGCTCCCCAAGCGAGGTTTTTCGCCTTTGTGGGGATCGAAGCCACTACCTGGGGGTAAGTAGCGCCTCAATGCATCCCCACTACCACTTGAGCTACCTGGGAGAAAGCCATTTTGAATGTTAGACCAAAATGACCTGTTGTTTGGCCACTTTTTAGTTGGGATATGCTTTTGAGCCATCAGCCATTCTGGATATTCAATAACTGGATGGTCTTAAGACTTCTTGAGACCATCATCTTTTCACATAAAAATAAACTCTGACAAGAAGCCAATGTTTGAGAAAAAAGAAGAAGAGGAGATATGGAGCAGATAGAAAAGCACATAAAAGACAGAGAAATATAAACAATAACAACCACCTGGTAATAGGAGGATGATATCATCAAAATTGAGCTTAGAAACAAAAAGAGCATTGCAATTGACTTTTTATTTTAAAGAGAGAGTGGGAGACTTTGGATTGTAAATATGATCAATAATACGAAAGCAAGAGAGGAAGACATTTTAGTAGAGGAAGCATTTAATTACCTACTGACCAATGAATAAAAGAGTGCACTGTACTAATATTCATCAGATAATAGAAGGAAACTAAAATTTAGCTGCTCCAGTTTTCTTTTTTTTAGACCGTTATCTTATTTTCATTTTTCTCAGAGTGCTTGAGCGAAGTTCAATGGGCACACAGGGATAAGCAAAAATATACTGATAATAAGTGCTTGATTATGGAATTCCTTATAGGGATTGTATATAGCAATTATGAATAATGTTGCCGCATAGAGCAACTAGGGTGTCTGAACCTGTCTAATGAAACTCATACATCTTTCCATCTTTGTTTCACCACTGCATTCCTCTGCGTGTTGTCCTCTTTTCTGTTCTCAGTACGCCTCTTGTGATCATCTGTCTAAATGGTTAGTTGGGGGAGGCTGAGATTCGAGAGAATCTCAGTAGAAAACAATACCAATATGCATGCAAGATAAGTACTTAATGCATGACATTCTTGCCTTACATAAACTAATGCTAACACAATGACATATCTGCGTGGTCAATGTTTCAAACAATATACTCATGGCAATAACATAAATAGAAATAGAGCTTCAATCATTCATATATGTTTCACATAATCAAGAAAAGCAATCACATGTATCAACACACAAGAACATATATCAAATACATGCAAGAGAGGTAAGTTCACTACCTTGTGTCTTGAGTCCTCCTCTTATACCTTTTTCCAACCATTGAAGTTCCTTCTTTTTTGTCACCTCATGGCCCTAGATAAATAATGACATTATTAGAGCCATGATCAATGAACTTCTAGTGTGGCTACACTATCCCCAAGTGCTCAACTTAACTCTTGGAGTTCAAAGAAATTACATTTGGCCATTTCCTTCTCAAATTCGCATAATGGCTAAAAGCTGCCAACATTTTGACCAAACTACGAAAATTTATAATTAATTTTATATAACTCCAATTGGGTGGTTTAACTTCTTACTTAAAGCTCTTTGAGTCTATTTTAAAGATAAAATATTATTTGGAGCCAATTCTAGCCATAGAAATCCAGAATCACGACCAAAGCCATACTAGTCCAGGATTCTGTCCAGATTCAAGGTCAAATTTTGAAAAATCATATCTTTCAATCCATGGTCCAAATGGCTTACATTACCTATCAAATTAAATCCTAGGATGTCGACTTCATCCTATAAAATATCACAAGGTTTGGATCAGGTTTGATCATTCAAAAACATGCCACAATAAATTTGTTTTTGGAAAACGAATTTGGCAGCACTATTCATTATTTTCCAAAATTCAAGGTTTTCTTGATTAACCTTTTAAATTCCTTCTATCTGAATCCTAATCACAAGATTAACTATTTAAATACTTAATAAACATGATTTGAGGAAATTTGGGCAGCATAACCCCTTAGGGTTTATGCTTTCCAAATGTACAAAATCAACCAAATCAAGCCAATCACAGCAACAACAACCACAACAACAACATACTATTCAAGAGGATTAGGGTTCTTGAGATTACCTCTTGATTCTTCCACTTTCTCTCTCTACGTATCACTGTTCTCTCTCTCTTTGCTCTTGATTTTGCTTGCTAAACATGGTTTCCAAGATGAAGAAGAGATTAGAAGAGGTTTAAGTGAGTTAGAAGGCAAGAACACTTGAAATCAAGACTCTTACCTTGATTCTTGCTTCTTGAACCTTATCTCTCCTCTTGTAATATCTCAAATTTTGGGATTAGAGGCTTGAGAATAAGCATGAATGAAGTGGACTACTAAGCCCCGGTTTAGAAAGAGTCTCAGGAATGTAAACCTTGCTGCCAATGTGTTTTTCTGCATGGTAGTCTGGTTGTGTGATGGTTTTGGATAATTGATGTCCAATGCCTATGAAATATTTCAGAATAAAAGTAGACTTATCAAGCTTTAATTTGATAGGTCATATAAGTTATTTGAAGCTGGACATAAAGAGTTATGCATTTTTACAGTTAGCCTAGTAAAACTGGCAAATTTCTTTGATAGCATCCAAAAATGGAAATTCTGGGAATTATGAGCTTCCAGATGGCTAAAGGATATATTTTTGGGAAAATGTCAGCTAGGTCCCAAGCTAGGGAAAAAATACCATAAATGTCCCTTTGAAAAGTCAACTGTCAGAAAAGTCCCTAGGGACTTTTTTGACATGAATTCCCAATGACCATTTACCAAAATACCTCCAACCAATTTAACCACTGTCATTGGTTACAACATGTTATGCTATGTTTACAACATCGTAAGTCATATAACAACATAGTAAGTTACGTTAAAAACCTCGTATTCTTCAAGCTCTTCAAGTTCTTCTCTTTCTCTATTTTTATTTTCTTGGCCGAGAATGAAGAGGAAAAAAGATATAAAGGCTTCTTCAAAATATCCTTCTTGTAACACCCAAAATTTTATTCACCAGTATGTATGGTAATTGTTGGAAATAGTCAATGAAATAAAATGATGAATTTTGGAAAGATGAACATTGTTTTCAGTTAAATTTGGTATGAGGCAGTGAGCTTGACATATGATTTTGTATAATCAAATGATGAGAAACAATTATGAGGTTTTATAGGGTTAAAGTAGACATCCTAAAATTTAATTTGATAGGTTATATGACTCAATTAGAGCTATATAAAAAAATTTATGTATTTTTGAAGTTAGCCTAGAAAAACAATGAATTTTCTAGAACAACATTCAAAGAAATTAATTTTTGGATTTTTGTGCTTCCAATTGGCAAGTTTCATATTTTTCCTTGAAACTAGACTCAATAAGGGTTCTATAGCCTTTGAAATCACTTCAATTTGAGGTCTACATAATTAGTTATGATTTTTCAAAGTTTAGGCTGAAAATCTACCAAAAAATCCTAAAATAGGAAGATAGTGAATTATGACATCAACATATTAAGAGATGACATAAGCATAATGTATTAACATATGTTCCCTCATCTTCTTCAGCCGTTTCATGTTAGTTTTGGCCTAAAATAGAGAGAGAAAGTTTGAAAGAGTCTAGAGAGAGAAAGGAAGAAAAAACTTACAAAAGTAGGTCATTTCTTCGGTAAATTGGTTCATAACGGGTATAACTCCGTTCCTAAGCTACTCTTTTATGTAATTTAAGGTTTGGAAGCTCAATTTCTTGTATTGAAGAGAGGTAGGGTTCAACCACTTTGAGTAAAGCTAGAAGAAAGCGAAAGGTAACCTTCAAACCTTTATATATTGACTATTCTGGTTGCTGTGGACAATTTAATTGGTGAAATTTCGCCGGAGTGTCTTTGTTTGTGAAATTGGGAAATGACGTGGCCCAGGGGCTATGAAATTGAAATTGAGTCTAAATGGTTTTTGTAACCTAATTAAATAGTTAATAAAGTTATT
This sequence comes from Inga oerstediana, assembly GCA_963210345.1. Lineage (NCBI taxonomy): Eukaryota > Viridiplantae > Streptophyta > Magnoliopsida > Fabales > Fabaceae > Inga > Inga oerstediana. Next base: position 51,606,086 of record OY723402.1, on the reverse strand, counting down.
AGGAGTAGAAAGGAACACGTCTGCGAAGTCGAAGTCGAAAAACCCCAATTTTCCCTGAAGTACCTGTAAATTTTGGCTAGCTCTAGTTATGGGCCTTAGAGTTGGATTTTCAATAATTTGATGGTTTCATTGAGGTCAGGAGGAAAAATTAGATGGGGTTACAGTTGGTCACTTTTTCGGAAAAGCCCAAAAAAGCATAATTACGAAAACGCCCCGAAACCCTTAAAGCGAGGCTGCCAAGGGCAATTTTATCATTTGGCAAAGAATTTGGTAATTTTAAGTCTAAAAATGGAATCATTAGGTAAAAATATGTTAGTATAGCCTAAGTCAAAATTTTGGGAAAAGTACAGCCGAATTGGGTACGGCGGGGCCTGGCCGGGTCCCGGGGGCATTTTGGTAAATTTTCATAATAGGCTCATATTATCACTAGAAGCACTATGGATGTGTCTAAATGATACATTATAAATTGTAGGACCGAGTGGAGAGCTGAGCTGCGACACACATTACAAGGCACGAGTTTTGGGGCAAAAAAGGTTTAAGGTAGGGGACTTACCTTATTTGCATGTATTTGATATCTCTGCTTGTGTAGTGATGTATGTGATTGCTTTACTTGATTTTGTAGAGAATATTTGAATAAATGAAGCTTTGTTTCTGTTTTTGCTGTGGCTATAGTTTTGTTGCATCAAACATTGAGCATGCAGAAATGTCATTATGGGGCATACATCTAGTTAAAGCTAACATCATACACATAGTATCTATCATGCATTCATTATGGTATCAACTGTTAAGAGGAACACGACACCATTCCATCTTGCTTCACCAGGAGATTTCCCAATCCTTTCTTTCTTCTTTCTTTGCAGACTATATTGGTCGCTTCACTGTAGACCACACAAGGGTCACATTCTAGGATTGAGAATATTCAATACTGGTGTGAGTTTCAACCCCTTTTTCAGCTCTATGAAATCCTCTAATTGACATCATCCCACTTAAGAAATTCTTTATGTAATTTAAGAAATTCTTTATGTAATTCTTTCTTTTAATTGAATGGCAAAGCCATTCAAGAAAAATTATGAATTCATCTAGCAAGACCTAGTAAATTGAGTATTTATGCAATAGTTTCTGGCCTCTTCCAGTTCTACACTGCTTCCACTGTTCTGGGTTCCTATGAGGATCCCTTCTTTTGAGACAACATAGTTTAAAAATGACCACTACAAACTGGTCAAAAATTCTATTCAAAGGTTTGTTAAAAATTCAGTACATTCTATTCACAAATGCAGTAGGTGCATTGGCCAGGTCAAAGTTCAATTTTTAAAATTACACAAGATCTATACAACTATTCTAAAAGTTCATTAATTCAAAATTCATTTTAGGCTCCAACTCTTTCTACTCAAGCCATTCATACTCATATGTAATGTTCTGGAAGCACGCAAAACAACCCATCTATCCTTAAGCATTCTTATTCATTCACAAGACCTAACATGTCAAGTATTACATTCATAGAACATACAGTTCATTCTATTCCAGCCTTTTGGATGTTCTATTTTAGCTTTACAACCATTCCAGGACACTAACCAGTAATTCTTGGTCTTACGACTGTATGCTTCTGCCCTTCTAATTTTGAATGCGTTCTACTAGCCTATAGACACTCTGGTCTAACAGGACTTAAGGTTCTTATGGAATGCTTGTTAGTTTTGACGGCCTAAGGACACACTGGTCCAATAGGTCTTATTGCCACTGTATATTGATGAAACGAATATACCTGATGGTCAACACATACTTGCAGAACCATTGCATAAGATATGAAAGCAAGAGTTGGTTTCCTTCATACCGTTGAGCGCATTCTTCCTTAATTCCCTTTCTTAATTTCCTATCACACTGTTTTATCAGCGAACAAACTTTTATTCATTCTTTCTAAGGGAATATCCTGTGATCAAGATTTTTCCCTATGCTAGATGAGCAGCTAGCAACTTTTGGAAACCTTATTCTCATTTGTACCATATTCTTGTATCTCAATTCATTCATATCAATTAAAATTCCTAAAGAATTAATTCGACTATTGTCTGATTCTCAGGTCACAATTCAGTTGGTAGCAACCTTCTGGATGCCTATCCAACTTTGAGGTTCCACAACCTAATTCTGGAACCTTAGCCATACCCAATTAGAATGCTAAGATCATCATGATTCATACCTTCTATTTTAGTCCCATAACATTCAAATAGTATCCTCAAATATTACCAAAGCATTGATAACAGTTCAACATTATTCACAAGGTTCATACTTTCATGTGTCAGAACCATAGTGCAACCTTAATCACATTTCGACCTAAAAACTATTTCAACTTAGATCGTATTCAAGCCTATTCTTAACCTTAACCATACTGTGTACAGAATGGATGATGACTATGGAATACTATCTGAAATTAGTAACGAAAGTATGACTACGGTGTTACATGGCTTTTGAGCCTGCATGTGATAATATAATGAGATAGGATTAATTCCTAAATTGTAGACGTTCAAATTTCGAGGACGAAATTTATTGAACGGGGGGAGAAATGTAATACCCCGAATTTTGGGATTGGAGGTTTGTGAATAAGCCTAAATTAAGCGAACTGCTAAGCTCTAGTTTATCAAGTGTCCCAAATCTATTCTCTAGTATTTCTTATATCTTTGGGGCATTAAAGAAAATAAAATGGTTAATTTTAAAGAAAGTGATTATGCTTACGGTGAAATCGCCTATGAGGTAGTGAGCTTGTCATGAGGTTTTGAAAACTCAAATGATGAGCAAAAATTATGAAATTTTACAGGATGAAAGTAGCCATCCTAAGATTTAATTTGATAGGTCATATGAATCAATTAGAGCTATACACAAAAAGATATGAATTTTTGAAATCAGCACAGAAAAACTGGAAATTTTCTGGAACAGAATGCAAAGATTGAAATTCTGGGAATTTTGTGATTCCATTCAGCAAAAGTCTATATTTTTCCTTGAAACTAGACTCAATAAGGGTTCTATAGGATTTGGAATCACTCCAATTTAAATTTTATAGAATTAGTTATGATTTTTCAAATATTGGACAGAAATCTACCAGAATTTTGTAACAATCCGAAAATGGAAAAATAATTATTGGATAATTATAATATTTTATAAAATCATATTTTATCATCTTCCTCCTCCCATTTGCGTTAGGTTTGCTGAACTTAGAGAGAGGAAGTGTGAAATTTTAGAGAAAGAAAAGGGAAGGAAAAAACTTGCAAAGGTAAGTGATTTCTTCGGTAAATCGGTTCCTAATGCGTATAACTCCGCTCCTAAGCTACTCTCCTATGTGTTTAAGGTTTGTGAAGCTTAAAATATCTTGTTGGAGTAGCTAGGGTTTCAGCCAAGTCAAGAAAAGCCAGAAGGAGCTTGAGGTAACTTCCAAACCTTCGTATATTGACTATTATAGCTGCTGTGGGCAATTTAATCGGTGAAATTTCGCCGGATTGCCATTGGTTGTAAAAATGGAAAATGGGTTTTCCTAGGGGTTATGCTGCCCAAATTGATACTAAATGGTAGTTGTAACCTAATGGAATAGTCAATAAAGTGGTTAGGAGTAGAAAGGAACGTGTTTACGGAGCCGAAACCGAAAAACCCCGATTTTCTCTGGAAAACCCATATATTTCGGTCAGGGCTCTAAATGGGTCTTAGAGTTGGATTTTCAATGATTTGATGGTTCCATTGGATTCAGGAGGGAAAATTAGGTGGGGTTACAGTTGGGCACTTTTTCGGAAAAGGCCGAGAAAGCATAATTACGAAAATGCCCATAAAACACTGAAATATGGGCTGCCAAGGGCAATTTCATCTTTTGACAGTGAATTTGGTAATTCTGACTCCGAAAATGGATTCCTTGGGCAAAAATATGTCAGGATCGCCCATGTCAAAATTTCGGGAAAAGTACAGCTGGACTGGGTAGAGCGGGCCGGGCCCCGGGGGTATTTTAGTAAATTTTCATAATAAGCTCATATGACCCCCAAAAATACGATGGAAGTGCCTAAATAGTACATTTGACATTGTAGGATCTAATATGGAGCCCTGAGCTGTTTGTACGTAGATCGAGGCACACGTTTGGAGGCGGAAAAGGGTTAAGGTAGGGGACTTACCTTACTTGCATGTATTTGATATCTTTGCTTGTGTAATGATGTATGTGATTGCTTTACTTGATTGTGTAGAGCATATATGAATAAATGAAGCTCTGTTTCTGTTTTTGCTGTGGCCATAGTCTTATTATATGAAATATTGAGCATGCAGAAATGTCATTATGGGGCATACATCTAGATAAAGCTAACATGTCATACACATAGCATCAATCATGCATGCATTATGGTATCTGTTTCCTACTGAGATTCTGTCGAATCTCACCCTCCCCTACCAACAATTTAGACCGGAGATGACAGAAGATATGCAAACAACAATGCAGAGTACCATACGAGGGGATTACAGTAGTGGAACGAAGACGGGAAGAAGTCTCCATTTCACTGGGATGAGTTTAGACACCCTAGTAGCCTTGTGCAGCTACCTTAATCATAAGTATCGTGTACATTGTGTACAAACCCCTATGGGGAATATATGTAATCATGCACATATTATCAGTATAGTTATGCTAGTCCTGTGTTGCCTACCAAAATGCATATCATTTTCCGCAAATACTCTGAAAAAGGTTGAAATTGAGATAAGGGTGTGACATTTTGGTATCAGAGCTGAAAGCGGTTGTGGTGGAGCCGAAAGTGGTTCTAGAAGAGCTTCAAGCGGTTCTAGAAGAGCCTAAGCGGTTTTGGAAGGGTGAGTAGTTCTGGCAATAGGATAGTATACTGATAAGGTCTTGATTACACAGTGATAGGAAATATGCATGAACAGAAGGTACTAAAAGAGGGTATCTTTCCGATTTATGAATCAGCCTCGAGAAATGGCAAGTACTGAAGGGCCGCTAGTGGTGCAATGCTAGACGAGAATGGTTTAAGGATATTGTGGAACCCAAGGATATGGGTACGGCCAAGGCTAATGTGCGGTCCACACTCAATATTTTGGTGACCGGAGATAGCCGACATGTCTTTTGAGACGAGGGTAGTCACGGGGTACCCGTGGACGGAAACAGTAGAAGGTAATATCCACATTTGAGCATGGGTATAAAAGAGTTAAACGTGCTCAACCTAGAGAAATGCCATGATGGGTGACCCCCTGGGAAGTTGTTGCACATGTTATGTCATATTATGAAAAAAGAGTAAGACATGTTGTAAAGTAGTTTAAAGGTTGTATGTTGTTGCAGGCTTTCCTTGATTACTGTAAACACTTGTGATATGTTGTTTTTGGGGTACCTATGAACCCAAAACTTTGTGAAATGACAGATAAGCCCATGTGTTTATATGTAATTTACCTCTTTCTTGCTTCATATAGTGAAACATAAAGGTGGTAAGACTAAGAGGTTTAGATGCTGGCCAAGGTCACGAAGTTAGACCTAGCCTAATACAGTAAACACAGGGCAAGAGAATAGAATAGCAAACAATGATCAACGATAATCAGAAAGGTTATCCTGGAAAGGCCAATGTAGTCACTATAATCTCTCGTACACAATGTGATGGTTAATATGTTGTATGTTCTATATTTTTTGAATGAACACGTGCCTAAGGCACATTACCTAGCTGTAGTCTGGGACTCAGCTGAGGTACACGAACTTTACCTGGTTGTGGTTTGGTGCCCAGCCGAGGTACATGAATATTATCTAGCTGTGGTGCGGGAAGTGTATATGTACCGTTCGATGGGAAGTGTATATGTACCATTTGGCCTAGTAAGGATCCAGCTATGATACACGATTTACCTAGCTGTAGTCGGTGACTCGATTGAGGTACACATAAGGGTTTCAACTAGATGGTTGGCCTTGAACTTTATGTACACACACGGATTGATGTGATTTTCATTTTACACTATATGGTGCATAACATATTTATCTATCACATTTTCTATAGATGATTGTGGGTTACTATAGAGGGCCATATGGTGTGAATAAAAAGGCATCCTACCCGATGAGGCTACTAGCCATGTCCTAAGGGACTCGAGTACGAGGCCAAGAAGGCCTACAGGTGTGACAATAATAAAAAAAAGGGATGAGATGTTTATATCAAAATTTCCTAGAACTCAGTATTATGCATGGGATGATGATTGTGACGGAGCTTCAAAGAGCTGAAATGAAAAATTTATAAAAGTACCAACACTGATAATCTCATATCCATAGTGGGCCATTGTTGTTTTCATTAATGCCAGATGGCATGGATTGGGAAGGGAATTGAATCCCCAGATGCGAGCAGGCATAGATCGAGATGAGAATTAAGCTGAGTGAGGGCATACGCATCTCGTCAGCTGAAGCTTCGGGAATTGAACTATTCCATCTATAATCTTGAGTTGATGATAAGAATGTTTATATTGAATAAGGAAATGTTGCCTTTATGGCATAATTGTGGAGTTGTACTGCGACCACAAAGATTGAAAGTTCTGATCGGAGAGGGCTACCTACGGTGAAATTTGATCGGAGAGGGCTACCTAAGGAAAGTTCTGACCAGAAGGGGGCTGACCAGGTGTATGGGCGCCTATGTGAAGCATCGAGTACAGAACCCTAGAGTGTAGCTACCGTGACGACGAACCCTAGAGTGCAGCCGCCATGTAGTCGAATCGTAGAGTAGAGCTACAAAAACGTTGGTCCTCAGCGATGGTGTATTGTAATGAATCGCACATTGAATGTGTTTTCTTGAGATAAGAGTTTATATGAATCAGAATGATTCAAGTTCAAACGGGTAAAGAGTGGGCACAGAGGAATATAGATTGTGGGTGTTGTCAGGTGTCATGGGAGGTTCCTGTAGGACTCCTATTAAATCATCCTGATAATATTAAAGCTCGTATGAGGAGATAGACCTCAGAGTGGGCAGCGGAAGTATGACGAATCTAGGTGCAATTTCGAAACTTACAAGAGGGGTTGATGTTCGCACCATTGTTGATCATCCCAAAACATAATATGGCCTTGATGGTCAATAGTGTTACAATATATGTGATAAATAGTATTACACCCTGAGTGGTGTACAATATTACATCCTGTGTGGTTTATAGTATTACATCCTCGTGGTGTACAGTATGATGGCCTGTATGGTCAACAGTCACACAATCTTTGTAGTTTGCGGTGACACATGTGAATTGGAATTGGGATGAACCCTAGTGTAGTAGGGCAGAATGGTGGCGAATACCCTCAACAGCACCAGTGATAACAATCCCAGATCCACAGGCTAGCTTTATGGTCTACACAGATGCAAGTAGGCATGGATTGGGATGTGTTCTAATACAATAAGGTCGAGTAGAGGCATGAGCATCTCCATAGCTATAGCCTCACAGAATGAATCATGCATTGTGATATAGTGCAAACAGTGGATGGTTACATAGTGAATAGTGTACATCGTATGGCTAGTAAATAGTGCACACAGTACAGCCAATAAGGGTCAAATAGTCATTTGATTCTGAACACCGAATAGGTAGGCATAAATTATAGAAAGTATACAGGTTTGTACAGGGCGGTAAGACTCGGATATTCAGTATTGTGAGAATAAAATGACGAAGACGTAAGGCTAAACGCACCGGGCAGTGTCTCGAGAAGGCAATGAGTCCTAGAGTTACTAATGGACTATGAGTCCTGAGATCATTTGACCTGTTGGACTAGTAAGTCCTTAGGGCTGCAAAATGTGATGTGTCAGAAAATTATGACGAGCCGAGGCTCAAGGCAGTAAGACCCGATGTGCAAGGTTACATAGGGCGGTGTCCTTAGGTTGTAAAACCTGTGTGTCTAGCACTGTGGTTGGTGCCTAATGCGATGACATTGGACCAGTGTGTTTAAGGTAATGTTTTGAGGTTGACAGAACATTCAAACCATACCAGGCTATAGCGGAGGCATTAAGACCAGTGTGACCAAGTGTTTTGGTGTCCAATGGTACCAGTCTCACATGAGGTGTGACTTTCTACCATGGGAGTAACTTAACGAAGTGAACCATGGCCGGCTTACTAGCCCAACAGACCTCATTAAGGGGGTGAGGGACATCCAAAAGACCGTGGACTCGGGTGAGGATTGGGCTATTACAAATAAAAAGTAATTGTGTGAATCTGGATGAAGTCCCAAAGAGGCTGTAAGGCCTATGGAACCAAGCGCTGTGGGAACCTGTGTTTGATTGCACGCTACATACTGTGTACAGAATGGATGATGACTATGGAATACTATTTGAGATTAGTAATGGAAGTATGACTACGGTGTTACATGGCTTTTGAGCCTGCATGTGATAATATAATGAGATAGGATTAATTCCTAAATTGTAGACGTTCAAATTTCGAGGACGAAATTTATTGAACGGGGGGAGAAATGTAATACCCCGAATTTTAGGATTGGAGGCTTGTGAATAATCCTAAATTAAGAGAACTGCTAAGCCCCAGTTTATCAAGTGTCCCAAATCTATTCTCTAGTATTTCTTATATCTTTGGGGCATTAAAGAAAATAAAATGGTTAATTTTGAAGAAAGTGATTATGCTTACAGTGAAATCGCCTATGAGGTAGTGAGATTGTCATGAGGTTTTGAAAAATCAAATGATGAGCAAAAATTATGAAATTTTACAGGATGAAAGTAGACATCCTAATATTTAATTTGATAGGTCATATGAATCAATTAGAGCTATACACAAAAAGATATGAATTTTTGAAGTCAGCACAGAAAAACTGGAAATTTTCTGGAACAGTATGCAAAGATTGAAATTCTGGGAATTTTATGATTCCATTAAGCAAAATTCTATATTTTTCCTTGAAACTAGACTTAATAAGGGTTCTATAGGATTCGGAATCACTCTAATTCAATGTTTATAGAATTAGTTATGATTTTTCAAATATTGGACAGAAATCTGCCAGAATTTTGTAACAATCCGAAAATGGAAAAATAATTATTGGGTAATTATAATATTTTATAAAATCATATTTTATCATCTTCCTCCTCCCATTTATGTCAGGTTTGCTGAACTTAGAGAAAGGAAGTGTGAAATTTTAGAGAGAGAAAAGGCGAGGAAAAAACTTGCAAAGGTAAGTGATTTCTTCGGTAAATCGGTTCCTAATGTGTATAACTCCGCTCCTAAGCTACTCTCCTATGTGTTTAAGGTTTGTGAAGCTCAAAATATCTTGTTGGAGTAGCTAGGGTTTCAGCCAAGTCAAGAAAAGCCAGAAGGAGCTTGAGGTAACTTCCAAACCTTCGTATATTGACTATTATAGCTGCTGTGGAGTAGCTAGGGTTTCAGCCAAGTCAAGTGAATTTGGTAATTCCGACTCTGTAAATGGATTCCTTGGGCAAAAATATGTCAGGATAGCCCATGTCAAAATTTCAGGAAAAGTACAGCTAGACTGGGTAGAGCGGGCCGGGCCCCAGGGGGTATTTTAGTAAATTTTCATAATAGGCTCATATAACCCCCAAAAACACCATAGAAGTGTATAAATAGTACATTTGACATTGTAGGATCGAATATGGAGCCCTGAGTTGTTTACACGTAGATTGAGGCACACGTTTCGAGGCGAAAAAGGGTTAAGGTAGGGGACTTACCTTACTTGCATGTATTTGATATCTTTGCTTGTGTAATGATGTATGTGATTGCTTTACTTGATTGTGTAGAGCATATATGAATAAATGAAGCTCTGTTTCTGTTTTCGCTGTGGCCATAGTCTTATTGTATGAAACATTGAGCATGCAGAAATGTCATTATGGGGCATACATCTAGATAAAGCTAACATGTCATACACATAGCATCAATCATGCATACATTATGGTATCTGTTTCCTACTGAGATTCTCTCGAATCTCACCCTCCCCTACCAACAATTTAGACAAGAGATGACAGAAGATATGCAAACAACAATGCAGAGTACCATACGAGGGGATTACAGTAGTGGAATGAAGATGAGAAGAAGTCTCCGTTTCACTGGGATGAGTTTAGACACCCTAGTAGCCTTGTGCGGCTACCTTAATCGTAAGTATTGTGTACATCGTGTACAAACCCCTATGGGGAATATATGTAATCATGCACATATTATCAGTATAGTTATGCTATTCCTGTGTTGCCTATCGAAACGCATATCGTTTTCCGCAAATACTCTGAAAAAGGTTGAAATTGAGATAAGGGTGTGACACTTTATACCAAAATTCTTTGGGGGCTCTGATTCAAAGACTAAAATACAAAAAAATAGATGAGAATACCCCCAAAAAACTAAAAAAGGGGGTTCTAAACTTGTTTTTTTTATTTGTTTGTATCTTCGATTCTGTTTTCCTTAATCCCATTCTTAAAAGAGACACTTCCCCCCTTCCTTTTTTTCTATTTAAAAAAACGAACTTGCATTTTCAGTCAAAAAAGTTAAAATTCAGGACAAATAAGAACCATTAACTATTCATAGACGATTCTTCAATTAAAATTCAAAAAATTGGTTTTTTCCTAATGAGATAAGAAAATCCAATTGAAACATAACTAATCAGTATTTCTTTTTTCAAGAAAAAAAAAATCCTATTTCAATTATAACAGCAATTATCAGTATTTACAAGAGGAATGACTGACGAAAAGAAAACCTTAAGACGGAAGGCCCTTGCCCAGTGGCTGAAGGAAAGCATTCTGAGACTAGGTCCAACTTTTATCAAAATTGGCCAGCAATTCTCCACAAGGGCGGACATTCTTCCAGAAGTATATGTTGACCAATTATCCGAATTACAGGTTTTTATTTTGGACACCATTTACAAGATTAATTCTTGGAATGGAATATCATGAACTTGCTTCTGCTGTATCGCCTTTTGTATATTTTATTATTAACGGTATACATATTAAAGGATATATCCTATACAAATTAGCAAAAAAACATAGGAAGTTTTGGCGCTTCCTTAGCTTCCTATATAAGTTTAAAATAAATAAATAAATATGATGATGCAAAAGCATCCTATAAGTATTTAAAAAACAATAGGAAGCTTTGGCGCTTCCTTAACTTCTTGTATATATTTAAAAAATAAATAAATAAAAAGCTGCCAAAGGATATATCCTATACGAATTTTTTTAAAAAAAACAATAGGAAGCTTTGACGCTTCCTAAGCTTCCTTTTTTTTTCGAAAAAAAAACATATAAATAAATTGGAAGCTTTTGGAATATGATGGATAGCACTGACCATCAGATGTGCAAGGAACATTCCATGTATTTTGACTATTTTCCACACACACATTCACTCTCGTTGCTGATAATAAGCTTCAGATGCCATTATTATAATAGAGCATGCATGGTTGCCTCCCCTATCCTCTCCTTCCCTCACGCTCTTCTCTCTTACCGTTTGCACCATCGTTAGGCTCTCCTTTCCTACTTCTCGTGCTCAGATTGTCACTCTTGGGGAAAGAATCATAGGTATGTATCAGATATAGTAACTACTTCAGTTCTTTGAGCTTAGTGATTTTCATACGAGCACTTAATCTGATATGCAAATGAATAGGAGAGATCTAGTGCTCTATGTTTCATTAGGCTTTTGCTCTTTGTTCTTTTTTTATGTGACCAAAGCCTACTTTCCAGTAAAAATTCCTCCCTTTAGCATCACGCCTTCTTTCCTCCAACTCTGTGTTGGTGTTTGCATATTGTTTATGATTGCATAATTATGAACATTGAGTTATTATAAACGAAGATGGATCTTAATTGCTTCTATATTTAAACAAAGTTTATATATATGGACACAAAAAAGAAGACAATAGTACCTAGGCTTTGGAGCTTCTTTTTCCCCCCTCAATTCAACATGAAGATATTAGACTTGAGAAACATATTTACTGTAGTATTGGTGGATTTTTTATTCAAACTCTATTGAAAAAATTGTAATTACAACGATATACAAAAATTAAATGTCATAGGTAGATTAGTTTTTTTTAAAATATTTTTTCTTAATAGTGGAAGCTTTGATGATTCCACTATTAAGAGCCAAAGCTTCTCACCTTGGAAGGTGAGAAGCTGTGGCCTTGGCAGACCTTGGCAAGGTCTTCCAAGGCAACATGCCTTGGCAGCGTGCCAAGGCCACAAAAGTTGCCTTGGTAGCATGCCAAGGCATACTGTTGCCTTGGCACACCAAGGCAAGTGGCGTGCCAAGGCAACTTTACAAAAGCTGCCAAGGCGTATTCGGGATGAGCATGGACTGGACTAGACCGAGTTTGACATCAACCCGAGGTCTGGTCTTGAGAATGTCTCGGATTGCACAAAGCATTCCGTGGTCTAGTTTGGTCCAGCACCAACCCGAAGTTGGGCTGGATTAGACCAGGTCTGGTAGACTACCTGGACTGGTCCAGGTAATCCAGGACCTAAATTTAATATTTTTTATTTTTATTTTTTCCTCTTTGGAAGGCAAAATTTGAACCTATTAAACACAATTAGGACTACAAAAATACCTATAATAATATAAAATATGTCACCAAAAATTAAAACATCATAAATCATAAGAATATCCAACAACATTCAACAACAATAAAAAAAAATATGTTGAGGAAAAAGATTTAAACATGATAAATATAATTAAGATAATAAAAATACCTATAATCATATAAAAATCATCATAAAAAATAAAACTTGATTATAAATCCTTAAAAAAACTCTAACAACATTAAATAAAAAATAAAAAATAAAATCTAAATTATAACAATATTTTATAAGAAATTGACTTGGACCAGACTGGACTAGTCTAGGTGGTTTGGTCCCCTGGTTTGGAACCCGGTCCAACCTGATCAGTCAGTATGGTCTAGTCTAGTTTGATTTCATTATATTGCTTATTTGGACTAGACCAGACTAGACCGAACCAGCTCAGATCAGACCAGACTGGATTGGACCACTTAGTTTTTGCTCATCCCTAAAGCGTATTGTGGCATTGGCATGTACTGCTGCCTTGGCACGCTAAGGCCACAACATGCCAAGGTAGCGTTTGCCAAGGTAAGTATAAAAAAAATTGATGACAAGTTTACTTTATTTGTAAATGACTTAATTAATAAGTACTGTTATATATTAATAATGTAATTTTTTGGGGTCAGAAGATGCACTAAGAATGCAACACTTTTAAGTTTTATTATTATTATTTTTTACAACATAAGACTCCACAAAAGTCTATCAAGACTGTACTATTGCCTTATTTTGGCAGGTAAGGGCAAAAAGTGGCCTTGACTGGTTTTATTTTTATTTTTTTTAAGGAAGCGCCAAAGCTTCCCTTTTTTTTGGCATTGACATTAATGGCGCTTCTATAGGAAGCGCCAATGATATTCAACCCTTCTTTGGCACTTTTTATATAAGCGCCTTACAAGGTGATATAAAATTTTAGCAAATTTTACCGCCCGCCATTATTGTCCTCTTGCTTTCCTTATCCATTGTCCACTCCTTCCTCACTCAGACGGGCGGCAAGTAGAAACTTCTTTGGTTCCCCACTTTCTATTTTTTCTTGTCTCCCGCTCCTCGTGCACATTTTTTTATCGTTTGTTCGCCACTACCGTTGCAGTACAAAACTTTCTGCCTCACATGTTCTATTTCTTCTTGGCTCGTTACAGTACGTAACTTCTCCCACATGTTTTTTTTCTTGTCTCGGCCTCCTACAGAAGCTCATGTAATTTTTTTTACATTTGATCCACGGAATTTTTTTTATTTTTAGTTAAAATATGTATGACTCTTGTTTGCTTATAATTTTTGTTTTTTTTATGTGTTCATTTGAAGTTTCAACTCTGTCTCCTTAAACTTCTTATATATTGTAAGTTTTTTAATTTTTGAGCTTACAAATATAATAATATTGGTTTAATCGTGCATAGTTGAAGTAACGTGTTGTTTAATCCTCCGCAGAAGTACATGTTAATAGTGAAAGTCAATAGTGAAAAATTTGTTCTGAATGATGGCATTGATGAAATGGTCAAATTGGGTGGAAGCGTTATAAATGCTGTTAGTAGTTTAATAAATGATTATTTTGGAATCAATTAATTTAATAAACACGGGTGTATTTTTTATGGTTTTTTATGGACCCAATTACTTTAACTATAATATGCAGTGTTGGCAACTATGATTTATTTGTTTGAGTTGTGAAAAATTATTATGATGCTGCTAGATTTATTGGTTGATTATTTGTCATTCAAACAGAGTGTTTAATATTTGAAAAACTTTAAATATTTGAATGTTATGCTGCTGAATTTTTTTAAAAAAATAAATAATAAAAGATAAGTAATTGCAAGAGGCTAGCAACTGACCACTTTTAAAAATATGTTTAAGGTATAGATGGATCGAAAATAGATGTCATTTAATTGGTGCTCAAGAGAATATATAGATTGGGTTAAAGAGTTTATTAGATTTGCAAGCGAGCATACAAATGATTCTGACAAAATCTTGTGTCCTAACTTATCTTGTTGTTATGGAAAGCGGTTTAGTCCACTTGATTTGCTAGATCATTTATTATGTCATGGAATTGATCAATCATATACACGATAGACAAGGCATGGTGAGACGGATGATGCACGTCGTGATCAAGTGTATACCACGATCAGTGCTTCAAATGAGTTTGACTCAAGCATGTGTGATGAGGATGAGGGTCTTCAAGAAATGTTAAATGCGATCGAAGGGGTGCTTCATAACCGTCCTCAAGAATATGAGAAGTTGAAAGGTGATGTAGAGAAACCATTATATGCTGGCAGTACTAAATACACAAGATTGCTAGCAGTATTGAAATTGTACAACTTTAAAGCGCACTATGGATTGAGTTATTTGAGTTTCACTGCACTGCTTGAAACTTGTGCAAGATATGCTCCCGGAAGAAAGTGTACTTCCTACCAAGACATATGAGGCAAAGCAAATACTTTTCTCTATAACTGGCTTAGGTTATGAGAAGATACATGCATGCCCTAACGATTGCATATTATTTCAAAATCAGTATGCAACATTAGAGAAGTGCCCTAAATGTAATACATCTTGATATGGGAAGAAGAAAGGAAAAAGTCCCTTGAAGGTTGTATGGTATTTTCCCATTATTTTAAGATTCAAATGACTATATAGTAATGTGAAGATTACTAAGCTGTTGATGTGACATGCAGATGAAAGAATTGAAAACATGAACCTTAGGCGCACTGTAGATGCCTCTCAATAGAAAAAAATTGATCATGACCACCCTGACTTTACGAATGAAGAAAGGAACTTACGCCTTGCTCTTTCAACTGATGGAATGAATCCCCACGGGGTTCAGAGTAGTACACACAGTACATGGCCGGTGATATTGATGATTTATAACCTTCCTCTATAGTTGATCATGAAATACAAGTTTATGATGTTGTCTATGTTAGTTTCTGAGCCAAGGCAACCTGGAAATGACATAGAGGTATACTTATCTCCTTTAATTGATGACTTAAAGCTACTTTAGAAAGAAGGCGTCAATGTGTATGATGGCTATAGGGAAGAAAGGCTCACTTTAAAAGCTATGTTGTTTGGCACAATTAATGATTTACCCGCTTATGGTAATTTTCTTGGATACAATATCAAAGGATATTGTGCATGCCCTATTTGTGAAGAAGACACTCATTCATTTCGATTAGATCATTGTAAGAAAAATGTATACCTGAAACATTAAAGATTCTTACCATCGAAATATCGTTGGAGGAAGTGGAAAAAGTCTTTTAATGGTGAGTCAGAAGAAGGTAGGCCACCGAAGATATTGACCAGTGCTCAGGTTTTTGAGAAGGTTAAACACTTGACAACAGTTTTGGCAAGCTTTTTACAAACCAAATCTGGACAAGAGGGTAGAAAAAGAAGTCTATTTTCTTCAAACTTCCTTATTGGAAGTCCTTATATGTGAGACATTTTCTTGATGTGATGCACATAGAAGGAAATATATGTGATAGTCTCATTGGCATATTGCTAAGTATGCAAGGAAAAAGCAAGGACAGTGTGAATGCGAGGTTGGATTTGGTTAACTTGGTAATAAGAGAAGAGTTGTCACTTGTTTAGCAAGGGCACTATACGTATGTACCTCCAGCGGTTTACACTCTATTGAGGAAAGAGAAAAAATTGTTGTGAGTTTCTGGAAGGAATTAAAGTTCCAGAGGGGTATTCTTCAAATATAAAGAACCTTATATCAGTGAAAGAGTTGAAGCTAAAGAATCTTAAATCTCATGATTGTTATGTGCTAATGAAGAATTTCCTACCGGTTGGTATACAGTCAATCTTACCCAAAAAAGTAAGGAATACCATCACTAAACTTGCATATTCTTCAAGTTGATTTGCAGTAAAGTGGTTGATTTATCAAAGTTACAAGATTTGCAAAGGATGATTGTTTGTACTCTGCGTAAACTTGAAATGTATTTTTCACCTTTATTTTTTGACATTATGGTCCATCTAACCATACACTTGGTGAAAGAGGTTCAATTGAGCGGTCCAATGTACTTAAGATGGATGTACCCGAATGAGCACTTTATGAAAATTTTAAAAAGGTATGTGAAAAATAGATATCGACCAGAGGGTTGTATAGCTGAGCGGTACATGCTTGAAGAACGAAGTGACTTCTGTATTGATTTTCTATCAAATGTTGACCCTGTAGGGATACCCAAGTCTCATTATGATGGGTGAAGATCAGGGAAAGGAACAAGTGAGAAGGATGTAATAAGGATATTAGTGATTGAATGGGAGCAAGCTCACTTATATGTGCTATATAATATTGATGTGGTTGAACCATTTGTTGAAGAACACAAGGATGCTCTTTGATTGGTACATGGTGATAGCAAGGAAAATTTGATAACAAAAGAGAACAACCGACATTTTCCAAGTTGGCTAAAAAGGCATATTAATGATAAGGTGGAGAGGAATATTGATTCAGTTTCTAAAAACTTTAGATGGCTATCGAATGGACCGAGCATAAGTTTATTATCTTATAATAGTTATGCAATCAACAGTTATACCTTCTACACACAAGAATATGGTATAAGGAGCACGATGCAGAATAGTGGGGTAATACCTGTTGCTGATTCTTGGCATAGATCCAGTGCCAAAGACATACACCCCATCTACGCACCAATGTCATACTTTGGTGTAATTGAACAAATATGGGAGTTAGATTACACAATGTTGGGGGTCCCTGTCTTCAGATGTAAGTGGGTTAACAACAACAGTGGATTGTAGACAGATGAATTAGGGTTTGTTCAAGTAGACCTTTCTAAAGTTTGGTATAAAGATGATCCTTTTATTTTAGCATTACAAACAGAACAAGTGATTTTCATTCCTGATCCTGCTAAGAAGAATTGGTCCATTATACTTCCATCAAATAAGAATCATCAAGAACAAGTTGATGCTGAAAGTAATGAATATTTGAATATTCCTGAGGTTGATCTTTCCTTTGAGATATTGTGGTCGAAAGATATTGATATAGATGAAAAGGAAGATGAAGATGAACCATTATACTTGAGATATGATCATGAAGAAGGAACTTGGTTTTTAAATCAAACAAGAAAGAAAAATATGATAATGAGTATCTTAATTTTTTGCCTTGTACGTTTTATTACATGTATTCATATATTCTAACTTGTAGGAAAATGGATCCCCACAATGGACATGAAGTAGTTCCTGTTGAAAATAATGGTCAAGAAGCCTTTGAAGCCGATGTAGCCTGAGGAAGGATTGTAATGTCCAAACTGATCAAATTAAAGAGCAAGGGCATTAGGTTAGACCTTCAATGGAATGAAAAGGGAAATCCGGTCAGACTGAATGCTAGCTCCTTTAATAATTATATTGGGACCACTGTTAGAGAAAGAGTCCCCATTACATTTTCAAATTGGAAACTGGCGAAGAAAGACTGTGCTAATATTGGAGACTGTGCTAGAAAGAGTCCCTATTACATTTTCTTATAGTCTTGATTCATTATCAATGAAGATAAAGAGAAATTCGTGCTGAAAAAATGCAGCAAACTTTTGAGATGTTTCCATTATGATCTTGTCAAATTCTACTTGCGGGACAAGAATGACAATATTATTCCTATGCTGCAGAAGTTGTATGATGGAATAATAACCCAAGAGCAGTGGGATAAGTTTGTGAGCTCACATACTACTGTGGAATTTGTGGTAATAAAATATTAGACTTTACATACTACTAGCAATGCATTTGTAATTAATATTTACTGATATAAATCATTTGGATTTAAATAGGAACAAAGCGAACAAAATCACGAAAAGGCAAGCAATATGTCATATCGATACATAAAAGAACTGTTATTGTATGCCACATTAAAGCAACAATTGGTTAGAACTTATCATTATTTTATATGAATATAATTTCTATGACTAATTTCTAACTACAACTAACTTTGATATGAAGATCCAACAATCACAATCTAATGTCACACATATACCACGACATGATTTGTGGCTAGCCGGCTGCACGAATAAAAAAGGAGAAATTCCCAGCGAACATGCCAGACAAGTCACAGAATATTGCGTAAGTAATAGATTATGCATAAATAAATATTTAGCTTTAGTTAAATGATTCTATTTTATAATAACTAATATTATTGTAATTCTTTTTGTGATAGCGCGAAATGACATAGGAGCAGCCAGAGTTGGTGAAGTATATTGGTCGTGATGGTTTACTTAGCAGAGCTCTTGGAACTCCTAAGTATGATGGTTGTCTTTGGGGTACTATTTTTGCAGTCATCCTAACATTGTACTTCAGACCGCAAAAGCAACCCCCAAAAAATTACTTTATGCAACTAAAGGAGGAGATGAGTGGCTACAAGCATCACGTAGAATAGTAGATGAGTGTCTACAAGCATCAAGTAGAACAGCAGATAAGTGTCTACAAGCACCAAGCATAACAATTTAATGATCATATGTGCTTGATTCAATAGCAAAATGTATTATTAAAGGCTCAATTGCCGCCTTACTGCTATCTCGGCTAGCACCGAGTCCAATATGTGATAGCACAAGTATGAGGGATAGTTGCCCCTCCACGCCTAAAGTCCCTATTCCTTTGGTAATTAATTTCTTTTCTAGTTAAATTTTTGTTATATTATAAATTGGTGTACCTTAATATATTAACTCTATTTTTCATAGGGCGAATCGGTGTGCAAACTGCATGTCGATGAATCTTTCAAGCACACAGTTGCTATAGGCGTGGCCTACAACATCGACACTAATACACTTCATGGTTAATCATTGCCCGCAAACACACTCAGAGTCAGGGTTGACATATGCACGAATGAAGATGCCCTCCCATCAATCCCTTCTCTGGATGAACACACAATGGTGAAACATGTTGTCGATGGTTATGTTGCATGGCCAATAGGTCTGATTGAGTCATATCAAAAGATAGTTAATTTATAATTCCTTGTATTTTTCCTATGCATTTCCATCTAAAACTAAATGAATAAATTTCATGATTTTTGTAGGTTGCTGCTTGTCATAAAGGAAAAGAATTGAAGGGCGTGGCAAGAACTCAAACTATTCAACAACCCAACAGAAGTCCCAATTCTTAACCAGCAATCGAAGCAACAGACCAATGGTCACATTCGCCAATAATTGGCATCAATGGTATAAGAATTGATCCACCAAGGAGGTCAGAAAATACCTTTCGATATCGACATCAATGATATATATGTAATTGATCATGTTGATGGTAATGCATTGAATGACGTGCTTACTCGTGGATGGCTTGGTTTAATGGCTATCAATGTATGAATTAGGTACTTTATCATAATCGTCTATTACTGTTATTATTATTCATCATTCAATTTTTTGGTGTTAATGACATTATTTATTTTCTATAAAGGCATTTGTACCATGATGTGATAGTGGGCATGGATAGGATGCATAGATTTGTCTTTGTCAAGCCATACCTCCTTGGCTAGCATAGGGGGAGAGATTTGGAAGTATAATCTAACGATCTTAGAGACTACTTTATGTGTAGAGAAACCCCTAACAAGCTCTTTCTTATGCCATACAATCCAGGGTAAGTAATTTATGACAATATTTAAATGTATGTTTTTTTCATTCATTCACTTTTACCATAAAATGATTGCCGGAGTAAAATTTCCAAATTATTTTTTAGGGGACATTGGTTATTAATTGTTGTCCACAAGTGGCAACAGAAGGTCGCTGCATTTTCTATCTGGATCCTATAGCAACTGCTTATCCAGAGAACCGTCTTAATATGCAGATTATCTTCAACAAGTAAGTGTATGGGTGTATGTGTAAATATTTTTGTGCGTGATTATTAAATAACCAAAATTAATCAATCACTTCTTGTTTTGTTAGTGCATTAACCGCATATAGAAGCCAAGTTGGATTGAACTACTCTACACGCAATAACCAGGCCAATAGCTATGCATGGGGAAAGATTACGGTACTTATATATGAATTTACTCCAATTTTGTTAGTAAAAAATTTTTATTCAAAAATTGACATAACTATTCCATTGTATTATTGCAGTGTCCTTTCCAACCGAATAATAATGATTGTAGTTATTATATTATGAAATTTATGAAAGATGTAGTTACTCATAAACATAATGTAGTTCCTACAAGAGTAAGTTCCTTTACTTGCAATTGATATTGTGTTTTAAATTTAATTGACAAAGTGTCTAAGCTAATTGACTTTTAGTAATTTAATTCTTTGTGTACATGATTATTTATGTAGTATTATAAAGATCAACGTTGTGCTGAGTTGACTGACCATCAAATGGATGAAATCATTGAAGAATGGTGTGAATATATAGTCAGGCAGTTAGTTAATTTAGGCATATAGCTTCTTTCTTGCCTATTCTTGTTTTGTTTATGCATTTTTAAAATTAGTTGTACATTCTGATTATTGTAATACAATATATTTTGTAGTTGTTAAACATTATAATTATTGTCATTGTAGTTATTTGTTTTGCATTACACCATCATATTGTAATTTTCCTTCTAACACATCAGGAAAAGAAAATAGTCAGAAAAATTATTTTTCAAAAAAAAAGACAGCCCCTCCTTTGGTGTTGTTCAAAGGAGGGGTGACCCTCCTTTCGTGCTTGATGCTGAAGCACCGAAAGAGGATTTAAACTCTCCTTCAACGCTTGAGGTTAAAGCGCCAAAAGAGGTGGCAGTATAATTAAGTGCTATAGGTATTTTATTTAGAAAATTAATTCTAAAAACTAACGTATGGTGCTTCTATAAATTCAAGAAGCACCATAGGTATTTTTAATGTTGTTGAAAGCTTTGGTGTTTCTTAAGTGCCAAAGTATTCTTTAAAATAAGCACTGTTAAATCCCTCCTTTGTAGTAGTGTCGTAACATTGTCACTATATTGTTCAGATTTAATAGGTTCTTGACACATCAGTACCATTTATATCACGATTTTCTTAATCGTGAAGTCTTCAGTTCACACTCACAATAATGTTTACAATTCTCCTCTTAATGTCTCCAAAACCTTAAATATCATAACTAGATATGATAAAAGGCATGCAGCAGCAATGCACATGATATCTCTGTCTTTGCTAGGGCTCATCGTCGTTCTCATGTGGTTCACCACCTATTGGTGGCCGGTGCTTTTCTTGTGCTCTCTGTCACCCAATGCAACGGAGATTATAGAGCAGCTCCTCATCATACCCTATGACTGAGGAGCGGAAAGGATTGTGGTCAATTGGGATAGAGGCTGAGATGGATTCAGAGAGTGCTTATCTGGAAGAGGGAAAATCAAAGGTGGCGCATAGGGGGAAGAGGAAGATTAAAGGCATTAGACTGGAATTCACTAGGCAAGTTTCGGTTCCTCCTCGATTTAAGGATTGGATGCGTGAGCCTGAGATGAGGACTAAAGTGAAGGGGACATTGATGAGCTACAAGGATTCACTAATGGCTAAGGCAAAATGAGATAGTGCTGGTTCATTGTTAGAGATAAGGATAGTAGCAATGCTATAAATGGTATGGGTACTAGAACTAGACTAGGTGTAGGGTTTGATGATATTCTGGACCTTAATTCAAGTATTTCTTTAGACCTATCTGATCCAATATGTCAAGGATTCAAGAAGAATTACTGTGGTACCAAAAGTCTAGGGGGTTATGGATTAACCAAGGTGATAGGAACGCAAGATATTAGCATTATAAGACTATGGTTAAAAGAAGGAGAAATAAGGTTAGAAGTCTCAAAAATAATGAAAGGATATGGGTGGAGGATGAGGAAGCTATAGGTGCAATGTTCCAAGACTTTTTTGTCAATATATTTTTGGAGGAAGATGTTAGTAGACGTGGCATGTGACTAGACAATGATGGGGAGAAGTAAGTGGTGAGGAGTTAAGGAGGTTAGGGAGGAGATTAGATGAAGAGGAAATAAGGAGCACTTTCTTTAATATAGGGGGTTTTAAAGCTCCTGGAGATGATGGGTTTCTGGTGATTTTTTATCAGAAGAATTGGGAGGTGGTGGGAAAGGAGGTGGTTGAGTTGATTAAGTGTTTATGGGAAAGACCTGAGGGGGTAGAGGAGTTGAATTCTACTTTACTGGTGTTCATTCCCAAGCTACATAATATAGAGCTAGTCACACAATTTAGACTAATTGCCCTATGTAATGTACTTTACAAGGGTCTTACCAATATTTTGGTGAGTAGGCTAAAGGGGATAATGGGTAAAGTTGTATCTCCCTTCCAAGCTAGTTTTGTACCAGGATGTAATATTCAAGAGAATATCATAATTGTGAAGGAGGTGGCTCACAAGATAAATAGAATGAGTGGAAAGAGAGGGCATATGATAATCAAAATAGATTTAGAAAAAGCCTATGATCGGCTAAGTTTGGGGTTTGTTATGCAAGTGTTGGAAGAGCCAGAGATACCAGAGTATGTAGTGAAGATCATTAAAAACTGCTTATTATCAGTGAAGAAGAGGTTGTTGTATAATAGAAGTAAGAAGGAGGAATTCAAGCCTATTAGGGGGATTAGACAAAGGGACCCCCTCTCTCTGTACTTGTTTGTGCTAGCTATGGATAAGCTGACCCACATCATTGAGACTCGGTTGAAAGCAAACTATGGAGACCTATAAGGGTAGGGAGAATTAAGGTTTGTATCTCATATATACTCTTTGCAGATGATTTGTTATTATTTTGTGAAGCGAGTGTGGAGCAAATGAGCAATACTCTTGATTGTTTGGAGTTGTTTGGTATAGTCTCAAGTCAAAAGGTAAATCTCAGGAAGAGTACTATTTTCTTTTCTAAGAATGTTGTTAGGGACAAGTAGAATTTAATTTATAGCATGAGTAGCTTTCAGCAAAAGGAGGACTTAGGGAGGTACTTGGGGGCATATATTACTCATGGTCGAAACTCTAAGACAAAATTTCAGTATTGCAATGACAACGTGCAAAGAAAACTTAGTGGATGGAAGTACAATCATTGTTGCTGGTAGGGAGGCTCACTTTAGTCCAATCAGTTACATCACAGGTTGTGATTATCAAATGATGCAACATAATCATATTCCAACTGGGGTATGTAATGAGATAGAAAAGCTACAAAGAAACTTTATTTGGGGTTTAAAAGAGGGAAAGAAGAAGTTGCATGCAGTCAGCTGGGAGGGGGTTTATAGATAGAAGGACGAAGGGGGAGTGGGTATAAGAAGAATGAAAGGGATGAATGCTGTGTTGTTGGTGACAAAGTTGGTTGGAATATGTTGACTAAACTAGAGGGGTTATGTGCTAGAGTTCTGAAAACAAAATATGGAAGAGGAGCATATTTGTTTGTAGAGTATAGAAAGAAGAATCATGATTCATTGCTTTGGAAGAATATTGCAAAGATTTGGCCAAATATTACTAAAAGGTAGGTTCGGAGGTATGGGATGGAGAGAGTACTAAATTCTAGATGGACAGGTGGTTAGGAAGTAGTGTGAGATTGGCATATCACTATATGGATTTTGAATATGATATATATATGAGAATCTGATGGTGGATCAAGTTGTGGGAAGGGATAGAGATTAAGATTGGGTCTGGCTGGAGAGAAAGCTTCCGTATGTATCATGCAATTAATTAAAGCAATTCCTTTCCCTTGTTTTAAGAATAGAGAGGATAGGGTAGTGTGGAGAGCAAGGAAAGGGGTGACTTTTCAGTAGCTCAATTATATCGTAGAAGAAGAGGAGTTGGAGATGGGCCTAAGGAAGAGATTTTGAACCATGTGTAGAAGGTGAAAGCCACTAGAAGAATCTAGATCTTCTTATGGCTAGCAAGGCAAGATCGATTATTGATAGCCTTGCGTAGGTCCAGAATCCTCTGGGGGGAGCCAAATTGTGGTAAGTGGCGAGCAAGGGTGGAGGAGTGTGACCATGTCCTAAGAAGTTGCCCGGAATCTCATAAGATATGGGAGGCTTTGGGTGCTATAAATGTATTCCCTCAATTTTTTATTGTGCCTATTATTGTTTGGTTTTTAGATAATCTAAGTAATAGAGAGGAGTAGGGCACTACTTTTACTGTTTGTTGCTGGATGATTTGGAATTGGAGGAACATGTTGTTATTTGAGGATGGTTTTACTATGCCTAACCGATCAAAACTTTCTATTTGTAAGTATGCTGATGAGTGTGTAGCATCCAATAGAAAGTATGATGATTTAGGGTTAAGAAAATACCCGAAGGAAGTGAAATGGTGTTTTCCAAGTGAAGGGTGGGTGAAGTTGAACTTTGATAGAGCTGTGAAGGGTTGTCCAGGGGTGACTGGTTGTGGTGGGGTGTGTAATGACCCAATTTGGGGATTAAGGGCTAATTGTGCTAGAAGTAGTGTAATTAATGTGAATTCAATGTAAATGTGTTTTAATCAATACCTAAGCCCTATACTTATGATTAAGTGTGGATTAATGTTTAAATGGGTTGGAATATAAGGGAGGGCGCATAGTGATGTTAATGGAATGAAATGAATTAGTTTGGAAGCGATTTGAGAAGAATTGCCATAATCAGTGGCAAAATGGTAGAATTGGAAAGTTACCGACCGATTGGTCAGTTATCGAAGAGCAAACTCATAGGTAACTTGAAAGCAATAGTTAGGATTCATGAGTATGAGAGGAGGTGTGTGTGCATGTGTTATGTGAGGTTATGGATGAGAGAACAAGATCTTGACACTTGGCACTATATGAACCGTTGGACAAGTCAAAGTGTCAAAATATGTTTTTCTCTTCCCTCTCTCATTTAGGACATTGGGCAAGCTAAAGTGGGCAGAAATTTTAGATCATCTTTATCTCATCTCATCTCTCCTCTCCTCCATTTTTGTTCAGCTAGAGAAGGAAAGAGAAAGAGAAAAACCTAATGTTAGTGCTCCAAATGACCATGAATGCTCAAATACTCTTTATTAACATTGCTCTAGGTGTTGAGAGCATTATTCCTATGGTTTCAGATTTTTTATTAGTGGTGATTGGAAGCTTGAGAAAATTTGGAAGTGGTGGAAATCAAGAATTAGTCTTGGGAAGAAGTTAAGGTAAGCCTTTGGAACCTTTTGACATATTTATTATGGTCATTGGTTTAGCTTTGAAGATTTTGGATTTTAGCCTTGATTTTGGATTAATTTTGAAATGTGTGAATTGGTTAGTGTTTAGTGTGAAATTGGTGTCATAGTGTGTCTTTGAGCATTTGAAATTGATTTGGAATACTGGTTTGGATTGGTTTGCAATATGGTGGTTTGATTGAGTTCTTGGTATGACATGTGGTGATCATTGTGTAACATGTCAATCGAGGTTGAATTGGGTTATTTTGATGATTTCAATGGATTCCTTGTGCAAATTTATGTAGGAATGGTATTTGATATGAATTTGGGAACCATTGGAAACATTGGTGCAAAATTGAAATGTTGTCCATTGAAAGTCCATTCTGGGCAGTCTGCTTACATTGGCGTTTTGAATGATCTAATAATGTCGAAAAATTCTGAAACTTTTCATTCCTAAAGATCACATTCCAAACTTCAAAATTGATATATAATTTATGTCATTTCGTTTTGTGAGCTAGGAGTTCTGGTTGCCCAAAGTTTGATGTCGAAACTGGAGTCAATTCTGGAGCAGATTGGAATTTTGTGTAAATCTGGATTTGTGTGGTGATTTCTGGTAATGAGCCATATTTTTCCTATGAAGAGGACTTAAAAATCTTTCATTTGTCTTTAGGATCACCTAATTTCAATTTTTCTAGAATTAATTATGATTTTTTGAAGTTGTCTTGGCTGCAACAGAAAATCTTGGCTGCAGCGCAAAAGTTTCTGTGCGCGTTTTGGCCGCAGCTAGAAATTCTTGGCTACAGGCAAAAACCTTATGTGCACGTTTTGGCTGCAGCTAGAGAATTCTTGGCTGCAGCCAACCCCCATTTTCAGCATTTTGAGATTTTGAAAAGTGTTTTCCAACCTAGTACTTCCCAATTCCTCTAGGTTTTCATTGAGCCTATTATAGTCACTTAAGGAGGAACTTAGGTGGTAACCTATTTTAAGTATTTGAAAGTGAGAATTAGGAGTAGAGAATTAATCTGCCATCTTGATTTTGGTGTTTAGGATTTGACATTTGCTATCCTCGTGAGCCAACAGTGCTAAAGGATGTCTGGAAAGAACAAGGTAGTGACTCCTCTCTTATACTTTATGTAAATGTGTTGTATGTATGTTTGTCATGCATTGTGAATACTTTGTGATTCATTGTGATGCTTTGAGACCGTAGCGAAAGCTGACGCATAGTGATACGTTTTAAATGTATAGAGATTACAGTAGAAGCTTACGTATAGTGTTTACAGTCATGAGTGCTGTCGCATGTGGTGTGAGCCATGAAACATTGTGATTCTGCTGAACATGATCATATATGCTATGTGTTTATGAACTTTGTGAGTGATTTGTTACTATTGGGATTCTTTTGAATCTCATTCTTTCCTATGACTAACATTTTAGTCAAGGCAAGTGGCTCTAAGGAGAAGCGGTCAACCCGGAGTGGTTAGGGCCTTTAGGGATATTTTGGTTTTGATAGTTAGCTATCAATCTGGGTTTGGGATTACTGTAAATTATTTTTGGGATGTATATAATATTTTGATTATGGTATGTAATCCCCTAGTTGGGAATTATAAACCTGACAGTTGGTATATACATGACCCGGGGGTTGCCGGGATTTTTGTCTCACACTCTAATATGTATAAATGTGATTTAACTGTACAGGTAATTATACGCGATACATGCAATTGAGACCAGAACAGGGAAAGAATTTTGAAAGTTTTGTTAAAAACCCTTCTGTAAGAAGGGATTGGAAATGACTTTTGATGATTATTGATCTCATTTTATTTAAAATTCCAAATTTTGAATTATAATTATGTGTTTAAAGGCAGGGGGTTACAGGGTGTTGAGGAAGGCTGATGGTAGCTGGTTGGGTGGATATAGTGTAAAGCTAGGGTGTTGCAATGCTATTACAGCTGAGCTTTGGGGAGCAGCTCAAGGCTTGAAGGTAGCACAAGAGTTGGGAACTCCCAAAATTATTGTAGAAGGAGATTCAACATCTACAATTCACTTACTATAGGAGGCTTGGACTCAAGGTAAGTCCAACAACAGGATTCTTAGCTTTTAGTTAAGACAAAGAAGCAGGAATATGCAGGTTTGCTTCCTTCATACTCTTAGGGAAAGTAATGTAGCAGCGGACTGGATGGCTAATCATAGTTATACACTACTACAGAAGGGACTTTTAATGACCATTTTTTTGCCCTTTAAACGACTATTTTTAGGGGGACGTCTATGTTAATGTCGTTGAAAATTGGAGAAAAGACGACTGTATTTAAACAGGCCTTGTATCATAGATACAACGACTATTTTAGAGAAAACAGTCTTAGTATCTTTCTTTTTTTGTTTTTTTTTATTTTTTTTACGTTTTACTCCTTACAACCCAAAAAATTGATGTGTTAGCTCTATATTATCATAAGTCTCCCCTACCTCCATCTCCTACACCATCCCCTTCTGCTCCTCTATATGTCTACAAGTCCCCACCTCCTCCATCCCCTTCACCACAGCCTCTATACTACTAAAAGTCTCCCCTCCCACAGGCTCCATCTTTGTTGCCTCCATACTAGTAGATGAACCTATCCTAACGAGTTCTCTAACCTTTATATTGCTATCTTTAAAAGAAAAAAATCAGATCCATGGACCATTCTCTCATGATTAACTCTCTAGCTTCCCCTATTACTCATGGAAGTGAAAATCACATGTTAATTTTTCTATCATGACATATAGTGCATATATCATCATAACATCATTTCAATGTGCAAACTTCAACTCTCAATGTAAATCATGACATGTATATGGCCAAAGAGATAATGACATGCTTCCATGAAATCCCTATGCTTCATCATCATTTTCCAAAGTGTTCTCTATAAAGCATAATGCCTTAACAAATTCAAAGTACTCATAAATAAGAAACTAGGAAAAGTATTCAAATATGCAAACTTATATAACACTGTACAGAACCACTGCACTATGTAAAAAAACCTTTACACATTATTACCACTCTATGTTTGAAGAAGATGTCCTGACAACAGGTCTCGGATCAAATTAATGTCTTTAATAGTGTAGGGGTCCTGATTTCCAAAAATCTTTATGTGAAATGGAGAATATGTTAACATAAATCAATAAATTGAATGAAATAACTAACAATTCAATCACATGAAAGGAAATGAAATTCAGTTGAGAATCAAGAAATAATCACCTGTTCAAAATTTGTAGTAAGGCCACTGAAAATGATGTTATACATATATAGTATAACATAGAAGCCACACTCAGTTGTCCCTGCTTGTTGAGGACACTATACATCAAACACAAATGGTAAAAAAGAATAAAGGCCTATGTAAAGCAATAGTCAATCGAAGAACTTGAATGTAAAGAACTTACCTTTGGTTGGAACCACTTTGTCGGACCACTTTTACCTTCACGCTTCCTACCTATTATATAATATGTCTTCAGTGTATTGTAATAATTAAAATGATAAACGGAAGGCATTAAAACAATTAAGTATAATCAAAAATCAATGACTGATAAACAAATTTACTTACGTGTTGAAAATGTTTTTGATATCTCCGTCTAGCTTGCGACCTAATGAGTCAAACCAAAAGATGATGTTGATCGAGGGACAAGGAACACAGAGACTCCAATGATAACTATAATCACATGCATATATAGATTAAAATGAGGTTCGATAACATGATACTGCTTAGCAAAGTGAATGTGTATAAATATATGAAATTAAGTTACTTGCCCTTCAACAATTGGTGCTAGATAACAAGGCAGTTTAGTCTCGCCTATTGTATAGCCTACATAGCTCATCCGATCTTCCAACCTCTGGCTATTACGCCCTAACATATTGCTAGGACATAAGAAGCCATATGTAGTGGCGAGCCCTCGTTCGGCACACAGTTTGTAGAAGCAGCTACCACATAAATGAAATGAGAAATGACTCAATAAATGTACAAACTTAAAACTCCTAAATATCAATGCATTAATTACAATTAAAAATAATAACTAAACTCACATGATTGCAAATGTGACCCATCCTATGTCTATCTCCTCCAAAGATAGGAACTCTCTAATATCTTGGTTATCAAGTCCATAATTATATGAGATTCTATGACCCACAATCTCACAAGGCATCTGTAAGTCGACCTTGTTTATGTCTTGATGAATATTTTACAGTCGTGCTACAAAGGGAAATTTTGTCGCATCATCTTTTTCCTAGTAAGACACAAAATAAAGATTATAAGTAGAATGTCAATGATCAAGTAACAGTAAGGTGTTTCCTACTATTGGAGGGACTAACACAGTCTGAACAAGATGTTTAGGCCATAAGATGAAAGATCCTGTTGCTTGACCTAGTCTGGCAACCTCACCATCAGGGAACGGGATATCACACCTTCCTCCCCCAGTCGAACACTTGTCACATTGACCTTACGTTGATCGTCCTGGATTTGGTTATTATGGTGGGTGGTGGCATAGCTGTATACAACAGCATCAGCAACAACATGAAGGTACGGGACTTCCAAATACAGAGTGTAGTGTTCTCCAGGCTCTAGCGAAGGACCAGGGTCGCCATGTCCAACCTCAGGCAGATTGTAACTGCCTTTAGTGCTGGGAAAGGCCGGGGATTCTTGAGTAAGAGAAATGAAAGAATTAATTAAAATAACATAAGGAAAAACTCAATGTAAGGTTAAATGAAATTAGTTACAAACCTCAAAGCTAGGCGCCACGTTACACATCCCGCCTTGCATGTGAGATAACACTATCGTACTCATCTCACCATGTAGCTCACTCAACAACTCTTCTTTAAGCTCGTCTCGAAGTGATTGACGTATTTAAACCTCTAGCTCTACTCAGATTTCCTCTCAAACCCTGGCCACAAACTCCTGACTCATTTCACCTCGTCTATAAGCTTGTGAACCTCATCCAAAGTATTTAGAGAGACCAACTCCCCTTGACTCCCCTCTAACTTGATCAGGGTGATCTAGATTCCTAAGTGCCGTTGCTAAGATATCCATCCTTCCAGTTTGAGTGAAGGAACTCTGGCTGCTCTGCTCTTTAATTTCATCCTGCAGCATACAATGGATAAATAGAAAGTAATTACATGCAATCTTGTTAGGAAAATGAAACACACTTAAATATACTTGTTATTAAATACTCACAATCCTTTTAGCGATATCAGCAACAACTGGATTTATATATTTTTCTCCCTTTATCCTCCCTGCTTTCCATTTTTTGTGACGTGGGGGAGGAGGTGGACCCTGCACGACAATACTAGGATCTGCTCGGGCTGCTTCCTCCAATTTTTGCAATTCAACTTGCATCATCTTCTCAAACTTTTGATAACCCCCACGCAACATGTAATGAGGATAATTGTTTTTCGCTCACCTCTCTTTACTTGCTTGACTCAATTTCTATATAAATAAAGAATAATGATAACTGAGTTAGCGATGTCAAGTAAGTTCAACTAAAATGTTTAACACTAAGATGAACAAAATGTACCAGGAAATTGGGATACTGCCATAAAGGACCTCCACTCATTTGGAGAAAGAAATGAATACTTTTTACAAGGATCCTCATGACTCATTGGCCGTTGAACGTACTTTATTGTGAGCGTGGATTTGAAATCTTTCCACCACTCATGAACTTCCCCGATCCAATGCTTGTACTTCACCCTCGTATTGGGAATATCGTAGGTTTGCTACAAAACAAAATATATAATAGTTATATATGAAAACAAAGAAATAGAGATAGAGATAACAATACAACTTTACATACCAAAAGTTGTTCCCAAATCATAGCCTTTATGTCCTTTGAAATTTCCCTCCAGGTAGGAATTATAACACTAACTTTGCTCCAACCCAAAAAGCCAATGTAGCTAATGAACTTGTCTCCGTCTAGGCTGAGTGGCTTCAAATCATCATCAAATTCCACGTGAACCCTACTCGCTTGTTGTTCCTTATGACATGCCACCAACGACCTCAGCTTCATGCTTCCTCTAACCTTTTTCTTAACCGGTGAGCCAATAAAGTCGCCCAAATTTGAACTTCCCATGATCCTGCTAAGAAATAAATGTGACATGATAAGTAAAGTGAAATTACATACATACTTTAAACAATTCAAAATCTTACTAAGAAATAAATGTGACATATGATAAGTAAATTGAAATTACATGCACACTTTAAACAATTCAAAATTTCACTTTAAGTGTTTTCCCAAATTCCTTCACAATGATCAACTCTAGCTGCATATTCATCATCATCTACAAATTCCACTTCAGATTTCATAGGCGGATTTGTAGTGAAAGGCGGTGTGTTGTAAAGATTCAAACTCAGATCACCATCCTTCTGTTTTTTACTTTGGAGTACAATAGACAATTTTTCATTTGCTGGATCAATAACATAAAACACTTGTTTTGCCTGACTTGCTAGAATGAATGGCTTATCTTTATAATTGACTCTTTCAAGATCAACTGAGGTAAATCCAAATTGATCTACTTCAACAGCATTATTGTTAACTTACTTGCATTTGAATAAAGGAACTCTCAACTTAGTGTAGCTTATCTCCCATATGTCTTCATTAACTCCATAATAGACCATGGATGCCAAAATGGGGTTTTTGTCTTTTAAACTAGAAAAGTGTATTGATTTGGCTACCACTATCACCCCACTATTTTGTATAGTACTTCTGTTATCCTGGGCATTTGTATAGAAAGACTACCCGTTTATATCGAAGCCACTCTAAGTTATGACCTCAAAAAAAGGCCCCCAAGCTAACCATTTGATTGTCTCAGACACATTGATCTCGTGCGCTATCTTATTCTTGAACCACTCTATGAAAGTCTTGTTTAGCTCATTAGCTATCTGCATGTCATTTTTCCTTGGATATATCTCCTTTAAACTCTTTCTATGTTCGGCTAAGTACGGTTGAACTTCTTCCGTATTATTCAAGATATACAGGTGTGCTTGCAACACCTCTTCACGACGCATGCTCTTCACTTTGAGCCCTCGTGTTCCCTTATTTGTACCCTTTTTATGATGAGATTGGGCCTTTGACCTTGATAGATATTCTTTGCAAAAGTCCATAGCCTCTTCAACGACATATCTTTCCATAATTGAGGCTTCAGGTCGATAAGGATTTTTAGAATACCTTTTAAGTTCTTCATGTATCGCTCGAAAGGGTACATCCACCTTAGATAAACTGGGCCGCATAGTCTTACCTCCCTACCAGATAAACTATTAAATGTACCATTATATCAAAGAATGTGGGAGAAAAATGCATATCTAGTTGGGATAGAATAGTATAACCCTCATTTTCCAATTCTTCTCACCTTGCAATGTCAACAACTTTACTACATATAGCATTGAAGAAACTGCACAACCTTGTTATCGTGCTTCGCACATCATCTTTCATAATGCCTCCAACAGCTACTGGTAATAGTTGTTGCATCAAGACATGACAATCATGAGACTTCATTCCAACTAACTTCAAATCTACCATTGACACAAGCCGGCTCACATTAGAAAAATACCCTTGTGGCACCTTAATGTTGTGCAAACACCCACACAAACTTCTTCTCTCGGCTTTTGACAATGTATACGTTGCTGGCTCCATATACGCTCTCTTACCATCATCTCTTAGTTGTGGATGCAGTCGTTCTCTTATTCCCATTTCAACCAAGTCTAGTCTTGCACTAATTCCATCTTTAGTTTTCCCTGGTATGTGCAAAAGCGTACCAACAAGGCTATCACATACATTTATTTCCATATGCATCACATCAATACTATGTCTTACATCAAGACTACGCCAATATGGAAGATCAAAGAAAATTGAACTCTTCTTCCATATGTTCTTCTCACCTGTAGTCTTTTGATTTTTACCAAAAGTGACATTGATTCTTTCCACCCGACTGAAAACCTCGTCTCCAGTTAATGGCTTCGGAGCCATTTCATTCTCCGGTAAACCGTTAAAAGCCTTCTTTAGCCTACAATACGGGTGGAACCAAGGAAGAAATCATCTATGACCAAGGTAGACCATTTTTCTACCTTGCTTTAGTTGATGGAATTGTGTGCTTGATTCACATATCGGACACGCTTTATGACCCCTGACACTATAACCTGACAAGTTCCCGTATGCAGGGAAGTCGTTAATCATAGTGAAAATCATTGCACGCAGCTTAAATGACTGTTGCTTATATTCATCAAACACATCTACACCATCCTCCCACAACTTCTTTAAGTCCTCAATCAAAGGTGCCAAGTAGACATCGAAATCGTTCGCTGGCTATTTTGGTCCCGAAATCATCATAGAAAGCATAATATACTTGTGTTTCATACACAACCAGGGAGGTAAGTTGTAAATCACCAGTAGAACAAACCATACACTATGTGTACTGCTAAAAGTTCCATAGGGATTGATCTCGTCTGTGCAAAGCCCAAGCCAAAGGTTTCTAGGCTCACTGCCAAATTCGGGATACATTTCATCTAGTTTCTTCCATTATGGAGAGTTAGTCGGGTGCCGAAGGAATTTTCCATCACAAACTCTATCACCATAATGCCATCTCAGCTTCTTTGCTTCTTTCGCATTAACAAACATTGGTTTGAACCGCGGTATGATTGGAAGATACCACAAAACCTTTAAACGTTGTTTTTTAATTGTCTCATCACCACACCTATTACCTTTCTTTACTTTGTATCTGGAAGTTTTACATTTCGGACACTCAGTTAAGCCTTCATACTCATTTCTGTACAATACGCAGTCATTGGGGCAAGCATGTATCTTTTTATACTCCATACCCATCATAGATAATATTTTTTTGGCCTCAAACATACGATTTGGAAGTACATTATCCTCTAGAAACATATCACACAACAATTCAAGTAATAATGTTAAACTACTATCGGTCCACCCACAAGTTGCCTTTAAGTTCACAAAGGGTAAAATGCCTGACAAGCTTGTATACTTAGTACACCTCGGGTACAAAGGAGTGTCTGCATCACTCCGCACGCTATCATATACAGGCGATTGTGCAAAACATTCTATCTCAACATCGTGAATCACGTTCTCCATTCTATCGTCATCTCCGACTCCAAAACTTCCTTCTCATGTGACGCA
Source organism: Inga oerstediana (assembly GCA_963210345.1). Classification (NCBI taxonomy): domain Eukaryota; kingdom Viridiplantae; phylum Streptophyta; class Magnoliopsida; order Fabales; family Fabaceae; genus Inga; species Inga oerstediana. The sequence goes on along the minus strand of OY723402.1, from coordinate 51,571,455 downwards.
CAAGCAGTTACTTCGTCACCATGCCATATCCACCTTGTGTACTGAAGATTTATTCCATCACGAAAGTAAGTGATCTCTTATATCATCAACATCTTGTAAACTCTCATTTAAACAGTTGATACATGGACAAAAATACTTCCCATTTTTACTAGGCACATTCATTTTAGCAAATTCAATAAACTTTTCCACCCCATTCTCATATTCTTCACTAATCCTCAAAGCATTCATCCAACGGTGATCCATTTTATTACCACCTAATCCATTTTCACAGACACTCAAGTTTAGAACAACGATATGAAACACTTGTGACATACTGTAAAAACTAACAGTTCAACTATCAATTTCAAAGTTCAGTAATTTAAATTTATCACGCTTACAACAAATAGTAGCACTATGATATCCTCAGGTTTGAAAAACTTTCATCAACAAGCAATAATAGAACTTACCAGCTAATCTTTAGCTTCCAAGGGCACTATGTTTGTGATTGAGGAATTTGGAAGAAGATTCTACTGAGACAAGGATGTAGTAGGCCAGTAACCAAGCAGGGACAATGATGGTAGTAGTGATACCTATAGGTTTATGAAAGAGTTATTACCCAAAACATTATAATATTAACTTTAAACTACTACATCTTTAATGAACTCAAAGGCATTGTTGAACTGACCTTCTTGATTCTCTGGAAATTAGAAAATGTATGCCACTAATCTTGCACTTTTTAATTTACACGTTTACCTGCAAATAACACTTTTAATTATAATTAAAATGATACGAGATAGAAAAAGAAAGTGTACACATTGATAACAAGTTCTGAGAAATAATTAATTTTGTGATAGGAGATTTTTAATCAATTTTCCCTGTAATTAATTTCTTGCATTAAAATTATGATTTTTACTGAAAATAATAAAATCAAAACTCTAGCTTCGGCCATTCCTAATACGAAATCAAACCCCTAACAATCAACACTTATCTAAAGCAATTTTTTCTCATTAGCTTAAAAAGTCTCATTTTTGAAGGCTTTATTATTATTTTCTCCCCAAACAGATAGAAACTTTAATTTTAGTAATGATAGATGTGTGTTCTCAATCATGCTTGCAAATGAAGCAAGGGACGATAGGTACACGTTGGATATCATTGAAAGGAAAACATACTGTTTTAGAGTGATTATATTAATCTTTATCACTCAGTGTAATTAAGTTGTACTCACCTTGTATTGGTTTCTCTAATTAAATCGGAGAAACATGATAAGTGAGCTTAATCCATTAAAGCAGAATTGAAAAAAAAGAAATCTAATTTTAGTGCATTTATAAATTGAAATTGAATTTAATTTGAAGAAGAGGAATAGTTTTTTTACATGGTCATCATCTTGTGCCATCATATATACTCACAAATTAGACGCAATGCACTGAAATGAACAGGGAAATTGGCTAAGAATACGGATTACATTTTTTTTCTAAGCTATACTAACTACTGATATGGTTTTTGTCAATAAATTTGTAACTGACTCCACATGCATTGGTGGTATGCAATAGCTATTATTTTTTCTTTTATCCCATCAACATCGTCTTGTTGATGATTTTACAGGTAGCTAAGAAACCGATGATTCTAAGGGAAGACATTCTAATTAAGCATATATTTAGTCACAAACGAAGTGCAAAATGCCAATATTTTCCCCAAAACACATCCAAATGAACAAATCAACTAGAAAGAGAAAAGGGGAACTTACACACAAACCGCAATAAACATAGATCCAACATTGTCTTCTTCACAGCAGAGCCCAGTATCAACTACAAGAGCGAAAATAGAGGCTAAGAAGAGAAAACCTAAAGTAAATAAACCAGAGGAAAAAAAACAGGGCCTGAGCTTACCTACTTGCGTTGCTTGCTCGGACTGAGAAGAGGGAGGGAAAGCAAAGACCTGCGACCGAGAGGGAATGTAGGGACTGCAATCCTGTAGCGACCGGCCGGATTCGATTGTTCCAATTAGATCAGGTAAGGGGGGAGTTGAGGACTGAGAAGAGAAATGATTGGGATGAAAATTTTCAGAAATAAAGATTGCGCGCGGGCAGGGGTTGGGGGAAATATTTGGGGAGCTTTTTAAGAATGGTTAAGTAGACTAACCGGTCTAAAATCAAGCTTTTTAAGACCGGTTGTCTAACAACCGGTCTTAAAATCACCTTTTAAGACCGGTTGTTAGAGAACCGGTCTTAAAAAGCTTCATTTTAGACCAGTTCTCTAGCAACCGGTCTTAAAAAGATTAATTTTAAGACCGGTTGTTAGAGAACTGGTCTTAAAAAGCTTCATTTTAGACCGGTTCTCTAGCAACCAGTCTTAAAAAGATTAATTTTTAGACCGGTTCTTATAATAAATGGTCTAAAAATTAATCTTTTTAGACCGGTTAGTGTGCAACCGGTCTAAATTATATTTTTTAGACCGGTTATTATAATAACCGGTCTCCCAAATTCTTTATAATTACGTAAATGCCACCGCGCATTTCTTTTAGACCTTATTTACTACAACCGGTTTAAATGTGCCGGTCTAAATCACCTTTTTGTTACTAGTGTCACTAGCCAAATCCTATACGAAAACATGCATCAATATGCAACTAAATTTCTGATAAAAAAAATGAACTCAATAAGATTTCTCTAAATCAAATAGTGGGGCATTGGGCTTAATAGTTCAATCTTTTTTTTTTTTTGGCCAAGAGCTCAATAGTTAAATCAAATTTTAACAAAGAGCACTCCAATGAGGCATAATCTAATAAGATTTACCCTATGTTTAGATGAAGAAAAAATTAAAGGGAAAGAAAATTAGGAGGGCAACCTCCTAAAAATAGTGAATTTTTTTGCCATTTATAGAATTTTTTCTTCTTAGTATTCCCTCTCTTCTATTTTCCTCTTACTTTTTTCCCCATCCAAATAAAGGGTTAGCGTAGTGGAAGATCAAATGTTGCGACTTGTGGGAATAATTAGAAGGATCTTCGAACCTCAGTGTAATTTTTATTAAGTGATGGGTTTTGGTGTAATTTTACCTTCATTTGTTTGGTAATTTGCCAAGGGGAACAACCTGTCCCCGCCTCCTCGGTTGTCTGACACGTGCCTCTGGACTGTCATCATTCAGGTGGGGTGCGAGTCGACTTCTTTTTGAACGTGTCGATGCTTGTTGGCCGAATTGAAAGATATATGACGTGTCACATGTTACTAATCACGGAACCGAGTGTTTGGAAACTTTCTAAATCTAGATTTGCATAATCCGAGATAAAACACCTCTCACATACTTACTTCGTAAATGTATTCTCAAAAATTAATCCTAAGTAAAAGAGAAATCCTAAAATTGGTTCTTCTAAAAAGTCTAAACATTAAATAAGTTTGTGGTAAAAAAACATTAAATAAGCATTCTATTTTATTCATATCAAATACATTCTTTTTATTTTTTGGATAATTTAACCCAATTTCTAATTACTTCCTTTCTCCATATGACCTAATTAATAATATGTTATGTTTAATGGCCTCAATTAAAATTTAGATAATTCAACCATTTTTTAATAGGATTTTCCCTTATATAGAATATGACTCTCTTGTATGAAAAAAAATAATGACTAGCTTTGGCGGGTGCAAACTTCGCCGAAGTGAGTGACATGGAGGGAAACCCAATTGTTGTGTCATTCGCTTCGGCGAGCAAAATTCTGAAAAAACAGCGAGTAACATAGAGAGTCGCTCCTCAGTTTTGGGCTAATTCACTTTAGCGAGAACATCACTCACCATGGCGAATTGCCTGAATTATTGGCTCACTTTTCTAGGATGTTACACCATTCATGTAATTCACTCTACTTAGACTTCTTGTAACTCATTTTATTATAAATTTTACATATATTTAATAAAATTTATTTATAATATTAAAATTAAATTAAGTCAAATCTGAATCTTCCAATATCAATCTAGACGGTCCAGATTAGTGAGGAGCACAATGTTCTTCCTAATCAAATTTATATTTAATATTTATCGTTTTTCCCAAATTAGTTTACCTGACTTATAAACTGATATATAATATAATATTATATAGGGGTATTTTAGGAAGATATTATCACATTTGTTATAATTAAGTAATTTATCCTGCTCTTATAATATAGCTGAATTAGTCGAGTAGTTCTTATATTAAGGACATGAGAAGTATCATATGGAGGATGAGTGCTGAAATACTATACTAGTGCGGAAGTATCATATAGAGGATGACTGCTGAAATATTATACTAGTGTCTTTGCGTTTGTGCTTGTTTGACTTGTATTTCGAAGTTCAAGTTAGGTTAAAATGATAATATGATAAACTTTTTTCTACTAGTTATTTGAAGAAGGAGGCAACTCATGGCTCCAGGGGAGAAAAGAATATGTTCATTTACTTTTCTTTCCCTTTCCTCTCTATTCACCATCTCTATCATTTAATTAACTTCCAATTGTTGAGATTTAATACATTATAACAATATCATTATTTTATTAAATAACAAAAATAAATATAAATAAATTTAACCTATACACATATATAGATCGAGATATAGCCTGCAGAGGATAAAAAATAATATATATATATATATATTAATAAAATTTATCGTCTTGTGTAATATCCTGAATTTTGGGATTGGAGGTTTGAGAATAAGCTTGAATCAAGTGGAATGCTAAGTCCCGATTTAGCAAGAGTCCCAGGATTGAAGATTTGCTGCCAGTGAAAATTTATTGTGAGGCAAAGATATTGTTGTATGGTTTTTGATGACTAAATGATGTCCAAAAATTGTGAAATTTCACAGGAAACATCTTAAGCTTTAATTTGATAGGTAATTGGTCATTTTTGGAGTTGTATGTAAAAAGTTGTGAATTTTTGAAGTTAGTCCCAAAAAACTATTGATTTTCTGGAACAACGTCAAAATACTTAAATTATGAGAATTTTGAGTTTCTAATTAGCTAAAGGCTATATTTTTCCTTGAAACTAGACTCAATAAGAGTTTTATAACATTTAGAATTACTCTAATTCGACGTCTACAAATTAATTTATGATTTTTTAAAGTTTGGGTAGAAAATCTGTCTGAACTGCCATAATTCCGAACATGGAATAAAAATGTGATGACAACATTGTAATTTTAGGATAAATTATCATCAGCCCATTTTGCTTATTTTATGGGCCTAGGCGTATATTTATGTAGCCAAGAGAGGAGAAAGATTAGTTGAATCTCAATTGGGCTTTATGTCATAATTTCATGTAGATAACTCCATGTACACAAAAGTCAAATTTTTAGAATTTTGGTAATTAATTAAATTAGAGCAAAAATAGGATATTTTATAAAACCTTTTGCCTTCATCTCTTTCCTTCATTTTGGTCGCCACACAAGAGAGAAAGGGGGGGGGGAGACAGAGAGAGAGAGCTTGTATGATTTTTAGAGAGAAGGGAGATCAAAGTTGCGTAAGTTGGTTTGCTTGGTGCTTTGAGTTCTAACTTGTATAATCATTTCCCTAAGCTTCATTTCTACATGGTTTTGGTGTTCAGGAGACAAAAATTTTAGGGTCTGTGAGGCTTAAGTTTCAGCCAAGGGAGATAAAGCAAGAGAAGTCAAAGGTAACTCCGTAAACTTCAATCTTTGGTTGCTATTGCTGCTGTTGTTGGTTTAATCGGTGGTTTTGTGGTTGATTTGCTGTGGATTTTAAATTTGGGAAATGCTAAATGCTAACCGTTATGCAGCTTAACTTCAGACTAAATCATGTTGGGAATGTAATTAAGTAGTTAATAAAGTGATTAGGAGTATAAAGGAGCAAGTCTGTGAAGTCAGAATTCAAAAACCTCAATTTTTTCCCGGAGTTTTCTAAGTTTTGTCCAGCGCTATATGGAGGTGTTAGATTCATATTTTTGATAGCTTGATGATTTTATTGTGAATAGGAGGGAAAAATAGGTGGGGTTACTGTTAATCACTTTTCCAGAAAAGCCTAGAAAGTGAAATGACCAAAATGCTACGTTAGGGGCTGCCAAGGGCATTTTTGTCTTTTGACAGTGAATTTAGTAATTCTGACGCCTGAAATGGATTCCTTGGGCAAAAATATGTCAGAATAACCAGAGTCAAAATTTCAAAAAAAAAGTATGGTTGGATTAGGTACGGCTGGGTTGGCTCCTCAGGGACATTTTGGTAATTTTTCACTATAAACTCATATAACTACTAGAAACACTATGGAAGTGTCTAAACTGGTACATGAATAGGTTTTAACCTACTTCTTGTACGTTTGTAATTTTAGGACCAAGTTGAGAGCCTGAGTCGTTGGCACGCGTACCGAGGAACACGTATCGAGTTGGAAAAGGTCTAATGTAGTGACTCTATCCTTCATATACTATGTAACTGTTTATATGCTTTGTATATACCATCTTCTGTGATATGTATGACACACAGTACCTATGGGTACACTGATGAATAGTGCCTACCAGTACATTAATATGCCCAGTAGAGGACCAAGGTACGGAATGTATAGGGGTTGCAACAGTGGTTGGCTCTAAACACATTTTTGACTGAATTAAGTTATGTGTTAGTATAATATTGCATTATCTGTTATTTGGCATATTTATTTATCGCATCATTTATGAATGATTATTTGTTACTACTAAGAGTCATTTGAATCTCATCCTTTTTCAATCAAATAAATGTTCCAGTGGGAGCCAATGGCTCCAAAGGCAAAATGATAGATACAGACAATTGAAGGGTGCGAATCTCGAGATAGAAGCTGTTTGGTTATATGTAGTCTAACTTTTGACTGTTTTGGATATTTTGGATAATGGTATGTATATTATCAAACCCTATAGGAAAACCGGTAATGTATTCAAGTACATTGTATCAATCTATCAGTATATTTACGATATTCCTGTATTGCTCACCGAACTGCGCTCAAGTACTCTAATTAATATCAATGGTAAATGGTATGTAGGACGGGGTTTTACATGTTGACGTATTCATATTAAATTTTAACTATTTAAATTTTTATGTGTTTGTGTGTGTATTTTGTTGTTTAATATTATAATAATATTGCTGTAAAGTATTAGGGAGAATCCTTGAAAAAGAACTTGGAATTTAGGAAATGACAAATGAGTTTTTTTTTACTAAGAGTTGATTAGAAAATGTTGAAACGAGATAAGGAATTCCCAACTTTTTTCTTCGGAAATGACAATCAGTCATTTCCCAATTTCCAGGTTCTTTTTCAAGGATTCTCCAAAAGTATTAAATACCAATAACTGAAAAGTTGATTCAATGGTAGAATTAATAAATGGAGAGGAAATTTGTCACGCTCTTATCTTAATTTCCCCTTTACTAGAGTATTCGCGGAAAATGATATGCGATTTGATGGGCAACACAGGAATAGCATAATTATACTGATAATATATGCATGATTATAGAAAATCCTCATAAGGGTTTGTACATGATACTTACAATTAAGGTAGCCGCACAGGGCTACTTTAGTACACCCATCCCAGTGAAACGGAGAAATCTTTCTGTCTTCGTTTCACCACTGCATTCCTCCCTGTAGTTCTCTTCTATGCTTTTAGTACACCTCTTGTTTTCACCTGTCTAATTTGTTAGTAGGGAAGGGTGAGATTCGAGAGAATCTCAGTAGGAAACAGATACCATAATGCATGCATGATAGATGTTATGTGTATGATATGTTAACTTTAACTAGATGTGTACCCCATAATAACATTTCTGCATGCTCAATGTTTCATGTAACAAAACTATGGCCACAACGAAAACAGAAACAGAGCTTCATTTATTCAAATATGCTCTACACAATCAAGTAAAGCAATCACATACATTACTACACAAGCAGAAATATCAAATACATGCAAATAAGGAAGTCCCCTACCTTAACCCGTTCCTGCCTTGAAACGTGTGCCTCGCAAAGCGTGCCAACAGCTCGGGCTCCATATTCGATCCTACAATTCCAAATGCACCATTTAGGCACTTCTATGGTGTTTCTGGGGGTTATATGAGCTTATATTGAAAAATTACTAAATTACCCCAAGGACCCGGCCCGGCCCGGCCCCGCTGTACCCGGTCAGACTGTACTTTTTCTGAAATTCTAACCTGGGCTATCCTGATATATTTCTGCCCAAGGAATCCATTTATGGACTTGGAATAATCAAATTCAATGTCAAATTATAAAATTACCCTTGATAGCCCACTTTAAGGGTTTTAGGGGCGTTTTTGTAATTATGCTTTTTTGGCCTTTTTCCGAAAAAGTGCCCAACTATAACCCCACCTAATTTTTGCTCCTGTACTCAATGGAACCATCAAATCATTGAAAATTCAACTCTAATACTCATTTACAGCCCCGGCCGAATTATATGGGTTTTCCAGGGAAAATCGAGGTTTTGCGATTTCGGCTCCGTAAACGCATTCCTTTCTACTCCTAACTACTTTATTGACTATTCCATTAGTTTAAAACTACCATTAAGACCCAATTTTGGCAGCATAACCCCTATGTCATCACATTTCCAAACTTTAAAACCAATGGTAATCCGACGAAATTTCACTGATTAAATTGCCTACAGCAATCAGAATAAGCAATATACGAAAGTTTGGAAGTTACCTCAAGCTCCTTCTGGATTTTCCCAAATATGGATAAAAACCCTAACTCCTCCACACCAAAATATGAGCTTTACAACCTTCAAGAATACTGAATAGACACTTAGGAGTATAGTTATACACGTTAGGTAAGGATTTACCGGAGAAATTGTCTTACCTTACGAGTTCTCTTCTCTTTCTCTCACTAAACTCTCTCAACTATTTCTATCTCTTTGGCCTGCTGAAATATGACGGAAATGGCTGCTGGAAGGAGGATATATCATATATTATATGATATTGAATTATTTATTCAATTTCCAAAATTTTCGGATTCTTCAGAAATTCTGGCAGATTTTATGCCTTAACTTTGAAAAATCATAACTAATTATAAAAACATTGCATTGAAGTGATTCCAAACCCTCTAGAACCCTCTGACCGATGGGGAGACCTCATTGGTAGGCGATCTCGTAAGTCCCTTGTAAGCGCTCGAAGAGCCCTAGGGCCGTGCCCTGGCCTTGGTAGGGGACTGGTGCCGAACCTACCTAGACTTTTTTCTATAAAAAAAAAAAGCCTCTAGAACCCTTATTGAGTATAGTTTCAAGGAAAAATATAGATTTTTACTGGATGGAATCACAAGATTTCCATAATTTCAATTTTTGTATACTGTTCCAGAAATTTCATAATTTTTCTGAGCTGATTTCAAAAATTCATAACTTTGTGTATATAGCTCTAATTGCGTTATATAACCTATCAAATTAAAGCTCAGGATGTCTAATTTCACCCTGAAAAATTGCATAATTGTTTCTCATCAGTTGGTCATTCAAAATCACATGACAAGCTCACTACCTCATAGGAAATTTCACTGGAAACATAATCATTTCCTTCAAAATTCACCATTTTATTTTCTTTAATACTCAAAGATATAAGGAACATTAGAGAATAGATTTGGGACATCTACTAAACCGGGGCTTAACAATCCACTTAATTTAGGCTTATTCCCAAGCCTCCAATCCCAAAATTCAGGGTATTACAAAATTGAGAAAAAGGTATGGAAATATTCTCACAAAAAAAGTCATATATAGTCCTTTTGCCTACATAATTTTCTTATTCCGCTAGAGTCAATGCTTTGTATGTAATTTCAAATTTTCTTTTTAATCAATGTAATAAAAATATGAAAATATATACTCTCTTTAGTCTATAATATAAGTTATTTCTAGAAGAATGACTTAGTCCATAATATAAGTCACTTGGAAAATAATAGTTTTTTTTTTGTCAATAGGATTCATTGTATTTCTCTCTCTCCTTCAAAACCTCATTTAATATAGGTGAAAACCTAATTTTTATGAAGAATGTATAATGTTGAGACACTACTCATCAAATTCACATGGCTCACTATGATTATATTTATGTATTGTTTTTTGGTTTTACTTGTTATCTAAATTAAAACACTAGCATAAAAATTGTTGTTATCTTAGTTTAATTATTTTGATGGCAAGCTTTAAGACAAACTTAGTATAAGAAAAACATAATAAATGATTTTTTTTTGTCAACCAAATAAACCTTTTTTTAATGGACGGTTTTCTTGACAAATTAACAAGTCGTCTTGTGTCTTGCCAAATAAGACTTTGGAAAAAGAAGGCCCTTTTTAGTCCTTAAAAATAAATTTGATTTTTATAGTTCCCTTTTATAAATATTAATCTATAAAAATTCGTTAATATAATTTTCCTATTATTTAAGTAAGATGTGTCAACACCTGTTTCCATTTCGATATTCATAGAGTAATAGAGATCAAGTTCCACAGGCATAAAGAAAAGTACATATATACTGATAAAAGTATTTGTTTACAGTCCAAAGTTAAGATACAAAAGGTGACAATATTTACAACATAAGCTATCTATAGCCACAAACTTTAACTTCGCCTCAAGACACGTGCCAGTGACTTTCCTTTATCCACGTCATTGCCTTTTGATCTATTAGCACCCGCTGAGATGTTTGGTTTAGAAAAAAGGTGTGAGATTCTAAGGAATCTCGGTAGAAACATACGATCAACACATAAAATGCGAAAATTAAATATGCAATGCACCGTATCAAGTAAAATGAAAACTCATATCATCCGTGTGTGTACACAAAATTTAGGGTCAACTAACCCGTTGAAACCCCTTCATGTACCTCAGCTGAGTCCTTGACTACAGCTAGGTAAGACTAGTGTACCTCAGCTAGGTAATGTGCCTCCAGCACGTGTTCAGATCACAAAATACAGTAACACATATCTTACAAATAGTCATATAGTATATGAGAGATAGTAGTCCCTACCTTAACCTCTTTCTTGTCTCAAAGGGTCCGCCTCGTAAAACGTGTCAACTATAGGCGTCCAACTCGATACTAAAACATCAAATGTACAAGAAATAGGTTATAACCTATCTAAGTATCATTTTAGACACTTCCATAGTGTTTATTGTGGTTATATTAGCCTATGTTGACAATTTACAAAAATGCCCCTGGGACCCCAGCCCGGCCCCACCGTACCCGAACCGATGGCACGTTTTCCCAAATTTTTGACTAGGGCTATCCTCATGTATTTTCGTTCAAGGAATCCATTTCCGAACTCAAAATTATCAAATTCAATGTCAAATTACAAAATTGCCCTTGGCAACCCTACTTTTAGAGTTTTAGGGGCGTTTCCATAACTATGCTTTCTCGGCCTTTTCTGAAAAAGTGCCCAACTATAACCCCACCTAATTTTCCCTCCTGAACCCAATGGAACCATAAAATAATTGAAAATCCAACTCTAAGGCCCTCAAACATCCCTGGCCGAAATTATGATGTTCTCCGAGAAAAATCGGGGTTTTATGATTTCGGCTCTGTAAATGCGCTCCTTTTTACTCCTAACCACTTTATTAACCATATAATTGAGTTATAACAACCATTTGAACTAAAATTGGGCAGTATAACCCTTAGGGTCACTTTTCCAAAATTTAAAACCAATGGCAATCCGGCGAAATTTCACCGATTAAATTGCCCACGACAGCCAGAATAGTTAATATACGAAGGTTTGGAAGTTACCTCAAGCTTCCACAAGCTTTTCCCCAAAGATGGCTGAAACCCTGACCTTTAGAGAACATATTTTTGAGCCTCCAAACCCCAAAGAACAAATAAGAGTAGCTTAGAGTCGGAATTATACGCGTTAGGAGCAAAATCGTCGGAGAAATCGACTTACCTTGTGATTTTTCTTCTCTTTCTCTCTCTAAACTCTCTCAACTTTCTCTCTCTTATTTCAGGTATGTTTCAGCATGAAAATGGGCTGAAGAGGATGATGATATATTTATTTATCATATATTTTGCAATATTTTATTTATTTGCTTTATTTTCAAAAATTTCAAAAATGAACTCATGTACATAAATCCTTATGTACATATAACCATGCTCATTAAGCCCAATCAATATTTCCTTATTTATGCCACATGTAGGAGACACCTAGGGGTCCCTCCCTATGGTCTCAATTGGCTTCACAACTTGTTCCGGTTATGTATATACGCAAAGTCTCAATTTTGGTCAAAATTGTACTTTTTGCTCAAATTTTCCATAAATTCATATTAAATTGACCAAAATATTCTAAATATAATTTTAACCTTTATTTTCCTTAGTTAATTGAAATTAACTTCAATTAAGTGAAAAATAATTTATTTTGTGCTATTTTGGCAAAATTATGATTTTGCCATTACCTTTTTAATCCAATTTCTTTTCTTATTTTTCTTTGGCCAATTTCCATCTATTTTTGGACCAAATAGTTTCTCTAATATTCCTTCATTTTTGGACCTTAATATTGGGCTTTTTAAATTATCCAAATTAATTCCATAATTATTTTTGCCCGATTTCCCATGAAATTGAACATTTATGAAATTCATAAATTCTAAATTCATGAATATTCACCATTTTATTGAATTTCCCAACTAATTACAATATATTTGGTGAATATAAAATTTGGGGTGTTACAAGATGATTCCATTTTAGTTGGGACTAGAAAAATTTTAATGGAGGAAAAGTGATTTGGCTAGTGAGGCATTATGTTGTTGGTATTTTGCAGCGCACAAATGAGACAAAGCCAGAAGTTATCAGTTTACTTGACAAACCCAATGGGGTAGTTTTTCAGACATTTGTGAGTTTGATGTGAAACCAATGGCTCACAATTTATGAGTGCTATATGTAACACCCCAAATTTTGATTAAGGGCTAATGAGGATTATTGAGAAGGTAATTGTGATTTAGAGTGGATTAAAGTTGAATTAATGTATATTGGTGACAATATTATTTAATATGTCATAATTATTGGAAAATTGAAAGAATGGAATTATTGGCATAAGTTGGTAATTAATGGGGAAATTAATTACTAACTAAGAGAAAATGAGAACTGTAATTAAAATGACTAAAAGAGAGATTAGAGAAGCTAATGGGTGCTTATTTTGTGAGAGCCAATGAGGAGTGGACACATGGCAAGCTCACATGTGGGGAGAGATATGAGAAAAGTCAAAGGCATTTTTTTAACAATTCCTCTCTCCTCTCTTCCCTCTCTTCACGCTGAAATGGTAAGGGGGAGGTAGAGAATCATCATTTCCTCACTTTCTTCACTCCACCTCCATCTCTCTCTCTCTCGTTCTCTCTCTTCTCTCCATGGGTGGCGCCATTGTTGCAGAAAATAGAAGAAGAAAAGCTTGAGAAAAGGTAAGGAAAATGATCTCCATTGCTCAAACTTCCTTCTTTAATATTGATCCTTGAATGAAGAACTTCATTTTGATGGTTGTAATGTGTTCATTGGCTTTAGTTTGTGACCTCAAGAGATTGTGAAAGTTGAAGAATCAAGAAATCTTTTTGGCAAAGTGAAAGAGGTGAGTGTTAACTCCCTTTTGATATATAGATTGTTGTTGTTGGTTGAGATTGATTTTTCTGGAATTTTCTGCCCTATTTTCGAAAAATTAGGGTCTTAGTGAGTTTGGCATGTTGTGATCATGGAAATGGTATATTGTGATGTCTTTTGGACAAATGGATTGGTTTGAATCATTAAAAGTAAAGTTTAGGAACTTTGTGTTGGTTTTGGTGTATTGGTCAAAACAGGGCATGTGGTTAGATTGTGAATTTGGTCATTTTGAGGTTACCATTGTGTTCCTTGTGAAAAATTGTATGGGAATATGTTTGGTTAATGATTTTGGAGTCATTGAACACTTTGGTAGAAAAGTTGGAAAATGCTGTCAATGTGAACTCTGTCTGGGCAGTTTATTTGTGTGGACGTTTTGAGTGAACAAATGATTTCAGACAATTTTGAAACTTTCCAGTCTTAAAGTTCACATCCCAAGCTTCAAAATGGACATATATGTTGTGTCATTTCGTTTAGTATTCTGAGAGTTATGCTTTTCCAAATTTTGGTACAAAAACAGAACTCTGTTTTGGAGTAATGTTGGGTTTTGGGAGATTCTGTATTTTTGTGATGATTTGAAGTTATGAGCCATATTTTTCCTTGAAAGAGGACTTAAATACCGTTCATTTGGCTTTGGAATCACCCCGTTTCAACTTTTCTAGAATTAGTTATGGTTTTTCGAAGTTCAGCCAAGAGTCAGGAAATTTCTTGACCGCGCCCATGAGTGGCTGGCCGCGGCCCACGGCCTTCTGACCATGTTTGGGCCGCAGCCCAAGGAAGGGCTGGCCGCGGCCCACCCCTGTATGCCAGCACTTTAAGTTTTTGAAAAGAGATCTTCAACCTATTGTTTCCCAACCTTTTAGGGGTTTTATTAGAGGCATTTGTGGCTTCTTAAGGGTCATTATTGATAACCAAATCTAAGTGTTGAAGAGTTAATTGAGTAATGGAATAAAGAATAATACTTCGTCCTTAATTATGACTTTAGGATTTGATATCTGCCCGGAGCATAGAAGGCCTGTGCCTGCTCAAGGAAGGAAAGACAAAGGTAGTGACACTTTATCCTATATCATGTGTATTGCATTGCTTGTTTGCATTAGTCATCGATTGTAGTGAAAGTGAAGGGGACGTGGCGAAAGCCCGGACTCGATTATAGTGAAAGTGAAGGGGACGTGGCGAAAGCCCGGACTCGATTACAGTGAAAGTGAAGGGGACGTGGCGAAAGCCCGGACTCGATTACAGTGAAAGTGATAGGGCGTGGCGTAAGCCCGAACTCGTATAAAGTGAAGGGAACGTGGCGAAAGCCCGGTCTCGAATATTGATTGCTGCATTGTGATATATGTCACTTGTTTTGTATATATGCATCATATAAATAAACTGTTGCTACTGGGATTCTCTAGAATCTCATTCTTTCCAAATAACATTTTTAGACAGGGCAAGTGGATCGAAAAGCAAGCAAGTGGCAAAGGACGATTAGGACCGCCAGCGGTAGTCTTAGCTATATATTTTGGTTTTATATTGAACTGGTTATCATTTTGGATAAATGTATACATATTGAATAGAATTGTAGTGGTTTAGTTTTGTGTAATCCCCGGTATGGATACTGAGATGGGCAATGATGCCCTGTATAAACATTTGGATTAATGTTATTATCCCGGGTGAACGTCGGGAATTGTGCTTACTCTGATATTGTATATGTAACAGACCAAACAGGCCATTTGTTTTAATGAATGAAATGAATGGAGATCCATTTGTGCAGGTGTTTTAAAAAGTTTGTAATTGTCCCGGATTTCTTATTCGATAATTAAATGTGCTTAAAAGCTAATCCCGGCCTGATTATCGAAGGGGGTTACACTATACCTTTTTTTTATAAATTTATAATTGTCCTTATTGGCCACTGCAAGAATATAAAATTGGGGTAGTAGAGATGATGATATGTTCGGTTGAGATGGATGTATGATTATATAAAAAAGAGATAAGATTTGAAATGATCATATAAAAAGAGTAGGCGTGACAATTATTGAAGAGAAAATGCTAGATAGAAAATCATTTGAAGTTGTTTAGACATATATGCAAAGAAACCAATTGAAGCTACCTATGAAAATGATATACTCCCCTAATACTATTGGATTAGCTTTTGAGAATAGCTTTTACGATTTATGAGGTAAGTATGTGAGAGAAGTTTTATTTCGATTTAGGTAAACCTAAGTTTGAAACCTCGGTTTGGGTAATTGCCAAACACTCACTAAATGTAAGATCTAATTAACTAGTTACAGTTGATTAATGATGCTAAATAAGTTAGTTATTATGATTTGTTGTTTAAACTCCCTAATCATCTTCCTTAGTTTCCTCTCTCCCTCTTCTATGTAATTATTGTTGAGAAAATATCAATACAATTAATCTGAGAAAAAATTTATAAACATGTAAAATATATTTTATATTTAGAACCAACATCAAATCTCCTAGTCATACATTAAGGATTAGAGGAGTATTAGATTATTATTGAAATCCTTTAAAATGGGTAGAAAAAACCAAAAGAGAATATTTAATAAAATTATCAAAAATGATCTTTCCATCTAAAGATTTGATTACTGATAAAATACAATAGCCAACACATGAAATAAACCTTATCGTTGTTATTGCCGAATAGATAAGATCTTGAGCCTTTATTCTAATCTAATTTGGTACATGAATAAACAACTCAAGGAGGAGAAAGGTGGAGGAAAGGGAAAGGTCAGATGCACTTTTGATTTCCTTTTGTACCCCTAAAAAGCTGGAGATTTAAAGGGGAGGATTTTTTAAATTATGTAATGCAATTATAACCATGTCCTTTGTCTTATGAAATATGAAAGTCAATAATAAATCAGCTATTCAATTTTATGTTTGTTCAAGGTTAAATGGATCAAAGGGGATTATGAAAGTCAACAGTAAATCAGTTTCAAAAAAATCACTTATACAACCGCCAATCCAAACATAAATCACATTATACAATCTGACTTTTATCCAATCTTATTTTTATATAAGTTAGATTACAAATAAACCATTTTTATCACCCTTATCGCAAACACACACTATATAAATCATGGTTAAGAAAACGGGAATTTGTAGACCTAATGATGAAGCATCCAATCAAAGCCTATTCTATAAGTAGTACTAGTAGCCTAACCTGTAGCACATTCTCCACCACCTCCTAATGAATATTTCAAGGGCTTAACAAAAGGGCTGTAATTACTAATTAGTATTCTTAAATTTGTAGTAGCACAATATTTTCTAAATACTATATTTATTTTTAAATATAAGATTTAATTTATAGTGTAATTTTATACTGTAAATTAAATCTTATATTTAAAATATAAGATGGAACTGTCAAATTATTTTTTGAAAGACAAAAAAGATCTTATAGTCAAACTATGAGAACTGAGCTTTTATTATATGAAGAATGTAGGTTTGTTAGGTCTGAATCTTCAAGATATCCTTGTTCTTTGTTACCTAAACCACCATCTGTCATTTACATGCCAGCACCAAACAAATCAATTCCCCAACAAACTTTACCAAAAGTACCTCCTATTATTGATTCACCAGCACCTACGGTAGCCCCACAACTAACAAACGTTTCAATTCAAGGAGTTGACAATTCTTTAAATATCCTATAAACAAGTTATGAAAAGGATGAATACTTGAGATCAATAGAGTCTCCAACCTATTTATCTCTTGGGAAACCAGGGAAACCTTATGTTATAAACGTTTTGAAAAATGTTTTTCAAATTGACAAACAAACTTTGTAAATGGAATTTTACTATGAGAAATATACCCTTTAGAGAGAAAGGTTTTTAGAAAAATTTAAAAAATCTGTTAGAAAAGAAATTCAAGAAAAATTCTACAGATTTCTTGAAAAAATACAAGAAAATATCCCATTTTTTGATTGGTTTGATGCCTATGCTCAAGATTAAAATTTGGAATTTCCTTGCAATATCAATATGACAATTATAAAATGGAAATCTTTTGAAGGACAAACTATTTCTTCTGAGTTTCTTCCACCAAGAACCGTGCAGATTCCATAATTGATGGATGAAAAAGGTCACCCTATTCTGGCTGCACCATTTAAATACAAAAATCTTGAAAATTTCATTGATGCAAGGGATATTAAAAATATTGTTGAGCAAAACAATTACACTAACCAATATCTTCAGATATTGGGTGATTATTTTGTTCAAACACCAATTTCTTCAAATAAGGTCGAAACTAGATTTGAAACACCACTTTTCAAACCCTTTCAAATCAATCGGAGACTCAAGTCAGAAATTCAACCTAAAATGAAATATGATTTATTAAAAAGGGTTGAACAACAAATCGGCCAACTCCAAACTATAATTGTCCCTGAAACACCTCGAGCGTCATCAACATCTAAAACAAAAAATATTATGACTTTTGAAAAAGATTCCCACAACGGAGATACAGACTCTAACCATTCTGAGTCGCAACTCCAGATCAACCATCAACACTGGAAACGGCCTTCAAAACTCTACTACCCTAGAGCTAGCCCTCCAGACATTCTGGTTGAAGAACGAATTAACCAAAACTTCAAGTCATTCAATTCTGATAACATTTATGAATGGAACATAGATGGTCAAAGTGAATCAAACATTCTTCAAACTCTTCAACACATGACCATGGTAAGTACAGCTTACCAAACTACAAACGATTTTACAGATGAAATGATCACTAATCTTTTAGTTTCTGGTTTTACTGGACAACTTAAAGGTTGGTAGGATAACTATCTTTCTTTTGAAGATAAAAATACCATTTTTACATATGTTAAAATTGAATCTAATGGAACACCCATTACCTCAAATGGCGAACCTATTCTTGATTCCATAAACACTCTTATTTATACAATTATTAAACATTTTGTTGGAGATCCATCTATCTGGAAAGGTAGATTGGTTGAACTTCTTTCAAATCTTAAATGCAGTACCCTATCTGATTTCAAATGGTATAGAGATACTCTTTTGACCAAAGTACTCACTAGAGATGATGCTGATAAACCATTTTGGAAAGAAAAATTCCTAACTAGATTACCTAAATCTTTAGGTAATAAAGTTATAGAAAAATTTAGAAACCAAAATAATGGCAACATCCCTTATGAGCACTTGACATATGGTCAATTAATCTCTTATGTCCAAAAAATTACTCTTAAAATTTGTCAGGATCATAAAACCCAACATCAACTTGCAAAAGAAAAAACTACAAGTTGGAAAGAATTGAGAACTTTTTGTGAACAATTTGGCTTTCCTCCTTGTAAACATTTCAAACCTCACCGTAAACCTTACCACAAAAAGTAAAAACATGCCTACCAAAAGTATAAACCCAATACACCTCCTTGTAGGCTTGAAAAGGAATTACGCTCCAAACCAAAAGTTGATTTTCCTAAACAAAAAAAAGGTTACTTATTTTAAATGTGGTAAACCGCGTCATATTTCCAAATATTGCCATTTGAAACGAAAATTAAAGATTAAGAGTATTGAAGAACCTTTTCTTGAATAAATAAATAATCTTTTGATTAAAACTTTTGAGTCTGAATCTGAATCAAGTTCTTCTAAAGATCTTAATCAAATTCAAAATGAAGATCTTCCAAAAAACTCTTCTTTAAAAATTAATGTTATCATGAAGGAACAAGATTTACTTCTTGATATCACTAGTAAACTTCCAAATTCTGATAAAGGAGAATATTTGTTCAAACTAAGAGAAATTCTTAATCAAACTCTAAACCTTTTGTTCTTTTCAACAAATATGATTTAACAGACATTTTAAACAAGTTCAAACATTCTATTAAACCAATAACAATCCAAGACCTTCAGTACGAGGTAAAAGATCTCAAAGCTTAAATTCGTTTCATTAAACTTCAATAAGATACCCATGCATTTGCTATACCCCAAACTGAAGGGCAACAAAAAACACCATCCAACCAGGAAGAGGATAATCTTTCTGAAGCATTTTTAAACTTGATTTCAAAAATATCAATTCAAAAGTTTTATGTTCTCGCCAAGATCATTATTAATGATGATTTTATCTTTGAACAAACTGTTTTGTTTGACACAGGAGCTGATTCTAATTGTTTTAAAGAAGGAATCATTACTACAAAATATTTTGAAAAAAAAAACTAAAAGGTGTAATGACGTTAATGGGTCATGTCTAGACGTCAAGTACAAAGTTTCAAACGTTGTTGTTGAAAAAGAAAGTTTAAAGATTCAAACCCCGTTTGTATTAGTTAAAGATATGGGAACCCAGATCATTCTAGGGGCACTACTTGCAAGGCTATTATTCCCATATATAACTGATGAAAATGGAATTTCAAAAGAACATTTGGGTAAAACTATTTTGTTTCCTTTTACTCAAAAATCCAGAGTTAAAGAATTAAATCTTATTTCTTCAAAATGACAACAAATTAATTTTTTGAAGGAAGATATTTCTTATAAATATATTGAAATACAATTGTGTCATATGCAAATTAAGCAAAGAATTAAAACTTGTCTTGAGAAAATCCATCAAACAATTTGTTCAGATTTACCAAATGTTTTTTGGAATCGCAAAACGAATACCAATTAAGGCGCGAAAAAATCAAATAACGGCAGAACTTCTTGAAACCTGTAAAAAGGAAATTCAAGAACTTCTGAATAAGAAATTGATATAAAAATCTAGAAGCCCTTGGTCTTGTGCTGCTTTTTATGTAAATAAAAATGTAGAAATCGAGGGTGGAGCTCCTAGACTTGTAATCAATTACAAACCATTAAACGAAGTGTTACAATGGATTAGGTATCCAATTCCAAACAAATCTAATTTACTTAAATGTTTGTATGTTGTAAAATTTTTCCAAAATTCGACATGTAATCTGGATTTTGGCATATTCAAATTTCTAAAAATGATAGGTATAAAACTGCTTTTACTATGCCTTTTGATCAGTATGAGTGGAATGTTATGCCTTTTGATTTAAAAAATGCTCCTTCTGAATTCCAAAGGATCATGAATAAAATTTTCAATGATTATAGTCAATTCATTATTATTTACATTGATGATGTCTTGATCTATTCTCATTCGATAGAACAACATTTTAAACATATTTATCAATTTATGAAAATTGCAGAAACAAATGGTGTAGTAGTCTCTAAACCTAAAATTAGTCTTTTTCAAACTAAGGTTAGGTTTCTTGGTCTTTGGATATACCAAGGGTCCATAGCGCCCATTGAACGTGCAATTCAGTTTGTTGATAAATTTCCCAATCAAATCATTGATAAAACTCAACTTTAAAGATTTTTGGTATGTTTAAAAAATGTTGCTGAGTTTATTCCTCATCTTAGCAATTTTATTAAACCACTTCACCAGCGTCTTAAAACAAATCCTTCTCCATAGATGAATGTTCATTCAAATGTTGTTAAGCATATCAAACTTTGGGTTAAGGAGCTTCCTTGTCTTAGTCTTCCCGACCCATCTACTTATAAAATCGTTGAAACCGATACCTCTGACATTGGTTATGGTGGCATTCTTAAACAACATATAGACGGCAAAGAAAAAATTGTGTCTTTCACGTTTAAACATTGGAATACTACACAACAGAATTATTCTACAATTAAAAAAGAAATTTTGGCAATTGTTTTATGCATTTCCAAATTTCAATATGATCTTTTAAACCAGAGGTTTTTAGTTCGCATTGATTGTAAATCGGCAAAAGCCGTTTTACAAGAAGATGTTAAAAACCTTGCATCTAAACAAACTTTTGCCAAATGGCTAGCAATCTTAAGTGTTTTTAATTTTGACATTGAATTTATCAAAGACACTTCAAACTCTTTACCAGATTTCCTCACCCATGAGTTTTTATAGGGCAGGTAGTAAATATGAGTGAAAACCAAACCACTAAACAAAATGCCCAGAAAAAGGAAAGATCATGACGATAAACAGAGTGATGAACTCAAGGGTGTCCTGCAACATTCCCAGAATCAAACAGTCTCTAATGAAAGTCTGGAGGCAATCATGCAACAACTTTTGCAACAATTTGAATCCCAAATGCAAGGATCTCAACAGCAGAAGCAATCTCAAATGGAGTCATCCACTCCATCTGGATCATCAATTCAAAAACCTCAAACAGAAGCAACTTCTACAAAAAAGACTTTAGAGTCTTATGCACAAGACAACATCCAGAAGTAACCAGACCAAACATGGGAACATGTGGTGACAAAAGGGAAAAACACAGCCCTTGTACCATTTTCCCAAGGAGATCTAACTAAATAGGAGTATGACAGGCTAAACCAAGCACCTTCTAACATAAGGTTTTGGTCAAAATCATCTACTTCTCTAACTCAGAAACAACTAACAACTGCAGTTTCTTCATCCGAAGCAATTGTTAGTCAATCCCAAATACAAGCAAACATGCATACGCCTTATTTTCATAAAGAAAGCTATTGAAAACATATACTTCAAGTGGAACCAGAGTTTTTCCACCAAAATCCAAATCAGGTAGCTTTAAATGTCTTTCCTCCGGGATTTCATTTTAGGTCTTCTGATTTGAGAAAAACACGAGAATGGTATGAGCTAATATTGGTTCATTCTGAGTCCATTAAAATTGAAAGAAAAACGGACAAAAAGACTAGACCTATGATTACTCATTCTAGTCTCCAGATTTTAAAAGTTCTTACCCCTTCCTAGTAGGTACAATATTTATATAAACCAAAATTTTGGGAAATTAAATATGAATCCAAAGGATATAATTATTGGGATTATGCTGATGCATGGTCCAATGTCTTTTGGGATCAAAATGAACTTTTTTCACATACTTGATTTATCTATTTCAAAACAAAAATTGAGTATGATTTTTCTCAATGGTTTGTTTATTGGTGGGGATTCTTTGGTCTAGTACTAGAGATTTTGCCGCCAAAGGTTGTACAAGCCTTTGACTTATTTAAACAAAAATTCAACATTGGTGAGAATCCTTTTCCAATTGCTCGTCACTATTCTTCAAAACTATTTGTATCCTGGGTTTTTTCCTGGAGTTACAGATTTTCTCAAACAAACCAAGGATTAACCCTCTTACCAACTCTACAAAGATTTCCTTTGGTAAGATGGTGGGCCACATTTGACATCAGTAGGATTGACAATAGAGCAGTTGACAAATGGTTTAAGGAAAATCCTCAACATCTTTGTATGATGGAATAAAGCAAATTCTTGAATCAAAGATCAAGGATTCAGTCTATCTTGGCGGCAACTACGGAAAAGACCAACCTTATTACCAACTCAACTCAATCCTACAAATCCTACAACAGCAAAAATCAAATGGCTTTGACAAGTTAACCAGTCTCTTCAGTAGCCTCAGACAATCAAAAGGATGATGAAGAAGAATATGTTGAAGATTTGGATGAAGATTAAACTCCCGAAGACTTAGAATTATGTTTGAGTTTTCGTTGTAACTATGCAAACTAGCACTATAGCATCACATGTGTCCAATGTCACTGTAGTGTCGGCAGTACTGTACAAATAGTGTTTATTGAAATTTTTCAAACAGTGTCAGTCACTAATAGGTCAACGGTCAAACACTGTTCAAACAGTAACTCGTTTGTCTATTTAAATGGATTCAGTCTCACTTCAGAGGCAGGTTCGATTAGGCTCAGCTTAGAGAAAGAATCTAGAGAGAGATGCTCTGCTAGGCTAGATGAGTTTCCTTCCTTCTTCCTTCTATCTTTTTCCTTCCATCTGCAAGTGCTTATGTTTTATTTTCAATAAAATTAGTCAGTTTTATTCTATTTCTTTTCATCATATCCTTCTCCTCCTCTGATAAACTAGGGAGGTAGATCTTATGAAATGATCTTGGCTGGTTTTACCGCCTTTTTTTTCATATGCCCATCAGTTCATTTCAAAGAATCCCCACTCATGCATCATTTAAATTTTTAATTATGCCTTAAGAAGTTTGTCTTCTTCCCTTCTTCACATGGTCCTTCCTTCTCTATAGTTAGATCCACCTTCGAGCCCCTCCCCCATCTTACAAATTAAATCTTATATTTAAAATCGGAAAGTATTTTAAAAATAGTATAATGTTGTTGATAATTTTTGATTCAAGTGACAACTCATAACTCCTTAAATTGAAAGTTGTGGAATCTAACTCAAAAGGGTAGATAGTAGGTATACAGGCCTTCCTTAGTGGTGGAAGAATGCTAGATTAGTGGCAAAATTTTAAAAAATAAAAAGATTACAATGCTGCACAATTATAAGAAAACCAAATGCTTAATGAGTTATATTGTGGGAGCAAGTTTACATGGCATTCACCTTGCTTTTTTATTTACATGTAAAAAAAGATCTGAAATTTAAAAAATAAAAAGCAGAATAAAAAATGTTTTGAAAAATCTGCTGTTACAAAAATTTTTGTTTAAAGGCCTGAAAACCCATGTTCTTTAGTGCATGCAACCATCTTTAGATGCGTGTCACCTTTTTTCAGTTATGTGCAAAAGAATATAAATTGTGATTGGATCCTTAAACAAATTCCCTGTACTTTCAGACAATAAATTCACAATGAGATCTTTTTTCAGGCATTCTCATATATAAAGAGCTTAGATGTTCTATTTATTTTATGAAGATACAAGAGATGAGATAAGGAAGATGAAGAAACACAAGAGAGAATTGGAAGGAAAAAGGGAGTGATTCTTATTCATCTTAAGCTTACAATCACTAAATACATGTTCACTATTTATAGGCTACAAATCTTTAAATTACATTTCAAGAGTTACACAAAGAATAAATCAAAATATGATAATTGTAAAATATATTACATTAGGAGGTTATGTGTATTAATCATAAGAAACTCACCAAAAGCCATTAATTTGTAGGTTATATAGCTTTAATTAGAGAACTCTAAAAGACACTTTTGAAAAACTATGGACATCCAGAGTAAATATTGGAATATTTATAATACTCCCCTTGGATGTCCATATATAAACAAGTAGTGTGAAAACCTTACTAGGAAAAACATAATGTGACAAAAACCTAATGAAGGAAAAATAGATCACAATACATATTGAGATTGCCTAATTAAAAACCTTACTAGGAAAATCTCATGGGACAAAACCTTAGTTAAGAAAGAGTACAATATGATCTTTACTTCCCATGATAACAATACTTTTACTCCCCTTGATGACAATACTTTTTACCCCCTTATGACAGTATTACTCATTAACTTGTCATACATCTAGAGAGTATACTGATTTCCCAAATGTGACTACTATCAATAATTTTTCAAGTTGCATATTTTTTAGGTCCCTAGACCTCTTTCGAGGTTTTTACAATTAGTTATGTCTCGACACTCTTTTGGAGTAACTACCTCCGCAATATGATCATCTTAATTACATGCTCCTTTTTTATCCATGAAAAATCTTCTAGTTTTTTAGTAGATGTTAATATGTGATTCATATATATATATACAAACCTCCCTCCTTCTTGTACATCAAAAAATAGTAACCAATATATAGTAGGTCAATAATTTATCTTGCACTTTTAGAAGCCTAAATGCTTCATAGTTCACATAAAATCATGAATTTCAATCTAATTGGGCTTTCACTTTCTGGCCCTTTAATGAATGGAAACTCTAATGTAAATCTATAGTTTATAAATTTTCATGATCAATTATTTTTCTGCCCAACAAATGAAATTTTTTTTATTATTAGTTCTTCAAGAACAATATCAATTTTTCTGTTAGTTCTTCGACAACTACTATATCAATATAGTTCTTTAGGAACTACAATGTATTGTTATATCACTATTCGTTGCTCATTAAAAATATATGGTTAAGGGGCAAAACTACCTATATAAATTTTTCTGAATGTGTGCCTAGGACCATATACTTTCTTCATGTACAAAAATGTCCATGAACTCTTCTAAATGGGACAAAAATACCACCTCTATTAAATGATGCAAGACAACACCACTTTTTAATATAGTGGGCCCTATAATATTATTTTCAAATAATTATTTAATTAAAAACTCACATTCACTCTCTCCCTTACCCCCTCTTTCCAGTCCTCTCTCTTCCCCCACCTTCTTCTGTCAACCCGTAGTCCTTCTTCTTTATCTCTAAATTTCAGTCACAAATCTCACTCATCAAGCACCTCAACCATATACCTCGTTCTGTAACCCCCTACCTTATAATCTATAATTATAATTCAAAAATACATAATTAAGTTAAATTAGAGACCGATGATTAATACAAAATTTGTTTAAGTTCTCATTTCAAGACAAGGACCCGCCTTGAAATAATGTGGGTTTTCAAAATTTCTTTCAAAACCTGTTCGATCCAGTCTCATACTGACATTTCAAATATAATTAACGTATTCAGTTAAGTCACATTTATACATATCAGAGTGTAAACCAAAATTACTGGCAACCCCGAGGTTTCCATATATTAGCTAAAGGGTCTACTGGGCATAATCACCCCTTACAAGTTCCCATTCAGGGGATTACATATCCTTATCCAAAATAATATTTACAAAAAGGTACAGTAATCCCAACCAAAATATGACAACTATCCATCAAACTAAAGAAAACTAGCTGCCCTTGGTTGGTTGCTTATCCTTTGAGCCGCTCGCCCTGGCTGTAGGTTAGTGAATGGAATAAATAAGATTCAAGAGAAACCCAGTAGTAACAAATCACTCATACAACATATAATCATAT
Source organism: Inga oerstediana (assembly GCA_963210345.1). Taxonomy (NCBI): domain Eukaryota; kingdom Viridiplantae; phylum Streptophyta; class Magnoliopsida; order Fabales; family Fabaceae; genus Inga; species Inga oerstediana. The sequence goes on along the minus strand of OY723402.1, from coordinate 51,545,272 downwards.
AGCATACAAGTAAATCACCAAGCAGCAGTAGCATACACAGTGCCTTCACGGTATATACATAATCTTCACAGCATACACATAGCCTTCACGGCTTACACAATTACAACGGCAGCGGTAGGTGTGACTTGTGTCACGACCATGACTGTTCACACTGTAATACATATTGCCTTCACAGCTTACGCATTGCTTTCGTAGTATACACATTGCCTTCACGGCATACACATAGCCGTCACGGCTTACACATAACCTTCACGGCTTTGATATAGCCTTCACAGCTTTCACATAGTTTTCACAGTAGCAAACTTCACAGCATTTGCAATACACAATTCAATGATATGACAAACATATAATGCATTACACATTGAATAAGACAAAGTGTCACTGCCTTGTTTTTTCTGGGTGTTCTCTGGCATAGGTTGGCCACGTTCAGGGCAAATATCGAATCCTATCAACCAAAATTAAGGACATAGTGTCATTCTCTTTTCCAAACTCTTAATTTCAAAACACTTAAGGTTGGTTATCATTTGAGTCCCTTAGGTGGCCATAATAAGCTCAACGAAAGCCTAAAAGATTTGGGAAGAACTATATCAAAAACCACTTTCAAAAGTTCCAAAATGCTGATTTTTAGGAATTGGCTGCAGCCAATAAATTCTTTGGCTTTAGCCAAAATCAGGTCAGAAGTTTTTTGGCTACAGCCAAAAGCAGTCCAGAAGCTTTTGGGTTGCAGCCAGGAACTTTTGGCTGCGGCCAAGAAAATTCTGTTTCTTAGCAAAACTTCCAAAAATCATAAATAAGTCTAGAAAAATCGAAATGAGGTGATCCCAAGTCTTATGGAAAGCTATTGAAGTCCACTATATAGGAAAAATATGAATCACTGCTAATCATAACTACAAAAATACAGAATTACACGAAATCCCATACTGCTCCAAAATAGCTTCCAGTTTCAACCCCAAACTTTGGAAAATCATAACTCCCAGCACACATATCGAAATGGCATTCATTATGTGTCCATTTTGAAGCTTGGCGTGTGAACTATCAGATTGAAAAGTTTCAGAATTTTTAGACACCATTTTCTCATTCAAAACTTCCATGCAATCCAAATGCCCTGCACAGAGTTTACACTTGACAGAATTTCCAATTTTCAACCAATGTGTCCAATGGCTCCAAAATCAACAACCAAACCTATTCCCACACAATTTATAACAAGGAAACCATTGGGTTCACTAAAACAACTAAATTCACATCACATACACATATGTTTTGTTTCCAACCACATTACAAAACAAATCCACTAAATTGCCAAACTTCCCATTCAATGATCCAAACTAATCCAAACCAATTTCATTGTTCAAACCAAGCAACAAGACACTTGTTCTACTACTAAAACACCATGCATTACACAAGACCTTAATGACATGAAAGTTAGGGTTAAAATCCAGAAATTTTAAGGTTCAACCAATGATCACACTATATATACCAAAAGATAGCTATTTCTCACCTATTTCACTTTCCAAAGCTTGTTCTTTGATTCCACCACTTTCAATTTTTCTCAAGCTCTAAAACACCTTCTTTCAAAAACCTAAAACCATAGAGATAAAGCTCTCATCAACATGAACAACATTAAAGAATAGTACTTGAGAAAACATGGTCATTTCTAGAGTCAAAAACTGACCTGTTCCTTTCTCTTTCTTCTTTGGTTGGGACAAAAATGGAGTCTTGGGAGTGAGAAAATGAGATGAAGAGGATGATGCAAAATTTTAGCCCTTCAACTGCCCATTTAGTCGACTATGAAAGGGAGAGAGAAGAGAAATTGAATTAAAAATTCATGTTGGACCGTTTGACTCCACAAGATTGTGCCAAGTGTCCACATCTCACCATTTCTTCCATACACATGCAAGCATAGGATGATTCTCTCTATATCACATAAGCATTTGTCACACCTCTTAATCTCTTGTATTACTAGTGAGTTCCTTCTTCGGTTGCTGACTATTTGATCGGTAAATTGTCTTTTACCCACTTTGCCCCTGACTATGGGAATTCCTGTTGAATCACTACTTAACACATTCTTTAGCCCTAAATAACACTTCCATGCGCCATACCCTCCATTTTCTTCAATCTAGGTACTAATGCCACAATTAAGCTCAAATACAGGGTTTAGACACTGATTGTGACACATTCAAACCGTAATACACATTGTATTCTCCAAAAATGTTTATTTAACAATAATTACATTCACTTTTGAAGTCATTAGCCCTTAATCACATTTTGGGGCATTACATCTTCCTCTTTACATTGCAGCTCCCCTAAAAAACACCAACTTGATATTAGCACCAATGTTATCCCAACCTAAATAATCTATTAAATAACTATTTATAGCCTTTTATCCTATCACATTACTCCTCAGGCTATGATTCTCCATAAGCTTCTCTTTCATGATCTCCACCGTGATGTTCAACCTCAATGTCTTTTTGTCCATGGCCTTTCCCAGCGGTGTCACCCCTTCCCTGATTTAGGTGCCGCTATAGTATAGGTTAGTATTACTACTTCAAACCTGAGGGTAAAGACATTGGGATTCTTGACTAAGATATCAGCGATTAATGTCATGTTCAAATTGCTACTTTGAGTTGAATTTATGAGGTTACACCATTTAAACTCAATTGGGGCTATTTAACGTTGTACAAAATGAAACCAAATATTAAGAAGGTGACTACTTTGACTAATACGATAACGATGACACAATCGTAGCACTGGACGCAGTTTTACTATTTTCGAGACTTAAGGTGATCGTTAATGGGTTGATGCTCGTAGCTTCTACTAGAGTTAGTGAAAGACAATGGTGTTAAGGTCTTGATCTGCTCTCTTTTAGACATTCTTGAAAGTTGAGGGTTGACAGAAGAAGGTGGGGGAAGAGAGGGGGAGAGAGAGGATGATGATGAGGGAAGTAAGGGAGACAAAATGGGAGATTTTATTAAATAATCAATTAAAAATGTTCAAAGCTGAGACAAATTTCACTCTGAATGTGTTGATCTTATCCAATTAGGAAGGGTACATTATATAGGCTTAGGAGAGTAATGAAAGTAGTAAATAGGGGGATTACTGTAACATCCCAAATTTTATTCACCAATATGCCTTGTAATTATTTGAAGTAATCAATGAAATGGAATGGTAAATATACATGAGTTTGGAATTTAAGAAGCTAGTCAATTTCTATTTCCCTGAGAATTGGGCTAGAACAAATCATGAAATTAATTTTTGGGTGTTCCAAAAAGCTCAATATTGAAGCCCAAAATAGAGGAATAGTAAAGCACATTATTTGGCCCAATATTAAAGTTAATTTTGGCCATGAATGAAGAAAAGGAATAAGTTTTAAATCAAATCCAAGAAATATAATGGCAAAATTGTAAATTTTCCAACAAAGCATAAAGATTAATTATTTTTTAATTAATTGAAATTAATTTCAGTTAATTAAGGAAAATAAAGGATGAATATATATTTGGAATATTCTTGGTCAAATAAATCAAGGCTTAAGAAGTCAAAGTTGAACTTTTACATAAATTAATTAAGGAGATTGTGGAAAATATTGGAGCAATTATTATTTCCCTTATTCCTTATAAATTTCGCCTATTAAGAGAAAATAGGAGGGGAAATAATTATTGGAATCATAAATGTGCCAAGTGTCATTAATCCAAGCCAAGAGATTAAATAATAATTGAATAAAGCATGAGCACAAGTTAATTAAGCTTAAAATAATGTATATTGGTACATGTGGTTGCATAAATGGAATGAAGCCCAAATAGGTTATGAAGGACCCCTTTTAGGCGTCATTTGGGCCAAGGGAAAATGAAGCAACAATTATTTCAATGCTAATGAGAAGTTATGATACAATTAGAAGGAGATAAGGCCAAGTACAAGAGGCCATGTCATAAACCAATAAAATAACATTTCTTAAGGGTTATGTAATATTTTATTTAGCTCCATCTTCATCTTTCTCCATCCATTTTCACGCCTTCATCATCAAATAGAGAAAGAGAGAGAGAGAGAAGCTTAAGAAACTTGGAGAGAAAGGGAGCTCAAGGAAGAAAGATCAAAGGTAAGGCTTATACTTTCAAGTGATTTGCTTCCTAATTTGTGTAACAAACTCTCAAAGCTCTTGATCTCCATGAATAATCATGTGTATCAAGAAAATCTTCAAGGTTGAAGAGAGAGAGGGAGACACCTAGAGAGAGAAAGTCCAAAGATCAAGACGTAACTTCAAGAACTTCAACTCCTTTGGTGTGTTGGTGTTGTTGTTGTGGTTTTTGGCTTGATTTGTGGTTTGGTTGTTGACTTTGTAAGTTTGGGATATTGAAATCCTAAGGGTTTATATTATCCAAATTTCCTCAAATCATGTCTAGTAAGTGTTTAAATGATTCAATAAAGGAATAAGAGTAAAAAGGAGCAAGCTTTATGTGTTGAATCTCTAAAATCACTTTTTCCCTTTTCTTTAGAGCATATTTTGGCTAGAGCTGAAAATAGGGGTTAGGGCTAGAATTTCAGTAATCTGATGGTTTCATGGTGTTCATGAGGGAAAATTGTGTAAGGTTGAAATTGATCACTTTATGAGACAAGCCCTAGAAAGTGAAATTACAAAAATACCCCTAAAACCCTAATTAGGGGCTGTCAAGGGCAAAACAGACATTTGGTAGTGATTTTGCAAAAACTAAGGGCAAAAATTGATTCTACATGCAAAATTGTATTGGAATAGCTTAGGTCAAAATTTTTGAAAATGTACAGTCAGACCGGGTACAAAGGGACTTAGATCGGGTTCCTAGGGAAATTTCAGTAATTTTGCAGTTTTGAACTAATATAACGAACAAAAAAATTGGAAGAGTCTAAAGTGATACATAAATGGGTATTAACCTAATTCTCAACTTAGAATTTTAAGACCAGACTATTGAGCCTGAGCCGGATCGAACTAAGGACTTAATTGGACCTAAGGCAGTAACTCTATCTCTCATACACTATGTGAATATTGATATGTTGTATGTTGCTATATTCTGTGATATGAACACGGTACCTGGGGTACATTACCTAGCTGTGGTCTGGGACCCAGTTGAGGTACACAGAACGTAGGAGATCCAAAAAATCATTTGGCTCTGAGCATTGTGCACACACAATAGAGTATGGATTTTCATTTTATACTATATGGTGCATTTCATATCTAATTATTATATTATATATGATCGATTGTATGTTACAAATGAGATTAGTTTAACTTTTATCCTTTTTCAAAATTAAAAATATTCCAGCAAAAGCTAACAACTCCAAGGGCAAAATGGTAAAACTGGTAGCTGATAAGGTGTGCAGGTCAAGAGAACGGAGTTGTTCATATTTTGGACAAAATGGTAAATACTGGTTGCTAGGTTAGGGTTGGAATTTCAGTAATCTGTTGGTTATAGCATTTGGACTAAGTTTGACCGATCAAAAACACATTGCAAGTTCTCTGCCTTCAAAAAATAAATTCAGGTAGACTTGAACATAACTTCCGAAATCATCATAAGTCATCATTTAACCATAAATATATGATTAAACCTTTATTAAACTGTAAAAATACCCCTTGACCGAAATAGAAATAGAACCCCACCCCTATTAAAACTTATCCAAACAACAAACCAATCGGTTCAAAATGAAGGCTACACTGACCTCTACATGTTTCCGCAATTGGTTTAGAAATTCACTAGTATTCCAGCCAACTAGATAGCACCAAACTCCTATGATTAGAAAACTGAAACCGTATAAATAAAGCTCTCAGTGAGTAAATGAAGTTTACTGATGGCTTCGTCGGCTAAAAGAGGCAATTCGGGGTTAGAATTGGCTTCAGCGCTCAAGAATACAACTATATTCATCCTTCTCTTTCTTCTTCCATTTGCTCTATGTTTTCTCTATTTTCTCTTGCTCTTTAAGTGGCTATACGAAATTTATGAAGGGATGGAGGGCTAGGATTTGATCTTGGACCTTGATTAAATTAGACAAATCTTATGGGGTCTTACTTTTCAAGATCACTTTTTACTTTGCCACGCGTCATTCCACTTGTCCTTTCCTTCTTCTCTCTCTCCTTAGCCATCCTTATATTGTCAAGGAAAGGGAAGCCATTTAAATTCCCCTGACTCCTAAGTAAGGGAGGAAAAAGGTCAGGCGGCCTGTCAGGGGCTTGTGGCCTAGCCTATTTCTGGCCTGTTCTAGTCTGGCCTATCAGGCTAAAACGCCTGGCTCAGGCCATTTTGAAAGCCTGTTTTTGTTAAAAGGCCAGCCCTAGAGGCCTATCGGGCCATCCTGAGCCTGTTAAGGTATTTAAAAAAAACAATTAGTAGTGTAACGAAGGTGAAAAGGTAATTAGCCATCTATTTCATATGCCCTAACCCTAAATCCCTAAATCTTTATTCCTTCGGACTCTGAATGTGTCGCCTTCTCAAGCTTTTAGCCTCTCATTCGCACTCCGTCGCCATCCGTCCTTCTCACACTTCGTCCGTCCGTCCGACCCCATATACTTCTTTAGTGTTCATAAACGCGTCCACCGTCAACTATCTATCCTTCATATGGCCATCCTCTCTCTGTCGTCTTTTCGTCAGCTGTTAGCCATCAATTAAGTATCTGGTTTCATTATGTGTTTTGCTTCTGGTTTCATTATGCTATTTTAGGATTTCTGCTGTTCACTTTCAATTTTCTCATTTTTGTTTGATTTGGCTTGTTATTTCTTCTGGTTCAATTTGCTCAAGCATCACCACCAATTTCTTGAGTAAATCGTTGGGCTGAAGCTGGGCAAGAAGCAAGAACTCACCAATATCCATAAATCGTTAGGCTAAAGCTGGGTAAGCATAGATTTCTAATTTTTTTAAGGTGGATCATATCTTTTTGCTGCTTTGTATATTGTTCTTGTGATCTTGAATATGTGCTCCTTCATGATTATGAATGCTTGTTTCTGATTGCTTATAAATAAACCATGATTTTTTCTGCTTTTGACAGATCCAGATGAAATAAAACAGAAGAAGCTTCACGTTGACGCTTCCGCTGCCGAACTCACCAGTTCTAATTTGGTAATTCCTATTCGACTCCATATTCATTTTTTTTGTTAATGTGATTCTTTTCTATTTCTCTTAAGTGATGTAGAAGATTTTATAGGAAGGGAATGAGTAAAGTATGAATTGACCTTGGATTTTATAATTTCCTCCTGTTTTATTGTCTTTTCTCCTTTCATCATCATATTCTTCATTTTGCTATTGTAGATCGGTTGACATGTTTATCTAGACTTTTGAATATGTATTTTCAGGTTTCGTCCAAGGGTGCAAGTTGTCCATCTGATGCAACTTCATGTATATCATTAGTGGGGGAGGCCCCAGGTGGCGGTAAAGGAGAAGTGGATCTACAACACTTGGTTACAGATCAAGGTGTTCAATATCCTGCCAGTGGCCTTTATGTAACCCTCATCATAGTCAAGGGCGAGATTAGCGTTTAAACACATTTCAATATTTGAATAAGAAATCCAGAATAATTAAAAACCTTTTACAACACTTGTACAAATAGATCTCCATTCATTCATTTATTAAAACAATAGGCCTATTCGGTTTGTCACATATACAATATCAGAGTATCAGTAAAATTCCTAACATTCACTCGGGATAATAACATTAATCCAAGAGTTTGTACAGGGCATTATTGCCCATCTCAGTTTCCCATATCGAGGATTACACAAAACTACAATTCTATAGTCAATTCAATATATACATTCGTCCAAAATGATAAAAAACAAAAAACAAAAAAGATAGTAGTTAAGACTATGACCGGCAGTCCTAATCACCCTTATCCACTTGCTTGCCTCTTAATCTACTTGCCCTGTCTAAAAATGTTATTTGGAAAGAGTGAGATTCAAAAGAATCCTAGTAGCAACAGTTTACGTATATAATGCATATAAACAAAGTAAGTAAACATATATCATAATACAACATTTCAATATTCAAGGCCGGGCACACTGCCATGTCCCCTCACTGTATTCAAGGTCGGGCTCACGCCACATCCCCTCAACTGTATTCAATATTCAAGGTCGGGCTTACGCCACGTCCCTTCAACTGTATTCAATGACTAATGCAAACAAGCAATGCAATATACATGATATAGGATAAAGTGTCACTACCTTGGTCTTTTCGTTCTTGAGCAGAGGCATATGCCTTCTACGCTCCGGGAAAATATCAAATCCTAAAGTCATAATTAAGGATGAAGTGTTATTTTCTATTCCAATACTCAATTGACTTCTCAACACTTAGATTTAGTTATCAATAATAACCCTTAAGAAGCTACAAATGCCTTTAATAAAAGCCCTAAAAGGTTGGCAAACACTGGGTTGAAAACCACTTTTTAGAAGTGCAAAATACTCATATTTGGGGGTTGTCACAGCCCAAAAATCCACTGGCTGTGGCCAAAAATAGGTCTGAAACATTTGGGCTGTGGCCCAGAATCCGCTGGCCGCGGCCAAGAAAAATCCTGTTTCTTGGCTAAATTTTCAAAAATCATAACTAATTCTAGAAAAATAAAAATGAGGTGATTTGAAAGCCAAATAAAATCTATTTAAGTCCTCTTTACTGTAAAAATATGGGCCATTACTAGAAATCACCACACAATTCCAGAATTACACAAAACTCAACACTGCTCCAAAACAGAGTCCAGTTTTAGTCCCAAACTTTGGCAAAGCATAAATATAAGTTCAAAAAATTAAATGGCATGAATTATATGTCCATTTTGAAGCTTAGGATGTGAAATTTAAGACTGAAAAGTTTCATAATTTTCCAACACCATTTACTACTTCAAAACGTCCATGAAAAACTACTGCTAGCACAGAGTTCTCACTAACCAAAACTTGCAACTTTTAAAACTAAGTTTCCAATTGTTCAAATTTCACATCCAACACTACTCCCACACAATTTCTCATAAGGAATACAATGGCAACCACAAAATGACCAAAATCCCAACCTATCACCATGCCCTGTTTTGACCAATATACAAAGTTGCCAAACTTTACTTTTAAGCTTCAATTCAATGCAATTCATTCAAAACACTAAACAAGGCACTAATTCCATGACAACAACATGCCAACAACACAATGAACCTCATTTTAGAAATTCAAGGCAAAATTTCCAGAAAATCCAAACTTAACCAATGGCTACAAGACCTATATAGAAGGTTTGTCTTACTCACCTCTACAACTTTTCCAAAGGAGTTCTTTGATTCTCCAAACTCCAAAATTCCTTGAGAGCTCAAACACCACCAAATGAAAAATATAAAACCATGAAATTAAAGCTATCAACACAAGGAACAACTTTATAGAAGGGAGTTTTTCAATTAGAGGTCTTTAAGAGGGTCAAATGGCTTACCTTTTACCAAGAACTTCTTCTTTCCTTCAGCAATGGCAGCTCGAATTTGAGAGAGAGAAGAGAGAGATAAAGCTTGAAGAAGAAGGTGAAATGATGGCTAATCCTTCTCCATGCCTCTATCAGCCGAAAACAAGGGAAGAAGAGGAAGAAAAATAATTAACTAATGGGTTTTTGACTTTCTTACACCCTCTCTCATCCAATCTACTTGCCACATGTCAAAATTTTATTGGTCCTCCTCAAATAAGTAATTAATTAGTTACTCTAACCACTCCATTAGCCATCTAGTAACACATCTCATTTCTCTTTAGTTAGTAATTACTTTCTCCATTAATCACTAACTTCTGGCCAATAATTCCATTCTTTTAATTTTTCCATTGATTATGGCAAATTTACTTAAATTGCCACATAACACATAATTAATTCTTTTTCCTCTCCCATGCGCCATTTTTCCTTATTTTAGCCCAATAATTATTTCATCACATAATTATACTAAAATATAGGGTGTTGTGTATTCCCAATAACAAAGTCGGATCTCAAATCCGCTTTAATTTACCAAATTATCCACAATAATCGCCATTAGCCCTTAATCAAAATTTGGGGTGTTACACTTTATAGATACTACTATCCAGGTTTTTTGTAGCTGATTGAAGATGTTGTGCTATTTATCTTCTTTGGTTTTGATTAATTGTGTATTTATATTTGCACATATTTGTTAGATCTCATGTTTTGATGATAACAAAAGAATGGTTTGAAAAGGAAATGTTTAATAATCAAGTTTGAACTAAGTAATGACAGGAATAAGCTTACTTGAAGTAAGCATGAAAGTAATGAAGATTGGACAAGAGAAAATGCTGGGGAACTTGATCAGTAGCAAATCTTCTAAGGCATTACTCGAGGCGCTACTCGAGTAATGAGACAAAACTTGAAGTAACAGAGGAGAACTTCCAGTAACCTGCCACCATTACTCGAGGAACTACTCGAGTAACCAGGTAAAATTTCAAGGTTGCTCTCGGCCTGCTAATGTTACTCGAGGAGTTACTCAAGTAACCATGTGAAAACTTCCAGTTCCCTTCAAGTTATCAAAATGATACTCGAGGAGCTACCCGAGTAACCGTATGTACCTCTCGGCATTTTGTACCACTGCTAATGTTACTCGAGGAGTCACTCGAGTAACCAGGACAGAAACTTCCAGTTTGCCTTCAAGTTCTCCATGATACTCGAGGCGCTACTCGAGTAACCCTGTATTTGAAAATGTGTAACTCTCGGCACTTTGTACCACTGCCAATGTTACTCGAGGAGCTACTCGAGTAACAGCCTGAGGTAAGTTAAAACTTGAGGTTGGTATCCGATTAACTTGATTTCTTCTTATTTCATCATCCTCGAGTCCTTACTCGAGTATCTAAGTTTCTAATGTTTTATCTTAAGTAGATTCCTCGAGTATGTATCCCAGTATGCTCAAATATTTTCAAAGGAAAGTTCAAGTCATTACCCGGGTAAGTTATGTTCAAATGTCTCAGTTACTCGAGGTGCTACCCGAGTAACCTATGCAAAAATGTGTGTATTACTCGAGGAGCTACTCGAGTAATGAGGTAAGTGCTCTCGGCATTTTAATCCTGCCAACATTATTGGAGTAGAGTATCGAGTAATCAAAAGTTTTTCAAAGGATTACTCGAGGTGTTACCCGAGTAACTCATAAAGTTGTGAGTGCATTACTCGAGTAGCTACCCGAGTAAATAACTATTCCAAAGGTTTGAAATTTAGTTTACTCCATGCACTACCCGAGTAATCTTGTTTCTCTTCATTGACTTTCAAATACATAATGATTTCACGATGTTACTCGAGGAGCTACTCGAGTAAACTTCAAGGGTTACTCGAGGAGCTACTCGAGTAAGCATACCCAGAAATTTAGAAATCATTCAAACATTCATTGATTTGTTTCCTATATGATTAACCTTTCATTGTATTAGTATTCTTAGTCTATTTACAGATAAACAATGAAGGAATCACTTCAAGAGATGAAAGTCAAATCAAACGTTCAAATGCCAACCACCGCCAACGGATATTTTTCAAAAACTTGAAAAGTCAACAGTGGCTGCGCACTCACCAACGGATGAAAGGAAAACGTTCCAACGGTCATCCCCATCATATCTATATATATGGGAACTTTCAAACAGAGAAGAACAACTAAGCATCCATACGAACGAATCATTAAGTTCATTGCTCTGTTTTCACGTTGAAATTGTATTCATATGCTTCAGTGATTATCACTTACTCTTTGAGAGAGATATTTCATTCAAACTCAATATTTGTTATTGAGATAACTTAAGGTTATGGAACCTTGAGTTGGGATTGGATTACAACCTGTAAGGGGGAGCGAGTGTCCAGGTGTAAGGAACTTGCTTGTACTGTGGTGCCAAGAACCCACTGAATCTTGGAAGTTATAGTGAAACTCTCAGAGAAGCTCTGAGGACTGGACGTAGGTCAAAGTGGTTGTGACCGAACCAGTATAACTCCCGGTGTACACTTCGGTGATATTTCTCCTTACTCATTACTGTTTTAATTCTTTTGTCAAAGTTTTATATTTTCGAAAGAAATTTCAGTATCACCCAATTCACCCCCCTCTTGGGTGAAACGCTTGATCTTACATTTGGTATCAGAGCGTAGGTCTTCTTGTTAAGGTATAACAACCTAAGAAGGATCCAATGGCAAGCATGGGTGAAGGAATTCTTCCCGACGGAGCATCCATCACTAGACCTCCCGGTTTCAATGGAGAACACTTTTCTTTCTGGAAAGCAAAATTCAGAGTGTTCGTGATGGCTACTGAATATGGGCTATGGGATGTAATCGAGAGTGGAAATTATCAACCTACAAAGACTGTAGATTCTCAGAAAATTCCAAAGACGCCAGCGGAATATGATGAGAATGACAAGAAACTTATCACTCTAAATAGCAAGGCAATTCTGATGTTACAAAGCTCCTTGAGTCAAAATGAATACTTCAGAATCTGCACACTCCCAACAGCAAAGGAAATGTGGGAAGCTCTGGAAATAGCTCATGAAGGAACTTCGGGAATAAAGGAGAATCGAATCAACACCTTGATCACAGAATTCGATCTACTTCGAATGAAATCAGGTGAGTCAATTTCTGAATTCGAACTTAGATATACTCATCTTGTTAATCAACTTGCAGCACTTGGAAAAGCATATGATCAAAATATCCAAGTACGAAAGATTTTGAATATTCTTTCTAAAGAGTGGGAGGCCAAAGTCACTGCGATAGAAGAGGCAAAAGGAGAATCAATGAGATCAGTTGCTTCTCTATTTGGAAGTCTTTCTGAATATGAAAGCAAGTTAAAGTTCAAACGGGAACTAGACGACATCAGTGACAAAAGAAAGAAAGGTCTAGCTCTAAAAGCAAAAGAAGAAAATCAAGATGAAGTTGAGGAGTTTGATGATGATGAAATGGGCTTAATCATAAAACGATTCAGAAAGTTCTACAAGAAAGGTCAAGGCTACAAACACTTTCAAAAAGGAGGAACTAGCAACAAAGACCATATCATTTGCTATGAATGTGGTAAACCAGGACATATCAAATCAGAATGTCCAGAGCTCAATCAAAAGAGCAAAGAAAAGAGAAAAGGCAAATTCTTTAACAAAAAGAAGGCCTTTGTATCTGCTATATGGGGAGATAGTTCCTCAGACGAAGAAAGTGATGAGGAAGAAGTAGCCAACATATGTCTTGTTGCTCAAGAAGAGACAGAAGAAGAGGTAAATGATTCTGACCCTACCTATGATGAATTATTATCTGAATATAATGCTTTACATTCTGAATTCATCAAAGTAGTTAAAGAACTAATTGTTTTCAAAAAGAAAAACAAAGCTCTTGAAATTGAGCTTAAAGAAAGTTCAGAAAAGAATTGTGAAAATTGTTCTTCTTTGAAAAAGAAAAACATTGATCTCACAAAAACTCTTGAAAAGTTTACCAAAGGAAGTGAGATGCTAAGTGTGATTTTAAAAGAACAACGATTTGTAAATGACCGATCTGGTATTGGATATGATCCAAAATCAGATAAATGGAAAGGTAGAAATAAAGCAGGAGGTAAGTCATATTTGAATTATTTCCAGCATTCTGTGCATATATCAAATCCTTTTGCATTTTGTAATTACTGTAATAGAAAAGGTCATTATACCTCCTCATGCATTCATAAGAAGAAAGGAAACATAGGAACCTACAAATGGGTACCTAAAGGCACATATGTTCAGAAAATCATTTATACTAACCCAAAAGGACCCAAAAAGAAGTGGGTACCTAAAACTTAGTCATTTGATTGCAGGTATGTCTTAAAGCATCCAAAAATAACAAATGGTTCATAGACAGTGGATGCTCTAGACATATGACCGGAGATTTCGAAAGTTTTACCACATTACAACCTAAGGAAGGTGGAAAGGTAAAATTTGGAGGAAATCAATCCAGAAAAATAGCAGGAATTGGTGAAATCAAAAATGACAAAGGCATACAAATCAAAGATGTATATTACGTTGAAGGTCTGTGTCATAATTTGCTGAGCGTAAGTCAAAGTGCAGATAAAGACAACTGGATAATATTTGATTCAGAGGAATGTCTAATTATCAACAAGAATGACTTACAGCTTGATAAGAAAAATATCAAGGCTAAGCTCAGAGCAAAAAGGGAAGGTAACTGCTATACTCTAGATATTAGTAGAAATGAATCTGAAAATTGTTTTCTGAGTAATACCGATGAAAGTTGGCTATGGCATAAGAGATTGGCTCATGTCAATATGCATCAACTAGGTAAACTACTCAAAAAGGATTTAGTTCTTGGATTACCCAAAGTAAATTTCAAAAATGATTTGATTTGTGACGCATGTCAAAAGGGTAAACAAACTAAATCATCTTTCAAATTGAAAAATGAGATCTCAACAAATAGACCATTACAATTATTGCATATGGATTTAGTTGGTCCAGCAAGAGTAAAGAGTCTTGGTGGCAACTTGTATTCATTGGTCATTGTTGATGATTTTTCTAGATTTACATGGGTTATTTTTCTATCATCAAAAGATGAAACCTTTGAAGAATTTATTGTTTTTGCCAAGAAAGTGCAAAATGAGAAAGGTATGTCTATTGCAGGTATTAGGACTGATCATGGTGGAGAATTTGAGAATCAAGCCTTTGAAGAATATTGTGATACTAATGGCATTGATCACAATTTCTCTGCTCCAAGGACACCTCAACAAAATGGAGTTGTGGAACGCAAGAATAGAGTGCTCACTGAAATGGCTAGAGCAATGTTGAATGAAAAGAACGTGTCTCAAGTATTTTGGGCTGATGCTATGAGTACAGCATGTTATATCTCAAATAGAGCTTATGTTAGAACAAAGCTTGGAAAGACACCATACGAGCTATACAAAGGAAGGAAGCCAAACATTGCTCATCTACACATCTTCGGGTGTAAGTGCTTCATTCATAATAATGGTAAAGATAACTTAGGAAAATTTGACTCTAAAACTGATGAAGGAATTTTCTTAGGATACTCTAATCGAAGTAAAGCATATAGAATTTTCAATAAAAGAACTTGTGTTGTTGAAGAATCAATTCATGTTGTATTTGATGAATTTGAATCCTCTGACAAAACCATTGATGAAGAACAGGAAGTTGTTTTAAATCAAGAAAATGGTCAATCTATCTCTAAGTCTCTTATTCCAGAGGTTGATGAAACTAAGGATGAAGAACAATCCCTAGGTCAACCTAGAGCTTGGAAATACAACAAAAGTCATCCCTTAGATCAAGTCATAGGAGATGTAAATGAAGGGATCAAGACTAGAAATAGAATTTTCAATGAAGTATGTTTTTCTGCATTCATTTCTGAAATTGAACCTTCTAACATTGATGAAGCCCTATCAGACAATGATTGGGTCATAGCAATGCAAGAAGAACTAAATCAATTTGAAAGGAATCAAGTTTGGGATTTGGTGCCCCGACCCAAAGATCATACGATCATTGGTACTAAATGGGTATTCAAAAACAAACTCGATGAATCTGCAATTATTGTCAGAAACAAGGCAAGATTGGTGGCCAAAGGCTATAATCAGGAAGAAGGAATTGATTATGAGGAAACGTATGCTCCAGTGGCTAGATTGGAAGCTATACGTGTACTCTTAGCCTTTACATGCATCAAAGGATTCAAACTCTATCAAATGGATGTTAAGAGTGCTTTTCTAAATGGTTACATCATGGAGGAAGTGTATGTAGAACAACCTCCAGGTTTTGAAGATGTAACTAAACCGGACCATGTCTTCAAACTTAAAAAGGCTTTATATGGTTTAAAACAAGCTCCTAGAGCCTGGTATGAAAGGCTTAGTAAGTTTCTCATCGATCAAGGTTTTGTACGAGGAAAAGTTGATACAACATTATTTATAAATCGAAAACATGATGATTTTTAATTGTTCAAATATATGTTGATGATATTGTTTTCGGTGCTACTAATGAATCTCTATGTAAGGAATTTTCTGAGATAATGTAGGGAGAGTTTGAGATGTCAATGATGGGAGAATTGAATTTCTTTCTTGGCTTGCAAATCAAACAAAGAAAGAATGGAATCTTCATATCTCAAACAAAGTATTTAAAAGAGCTATTGAAGAAGTATGGAATGGATGAAGCAAATGGCTCGGACACACCTATGAGCTCAACAACGTTGCTTGATGCTGATGTCAAAGGGAAAGACTACAATATCACAAAATATAGAGGAATGATTGGATCATTACTCTATCTCACGGCAAGCAGACCGGACATCCAATTTAGTGTTGGCATATGTGCAAGATATCAATCTGCACCAAAGGAATCACATGCTGAAACGGTCAAACGAATCTTTAGATACCTTGCTGACACACCAGAATTGGGTCTGTGGTATCCCAAAGGAAGAAGTGAATATTTAATTGCTTATTCAGATTCTGATCACGGAGGATACAAGACAGACAGAAAAAGCACCAGTGGACAAGGGCAATTCCCTGGAGGATCTCTTGTATCATGGTTCAGCAAGAAACAAAATACAGTGTCTCTTTCGTCAACGGAAGCCGAATATGTTGCAGTCTCAAGTTGTTGTGCACAAGTGATATGGTTAAAACAACAACTACAAGACCTTGGTATTTATCTCAAAGAAATACCAATATACTGTGACAACACTAGTACGATAAGCTTGGCAAAGAATCCAGTTCAACACTCTAGAACCAAGCATATCGATGTCAGGCATCACTTCATCAGAGATCATGTTCAAAAGAAAGATGTGAAAGTGATATTCATTCCTACTCATCTTCAATTAGCCGATATCTTCACAAAACCCCTCGCAAAAGATCAATTTCTATACATTAGAAGAGAATTGGGAATGAAATGTGTTTTGCAGGAAGGTAAAAATTCTGTTTTGAGAAACAAAAACAGAGGTGATCAGAGGACACATTTACTGGAGTACCAACTTGAAGTAATGTGTGACAGAAAAGCAATACCCGAGGACCAACTTGAAGTAAAGAAGTACTTTACTCGAGTATGTACTCGAGTAATGGCCCCCAAAACTGGAAGTAACGGATCAAGTTACTTGATTTTCAAATGTAACGGTTCAGATCTTAAAGAAATGAAGAGTCAGAAGCGGTAAAGCTATTTACTCGAGGCAGGCCTCGAGTAAACTTGAAGATTACTCGAGGAAGGCCTCGAGTAATGACGGAGCTCAGATTCTCAAAAGGTTAAATAATGACTCAAATCTGAATCAAATGGACTATGAATGATCGAGGGAATATCCATGGATGATTACTATATTATTCATGCCAGGTACGCAATTTAAATGAATTATTTTTGAATTTTTATGTATGAACACCCGAGGAAGGCCTCGAGTAACATTGAATGTTACTCGAGTAAGGCCTCGAGTAAAGTCGGGATTTAGGTCTTTATCTTGCGCAAACTCGGTCATTTCCACAAAATCTCCTCGAGTAAATCACTATACACCCTTTCAAAAACTTTTCCCAATCGATTCCTAGTCCCATTTCCGTCAAAACCCAACTGATTTCAAGTCCAAAAACTTCCTATTTTGTTCAAAATCCGTCTGCCCTATTCTCGCGACAGTTACCCTGTTTCTGAGATTTCTGATTTTTCTGTGATTCAAAATGGTTAGAACCAAGAATCTCAACTTCACAGACTCCTCTGATTCTCAGCAAAAACCTGATCTTCTTTCTCCTCCTCCAACAAAGAGAAGAAAGTTGATTCCTAGATCAAAAGCCAAAACCCCTCTTAAACCTCAACAACCTAAAACCAAAGGTGTGGTGATCAAAGAGCCTATTGTAACTAGGGCTCAGTCTAAAAAGAGCACATCTACTGGAAGAAGTAAAGGTGTCAAAACTCCCCCACCTTCTCACTCAGACTCATCCACACCTTCTTTTACTCCAAAACCTCCCAAGAAGCCAAAGTATGACAAAAATGTGGCTAAGGCAATGGCTGGGATCATTGACCAATTGGATAAGGGTCAATCATCCAAGAAATCCAAGATTCCAGAGGCAGAGATCACTACCCCTCCAAAGGGATTCAATGTGGGGAAACTGGTGGAGTCTCTCAAGTACCAGACACAGTTCTCCAGAAGGAAAGTGTGTAAAACACACTACGTTGATCTGAAGCTTCTTCAAGAGGTAGTAAAGTTTGATCTTAGTCCTTATCTTGATCCATTTATGCCTTGGTTATCTGTCAGATTGCCTTTTTGCACAAAGGTAATCACCCATTTTTACTGTAACCTAGAAATCACTGATGAGCCTGACCGAACCTCAGTTGAGGAAGAGATGACCACCTCAGTGAGAGGTCAAAAAATTCTTATATCCCCTTCTAGGATCAATCTATGGTTAGGAATTGAGAATCCCCCTGATGATATTTATTCTGAACTTGAGCCAAATCAGATTTTTACCATTCTCAAACCCGGTGAGTTAGTTGGCCCCCTAAACTTTAAACCGAGTGACATGTGTGATCACCATAGGGTCCTTTGGTACATCTACTCTAGGTCCCTTGTGAACAAAGCCAACAACTATACCCACTTCTCGGATAGGGACTATAGATGGTTTGCTTCACTCCTCTTGAAAGAAGAAAAGGATCTAGGAGAGTATATATTCTCAGAGATGAAGAGGTATAAGGTGGATGGGAAAGGGACTACTCCAATGCCATATCCCCAAATTGTGTCTCTTATCCTGAAAGAGAACAAAATATGGTACTTGGATAGTAAGGAGCCAGTTGAGAGGATGACCCCAGTGGGGAGGAACCAGATTGGTAAATTGAACATCGACATCCCTCTTAAAGGCCTGATGGAGTCTGGGTCCAAGAAGAAAAGAAAGGCTACTGAGGCAGAAACCAGTAGAATGGATGACACTCAGTCATCGGCTCCAGCCGCTACTACATCCTCACCATCTTTCCTGAATGCCACTCTCCAGCACTTTATGGAGAATATGCTCAGAGGCTTTCATGTGGATATAGCCAACACCAATGCTGAACTCATAACCCACATGAACACCAAAATGGGAGAGTTGGTTGAAAGAATGGATCGAAGGCACGAGGAGCTACTAACAGAGCAACGTGCCCAGGGAGAGACTCTGAGACTGATACTGGCACGGTTGGATTCTCTGGGTCCTGGACCTTCTGCCGGTCCCTCATCATCTGCACCACCACCTCCAGAAGAACCTCCTTCAGACATTCCTATTCCTGAGGCTGAACCTTCTACCCCGCTGGTTTCTGATCCACTTGAGCCCCAAGAGAAAGATGTTTTATTCACAGTGGATGATCCTGATACCCACGAAACCACTCACATTATCCTTGATCATTCACCTCAAAAGCCACAGCCTGAGACCACTCCTAAACCTATTCCCTCTCCTACCCAAACAGAGGTAGTATCATCTTCTTCTTCTGAGCATCTCACTCCAACTTTTGACACAACTCCAGAAGCTGAGACTCAGATCACCCCGGAAGGAGAAACCTCAACTATGGTTGTCTTCCAACCTTCTCTTCCCGGCGAAGATATCCATATACCTCCACTTCATCTGCCTGATCCTGTACCATCTAGTTCATTTGATTCTCTAGAATCAAATGATTCCTTGGTCCTTCCAGCAACACCAATCTCCATGGCCAAGCCTCCTAGCCCTCCACTTGATTGATGAAGCCAAAAAGGGGGAGAAGAGCTTGAGAATGATTTTGTGGATTTGTCCTTGCTTTTCATGGGGATTTGGTTGTATATGGGCTTTAGGGTGCATTTTGTTATTAATCCTTCTTGAACTTAACTTGTAATTTGAATTTCTTAAATTTCAATACAAGTATGTTTTTAATTATGACTTCATTTGATTTCATTTAAGTTTGAGATTTGTGATACTTGTTTGGACTAATGAAGTTGTTATGTATGCAAGGTTTAATCAACTTATTAAGAAATAATTAATTAAGAATCCAATTTGAAAAACCATGTTCAAAATCACCAAGTTTTGTCATCATCAAAAAGGGGGAGAATGTTAGATCTCATGTTTTGATGATAATAAAAGAATGGTTTGAAAAGGAAATGTTTAATAATCAAGTTTGAACTAAGTAATGACAGGAATAAGCTTACTTGAAGTAAGCATGAAAGTAATGAAGATTGGACAAGAGAAAATGCTGGGGAACTTGATCAGTAGCAAATCTTCTAAGGCATTACTCGAGGCGCTACTCGAGTAATGAGACAAAACTTGAAGTAACAGAGGAGAACTTCCAGTAACCTGCCACCATTACTCGAGGAACTACTCGAGTAACCAGGTAAAATTTCAAGGTTGCTCTCGGCCTGCTAATGTTACTCGAGGAGTTACTCGAGTAACCATGTGAAAACTTCCAGTTGCCTTCAAGTTATCAAAATGATACTCGAGGAGCTACCCGAGTAACCGTATGTACCTCTCGGCATTTTGTACCACTGCTAATGTTACTCGAGGAGTCACTCGAGTAACCAGGACAGAAACTTCCAGTTTGCCTTCAAGTTCTCCATGATACTCGAGGCGCTACTCGAGTAACCCTGTATTTGAAAATGTGTAACTCTCGGCACTTTGTACCACTGCCAATGTTACTCGAGGAGCTACTCGAGTAACAGCCTGAGGTAAGTTAAAACTTGAGGTTGGTATCCGATTAACTTGATTTCTTCTTATTTCATCATCCTCGAGTCCTTACTCGAGTATCTAAGTTTCTAATGTTTTATCTTAAGTGGATTCCTCGAGTATGTATCCCAGTATGCTCAAATATTTTCAAAGGAAAGTTCAAGTCATTACCCGGGTAAGTTATGTTCAAATGTCTCAGTTACTCGAGGTGCTACCCGAGTAACCTATGCAAAAATGTGTGTATTACTCGAGGAGCTACTCGAGTAATGAGGTAAGTGCTCTCGGCATTTTAATCCTGCCAACATTATTGGAGTAGAGTATCGAGTAATCAAAAGTTTTTCAAAGGATTACTCGAGGTGTTACCCGAGTAACTCATAAAGTTGTGAGTGCATTACTCGAGTAGCTACCCGAGTAAATAACTATTCCAAAGGTTTGAAATTTAGTTTACTCCATGCACTACCCGAGTAATCTTGTTTCTCTTCATTGACTTTCAAATACATAATGATTTCACGATGTTACTCGAGGAGCTACTCGAGTAAACTTCAAGGGTTACTCGAGGAGCTACTCGAGTAAGCATACCCAGAAATTTAGAAATCATTCAAACATTCATTGATTTGTTTCCTATATGATTAACCTTTCATTGTATTAGTATTCTTAGTCTATTTACAGATAAACAATGAAGGAATCACTTCAAGAGATGAAAGTCAAATCAAACGTTCAAATGCCAACCACCGCCAACGGATATTTTTCAAAAACTTGAAAAGTCAACAGTGGCTGCGCACTCACCAACGGACGAAAGGAAAACGTTCCAACGGTCATCCCCATCATATCTATATATATGGGAACTTTCAAACAGAGAAGAACAACTAAGCATCCATACGAACGAATCATTAAGTTCATTGCTCTGTTTTCACGTTGAAATTGTATTCATATGCTTCAGTGATTATCACTTACTCTTTGAGAGAGATATTTCATTCAAACTCAATATTTGTTATTGAGATAACTTAAGGTTGTGGAACCTTGAGTTGGGATTGGATTACAACCTGTAAGGGGGAGCGAGTGTCCAGGTGTAAGGAACTTGCTTGTACTGTGGTGCCAAGAACCCACTGAATCTTGGAAGTTATAGTGAAACTCTCAGAGAAGCTCTGAGGACTGGACGTAGGTCAAAGTGGTTGTGACCGAACCAGTATAACTCCCGGTGTACACTTCGGTGATATTTCTCCTTACTCATTACTGTTTTAATTCTTTTGTCAAAGTTTTATATTTTCGAAAGAAATTTCAGTATCACCCAATTCACCCCCCCTCTTAGGTGAAACGCTTGATCTTACAGAAATGGCTTAAAGTCATATAGATAAATGTCTATGAATTCTTTCAAAATGAAAACAAGTGATTATTGAGCCATAAGTGCCGCGAGTAGTTACATAATCAAATAGCTAAAAGGTGGTCTCATTATAATATTGATGCATTTTATAGTTAGGCTAAGAAGCAAGAACTCACCAATATCCATAAATCGTTAGGCTAAAGCTGGGTAAGCATAGATTTCTAATTTTTTTAAGGTGGATCATATCTTTTTGCTGCTTTGTATATTGTTCTTGTGATCTTGAATATGTGCTCCTTCATGATTATGAATGCTTGTTTCTGATTGCTTATAAATAAACCATGATTTTTTCTGCTTTTGACAGATCCAGATGAAATAAAACAGAAGAAGCTTCACGTTGACGCTTCCGCTGCCGAACTCACCAGTTCTAATTTGGTAATTCCTATTCGACTCCATATTCATTTTTTTTGTTAATGTGATTCTTTTCTATTTCTCTTAAGTGATGTAGAAGATTTTATAGGAAGGGAATGAGTAAAGTATGAATTGACCTTGGATTTTATAATTTCCTCCTGTTTTATTGTCTTTTCTCCTTTCATCATCATATTCTTCATTTTGCTATTGTAGATCGGTTGACATGTTTATCTAGACTTTTGAATATGTATTTTCAGGTTTCGTCCAAGGGTGCAAGTTGTCCATCTGATGCAACTTCATGTATATCATTAGTGGGGGAGGCCCCAGGTGGCGGTAAAGGAGAAGTGGATCTACAACACTTGGTTACAGATCAAGGTGTTCAATATCCTGCCAGTGGCCTTTATGTAACCCTCATCATAGTCAAGGGCGAGATTAGCGTTTAAACACATTTCAATATTTGAATAAGAAATCCAGAATAATTAAAAACCTTTTACAACACTTGTACAAATAGATCTCCATTCATTCATTTATTAAAACAATAGGCCTATTCGGTTTGTCACATATACAATATCAGAGTATCAGTAAAATTCCTAACATTCACTCGGGATAATAACATTAATCCAAGAGTTTGTACAGGGCATTATTGCCCATCTCAGTTTCCCATATCGAGGATTACACAAAACTACAATTCTATAGTCAATTCAATATATACATTCGTCCAAAATGATAAAAAATAAAAAACAAAAAAGATAGTAGTTAAGACTATGACCGGCAGTCCTAATCACCCTTATCCACTTGCTTGCCTCTTAATCTACTTGCCCTGTCTAAAAATGTTATTTGGAAAGAGTGAGATTCAAAAGAATCCTAGTAGCAACAGTTTACGTATATAATGCATATAAACAAAGTAAGTAAACATATATCATAATACAACATTTCAATATTCAAGGCCGGGCACACTGCCATGTCCCCTCACTGTATTCAAGGTCGGGCTCACGCCACATCCCCTCAACTGTATTCAATATTCAAGGTCGGGCTTACGCCACGTCCCTTCAACTGTATTCAATGACTAATGCAAACAAGCAATGCAATATACATGATATAGGATAAAGTGTCACTACCTTGGTCTTTTCGTTCTTGAGCAGAGGCATATGCCTTCTACGCTCCGGGAAAATATCAAATCCTAAAGTCATAATTAAGGATGAAGTGTTATTTTCTATTCCAATACTCAATTGACTTCTCAACACTTAGATTTAGTTATCAATAATAACCCTTAAGAAGCTACAAATGCCTTTAATAAAAGCCCTAAAAGGTTGGCAAACACTGGGTTGAAAACCACTTTTTAGAAGTGCAAAATACTCATATTTGGGGGTTGTCACAGCCCAAAAATCCACTGGCTGTGGCCAAAAATAGGTCTGAAACATTTGGGCTGTGGCCCAGAATCCGCTGGCCGCGGCCAAGAAAAATCCTGTTTCTTGGCTAAATTTTCAAAAATCATAACTAATTCTAGAAAAATAAAAATGAGGTGATTTGAAAGCCAAATAAAATCTATTTAAGTCCTCTTTACTGTAAAAATATGGGCCATTACTAGAAATCACCACACAATTCCAGAATTACACAAAACTCAACACTGCTCCAAAACAGAGTCCAGTTTTAGTCCCAAACTTTGGCAAAGCATAAATATAAGTTCAAAAAATTAAATGGCATGAATTATATGTCCATTTTGAAGCTTAGGATGTGAAATTTAAGACTGAAAAGTTTCATAATTTTCCAACACCATTTACTACTTCAAAACGTCCATGAAAAACTACTGCTAGCACAGAGTTCTCACTAACCAAAACTTGCAACTTTTAAAACTAAGTTTCCAATTGTTCAAATTTCACATCCAACACTACTCCCACACAATTTCTCATAAGGAATACAATGGCAACCACAAAATGACCAAAATCCCAACCTATCACCATGCCCTGTTTTGACCAATATACAAAGTTGCCAAACTTTACTTTTAAGCTTCAATTCAATGCAATTCATTCAAAACACTAAACAAGGCACTAATTCCATGACAACAACATGCCAACAACACAATGAACCTCATTTTAGAAATTCAAGGCAAAATTTCCAGAAAATCCAAACTTAACCAATGGCTACAAGACCTATATAGAAGGTTTGTCTTACTCACCTCTACAACTTTTCCAAAGGAGTTCTTTGATTCTCCAAACTCCAAAATTCCTTGAGAGCTCAAACACCACCAAATGAAAAATATAAAACCATGAAATTAAAGCTATCAACACAAGGAACAACTTTATAGAAGGGAGTTTTTCAATTAGAGGTCTTTAAGAGGGTCAAATGGCTTACCTTTTACCAAGAACTTCTTCTTTCCTTCAGCAATGGCAGCTCGAATTTGAGAGAGAGAAGAGAGAGATAAAGCTTGAAGAAGAAGGTGAAATGATGGCTAATCCTTCTCCATGCCTCTATCAGCCGAAAACAAGGGAAGAAGAGGAAGAAAAATAATTAACTAATGGGTTTTTGACTTTCTTACACCCTCTCTCATCCAATCTACTTGCCACATGTCAAAATTTTATTGGTCCTCCTCAAATAAGTAATTAATTAGTTACTCTAACCACTCCATTAGCCATCTAGTAACACATCTCATTTCTCTTTAGTTAGTAATTACTTTCTCCATTAATCACTAACTTCTGGCCAATAATTCCATTCTTTTAATTTTTCCATTGATTATGGCAAATTTACTTAAATTGCCACATAACACATAATTAATTCTTTTTCCTCTCCCATGCGCCATTTTTCCTTATTTTAGCCCAATAATTATTTCATCACATAATTATACTAAAATATAGGGTGTTGTGTATTCCCAATAACAAAGTCGGATCTCAAATCCGCTTTAATTTACCAAATTATCCACAATAATCGCCATTAGCCCTTAATCAAAATTTGGGGTGTTACACTTTATAGATACTACTATCCAGGTTTTTTGTAGCTGATTGAAGATGTTGTGCTATTTATCTTCTTTGGTTTTGATTAATTGTGTATTTATATTTGCACATATTATGTTAGGACAATCACAGGTTATAGTGGTTCCTATAGAGATATAGACAATCAAGGGTACTATGTAGGTGCTGATGCCGGGGAACTTCAATATCCTGTGAATCTCTTTTCTTTGTGGTTAGCCATTTCTATCTGCAGTCAAATTATATGTCATATAAGGTGCAAATTTAAATTGTTTTTTATGTAGTTAAGTTATAATAGAACCTTGGATGATGATTATGCTCATTTATCAGCATCTGCACGATGTTAGATCATTGAGAAGTGAATACTAAAGAGTGGTATTTGTGAGTCATTTTTTGAAATGTAGTTCAATTACATGTGCTTGTATTTTAAAAGTGAATCACTTGTAAGAAATGTTTCTTTACGATTTTACATTTTTGTTGCTTTATTTAGGTCATGCAAGCAAATAATGGATCTTATATGTATCTCAGGCCAGGATATCAAACTAGCTACTTTTCATACTTTCCTGTGAGTGCGATTGGTGAAGATCAATAGATGTTGGTCACATGTATCCCCTGGTCCCATCTTTGAATAACGAATTGCTTCACTTGGGTATTATTCATCTCCTCTGTCATTTAAGGATTTATGTCTGTGCCCTATTCATTTGACTCATATCCAACTACACAAGATGGATCACATGGAAATGTTTATAGTGAAATGGCTGGAAAACCAAGTAGGAAACCAAGATGGATCACAAGAAAATATTTGGTTTAATATTTTATGATGAATTTTGAATCATTAGTAGTAATTTATGTAAATTTTGGCCTGTTTTTTCCCTATGTAAGGTAGGCCTGTTTTCGACCTGTTTAAAGTACGCTGGAGCCTGTTTGCCTGTTTTACAATGCAGCCTGTGGCCTGTCGATTTTCTTAAAAAATTCAAGCCTCCTTAACAAGCTTCAAGCTAGGCCAGGCTTGTGTATAGGCTAGGCCTAGACCTAAAAAATGGCCTCCGACAGGCCGCAGGTCAGGCTCAGGCCATCTTGTGCCTTAACAGGCCAAGACTGTTAAGGCAAAAGCTTGGCTTGGCCTGGCCTGTTTCCACCCCTACTCCTGGGTACAGTGCTTAAAAAAGTTAATCGGGGGATTAGACCAAGGACCGGTCAATACCCCTGACTTCAGTGCCCTAAGTCACTGTCTTGGAATGCCAACCTAAAAAGCAAGATGGACACATCATGATGAAAGGATAATATTCAACTTCCAATTATGCCAACCAAAAAGTGTGAATAGTATTTTTCATGATGATATGTGCTTTGATGACAAGTGTCATCTTGTTATTCATCCAACACAAAAGTTCAGTCATCATTACTCATCATGACTTACTTTATTAAAATGACTTTAATAAAATTACTTTATCTGTGTCTACTCTGGTTTCACTCAGGACTTACCCGAAATTGGGTCATGCATATTGAAGCCCACAAGATGATGCTAGGTTAGAGTATGTGTATAGGCCCCACATGGCGCCACCTACCGGTGACTTGTCTAAAAACGCAGGGTACACCCGTCAGCCTTGAAAATGCCATGTGCACAGATACTCCGGCATATTTTGCTCGACTAATTAGTCCTATACCTCATGACATAGCTAGATGGCATCTTTCTACCAACTCAATGGCACCGTATTTGTGTCCTGTGCACATCTCTACCAACACTTTAATCCTACTGCCTACGCATACTGGGCCCTCTACCCGGTAGGCCTGGATACATAGTCCCCTAGGGTTTTTCTATCTCTCGACATTCTTGGGACTCTTCCCGAACTGGGCTTAGTTGTCTGCCTGATATAGGCTTATCCTTAAGTTTCTAGGCCTAAAATTTGAGATATTACAATTCTCCCCTCATTCAATAAATTTCATCATCGAAATTTGCTACTGGTCCGATTCTTGATAATACTTCAAAAGGACCACTATAGCAAGGGTTTCATTACTTTCTTTCTACATTCTATTGACACCTTAAATTCTGGAGGACACCGCAAATTCTCCCCACCTCCAATTCTAGAGGATAACCCAAGTTCTAGAGGATAGCTCAAATTCTAGAGTTTTCTGATTCAATTCTATTTCTACTTCTATTCTATTCTGATAGACCTTACTCGCCTATCCTACGTTTAAGCTTCCTTTATTAAAGTTCTCAGACTTCTTTTCTATTTACTAGTATTGTAGCTAGCAAGTACTATCTGGCTTTACAAGTTCATATTTCTAAACCATTCTATCAGTTTTGGTTCTTGTATCATCATGATCATCAATTGCACTGCTTTTTAATTCAAGGAATTTGCGACGACAATCACATCACAGGTTTTCTTTCCATCTATCTTGTCTGATATTCAGTTTTCTGGTTTTTCAAATATTCAAAATTCTTATGCTTGTAATATATTTTCACAATCGCAACATTTCAAATATTCAAAATTCTTGTGGTCACGGTACATTTTCACAATTGCACCATACAAAAATACTGCTTTTACATTTTTAAAGAAAACATAATCGCTGCCAGCTCAAATTCATAAGTAAGGCAATTTATCTAGTGAGGTTTCAACTATTGAGAGGCACACGACACCATTCCATTCTGCTTCACCAGGACGTTTCCCAATCCTTTCTTTCTTCTTTCTTTACAGACCATACTGGTCGCTTCACTGTAGACCACACAAGGGTCACATTCTAGATCGGGAATATCCAATACTGGTGCGAGTTTTAACCCCTTTTTCAACTCTATGAAATCTTCTCATAGACATCATCCCACTTAATAAATTCTTTCTGCAATTCTTTCTTTCAAACAAGTGGCAAAACGATTCAAGAAAATTCTAAATTTATCTAGTAAGACCTAGCAAACTGGGTATTTCTACAACAATTTCTGGCCTATTCCAGTTATGTACTGCTCTCACTATTATGGGTTCCTATGAGGATCCCTTCTTTTCAGACAACATAGTTCAAAAATGACCACTGCAAAATGGTCAAAATTCTATTCAAAATTTTGTTCAAAATTCAACTCTTACAAAAATTCAGTTGATTATATTCACAAATGCAGCAAGTGCATTGGCCAGGTCAAAGTTCAATTTTCAAAATTACACAGAAACCAGACAACTATTCTAGAAGGTCATTAATTATAAATTCATTCCAAGCTCCAACTCTTGCTACTCATGCCATTCATACCCTTATGTAATGTTCACATAGCACGCAAAACAAACCATCCATTATCAAGCATTCACATTTATTCACAAGGCCTAACCGATCTAGTTTAGCATTCGTAAAATGCACTAGTCCCTACTCCTATCACTGGATATTCACAATACATGATATGCATATAAGCACCAATACCAGATATGCAAATAGGATAAAGTGTTCAATTCCAATATGCATGCAAGCACCGATACCAGATATGTAAGTAACATAAAGTTAGGTAAATTCAAGGACAATTGTCCCTTACCACAGCGCTAGGAATTTCTCTTTCTTAACTTCCTATCATGCTGTTCCATCAGGGAATAAACTTTCATTCATTCTTTCTAAGGGAATATTCAATTATCAAAATCTTTCCCTATGCTAGATGAGCAGCTAGCAAACTTTGGAAACCTCATTCACATTTGTACCATATTCTAGTACCTCAATTCATTCAGATCAATTCTAATGCCTAAAGAATCATTTCAACTATTGTTTGATTCATAGGTCACAGCTTAGTTGGTAGGAACCTTCTAAATGTCTATTCAACTTTTGGGTTCATCAACCTAACTCTAGAACCTCATTCATACCCAATAAGAATGCTAAGATCATCATGATTCATTCCTTTTATTCTATTCTCATAACATTTAGGTAATATCCTCAAATAGTGCAACATTAATCACATTTCAACCTAAACACTATTTTAGCTTCTATCGTATTCAAGCCTACCATAAATCTTTAATGTATTCATTCTAACTTTCTCATGGCATCCCTAAGGATCACCATATTTCATACCTCAAGGTGCATGGGCCTTTCATCAAGAGGTTTCAAATTTTCAGGGCACTTCCCAGTAGATTACCCATCCCAGGATTGCTCTCACCCGAGCACGCTTAACCACGGAGTTCCATTAGAATCTAGGTTATAGGATAGCTCGACATCAAATTCACCAGAGCTCATACCCTTTACTACTGGTATAAATCATTACTATACTACTTTGTTCTCTATATATAGCTCTACCCCTTCCTCTAAACCAGTATACCAATTAGTGGTTGGGGAAAAATCCTATTCCTTTAGGTTTGACCATCACCCATATTTCTTTCTAGTTATAGGATCACTATCAAGGTATAAACATATCTATTCACAGCAGCAGAGCATACTAGCCAAATGTCAGAATCTCTGCTCTGATACCATAAATATAACACCTTACATCTGTAATTTATCTGATGAGTTTTATGAAGTGAATTTAAACCATGAAGTGATATTCATTTATAAAGTTCTTTTAATTCCAAACCTCAAGACATGATTTAAACCAGTGGTTTAGTGGGTTTTTCAAAAAATTTCAACACTTTTCAGAAATTATCATAAAGTGTTTCGTAACTCATCATTTCTAAATTCTCTTTATTATCTTAATTAGAGTGATTCTTTACTTATTTTTATATTTGGAAGGTTTCTTAACTAATGGGCTCGTATCGTGCGATTACCCATTTTTAATTCAATTACCATGCTTAGGAAATTCAACTTGTCGATCATGTAGTGATATACAATTAATCACTCAACATTTATTACACAACGGTCTAGCGTGTAAATAATTCTTCTCCTTTGTTGCAACTTCTTCTCCAGGCATAGCATCCTGCACTTCTCTTTAGTGCTCCATTGCCTATATGGTTGGTGAGGGAGAATGAGATTCAAGAGAATCCCAGTAGCGAACATTACTAACAAATGCATACAAGAAATGTTTTGTGCATGACATTCTAATTTATATAAGTTCATGCCAATATTATGACATATATGCATGCTTAATGTTTAACACATTACATAAATGGTCATAGTATAAGCAAAATAGAGCTTCACTATACATATGCTTCAAACAATTCATCAAAGCAACTAACACATCAATACACAAGCACACATATCCAGTTATACAAGTTAAGAAAGTTCCCTACCTTTTGTCAACAAGTTCCCTCCTTGTGCCTTTTCTTTCAACCATTGAAGCTTCTTGAAAATTCTTTCACTTTGCTTCTTTCTTGACTTCTCATGACCCTAGATAAATGGCCATATTATTAGAGTTATGACAAATAAATGTCTAATGGGCTACTTTAGCCTTTAGAACTTGTCTTTATTCTTTGGGCCCATACTTGTCCCAAATTTTAATAACCCAAGACACCTTGGTTGGTTAATCTTAAAGTTAACACATTAGTCCCCATGGGTATTTAATGGGCCCACACTAACTTTATGGGCTTTACATAACCATTGAAGTTCAAATTAATTACCAATTGCCCTTATTTTCTTATTTTCACCTAATTACTAAAATCTATCAGAATTTTCAATAATTTCTGAAAATTCATAACTAATTGTATAGATATCCAATTGTGATGATTTTCAAGGCTATGTGATCCCTAATCAATCTAGTTTTAGGGAAAAGTATAGCCATTACACTTATGGATACACATGAATGCAATATCTCACTTAATTGATCACTGTTCCCAGAATTCACTAGTTTTCCAGACCAAAATTTGAAAATTCATAATTTATTCTACAAAACTCCAAATGAGTTGGTTCTATGTTTTATAAAAAGATCTTTAAGTCATATTTCAGCAAAAAAATATCACAAAGCATTGATTACAACCACATATTTTTCACAAATTCATCCAAAAAAGACTTCCACAAATTTCATTCCAGAATCAAGGTCAAAATTTGAAAATCATAACTTTCAATCTACTAGTCCAAATGACTCATATTACCTACCAAGTTAAAGCATATGATGTCTACATTAATCCCATAAAATTTCATAGCATTTGGACTAAGTTTAACTAGTCAAAAACACATTGCAAGTTCTCTGCCTCTAGAAAATGAATTTACGCAGACTTGAACACAACTTCCAAAATCATCATTTAACCATAAACATATGATTAAACCTTAAAAATACCCTTCGTCAAAATATGAACAGTACCCCACCCCTATGAAAACTCATCTAAACAACAAACCAATCACTTCAAAATAAAGGGTACACTTACCTTTACGCGTTTCAGCAATCAGTTTGGAAATCCGGAAGTACTCTGGCCACCTAGATGGCACCAAAATCCATAGAAGAGAAAATTGAGACCATAGCAATAAATTTCTCAGTGAGTATAAGAAGTTTACTAAAGGCTTCATCTACTGGAAAAGGTTTTCGAGGTCGGAATTGGATCCGGAGCTCCAGAACACAACACTATTCATCCTTTCTCTTTCCTCTTCCATTTTCTTCGTGTTTTCTCTATTGTCTCTTGCTCTTTAGGTGAATGCATGAAATTTATAAAGGGATGGAGGGCTAGGATTTGATGTTGCATCTTGATTAAATTGGACAAATCTTATGGTGTCTTATTTTTCAAGATTACTTCTTAGTGTGCCACGTGTTCTTCCACTTGTCCTTTCTTTCTTCTCTCTCTCCCTAACCATCCTTATCTTGTCAGGGAAAGGGAAGCCAGATGAATTCCCCTGACTCCCAGGTACAGTGATCAAAAAATTTAATCAAGGGACCGAACCGGGGACCCGTGAATTCCCCTGACTTAGCGCCACGTGTCACCATCTTGGAATGTCAACCAAAATGGCAAGAAAGATACCTTATGATGAAGGGACAAGTGTCACCTTCTAATTGTGCCAACCAAAAAGGGTGAATAGTATTTGTTAAGATGATATGTACTTTGATAATAATTGTCATCTTCTTATTCATCCAACACAAAAGTTGTGTCATCATTACTCATCATGACTTACTTTATTAAAGTTACTTTCATAAAGTTACTTTATTGGTGTCTTCTTGGGTTTCACTCAGGACTTACTTGGAATGGCGTCATGCATATCAGAGCCCACAAGATGACGCCAGGTCAGAATATGTATATAGGCCCCACATGGCACCACCTACCGGTGACTTTTCTAAAAACGTAGGGTACACCCATCAGCCCTGAAAATGCCATGTGCACACCTACACCATCATATTTTGCTTTACCAATCAGTCCCATACCTCATAACATAGCTGGGTGGCATCTTTCTACCAACCTAATGGCAACGTATATGTGTCCTATGCATATATATACCAACACTTTAATCCTACTGCCTACACATATTGGGCCCTCGCCTTTTTTATAAGGTATTATCCCCCCTCTCCACTTCCAGACAGGCCTCACAAGGACCCTGTAAGCTTAAGGATTTCTTTCACCTAAGCTTACGGGGTCCTTGTATGGCCTATCTAGAAGTACGAAGGAGGGACAGTACCTTACATCTCAAACTGGAGAGTAGATATCTATCATTCCCAACTTGCTTTAAAAACCTTCAAACTTAGTTTTGGCTAGTGGCTTCATCATAAAATCTACAATCTAATTTGTAAATCGTATGTGAGACAAATTTATAATGCCTGCTTCACTCTTTTCTTTAATAAAGTGTCTATCAATGTCAACATGTTTTGTTCTATCATAATATACTGGTTCTTGACTATTTCAATGCTGGCCTTGTTGTCACACTAGAGCTGTATTGTTCCCTCATGTGGAATTCCTAACTCTTTTAGTAACCTGATGACCCAGAGTCCTTCACTTACTCCATTAATAATAGCTCTTAATTTTGCTTCTGCCTACTTCTTGACACCACAGTTTGTTTCATTCTTCTCCATATAACCAGATTTCCCCACACATATGTGCAATACCTAGAGGTTGACCTCTTAGTTTCTCTGTCCCTCATATGGTCTGCATCAATGTAGATCTCAATGTTTTTGGTTGTGCCTTTCTTAAAGAAGAACTTTCTTCCAAGATTAAGTTTCAAGTAGCTCAAAATTCTGTATATAGCCTCCATATGTTCTTCTTGTGGCTGATGCATTAATTGATTAACTATTCCAATGACAGAGCTAATGTCTGGACATGTGTGGGTTAAGTATATCAGTTTTCCCATAAGTCTTCGATATCTATCTAAGTCAATTAGAACACTTGTGGCTTGATCTCTAGGTGACACACTTCTTTCATTGGTGTCTCCTCAAGTTGAGCATCTAATATTCTAGTCTAATGCAATAGATCCAGGGCATACTTTTGCTGTGATACGTTGATGCCCTTCCTAATTCTTGCTACTTCCATGCTAAGAAAATACCTTATTTGCCTAAGATCTTTTACCTGGAATTCAGTAGAAAAATCTTATTTCAATTGAGCTATGAACTCTTCACCATTTCTTGTAATGACAATGTCATCAGCATATGTGATAAAGATAGTCACGTTCCCATTAATATGTTTGATGAACAATGTGTCATCTGCTTATCCCTGGGTGTACCCAAGTCCTTTCACAGCTTTGGTAAATCTATTGAACCATCATCTAGGAGATTGTTTTAGTCTGAAAAAAGACTTATTGAGTTTACATACAGAGTTGTTAAGAGCTAGAACTCCATCTAGGATCTCCATGTATACTTCTTCCTCTAAATCTCCATTCAGGAATGCATTCTTCACACCCAGTTGGTGCAACAACTAATCCAAGTTAGCTACGATTGATAACAACACTTGGATGGTATTGAACTTAGCTACTAGAGCAAATGTCTCTTGATAATCAATTACATATGTCTGGCTATATCCTTTTGCAACAAGTCTTGCCTTTTGTTTATTGATTCTACCATCTGTATTGAATTTTACGGTGAAGATCTATTTACATCCTACTGGTTTCTTTCCTTTGGGAAGCATTGTAATCTCCCAAATTTTATTTTCCTTGAGCACTTTCAACTCCCTTTTTGTAGCTTGTATCCAATTCGGATCAGCCATGGCTTGCTAAAATGTGTTTGAAATATTTATCTATGCACTGTGTACAATAAAGCTTTCTATTTTTGTAGACAGAGTACCGTATGAGACAAACCATTGAATTAGATTCTGAGTACAAGATCTCACCCCTTTTCTCAAAGCAATAGGCTAACCCAGTTCTTTAAGATTTAATTCCGGATTAGAGTCATGGTTGTTCCTTTGAATGGGAGAGGTAGTTCTACCAGTGTTTGGTTCTTCTTGAACTTGTTGACTGGAATCTTCGTCCCCCTTGTTTCAGTATCCACCCCTGAATTGATCACAACATTTATTTCTAGTTCATTGGGTATGGATTCAAGTTCATGATCAGGTTGGGTAGGTTGGACTGGTCTATGGGGATAAATGAGTCAAGGTCTGCTATAAGGTTAAGCTGTGATGGTGATGATGTGTATAGTGGGACTTTGGAGTGAGATTCGTTCGAAGTTAGCCATTCAACATCAATATACTAAACCTGAATGGGTAATATAGGATAATAAGATTCGTCTTTGGAGAAGACGATATCTCAAGAAATGAATAGTTTCTTGGAAGTAGGATATTAGCATTTGTACCCCTTTTGAGTAAGGGAGTAGCTAAGAAATATACATTTGTTAGCTCGAGTAGTGAATTTGTTGCTGTAACCCCCTTCGATAATCAGGCCGAGATTAGCATTTAAAGGCGTTTAATTATCGAATGAGAAATCCGGGACAATTAAAAACTTTTTAAAACACCTGTACAAATGGATCTCCATTTATTTTATTCATTAAAACAAATGGCCTGTTTGGTCTGTTACATATACAATATCAGAGTAAGCATAATTCCCGACGTTCACCCGGGATAATATCATTAATCCAAAGGTTTATACAGGGCATCATTGCCCATCTCAGTATCCATACCGGGGATTACACAAAACTAAACCACTACTATTCTATTCAATATGAATACATTTATCCAAAATGATAACCAGTTCAATATAATACCAAAATATATAGCTAAGACTACCGCTGGCGGTCCTAATCGTCCTTTGCCACTTGCTTGCTTTTCGATCCACTTGCCCTGGCTAAAAATGTTATTTGGAAAGAATGAGATTCTAGAGAATCCCAGTAGCAATAGTTTATTTATATGATGCATATATACAAAGCAAGTCACATATATCACAATGCAGCAATCAATATTCGAGACCGGGCTTTCGCTACGTTCCCTTCACTTTATACGAGGTCGGGCTTATGCCACGCCCCATCACTTTATCAATATTCGAGTCCGGGCTTTCGCCACGTCCCCTTCACTCTTACTGTAATCGAGTCCGGGCTTTCGCCACGTCCCCTTCACTTTCACTACAATCGATGACTAATGCAAACAAGCAATGCAATACACATGATATAGGATAAAGTGTCACTACCTTTGTCTTTCCTTCCTTAAGCAGGCACAGGCCTTCTATGCTCCGGGCAGATATCAAATCCTAAAGTCATAATTAAGGACAAAGCATTATTCTTTATTCCAATACTCAATTAACTCTTCAACACTTAGATTTGGTTATCAATAATGACCTTTAAGATGCCACAAATGCCTCTAATAAAACCCCTAAAAGGTTGGGAAACAATAGGTTGAAGATCTCTTTTCAAAAACTTAAAGTGCTGGAACACAGGGGTGGGCCACGGCCATCCCTTCCTTGGGCTACGGCCAAAACATAGTCAGAAGGCCATAGGCCATGGCCAGCCACCCTTGGGCTACAGCCCGAATCAGGCCAGAAGGTCTTAGGCCACGGCCAGCCACTCATGGGCCGCGGCCAAGAAATTTCCTGACTCTTGGCTGAACTTCGAAAACCATAACTAATTCTAGAAAAATCAAAACGGGGTGATTCTGAATCCAAATGAAAGGTATTTAAGTCCTCTTTCAAGGAACAATATGGCTCATAACTTCAAATGATCACAAAAATACAGAATCACCCAAAACCCAACATTACTCCAAAATAGAGTTCTGTTTTTGTACCAAATTTTGGCAAAGCATAACTCTCAGAATACTAAACGAAATGACACAACATATATGTCCATTTTGAAGCTTGGGATGTCAAATTTAAGATTGAAAATTTTAACAATTTTCTGAAATCATTTGGTCACTCAAAACGTCCACACAAATAAACTGCCTAGACAGAGTTCACATTGACAGCATTTTCCAACTTTTCTACCAAAGTGTTCAATGACTCCAAAATCATTAACCAAACATATTCCCATACAATTTTCCACAAGGAACATAATGGTAACCTCAAAATGACCAAATTCACAATCTAACCACACGCCCTGTTTTGCCCAATACCCCAAAACCAACACCAAGTTCCCAAACTTCACTTTTAATGATTCAAAACAATCCCTTTGTCCAAAAGACATCACAATATACCATTTCCATGATCACAACATGCCAAACTCACTAAGACCCTAATTTTTCGAAAATAGGGCAGAAATTCCAGAAAAATCAATCTCAACCAACAACCACAATCTATATATCAAAAGGGAGTTAACATTCACCTCTTTCACTTTGCCAAAGGGATTTCTTGATCATTTAACTTTCACAATCTCTTGAGGTCACAAACTAACGCCAATGAACACATTACAACCATCAAAATGAAGCTCTTCATTCAAGGATCAATATTAAAGAAGGAAGTTTGAGCAATAGAAGCCATTTTCCTTACCTTTTTTCAAGCTTTTCCCCCCCTTATTTCTGCAACAATGGCGAGAGAGAGCAGGAGAGAGAGGACGAGAGAGAGAGATGGAGGTGGAGTGAAGAAAGTGAGGAAATGATGATTCTCTACCTCCCCCTTACCATTTCAGCGTGAAGAGAGGGAAGAGAGGAGAGAGGAATTGTTAAAAAAATGCCTTTGACTTTTCTCATATCTCTCCCCACACACCCACTTTGCCACATGTCATTTTCCTATTAGCTCTCACACACTTAGTCACCAATTAATCTCTCTAATCCTTCCATTAGCCATTTGATCACACTTCTCATTTTCTCTTAGTTAGTAATTAATTTCCCCATTAATTACCAACTTATGCCAATAATTCCATTCTATCAATTTTCCAACAATTATGACATATTAAATAATATTGTCACCAATATACTTTAATTCAACTTTAATCCACTCTAAATCACAATTACCTTCTCAAAAATCCTCATTAGCCCTTAATCAAAAATTGGGGCGTTACAGTTGCCATCATTTTTGTGAATAAAGACAATGCAACCAAACACTTTTGGGTGTAAGGAATTGATGAGTGGGCAAGTTGGAAAGTGTTCAAGAAGCTTCTGGATAGGAGTTATGTAATTGAGGACTTTAGAAGGTATGTAGTTAATGAGTAAGTAGCTATAAGTATAGTGTCACCCCAGAAAACAGTAGTAACACTCCTCTCCATTAACAAGGTTCGGGTTACTTCCAACAAGTGACAGTTCTTACTCTCGGCCACTCTATTCTGTTAAGGGGTGTAAGGGCAGGAAGTTTAGTGATGAATTCCTTACTGATCAAGAAATTCCTTAAAGACTCTGCTCATATATTCCTTGGCATTATCATTTCGTAATACCTTAATGGGAAGTATTGAATTGGGTGCACACATAAGTATAGAAGTTTTGAAATTCTTTCTCTACTTCAAACTTGTCTTTCATTAAGTAAATCCATGTGGCTCTTGTATGGTCATCTATAAAAGTAACAAACCATCTAGCATTAGTGAGGGTTTTCATTCATGCTAGCCCCCAAATGTCACTATGGATTAGTGTGAAAGGTGCAGAAGGGGTGTAAGGCTATTTGGGATATGAGGATCGGGTTTATTTTGTAAGTTGGCAAGTTTCACAATGAAAAGGAACCAAATTTTTATTGAATAAATTTGGAAACACATATTTCATAAAATCAAAACTAGGGTGGCCTGAACGATAATGCAATAACAATACATCATCGTTTTGAGAATTAGAGCTAACTAGGGCTCTACTCACCTTCCATGCATCTTTATTCTTCAGATTCAATCCTTCAAGGTAGAACAGTCCATCATATTCTCTAGAAGTTCCAATCATCCTCCTCAATCTTAAATCCTGAGAAAAAAAACACAAATCATCATCAAAGATTACTCAGCATATACGACCTTTAGTCAATTTACTCACAGATATTAAATTACAAGTGAGTGCAGGCACATATAGGACATTACATATTTCCATGTAATTAGATAATATGATTGTGCCAATTCCCTCACCCAGTGTGAAAACATTATTAGCTACTTTTACTTTGAGGTGTTCATGACACAATTTAAGGTTGTGGAATAAGTTTTTGTTACTGGTCATATGATTTGTAGCTCCTGAGTCAACAATCCAAGTATCATCACTAGTCATCACAACATTGAGAGCTATAATAGAATTACCTTATTGTACCAGAGTCACACTAGGAATGGAGTTTGAATTATTTTCCTTCTCAAGTAGCTTGTGAAGCACTTATAGTTCTTCTTGGCTCAGGTGATTACCATTTTCAATTTTTTCCTCAATTATGGTAAGGTGACTCTGGGAGGTCTGTTTTCCGTTGGATAGCTTGCTATATAGCTTCCAACATTTTTCTTTAATATGACCCTTTCTTTTGCAGTAGTTGCAACATTTGTTATTCCGTCTATCACCTTGTGGCCCTCTCACAGCAAGCGTTGAACTCTCAACTTGCCTTGGACCACTTTGGTTCAAGAGTTTCCTGCCTTCCTTGAATTGCACAAAGTTGACCACACCAAATAGAAGTGGTAGAGGTCGCAATCCCATGATTTTGCCCCTTATCTCCTCAAAAGAGTCGTTTAGGCCTAGAAAGAAATCGTGTTTCCTTCCATCTTCCACTATTTTCTTGTATAGTTGAGCATCCTCAATGTTCTTCGACGGGTCAACTCAAAGTAGTCCTACTGTTGCCACAATTTTAGTAAAGCATTATAACATTCGGTTACTAGCAAGTTACCTTGTCTTAAATTACAAAGTTACCTTTTCAAATGAATGAAGGTAGCGGTGTTATCAAGAGAGGAGTAGGTTCTCCTAGCTGGATCCCATATTTCTTTAGCGGTGTTTGCAAGAAGATAGCCTTCACTAATGTCCAGAGTCATTGAGTTACACAACCAACTCATTACCTAGTTATTTTCAGCGAACTAGGTGTCAACATTGGGATTATTAAGAGCTGGTTGGAGAGCTTCACCATTAATGTACTTTTCCTTTCTCTTGCCATGTAAATATCTTAGAACACATTGGAACCATTGAAGGTAATTCTTCCCATTAAGTTTATGAGTAATAATCATTCCTTGATTTTATGTAAGAGATGAAAATTCTGATGTCACCTCAAGGGTTTAATAGTGTCCAATAATGGTAGATGAAAACGAAATGGTGATGCCTTGTGTTGAAGCACTAGTACCAAATATAAGGGTCATAGGAATGACTCCAGAATATGTTGCGAGGTAAGCAACAGATCCGAAAAGGGGAGGAAAATCATGAGAATCTATGTTCTGGGTGAAGAATGACTGCGGCACGTGGGCAACAGTGCTGGCTTGCCGGAATCCTTCACTCGCTCCCTCTCTGCCTCTCTCTTTCTCACAGTGTTCTCTCACTACTTCTCTCTCTCTCTCTCTCTCTCTCTCTCTATGAGTCCAGGTCGAATTCACAGGCTCTGATGCCATGTTCAAATTAAAGACAAATTTTACTCTAAATGTGTTGACCTTATTCAACTAGGAAGGGAACATTATATAGGCTTAGGAGAGCAATCAAAGGAGTAAATAAGAGGATTACAATTAGCAATTAGGAGATTACAATAAGCAATTATTTCCTAAATATTTACTAAACAGTGAAGCACTAAATCAGGGATTATGATAAATAGGAGATAATTGAGATATCATCAAATCTGAATTGATTTGATTTCCAACAAAAAATAATATTGTGAAACCCACCAAATTAAAAAGTAATGGTTATTTGTATCATTTAATGGATATTATATTTTTGCCACATTTATGAGAGTTCATGGGAAATTTTCCACCCTAAGAAAGTATATGGTGCCTGGCATACATTTGAAAAATGTACATGGAAATTTTTGCTCCTTAACCCAATAATATATTTCATTTTGATGCATATTCAAAGCATATCTTTCTCCACATGGATAAATATGAAAAGATTCATTATCAAAATTCATAAAAACCACATTGCAATAATTTGTGATTTTTAGGGGCTAAAATGAAATAAATAAAATTGACTTCAGATGAATGTAACGACAATTATAAAGCAAAATAATGAATAATTATAATTTTTATAGTCTTCTTTAAAATTCTCCCAACTATTTAAGCATCTAGAAAATTGACTTGCCCTACGCGTGCACGTGCGCACACACATACAATTACAATTTACTCACATTACAAAAATGATTTTGACCAATAAATCAAAATTAACATAACCTAGTTATAACAAAATTTTCTCATAAAATTAAATAATTTTTCTTTAATTCTCTCGACGTGATATAAAGATATGATTTTTATTTTTCCCTCAAATACCACAATAAAATGATTAAGTTTTTATATGTATGTGACAGAGACCAATAATGGAGAAACAATAACAACTATGAAAAACATACAATCTTCGTCTACATTATTTCAAAATGTCAAAACTTAAAGAATTAAATTATATTTGAATTAATCAAATATCCATGAAATTTTCTTTAAAACTATAATTATTATTTGCACAGTACCTAATTTCTTCTAAATGAGCAAACTTATAGTTATAAAAAAACCTAAAATATGAAAGATCCTTCAAAGTGAATATTAGAGAATATAATAAAATGTAAATCGAACATACCATTCTAAACATTTCAACATTAATCAAAATACCATATATCATCTAACGACATAGAGTTGGTTTAGTGAGATAAGACCGCGTTAGATCCCTTTGGGTCTCGGATTCAAGTCACATAGGAGACACTGGATACTGGATGATAATATAAAAAAAATAACATATATCCTTATATTGTCATTTGGACCAAACATTGCTCAAAATTTTCTATGTATTTATAAAATTATACATATTACAAGAATGCATAATTTTTTGGTTAAGGTGCAAATCTGCCTCAGAAGTATTCTCAAAAGAGCAATGTTGCCTTGAAAGTATGTTGATTAGAAAATCTTAAAATGTAGCAATGTCGTCCCTCTTTTAACCACAATTAATGTTGACCATTAATTTTGACTATAATTGCTTATAGGGCAGCCACATGTACTCTGATTTTTCTAGCTCATCCTTTCTCCCCCTTTTCTCTCTCCCTCCTTCGATCTCTCTAGATGGAAAAAAAATCCTTCCCTTATCTTCTTCTTCTTCTTCTTCGATCATCAGTTGGTCACAACCATGTGTGAGTAATGTTGGTTAAAGATGCAGAAGGATAAAGAATGTATAGGGAAGGAAACGATGGGAGAAGAAAGAAGACGGTGTTGATAGTTCCTAATGACAAGGATGACGGACTGAGGAACAAAAGACATAGATGAAGGTGATGGAGTGAGATTGTAAGAGAGGATGATGGTGGTGCTCTACTCTCCAATTGCTTTCCAATGAAATCAATGGTAGAGAAAGAGAGACGAAGGTGGGAGGGCAATCCAATGGTGGCAATGGTCAAGTAATCGATTGTGGTGCTGTAGATGAGATGTTGGTGAAGCTCGATGGGGAAGGTTTGTCTCCAATGATTCCTTTGTGCTTCCCTTGCCACTAGTAGTGAAAGCCAGTTTCGGCCTTAATAGAAGATTCCAAACGGGTTCGGCATAGTTTCTGATTTCCCCAACCCAAGTGGCGGAGGAAGAAAGCCAAGATCGAGATTGAGACAGACCAATTTATCAAAGCCTGAAAATAGGAGGAGTAATGTACTAATAATATGTAGTCATAGTTGAACTCATAAACTTGCAATCTGTCCAATCTTAAATTTTTGTTCGTGTATAACCCTGATGCAACGTAAAATAGAAATTGATCAATTTCTTGAACAATATATTTGTTCCAAGGCCCAAGAATTTTTTACCAACCTTGGCATTTCGTTTAGTGTATCAAAAATCCTACGAAAACTCTCTTTGCCAGTTTCAATTGTTCCAACCGAAGAAGAAGAAGAGGAGGAGAAGGGAAGGAACCATTTTTTCTCCAAAAAGATCGTATGAGGGAGAAGGGGAGGATGAGGTGTGATGAGGAGTTGGGAAAATCAGAACATACGTGGCTGCCCTGTAAGCTATAATAATCAAAATTAATATTCAACATAAATGGTGATTAAAAGAGGAGCGACATTGTTACGTTTTAAACCTCTCAGGGTAATATTGAAACTACAAACACTTACAGGGCGACATTGCTCTTTCATGAATACTTTCGTGGCAGATTTGTACCTTAACCCTTAATTTGTTTTTCTAACTACTTTTACTTTCATAGTTGGCTAACCTTAAAAAAATATTTAAATAATTATAATAAAATTTATCATCAATAAACCACAATAAATTCAAATAAAAGTTAAAGGGGATCATATAAGTAAGATATGAATGAACAAAATATGAATAAGATCATCCCTTTTTTTCTTTTTTATCTTTTTTTTGCCCCAAGATCATCCCTTTAATTTGCACACAAATAACACTATAAAATGCATCAATATTATAATGAGACCACCTTTTAGCTATTTGATTATGTAACTACTCGCGGCACTTATGGCTCAATAATCACTTGTTTTCATTTTGAAAGAATTCATAGACATTTATCTATATGACTTTAAGCCATTTCTGTAAGATCAAGCGTTTCACCAAAGAGGGGGGGTGAATTGGGTGATACTGAAATTTCTTTCGAAAATATAAAACTTTGACAAAAGAATTAAAACAGTAATGAGTAAGGAAAAATATCACCGAAGTGTACACCGGGAGTTATACTGGTTCGGTCACAACCACTTTGACCTACGTCCAGTCCTCAGAGCTTCTCTGAGAGTTTCACTATAACTTCCAAGATTCAGTGGGTTCTTGGCACCACAGTACAAGCAAGTTCCTTACACCTGGACACTCGCTCCCCCTTACAGGTTGTAATCCAATCCCAACTCAAGGTTCCACAACCTTAAGTTATCTCAATAACAAATATTGAGTTTGAATGAAATATCTCTCTCAAAGAGTAAGTGATAATCACTGAAGCATATAAATACAATTTCAACGTGAAAACAGAGCAATGAACTTAATGATTCGTTCGTATGGATGCTTAGTTGTTCTTCTCTGTTTGAAGGTTCCCATATATATAGATATGTTGGTGATGACCGTTGGAACGTTTTTCTTTCGTCCGTTGGAGAGTGCGCAGCCACTGTTGACTTTTCAAGTTTTTGAAAAATATCCGTTGGCGGTGGTTGGCATTTGAACGTTTGATTTGACTTTCATCTCTTGAAGTGATTCCTTCATTGTTTATCTGTAAATATACTTGTAATACTAACACAATGAAAGGTTAATCATATAGGAAACAAATCAATGAACGTTTGAATGATTTCTATATTTCTGGGTATGCTTACTCGAGTAGCTCCTCGAGTAACACATGAAGTTTACTCGAGTAGCTCCTCGAGTAACATCGTGAAATCATTATTTATTTGAAAGTCAATGTAGATAAACAAGATTACTCGGGTAGTGCATGGAGTAAACTAAATTTCAAACCTTTGGAATAGTTATTTACTCGGGTAGCTCCTCCAGTAATGCTTCTGCAACTTCATAGATTACTGGGGTAACACCTCGAGTATTCCTTTAAAAAACTTTTGGTTACTCGATGCTTTACTCCAATAATGTTGGCAGGATTAAAATGCCGAGAGCACTTACCTCATTACTCGAGTAGCTCCTCGAGTAATGCACTCATATTTGCATAGGTTACTCGGGTAGCACCTCGAGTAACAGAGATA
This sequence comes from Inga oerstediana, assembly GCA_963210345.1. Taxonomy (NCBI): domain Eukaryota; kingdom Viridiplantae; phylum Streptophyta; class Magnoliopsida; order Fabales; family Fabaceae; genus Inga; species Inga oerstediana. Next base: position 51,501,139 of record OY723402.1, on the reverse strand, counting down.
TTTGAGCATGACTTACTCCAGTAATGACTTGAAGTTTACTTTGAAAATATTTGTGCTTACTGGGGTACATACTCGAGGAATCCACTTAAGATAAAACATTGGAAACTTGAATACTCGAGTAAGGACTGGAGGAAGATAAGATTAAGAAAACAAGTTAATCGGATACCAACCTCAAGTTTTAACTTACCTCAGGCTGTTACTCGAGTAGCTCCTCGAGTAACATTGGCAGTGGTACAAAGTGCCGAGAGTTACATATTTTCAAATACATGGTTACTCGAGTAGCTCCTCGAGTATCATGGAAAACTTGAAGGCAAACTGGAAGTTTCTGACCTGGTTACTCGAGTGGCTCCTCGAGTAACATTAGCAGTGGTACAAAATGCCGAGAGGTCCATATTTTCTGAAACAAAAGGTACTCGAGTAGCTCCTCGAGTATCATTAGGAAAACTTGATGGCAACTGGAAGTTTTCACATAGTTACTCGAGTAGCTCCTCGAGTAACATTAGCAGGCCGAGGGCAACCTTCAAATTTTACCTGGTTACTCGAGTAGCTCCTCGAGTAATGGTGGCAGGTTACTGGAAGTTTTCTTGGTTACTTCAAGTTTTGGCTCCTTACTCGAGTAGCGCCTCGAGTAATGTCTTAGAAACTGCACTTCTGATCAAGTTCCTCAGCATTTTCTCTTGGCTAACCTTCAATACTTCCATGCTTACTTCAAGTAAAGCTTATTCCTGTCATTACTTAGTTCAAGCTTGATTATTAACCTTTTCCTTTTCAAACCATTCTTTTGTTATCATCAAAACATGAGATCTAACATTCTCCCCCTTTTTGATGATGACAAAACTTGGTGATTTTGAACATCATTTTTCAAATTGGATTCTTAATTAATTATTTCTTATTAAGTTGATTATACCTTGCATACATAACAACTTCATTAGTCCAAACATGTATCATAATTCACAAACTTAAATGAAATCAAATGAAGCATAATTTAAACACACTTGCATTGAACTTAAATTTCAAATTACAAAATAAGTTCATACTGAATTCAAAAAGCTCCCTAAAGTCCCATGTACACCCATATACCCATGAAAAGCAAAGACAAATCCACAAAATCACTCTCAAGTTCTTCTCCCCCTTTTTGGCTTCATCATTCAAGAGGAGGGTTTGAAGGCTTCACCATAGAGATGGGCTTTACAGGAAGGACCAATCCACCATCTGAACTAGATGAATCAAAGGAACTGGATGATTCTGGTTCAGGAAGATTGAGAGGTGGGATATGAATGTCATCTCTAGGCAGGAAAGGAGAAGGTTGGAATACAACCATAGTGGTCTCAGCCTCTGGAGATGTGTCTAACACAGGAGTGATATGTTCAGAGGAAGAAGATGATACTACCTCTGTTTGGGTAGGAGAGGGAATAGGTTTAGAAGTGGTCTTAGGCTGTGGCTTTTGAGGTGAATCACCTATAATGATATGTGTAAACTCAAGGGTTTCAGGATCATCCACTGTGAACAAGATGTCTTTCCCTTGGGGCTCAAGTGGATCAGAAACCAGAGGGGTAAATGGTTCATCCTCAGGAATAGGAATGTCTGAAGAAGGGTCTACTGGAGGTGGTGGTGGTGCAGATGATGAAGGACCGGCAGAAGGTCCGGGACCCAGAGAATCCAGTCGTGCTAAGATCAATCTCAGGGTTTCTCCCTGGGCACGTTGCTCTTCAAGCAACTCCTCATGTCTCCTATCCATTCTCTCAACCAACTCCTCATGCCTTTTGTCAATTTTCTCAACTAGTTCACCCATCTTGAAGTTGGTGTTGGTAATTAGCTCAGCATTTGTGTTGGCTATGTCCACATGGAAGCCTCTGAGTATGTTCTCCATGAAGTGCTGGAGAGTGGCATTCAGGAAGGATGGTGAGGATGTGGTAGCAGCTGGAGCCGATGACTGAGTGTCATCCATCCTACTGGTCTCAGTCTCAGTAGCCTTCCGCTTCTTCTTGGACCCAGACTCCAGTGGGCCTTTAAGAGGGATGTCGATGTTCAATTTACCAATCTGGTTCCTCCCCACTGGGGTCACCCTCTCAATTGGCTCCTTACTATCCAAGTACCATATTTTGTTCTCTTTCAGGATAAGAGACACAATTTGGGGATATGGCATTGGAGTAGTCCCTTTTCCATCCACCTTATATCTTTTCATTTCAGAGAATATGTACTCTCCCAGATCCTTTTCTTCTTTCAAGAGGAGTGATGCAAACCATCTATAGTCCCTATCCGAGAAGTGGGTATAGTTGTTGGCTTTGTTCACAAGGGACCTAGAGTAGATGTACCAAAGGACCCTATGGTGATCACACATGTCACTCGGTTTAAAGTTTAGGGGGCCAACTAACTCACCGGGTTTGAGAATGGTAAAAAATCTGATTTGGCTCAAGTTCAGAATAAATATCATCAGGGGGATTCTCAATTCCTAACCATAGATTGATCCTAGAAGGGGATATAAGAATTTTTTGACCTCTCACTGAGGTGGTCATCTCTTCCTCAACTGAGGTTCGGTTAGGCTCATCAGTGATTTCTAGGTTACAGTAAAAATGGGTGATTACCTTTGTGCAAAAAGGCAATCGAACAGATAACCAAGGCATAAAAGGATCAAGATAAGAGCTAAGGTCATACTTCACTACCTCTTGAAGCACCTTCAGATCAATGTAGTGTGTTTTACACACTTTCCTTCTGGAGAACTGTATCCGGTACTTGGGAGATTCCACCAGTTTCCCCACATTGAATCCCTTGGGAGGAGTAGTGATCTCTGCCTCTGGGATCTTGGATTTCTTGGATGATTGACCCTTCTCCAATTGGTCAATGATCCCAGCCATTACCTTAGCCACATTTTTGTCATATTTTGGCTTCTTGGGAGGTTTTGGAGTAAAAGAGGGTGTGGATGAGTCTGAGTGAGAAGGTGAGGGAGTTTTGACACCTTTACTCCTTCCTGTGGATGTGCTCTTTTTAGACTGAGCCCTAGTCACAATAGGCTCTTTGATTACCACCCCTTTGGCCTTTGGTTGAGGTTGAGGTTGAAGAGGGATTTTGGCTTTTGGTCTTGGGATCAATTTTCTTCTTTTTCCCTTGGGATGAGATGAAGGAGGATCAGAGTGTTGCTCGGATTCAGAGGAATCTAAGGGAGTAAGATTTTTGGTTCTCATCTTCTTGAAGAATTGAGAAACTGAGATTTTCAGAAAAAGAATGAGGTAACTGTCGCAAGTTTAGGGCACAGAGAATCTGAGAGAAATAGGAAGTTTTTGGACTTGAAATCAGTTGGGTTTTGACGGAAATGAAGCAAAGAATCGATTGTGAAAAGTTTTTGTGAGGGTGTATAGTGATTTACTCGAGGAGATTTTGTGGAAATGACCAAGTTTGCGCAAAATAAAGACCTAAATCCCGACTTTACTCGAGGCCTTACTCGAGTAACATTCAAGTTTACTCGAGGCCTCCCTCGAGTGTTCATGCAGAAAAGTTCAAATATAATTCATTTAAATTGCGTACCTGGCATGAATAATATAGTAATTATCCATGTATGTTCCCTCGATCATTTACAGCCCATTATGATCAGATTCTTGTCATTTTTCTTCAATTTGAGAATCTGGACTCCGTCATTACTCGAGTCCTTCCTCGAGTAATCTTCAAGTTTACTCGGGGCCTGCCTCGAGTAAATAGCTTTACCACTTCTGACTCTTCATTTCTTTGAGATCTGAACCGTTACATTTGAAAATCAAATAACCTGATCCGTTACTTCCAGTTTTGGGGGCCATTACTCGAGTACATACTCGAGTAAAGTACTTCTTTACTTCAAGTTGCTCCTCGGGTATTGCTTCTGTCTTAGCCATAACTTCAAGTTGGTACTCCAGTAAATGTGTCCTCTGATCACCTCTGTTTTTGTTTCTCAAAACAGAGTTTCTATCTTCCTGCAAAACAAATTTCTATATACTCCGATGCTTAAGTTAGTGATCATCAAAACATTATCAAGTGACTTCATCTAATATTATAAAATGCTGAAATTACTTATAACTCATTGGGATTTACCATTCCCAATTCTCTTCTAATGTATAGAAATTGATCTTTTGCGAGGGGTTTTGTGAAGATATCGGCTAATTGAAGATGAGTAGGAATGAATATCACTTTCACATCTTTCTTTTGAACATGATCTCTGATGAAGTGATGTCTGACATCGATATGCTTGGTTCTAGAGTGTTGAACTGGATTCTTTGCCAAGCTTATCGTACTAGTGTTGTCACAGTAGATTGGTATTTCTTTGAGATAAATACCAAGGTCTTGTAGTTATTGTTTTAACCATATCACTTGTGCACAACAACTTGAGACTGCAACATATTCGGCTTCCGTTGACGAAAGAGACACTGTATTTTGTTTCTTGCTGAACCATGATACAAGAGATCCTCCAAGAAATTGTCCTTGTCCACTGGGGCTCTTTCTGTCTGTCTTGTATCCTCCATGATCAGAATCTGAATATGCAACTAGATATTCACTTCTTCCCTTGGGATACCACAGACCCAATTCTGGTGTGTCAGCAAGGTATCTAAAGATTCGTTTGACCGTTTCAGCATGTGATTCCTTTGGTGCAGATTGATATCTTGCACATATGCCAACACTAAATTGGATGTTCGGTCTGCTTGCCGTGAGATAGAGTAATGATCCAATCATTCCTCTATATTTTGTGATATTGTAGTCTTTCCCTTTGACATCAGCATCAAGCAACGTTGTTGAGCTCATAGGTGTGTCCGAGCCATTTGCTTCATCCATTCCATACTTCTTTAATAGCTCTTTTAAGTACTTTGTTTGAGATATGAAGATTCCATTCTTTCTTTGTTTGATTTGCAAACCAAGAAAGAAATTCAATTCTCCCATCATTGACATCTCAAACTCTCCCTGCATTATCTCAGAAAATTCCTTACATAGAGATTCATTAGTAGCACCGAAAACAATATCAACAACATATATTTGAACAATTAAAATATCATCATGTTTTCGATTTATAAATAATGTTGTATCAACTTTTCCTCGTACAAAACCTTGATCGATGAGAAACTTACTAAGCCTTTCATACCAGGCTCTAGGAGCTTGTTTTAAACCATACAAAGCCTTTTTAAGTTTGAAAACATGGTCCGGTTTAGTGACATCTTCAAAACCTGGAGGTTGTTCTACATACACTTCTTCCATGATGTAACCATTTAGAAAGGCACTCTTAACATCCATTTGATAGAGTTTGAATCCTTTGATGCATGCAAAGGCTAAGAGTACACGTATAGCTTCCAATCTAGCCACTGGAGCATACGTTTCCTCATAATCAATTCCTTCTTCCTGATTATAGCCTTTGGCCACCAATCTTGCCTTATTTCTGACAATAATTGCAGATTCATCAAGTTTGTTTTTGAATACCCATTTAGTACCAATGATCGTATGATCTTTGGGTCGGGGCACCAAATCCCAGACTTGATTCCTTTCAAATTGATTTAATTCTTCTTGCATTGCTATGACCCAATCATTGTCTGATAGGGCTTCATCAATGTTAGAAGGTTCAATCTCAGAAATAAATGCAGAAAAACTTACTTCATTGAAAACTCTATTTCTGGTTTTGATCCCTTCATTCACATCTCCTATGACTTGATCTAAGGGATGACTTCTATTGTATTTCCAGGCTTTAGGTTGACCTAGGGATTGCTCTTCATCCTTAGTTTCATCAACCTCTGGAATAAGAGACTTAGAAATAGATTGACCATTTTCTTGATTTAAAACAACTTCCTGTTCTTCATCAATGGTTTTGTCAGAAGATTCAAATTCATCAAATACAACATGAATTGATTCTTCAACAACACAAGTTCTTTTATTGAAAATTCTATATGCTTTACTTCGGTTAGAATATCCTAGGAAAATTCCTTCATCAGTTTTAGAATCAAATTTTCCTAAGTTATCTTTACCATTATTATGAATGAAACACTTACAACTGAAGATGTGTAGATGAGCAATGTTTGGCTTCCTTCCTTTGTATAGCTCATATGGTGTCTTTCCAAGTTTCGTTCTGATATAGGCTCTATTTGAAATATAGCATGCTGTACTCATAGCATCAGCCCAGAAAACTTGAGACATGTTCTTTTCATTTAACATTGTTCTAGCCATTTCAGTAAGTACTCTATTCTTGCGTTCCACAACTCCATTTTGTTGGGGCGTCCTTGGAGCAGAGAAATTGTGATCAATGCCATTAGTATCACAATATTCTTCAAAGGCTTGATTCTCAAATTCTCCACCATGATCAGTCCTAATACCTGCAATAGACATACCTTTCTCATTTTGCACTTTTTTGGCAAAAACAATAAATTCTTCAAAGGTTTCATCTTTTGATGATAGAAAAATAACCCATGTAAATCTAGAAAAATCATCAACAATGACCAATGAATACAAGTTGCCACCAAGACTCTTTACTCTTGCTGGACCAACTAAATCCATATGCAATAATTGTAATGGTCTATTTGTTGAGATCTCATTTTTCAATTTGAAAGATGATTTAGTTTGTTTACCCTTTTGACATGCGTCACAAATCAAATCGTTTTTGAAATTTACTTTGGGTAATCCAAGAACTAAATCCTTTTTGAGTAGTTTACCAAGTTGATGCATATTGACATGAGCCAATCTCTTATGCCATAGCCAACTTTCATCGGTATTACTCAGAAAACAATTTTCAGATTCATTTCTACTAATATCTAGAGTATAGCAGTTACCTTCCCTTTTTGCTCTGAGCTTAGCCTTGATATTTTTCTTATCAAGCTGTAAGTCATTCTTGTTGATAATTAGACATTCCTCTGAATCAAATATTATCCAGTTGTCTTTATCTGCACTTTGACTTACGCTCAGCAAATTATGACACAAGCCTTCAACGTAATATACATCTTTGATTTGTATGCCTTTGTCATTTTTGATTTCACCAATTCCTGCTATTTTTTCGGATTGATTTCCTCCAAATTTTACCTTTCCACCTTCCTTAGGTTGTAATGTGGTAAAACTTTCGAAATCTCCGGTCATATGTCTAGAGCATCCACTGTCTATGAACCATTTGTTATTTTTGGATGCTTTAAGACATACCTGCAATCAAATGACTAAGTTTTAGGTACCCACTTCTTTTTGAGTCCTTTTGGGTTAGTATAAATGATTTTCTGAACATATGTGCCTTTAGGTACCCATTTGTAGGTTCCTATGTTTCCTTTCTTCTTATGAATGCATGAGGAGGTATAATGACCTTTTCTATTACAGTAATTACAAAATGCAAAAGGATTTGATATATGCACAGAATGCTGGAAATAATTCAAATATGACTTACCTCCTGCTTTCTTTCTACCTTTCCATTTATCTGATTTTGGATCATATCCAATACCAGATCGGTCATTTACAAATCGTTGTTCTTTTAAAATCACACTTAGCATTTCACTTCCTTTGGTAAACTTTTCAAGAGTTTTTGTGAGATCAATGTTTTTCTTTTTCAACGAAGAACAATTTTCACAATTCTTTTCTGAACTTTCTTTAAGCTCAATTTCAAGAGCTTTGTTTTTCTTTTTGAAAACAATTAGTTCTTTAACTACTTTGATGAATTCAGAATGTAAAGCATTATATTCAGATAATAATTCATCATAGGTAGGGTCAGAATCATTTACCTCTTCTTCTGTCTCTTCTTGAGCAACAAGACATATGTTAGCTACTTCTTCCTCATCACTTTCTTCGTCTAAGGAACTATCTCCCCATATAGCAGATACAAAGGCCTTCTTTTTGTTAAAGAATTTGCCTTTTCTCTTTTCTTTGCTCTTTTGATTGAGCTCTGGACATTCTGATTTGATATGTCCTGGTTTACCACATTCATAGCAAATGATATGGTCTTTGTTGCTAGTTCCTCCTTTTTGAAAGTGTTTGTAGCCTTGACCTTTCTTGTAGAACTTTCTGAATCGTTTTATGATTAAGCCCATTTCATCATCATCAAACTCCTCAACTTCATCTTGATTTTCTTCTTTTGCTTTTAGAGCTAGACCTTTCTTTCTTTTGTCACTGATGTCGTCTAGTTCCCGTTTGAACTTTAACTTGCTTTCATATTCAGAAAGACTTCCAAATAGAGAAGCAACTGATCTCATTGATTCTCCTTTTGCCTCTTCTATCGCAGTGACTTTGGCCTCCCACTCTTTAGAAAGAATATTCAAAATCTTTCGTACTTGGATATTTTGATCATATACTTTTCCAAGTGCTGCAAGTTGATTAACAAGATGAGTATATCTAAGTTCGAATTCAGAAATTGACTCACCTGATTTCATTCGAAGTAGATCGAATTCTGTGATCAAGGTGTTGATTCGATTCTCCTTTATTCCCGAAGTTCCTTCATGAGCTATTTCCAGAGCTTCCCACATTTCCTTTGCTGTTGGGAGTGTGCAGATTCTGAAGTATTCATTTTGACTCAAGGAGCTTTGTAACATCAGAATTGCCTTGCTATTTAGAGTGATAAGTTTCTTGTCATTCTCATCATATTCCGCTGGCGTCTTTGGAATTTTCTGAGAATCTACAGTCTTTGTAGGTTGATAATTTCCACTCTCGATTACATCCCATAGCCCATATTCAGTAGCCATCATGAACACTCTGAATTTTACTTTCCAGAAAGAAAAATGTTCTCCATTGAAACCGGGAGGTCTAGTGATGGATGCTCCGTCGGGAAGAATTCCTTCACCCATGCTTGCCATTGGATCCTTCTTAGGTTTTTATACCTTAACAAGAAGACCTACGCTCTGATACCAAATGTAAGATCAAGCGTTTCACCCAAGAGGGGGGGTGAATTGGGTGAAACTGAAATTTCTTTCGAAAATATAAAACTTTGACAAAAGAATTAAAACAGTAATGAGTAAGGAGAAATATCACCGAAGTGTACACCGGGAGTTATACTGGTTCGGTCACAACCACTTTGACCTACGTCCAGTCCTCAGAGCTTCTCTGAGAGTTTCACTATAACTTCCAAGATTCAGTGGGTTCTTGGCACCACAGTACAAGCAAGTTCCTTACACCTGGACACTCGCTCCCCCTTACAGGTTGTAATCCAATCCCAACTCAAGGTTCCACAACCTTAAGTTATCTCAATAACAAATATTGAGTTTGAATGAAATATCTCTCTCAAAGAGTAAGTGATAATCACTGAAGCATATAAATACAATTTCAACGTGAAAACAGAGCAATGAACTTAATGATTCGTTCGTATGGATGCTTAGTTGTTCTTCTCTGTTTGAAGGTTCCCATATATATAGATATGTTGGTGATGACCGTTGGAACATTTTTCTTTCGTCCGTTGGAGAGTGCGCAGCCACTGTTGACTTTTCAAGTTTTTGAAAAATATCCGTTGGCGGTGGTTGGCATTTGAACGTTTGATTTGACTTTCATCTCTTGAAGTGATTCCTTCATTGTTTATCTGTAAATATACTTGTAATACTAACACAATGAAAGGTTAATCATATAGGAAACAAATCAATGAACGTTTGAATGATTTCTATATTTCTGGGTATGCTTACTCGAGTAGCTCCTCGAGTAACACATGAAGTTTACTCGAGTAGCTCCTCGAGTAACATCGTGAAATCATTATTTATTTGAAAGTCAATGTAGATAAACAAGATTACTCGGGTAGTGCATGGAGTAAACTAAATTTCAAACCTTTGGAATAGTTATTTACTCGGGTAGCTCCTCCAGTAATGCTTCTGCAACTTCATAGATTACTGGGGTAACACCTCGAGTATTCCTTTAAAAAACTTTTGGTTACTCGATGCTTTACTCCAATAATGTTGGCAGGATTAAAATGCCGAGAGCACTTACCTCATTACTCGAGTAGCTCCTCGAGTAATGCACTCATATTTGCATAGGTTACTCGGGTAGCACCTCGAGTAACAGAGATATTTGAGCATGACTTACTCCAGTAATGACTTGAAGTTTACTTTGAAAATATTTGTGCTTACTGGGGTACATACTCGAGGAATCCACTTAAGATAAAACATTGGAAACTTGAATACTCGAGTAAGGACTGGAGGAAGATGAGATTAAGAAAACAAGTTAATCGGATACCAACCTCAAGTTTTAACTTACCTCAGGCTGTTACTCGAGTAGCTCCTCGAGTAACATTGGCAGTGGTACAAAGTGCCGAGAGTTACATATTTTCAAATACATGGTTACTCGAGTAGCTCCTCGAGTATCATGGAAAACTTGAAGGCAAACTGGAAGTTTCTGACCTGGTTACTCGAGTGGCTCCTCGAGTAACATTAGCAGTGGTACAAAATGCCGAGAGGTCCATATTTTCTGAAACAAAAGGTACTCGAGTAGCTCCTCGAGTATCATTAGGAAAACTTGATGGCAACTGGAAGTTTTCACATGGTTACTCGAGTAGCTCCTCGAGTAACATTAGCAGGCCGAGAGCAACCTTCAAATTTTACCTGGTTACTCGAGTAGCTCCTCGAGTAATGGTGGCAGGTTACTGGAAGTTTTCTTGGTTACTTCAAGTTTTGGCTCCTTACTCGAGTAGCGCCTCGAGTAATGTCTTAGAAACTGCACTTCTGATCAAGTTCCTCAGCATTTTCTTTTGGCTAACCTTCAATACTTCCATGCTTACTTCAAGTAAAGCTTATTCCTGTCATTACTTAGTTCAAGCTTGATTATTAACCTTTTCCTTTTCAAACCATTCTTTTGTTATCATCAAAACATGAGATCTAACAATTTCATCACAACCTTTACTCGTAGTTTTATTTCAATGATCAGGACAATATATGTACTTTATGCTATGCCGAGCCATTATTTTCCTCCAAAGCCATGAATTTTCATTATTGAATTTTAATGGTCAGTATGTATATTGTCCATATGTATTTTGTTGGCACGGGTACTATCATATATACTTGGTCTTTAGGACTAGGATAAAATTATCTTGAGTAATATAGGGCTTCATGACATGGTAAAGGTACCATTTACAACCATCACATTGTCAAGAGTTCTTTGCAAAATATATGGAATTTATTAAGATTGCTATAGTGACCTTTTACAAAGTCACTAAATATGGTTACCTCTAATTATCAATTTGGGCATTGAACATATGTGATCATGGCAAAATATGCTAGTCAGTCTTCTAGACTATTATTTTTCAGTGGCATAATTACCTAGAAGTTATTTGTCTTCAAGATAATATATAGTGAAAATACCTTTTCAACGCTACATAGCCCTTTGTGTTATTCTTACAGTCACGGAAAATATCAACATAACAATAAAATCCATTTCAGTAATATGAGAGCGTGGAATAAGTCCAAATGCTATATCACATGCTTTTCCTTAAAAATGAGAGTGTTTTTAGTCATCGGGCTCGTGACTCAACAACATTAAACATACCTCTTAAATCTTTCTTAAACGCAAGGTTATGATTTGACCTTCTAATAACAAAAGGAGTCATTTCTAGAGTTAAACAACTACCTATTGCTCTTTATATTTGTTAAATATTTGTTTACACTACTGGAAAAATCACTTTTAAGACCGGTTAAAAAAGACATTTTAGACCGGTTTTGGATCCGGTCTTGATACAGCCGGTCTAAAAAGTCTGCTACTTTTTAGACCGGTTATGGAACCGGTTTTAAAAAAAAAAATTTTAACACCGGTTACTATAAAACCAGTCTAAAAATAAATATTTTTAAACTAGTTATCAGAGGAACCGGTCTAAAAGGTTAAAATTTGAGACCAGTTTTCTGAAAAATCGGTCTAAAAAGTTGAAATATTAAGACCGGTTTTGCAGAAAACCAATCTAAAAATTCAACTTTTTAAACCGGTTCTCTCCAAAACTGGTCTTAAATGTACTTTTCAGACCGATTTTGGAGAGAAGCGGTCTTAAAAGTTGAATTTTTGTTTTTAAAATTTTTGTTTAAAAGATATACCCAGCAAGCCGTTTCCCCTGTTAAAACATTTCACTCAGCAAGCAGCAATCAGTTCAACGACATTCAAATAAATCTTCTCTTACAGATTATATAACTAACATCTTAATGACATGTGAGAGACTCAAAACTCATTGGAACATATTAAAACTCAACTCCCTTGTGCTTAAACAGTGCTGGCCGAAACAGAAGCAAGGAAAACAACCATGAATAATAAACTCACAATCATAGACAAAATCATAATGCAAGGAAATCATACAACTATGACAATGCTATTTTGACCAAGTTCCTTATCTTTTCACTTACATACATACATGAAAGATTAAATTACATTAATGACAATGCTGTTATTCATTAGGTCCAAAATACTTTATACACACTCTTCTCAGGTTGATGATCACTAGCTGGCCTGGCTTCAGAGAATCTACACTAAGACGTACACCTCATGTCCTTCATTTTCCTGTAACGACAACAAAAAAAGTAGTTATATATATACACCAATAACAATATACATAATTCAAATATAATTCATGATAATTATGTTGAAATATGTTGAAGAAGAAACAAAGTCTAGTCAAAATATATTGAAGATCATATTTGGCAATGCCTCGAATAGCTATTGGGAGCAGTTGTTGCATTAAGACATGACAATCATGAGACTTTAGCCCCACTAACTTCAAGTCTTTCATCGACACAAGCTTCCTAACATTTGAAGAATACACTGAAGGAACTTTGATGCCATGTAAACACTGACAAAAGCTTCTTTTCTCATCCTTAGACAAAGTATGAGCAGCTGGAGGACAAAAAGTTCTCTTACCATATGGCTTCGGATGCAAGTCTTTTCATATCTCCATTTCTTGCAAATCTAATCTTGCCTTCACGCCATCCTTAGAACTACCTTATATGTTAAGTAGTGTCCCAACAATACTTTCACAAACATTTTTCTCCACATGCATGAAATCAATACAGTGTCTCACATCAAGCTTCGGCCAATATGGAAGATTGAAGAAGACAGACCTCTTTTTCCATTTACTTTTCTTATTACTATTCTTTGTAGTCTTACCAAAGATAACATTCATATTTTTCACCTTTTCATAAACTTCCTCCCCAGTCAATGCCTTCAGAGCATCTTCAAACTCTTGTCCACCAAAAAACGCTTTCTTTAATATGCGATACGGGTGGCCTCGTCTAAGAAATCTCCTGTGGCCAAGATAAACTGTCTTTCTTCCATGTTGAAGTTGATGGTAGCATGTTCCTTCTTCACAAATCGGACATGCTTTATAGTCTTTAACACTATAGCCTGACAAGTTTCTATATACAGGGAAGTCATTTATAGTACAAAAGATTATCGCTCGCATTTTAAAAACCTCCTTATTGTTCGCGTCAAAAACAACAACACCTTCATCCCACAACTCTTTCAAGTTTTCGATCAAGGGCTCCAAGTAAACATCTATATCATTTCCGAGTTGTTTTGGTACCGAAATCGACATAGATAACAGGATATACTTTCGTTTCATGCATAACAGAGGAGATAAGTTGTAAATTACCAACAGAACAGGCCATGAACTATGTATACTACTCAGGCTACGAAAAGGAGTCATGCCATCCGTGCTAAGCCCAAGCCTAAGGTTCCTAGGTACTTCACCGAAGTCAGGAAATAATTGATCGATTTTCTTCCATTGAGAAGAATCAGCCGGATGTCGAAGCTTTCCGTCAGATATCCTCTCATCCACATGCCATCTCAAATTTCTTGCATCGTTTTCATTAGCAAACAAGCGCTTGAATCTTGGTATGATTGGAAGGTACCACAATACTTTTGCAGGAGAGTTATTTGATTTGTACCTCGAGGTTTCACATATTGGACACTGTTGTTCCTCTTCATGCTCTTTTCTATACAATATACAATCATTAGGGCATGCATCGATATTTTTATACTTCATCCCTAGTGGACATAATATTTTCTTAGCATCATAGTATTGAGAAGGCAATACATTATCATCTGGAAGCATGTCCTTAAAAGCCTCAAGTGTTTCTGAAAAACTCTTGTCGCTCTATCCATATCGTGCTTTCAAGCTTACCAATTTCAATACTGCTTTCAACAATTGGTACTTTTTACACCCCGGGTACAATGACGTCTCAGCATCACTACACATATTACCATATGCATGTGATTGCTCAAAAGTCTCTTCTCCTACATCACGAATAATATCCTCCATTCGATCATCCATATCCGTGTCATTATCATCAAAGTTCACTCCCCCTGTTGAGATGAACTTGGCATTTCTAATTCTTCACCATGCCATAACCACACTATATAACTCTTACAAAATCCTTCACAAATTAAATGTGTATATATATCTGCAGTACTTAGTCGCTTCTCATTCAAACATACTACACAAGGGCAATAAAACTTCCCACTACCATCATCGGGCATTTCTACTAGCAAAGTCTAAAAAACCCCTCACCCCATTATCATATTCAATACTCATTCGTTTAGTGTTTATCTAACTATGATCCATATATATATCTCAACACTTCTAGCACCCTATATCCAACAACAAAAGGATAGACAAAAAAACAACAATAATAGAGTTTTAGACATTTCAACGAAATTAACAGGTACTATTTGAAACTAGTATATATTGTTTTAACAAACCAATAACACTGATAATAATCAAACAATCGCGCTAAATTAAAACAGAACATGGAGTGGTATTAATCCAAGTCAAATATCACAGGGATGTAATTAAAAGTCAGAGATATATCTAGCAAGAATGTGCAGATTTAATTTTTTCCAGATTACGTTTAAGTGCTCAAAGCAATAACAAGAACCATTTTTTCATAGAACATTATTAATTATTGAACAACGTACAACTAAATAATAGATCGAACACTAACCTGATTGAAGACCAAGGAGTGAGCTTTAACCTAGAGTCACGGTGGCGTCGACTGAGGTTAAAATGAAGTCCTCAAATTCACGGCACTGACAAATGGAAGTCAAGTCAGAGGATAATGGTCACTGCAGAGATTAGAGGTGGCGGCGGAGAAGACTGACAATAATCAAAGAATAGCGATGACGAACACAACAACGGCAGCGGTAATGACGGAGGAGAGTTGAGCAAATGAGGGGTGGGACGCCATGGATGAGTTCAGAACAAGCACGGACAGAGCTCACAGAGAAATGGCAAAAAGAGAAGAAAGGGTTCATAGAGCGCGCGATCTGGGCGCGGCAGTAAAAATAAGGGCAGAAAATCTTATCTTTAAGACCGGTTTTTAATAAAAACCGGTCTTAAAAGAGTGAAATTTCACATTTAAAACCGGTTTCAAAAACTGGTCTTAAATGCTAAAATTTTTTGAATTTAAAATATTTTAACATTTAATACCGGTTTACATATAAACCGGTCTTAAATGTTAAAGATTTAAGACCGGTTTTAATATAAAACCGGTCTTAAATATTTTGCTTTTAAGACCGGTTTATATATAAACCGGTCTTAAATGTTAAAACATTTTAAATTCATAAAAATTTTAACATTTTAAGACCAGTTTTATTTATAATCGGTCTAAATAAATTTTTTAAGACCGGTTTTTTTAAGAACCGGTCTTAGAAGTTCAGTATAATTATAAAACTGCCACCGCACAAATTTTTAAGACCTTATCCGCCAAAACTGGTCTAAATGTGGCGGTCTAAAAAGGGTTTTTTCCAGTAGTGTTACCATTATTAAAATATTATAATTAACATAATTATATATAACTAAACAATTAATAAGGATATTTTGAAAAAGGAAAAAAAGAAAATTTCAAACACATTTAATTATCTTAATTATATTTTTAAATCTGTAAGAAACATTCCCCAATTTCTTTATTGAAAAAGGTATTAATTAGATGATTTTTTTGCATATTGTTTGTGTTCAAGCCTCAAGATCCACTGGGTAACTTGTTTTGGAGCTTCTCTTGTACATAACTACCCTATTAAAAGATTTGGTTGTCATTATATTCTTGTAACTCAATCTTCTTAGGTTTATTGTAACTAATTTTATTTTAAATTTTACATATTTTAAAATAAAAATTTATTTAATATTTTAAAATTAAATTAAATCTGATTGTCCAAAGTCAATCTCAAAACGGTCTAAATTAGTTATGAGCACACTATGCCCTCCAATCAATTTTATATTTAATATTTGTCATTTTCTTCAACTAATTTACCTAACTTATAAATTGCTATATAATATAATGTTATATGAAAGTATTTTAGGGAGAATGATCATATTTGTATAATTAAGTTATTTATCGTGCCTCCTTAATATACCTAAATTAACTAATCACTACTACAAAAAATGCTTTTAACGTCCCTTTTTTGGGCCTTTTAATGTCTGAAAATAGTGGGACGTCTATTTGAGCGACGTAGAAAAAAACTGTCAATAACATCCCTAAAATAGGGGATGTCTTTAGGCCAGACTTTTGACATCCCCAGTCCAAACTAGGGATGTCTAAAGTTTTTTTTAATGGCCTTTTATATATATATCACTGTACGGCAAATTTAAACTGCAGAAATTTGATAGAAGAAATATTGCATAAACTAGAATGGAAACAACAGCAGTTCAGTACTATCTAAAAAAAATGTTATCCAACAATCTAATAGTATGTACAACAACAACTCTAATCCGCACCTTGGAATATAGAAACTTTTGAATCCCCTTTAACAACTAACCAATCAAATAAAAAAAGAGATAGGCAAACAACATACGTACAACAGCAGTTCAGCCACCACAAAGTGTGTCCTACACATACTACTAATTAATTAACTAATATAAATAAAAACTTTATTATGGTATATGTTGAAGAAGATGTCCAGCCAAAAAGTCTCTGATCAAATTAATGTCTTCATATAAGTAGGGATCTTCATTGTCAAAAATCTACAAATTAGAAAATAAGCTTAGATGAAATAATGAATCAAGTGAGTGAAGTAATTTGCAATTGTATTACAACACCAAAAATATTATCCTTTGAGAATGAAGAAGCAAGTACATGTTCAAAATCTGTCGTAATGCCACTCTGAATGATGTTAAACATATAAAGTAAGACATAGTATCCACTTTGTTGAGGGCACTATAAATCAAAAAACAAATGGTTAAAATCAATAAAGGCATATCTAAAATGACCGTCAATCAAAAGAACTTGATTTGAAACTACATATATTTAGATACAACCATTTCGGGTCTTTGCCACCTTTACGATCGCGGGGCCTACCAAGGATTCGATATGTCTAGGTTGCTTTATCATTAAAATGAAAATCAACAGAAATAAGAACAATTCATTTAAGTCAAGAATCATGAATCAATGAAATACAAACAAAATAACTTACGTGTTGAAGACATTTTTTGTTTCTTTATCTGGCCTTTTACGCAAGGAATCAACCCAGTAAACTACATTGAATCAAGGACAGAGAACACACAAACTCCAGTGGTAACTATAACAACATATACAGATTACAATAAAGCTAGATAGCAAGGCAATTATTTATTAAAAATCTTAAATAGACAAAATTAAAATGTGTACCCTTGAAAAATTGATGCTAGTTGTTCTCTCCCATTGTGAAGCCCGCATAGTGAGTCCTTTTTTGCACTATATTCTTATCCCTTGTCGTATTTGCAGGTCACAAGAATCCATATAAATTAACTCTTTGCATGTCAATGCATATACGACGGAAGGAGCTATAATAGAATTAAAATGATGAATGTATTAGCTAATGAAATATGAAACCCAAATACCACTTCACTAAATGAAGAAAAAAATGGGGAAAAAAACTTACAGGATTGCAAATGTGACCCATCCTACATCTATCTCCTCCAACTTAATGAACTGTTTAAGGTCTTCTTTATCAATTGTGAAGGGATACTCTAATTCCTAACCCACAATCCTTGTAGGCATATGCAAATTAATCTGCTTAATGCCTTTATAAATCTCCTGTAGTCATACTAAGAAGGGTCATTTTCCTGCTTCCTGCTCATTTTTTTAGAACAAAAAAAAACATATTGTTAGTAGGATGCCAACAGATCTCAAGTAAAAGTGAGGTAGTTCCTACCATTTGAGGTGTTGCCGCTGAGCCAATAAGATTTATAGGCCAAAGGATGAAAGATCCTCTCGCTTAAGCTATCGTGGCAACCTCGTCATCAGGAATAGGGATGGCTGTACCTTCTTCCCCCTCTCGAACACATGTCACAGTCACCTTACATAAATGCTGTAGAATTTGCTGATGATGGTGGGTGGTAGCTTGTTTGTGAACGAGAGCATCTACAACAGGACACCGTAGTGGGGCATCCAAATAGAGGATGGAAGGTTCTACCAATGCTGGAGTATGAGAAGGGTCGCCAAGTAGTTCCTCCACCGACTTGTAAAAGTTTGAGGATGAATGGGTTCTATACTCGAAAGTTGCCATCTGTGATTCAAACATCTTCGTCATTTCAGCTCGTAGCTCAGGCAACAGCTCAAGATGTAGCTCTGGCAATAGCTCTTGTCAGAGCTTGTCGCGAAGGTTAGCAACGAGTTCTTGTAAGACTTCCTGAAGAATCTTGGCCGCAAGCTCCCTACTGGGTTCAGCTTGTGACGAATAAGAATGTGAGGCTCGGCCAAAATACTTTATGACACGAACTCCCCCTGCCTCCCCTCTAACATGACCAGGGTGATCTGCCTTCCCAATCGCCGTTGACAATATATCCCTCCGTCCACTTGGAGTGAATGAACCTTGACTACTATGATCTTCCAGTTCATCCTGCAGCATAAAATTTATCGTAAATGAAAATTAAGCACTCCTAATATGAAAAAACTTTGTACTTATGCTCTAACTACTTACAATCGTCGAGGCAACCTAGCAACAGTCAGATTTACGTACTTCCCACCCTTAATCCTCCCTGCTTTCCATTTTTTGTGACGTGGAGGAGGTGGCAGGGCCTGGACCACAAAGCTAGGATCGGATGTTGCTGCTTCCTTCATTTTCTCTAACTCTTCTGCCATCATCTTTCGCTCAAGCTTCTAATAACCACCATGAGACATGCAATGCTGATGCTTATTAGCTGCTTGCCTCTCTGCATTTTCTGCACTTAATGCCTGTGAAAGGAAAACAATGGAAACCAAATCAATAATGTCAACTATGTTCAAATAAAACACTATGATGAAAGAAATTTTACCAAAAAGTTAGGATCTTCTCGTGATCCCATAAACAACCTCCAATCCACTATAGACAAATATTCATAATGCTGACATGGATCCTGACCCCTCAAGTCCCCTCGAATGTACTTTGCTGTAAGCTTATTCTTGAAATCTTTCTATCATAGACGAACCTCTCTCATCCACTCCTTGTACATCATCGTGGTGTCAGGGACATCGTAGGTTTGCTGCAAGGTAAAAACATAAAATAATTATATTTGAAGCAATAGAAATAAAGCTATAAATACAGATGTATCGAAACTTATATACCAAAAGTTGTTGCCAAATCATGTCTTTCGTTTTTAGCGGAACCAACTTCCAATTGTCATAGATAAAGCGAACTTTGCTTCAACCCAAATAACTTAAATAGCTAATGAAATGGTCTTCCTTCGAACCAATTGGTTGCATATTGTCATCAAAGCCAATATGCAGTCTCTCCTGTTAATATTGATGACGTGCAACCAATGCTCCCATTTTTATGCTGTCTTTGGTCCTTCTTCTCGCAACGGGTTCAGGTCTATCCATTTCATTATCCCTATCACTTTCTGAGTCAATAAAATTGTCCATATTCCTGTAAGCACAAAAATAAATATCATTATCAGATAGGTACATAAATTGCAATAAAAATAATGTACTCATAGAAGAGTAAACTAAAAAACACACAGTTGTCCTATCACCACTACCACCATCTTTCTTCACTTTTTTTGCAGTCCCAAACAAACGTTTAAAGTATGGTATTATAGGAAGATATCACAAAACCTTTAAAGGTTGCCTTTTAGTTGTCCCATCACCACAACCACCATCTGTCTTCACTTTGTATCGTGCAGTTTGACACTTAGGACACTCACTCAAGCCTTCATACTTCTTTCTGTACAGTACGCGGTCATTAGGGCAAGCGTGTATCTTTTTATACTCCATAACCATCATAGATAGGATTTTCTTGGCCTCATACATACGATTTGGAAGTACATTATCGTCTTGAAACATATCACACAATAGTTCAAGTAGCAATTTGAAACTACTATCGGTCCACCCACAAGTTGCTTTTAAGTTAAGCAAATATAATGTTCCTATCAGCCGTGTGCATTTACTCCCAGGGTACAACAGTGACTCTGCATCACTCCATAAGCTGTCATATTCATGCGACTGCATAAAAGATTCTACCTCAACATTGTGAATCATTCTCTCCATTCTATCTTCATCTATGACATCCACAGCTTCCTTCTTATGCGATGGACAATCAGTTACTTCCTCACCATGTCATATCTACCTTGTGTATCGAAGATTTATTCCATCACAAAGTAGGTGATCCCTTATAACTTCAACATCCCGTCTTCTCTCATTTAAACAATTGACACAAGGACAAAAATACATCCCATTTTTGGCTGGAGCATTCCTTCTAGCATATTCAATAAACTCTTCAACCCTATTCTCATATTCTTCACTTGTTCTTAAAGCATTCATCTAACTATGATCCATTTTATTCCCATTAACACTCAAGTTTAGAATAATTGTCAGCACAGGGAATTGCCTTTTACTATTTTATTTTTCAAAATGTTGGCAGCATTTCCCCTTAAAAGTGATGCATCACAAAATCAAAATAACAAACCATCTCAGTTTAATTTAAATGAAACTAAACTAATTAAGACAGTTCATATTCAGGACAATGTCATATTAAATATATGATTTTCATTTCAAACAAAAACGAAAAAATGAAACAATAATAATTAAACAAATTACGACTTCAAACTAAATTCCCCTTAGGATGCAGCTAATCTTTACAGAGGAAACCCAGAGTTCAGAAAACACAAACAGCTATAAGCCTATAACAGTCCAAACTCCAAACTATACATTTCATTTACCATACTAGTGTTGCAATTTAAAAATCAAACTAGTGTTGCAATTTTCTCTATAGTTTACTTAATATAATTCCAATTAACAAACGACAGTGCAAATCCTTTAAGAAATACTTCTATAAAGAAGAAGCAAGCCATAAGGTATATTTCTTGAAGTATTTAAGGAGTTTAATACTTGGATGGAATTGGTGATTATTTAATTAATCTGTATATATTTTAGAAGAGTATAATTATTTTATAATATGTATATATTTATAGTCAGAGCTACTTGACATAGCTAACACTTAACACCTCTTGAAGGTTTATGAGGGCCTCTTGCATAAAGTGGGATCTTAGTAACAGGGATTTCATAAACAAGAATTCCTTTCTGCTTCTACTTCATCCTATGGACTCTTATTTGTGATTTGACTTTGGGAAGGAAAGGTTGGACTCTTGGTTCTCCCTTCACTTTTCATCATCTTACTTTAATGGTGGTAGTGGAGAAACTATTCTTCTAGATAAGTTTATTCATAAATTAGAAGCTCTTTCAGAGGTTTTCGCTATCTCCTCATATGTTACTGTAATGTAATGTTGATGGATAAAAGGTGATTTTAATGAAGAGCATTGATTGTGTTGGTTCATCATTGGACGGCAGTAAGCATTGAGATTACACTTTAATGCAATGGCAATAGATATGCATATCTTGGCCAACAAGAAAAAAGATATGCATATCAAACAATTGAATGAAATTAGTCATCAACCATTAAGAAGAAATAGGCTTCATTGGCAACTATTGAAGAAATTTAACCACAGATCTTGTTTTTCCCATTTTACATTATCTATTTATTAGTGTGTCATAGCTAACTTCATTAAAAAAATCATTTTGCAATTAGCTCATCATGAAAAATCAATGCTTCCCCAACTCTGTCATTAATACAAAATCCTTTCAATAGTGCATTAAAAGTTACACTATCCAATTGAAAACCAATCTTAAAAATCTTCCCCAATAAAGAGAATGTATAATACTTGTGGCCCTCGTTGCAATAACATTTGATCAAAACGCTTAAAAAACTAAAGATGGAGTGAAACCATTCAACTCCACCTGGGTAGAAAGTAAAATAGCAATGGCAAGATGGTTCATCTTGGTAATAGCTCCAAAAGTTTTGTTAATTTTGAAGATGAAGGGAGGGGGACACTTATGGAGCATGTGACTGAATGAAGCAATATTGCAAATTTGTAATCAAGCATCTCCTTAAAATCTTAATACAACGACCCAGAAGGAAGCTAGCATTAATTCTTCTAACCCAAAAAAAAAATCATAGCACTAAAACAAGAGTAAAAAGAAACCCAGAAACGCACCTGATTCTCAGAATGCAAGTGCAGCAACTATCGCAGACTCACATCTCAAAGAGAAAACTAGTTTAAGAAAGAAAACTCATTTCAAGCAAAGCAGAAGATACAAAAAAGAAATAATTAACCAAGCTAGTTTAAGAAACCCAGAAACGCACCTGATCCTAAGAATGCAAATACAGCAAATAGCGAAGACCCACAGGAATGGGAAAAGAGGGAAGGTGAATGCAGGGGAGGTGCAGCTTTGTTCAGTGAAGAAGAGAGTTATGAGAGTGTACTCAAGAAGATAACCGTGCTTTTAGATTTCAAATTTTATGGAGGTGAGATGATGATCTTCACATTAACGGAAAGTGGAAGAGAGTAGGGAAAACTCACGAGTATGGGAAAAGAGGAAAGACGAATGCAGGGGAAGGTAAAGCTGCAACTCAACAGCTACATGATGTGATGTTTCTGCATCCCCAGTCGAAATGGGGATGCCTAAAGTAGTGGAATTTTTTTTTTTAATTTAAAATTCATCCAGCGCCAAAGCCTCGCACCAAATATTGAACTTTGGGCGTCCCTAACTTAAAGAGGGACGTCCTTTGGGGTAGTAAAATGTCTATTTTGTAGTAGTGTAAATAGTTCTTATATTAATGACAACAGAAGTATTGTTTAGAGGATGAGTGCTAAAATATTTTACTAGTGTGTGTGTATAAGATATTTGCTTGTATGTGTTTCCCTATGGCAAAAAAAAAATCTTGTATGTGTTTCCAGGATCGAGCTAAAATGATTATATAATAAGCCTTTCTTTGTTAGTTCCTTAAAGAGGAAGGCCACTCATAGTTGGGGAAAAAATGTCTCCATTTAATTTTCTCTTCATTTCCTCTCCATTTAACATCTCTACCATTGAATTAACTTTTAATAGTTGAGATTTAATACTTTATATTAATGTCATGACAATATCACATATCAAAAATGAAAATAAACAAATTTAACCTACATAGATACAATCTAGAGAGACACAAGGCAGTAGATAAAAAATATAAAATGACGTACCATTATCTTATTTTTTTACCATTTTCATAATGCTTGCACATAGTTTGGTGAGCTGCACAGGAATAGCATAAATATACTAATATATTGATACAAGGTACTTGATTACAAAATAAGTTTTTCCCGCAGGGTTTGATGATATTCACAAATGTATACAAAATGCCCAAAATAAGACTACATATACAACCACCATCTTTGCCTTGGGATCCGCAACATCATTTCTCCATGTCTACCAACTTGCCTTTGGATCCGCTGGTTCCCATTGGCACATTGTCATTTTTGAAAAAAGAATGAGATTTCGAGGAATCCCAGTAGTAACATATAACCAAACATATAAAATGCAAGAATTAAATATGTAGTGTACCATATAATGTAAAATGAAAATTCATAACAATGTGTGTGTGTACACAAAGCTCAAGGCCAAATCGCTATTTGGATCCCTATGTAACCCCTTGCCATAATTATATCCGAAATACGCAATTAAACTGAAATAAATTGTCATTTTTGAAAAAAGAATGAGATTTCGAGGAATCCCAGTAGTAACATATAACCAAACATATAAAATGCGAGAATTAAATATGCAGTGTACCATATAATGTAAAATGAAAATTCATAACAATATGTGTGTGTACACAAAGCTCAAGGCCAAATCGCTATTTGGATCCCCTATGTAACCCCTTGCCATAATTATATCCGAAATATGCAATTAAACTGAAATAGAGAACAATAAGAATCAAAACTTATTTAAAATCTCATCTTCACAATAGGGTTTTCACAAATATCTTTCAAAATCTAATTTACCTGGTCTCATATTCAATTTTAAAGACAATGACATCACGCGAAATATCACATTTATAAAAATATCAGAGTGTACAACAATATCATCTCGGCAACTCCCAGGTTCATATCTTTACTAAATATACACAGGGCACAATTGCCCGTTACAATTTCCACATGGGGATTACACAAATCCTCTCAAATACATCTACAAATATCGTATCCAAACACATTCCAACCCGTACATATCCAAATATGAATCCAAATATACATAATACTTCGAACTATGATAACCAACCCCCATATCAAATACTGAAAAAGCCCTTATCGCCCTTGGGTGCTTACTCCCTCCTCGAGCCTCTTACCCTATCTACATGGTTAGTAGGGGAGGGTGAGATTCGAGAGAATCTCAGTAGGAAACAAATACCAATATGCATGTAAGATAAGTGTTTAATGCATAACATGCTTGCAATACATAACTCATGCTCACACAATGACATATATGCGTGCTCAATGTTTCAGCAACATACTCATAACCATAGCATAACTAGAAACAGAGCTATAATCATTCATACATGTTTCAAATAATCAAGCAAAGCAATACATGCATCAATACACAAACACAAATATCAAAGCATGCAAGAGAGGTAAGTTCCCTACCCTTGTTCTTTCCACGTATGCTCTAGCTTCGCTTACTTGCGATCAGAATGAATACCGAACCACAATCAGGGAGAATATCAACCCTATAACCAAAGCAAGGACATAGGGTTATTCTCTATTCCAAAACCTTACTTTCATATCACTTAAAGTTGATTACCATTCATGAACTTTAGGTGGCTAATCAAAGCCTAAACATATGCCTAAAGGCTTGGAAAAACACTTGACCAAAAACCATCTTTGGAAGTCTAAAATTTCATTTTTGGGGGTTGGCCGCGGCCTACAAATCCACTAGCCGCAGCCAAAAACAGCTCAGAAACATTTTGGCCGCGGCCAAGAAAATCCTATTTCTTGGTTGAACTTTCAAAAATCATAACTGATTCCAAAAAAATTGAAATGAGGTGATTCCAAGGCCAAATCAAATATATTTAAGTCTTCTACACAGGAAAAATATTGGCCATTACCAGAAATCACCACCAAAATGCATAATCACACAAAATCCACTACTGCCCCAAAACAGTGTTCAATTTCAATCCCAAAATTTGGACAATCATATCTCCTAGTTCCCAAAACGTAATGACACAAATTATATGTCCATTTTGAAGCTTGGGATGTGAAGGTTAAGGCTGGAAAGTTTCATAATTTTCTAACATCATTTGATCAGTCAAAACGTCCACACGAACAGACTGCCCAAAACAGACTTTCAAAAGACAGAATTCCAGATTTTGCATCTTTGCTTCTAATGGTCCCATTTTCATACCAAACATCATTCCCACACAAATTTTCACAAGGAATCCATTAGAAACACCAAATCAACCAAATTCACATTATATTGAATGTTTTACCAATAATCACAACATGTCATCACACAATCACAACACAAACACACATTGTCATTCCTTTCATTCCAAGTTCTCAAACCAATTCCAATGGCTCTATAACACGTAAAGACACCAATTACCACTCAAAACACAAGGCAATTCATACATTTTGAAAATACCATAAAATCAGGGCAAAATTCACAATTCTCAAAAGTCATCCACAAATCACAAAACTTAGATCAAAAGGCTTCAAATACTCACCTCTTCCTCTTTCCCAAACAATTTCCTTGATTCTTCATCTTTCCACTTTTCCTCAAGCTATCAAACACCTCCTTTCAAAAATCTAAAACCATAGAGATGAAGCTCTCATCACTATGAATAAGATTATAGAAGGACATTAGAGCATTAGAGGACCACAAACCAACCAAAATCTCACCTCTAGTTTTCTCTTTCTTCTTAGGTTTGGACATCCATGGCAGCCTTGGAGAGAGAGGATGTGAGATGAAGATGATGAAGTGAGAAATCAGATTTCCTCACTCTTAACCGAAATGAGAGAAGAGAGAAAGAGAATTTTGAATAAAATACTAAATTAGACTTTTTGACTTAAATCCCATTAAGCCACTTGTCATGATCTTAAAGCTTCATCTCCCTTAGGCTCACCTAGGCACACACACTTGATTCCACCCTTTGATCTCTTATACAAATCAATCCTAACTATTGATGAAGTTACCAATGAGTTTCCTCTTCGGTAACTGACCAATTGATTGGTAACTTTACCGTTTTGCCCCTGATTATGGTAATTCCTCTTGAATCACCACCAAATACATTTTCTCATTCATTTATACCATACATACGCCCTCCCCTTTATTTTCATTCAATTTAGATGTTAATCCATAATTGAACTTAAATATAGGGTTTCGGCACTGATCATAACACATTTGAATCACATTTGAATCTCAAATCACATCGGATTCTCCAAAAGGGTTATTTATCACAAACCACATCTACTTTTGGAGTCATTATCTCTTAATCACAATTTGGGATCTTGCTAAACCGAGGCTTAGCACTCCACTTATTTCTGGCTTATTTCTTAGCCTCAAGTCTTAGAATTCAGGGTATTACACCCTACATTACCTCAGTTGATCCCCTAACCACAGCTAGGTAATGTACCCTAGGCGTACATCAGTTGGGTACCTAACCACAGCTAGGTAACATACCTCAGACAATGTGTTCATATCACAGAATACAGTAACATACAACATATCCACAATCACATAGTGTATGAGAGATTATAGTTACTACCTTAACCCTTTTCGCCTCGAACTCGTGCCTCGTAAAGTGTGCCAATGACTGGCTCTCTACTCGGTTCTAAAATGTCAAATGTACAAGAATTAGGCTAAAACACAATTATGTACCATTTTAGGCACTTCCATGATATTTTTAGTGGTTATATGAGTCTATTGTGAAATTTACCAAAATGCCCCCGGAGACCTGGCCCGGCCTTGACATACCCGAGCTATTCTGACATATTTTTGCCCGATAAATCTATTTCTGGACTTGAAATTATCAAATCCACTGCCAAAACACCAGAATGCCCTTGGCAGCTCCTATTTTAGGATTTCAAGGTCGTTTTGGTAACATTACTACAAAAAAAACACAAGCTGGGGCACTTAATTTAAATACCAATATGGCACTTAGAAAGCATCATAGCTTCCAAAGCTTTTAAAACAAATTACAGCGCTTTTTGAATATATGGAAGCGCTATAGCTTGATTATTTAAAATTTGTTTTTCAAATATAAAGCTATGGCACTTCCTTAGAGAAGCATCGTAGGAAGTCTTTTCTTTTTTAAATAAATTTTCATAATTATTTTATATTCCTGATGGAAACATCTATTTATAATTCAAAATCCACAGCAATTTATAATGTAATTCATAGCAAAATGAAATAACATAGCACGTATCTTTTGCAATATTACGTCTTCATGTATCAAGCATAGAAGAACTCTAGCATTTAAGTTGATTAAAGTTGAGCAATACTCGTTACTTCTACCGAGGATTAAACTAAGTATTATTATATTTGTAAGCTCAAAAATAAAAAAAACTTACAATGTATAGAAAGTTCAAGAAGACAGAGTTGACACTTCAAATAAATACTTGAAAAAAAATTATGAGTACAAATATAAGATTCATGACAGATTTTAACTAAAAAAGAAATCGTCAACCAAATATTGAAAAAAAAAACACTTACATGCTATAGAGCTTCTGAACGAGGTCAAGACAAGAAAAAAAAACACATGGGAAAAGAAGCTTTGTACTGTAACGGAGTTCTGGAAAATGAGGGAACTAGAGAAAACACAAGAAGATGAAAATGAAAATAAGAACAATGGGTTGTGGAAATTAAATAGCACATTATATGACGTTTTACATATAAGAGTCATACAAGGTGGGAGCAGCTGCGACACTTTTTGTCAAAGTGCTGTAGCTTCCCAATTTTTTTTTTAAAAAAAGCATTATATCCAAGACACCATCTACAAAAATATGCCTTGAATATATTCAAGGCACAAACCAAGGGCCTTGGACCAAGCACCGTCCAAGGCTAATCCTTGGAAGCCTTGGACGGCGCTTGGCCTACCAAGCGCCATCCAAGGTAGGCTTTAGATGGCACCTTTTTAAAAAAGCGTCGTCCAAGGCCTTTTATTAAAAATAAATAAATTTTTTTAATAGGGGTCATTTATCTTTTTGACCTCTTGTATGGCATTTTTCCAGGCAAGTATCATATAAAATATTGGATCGCTATAGGTGCCACATGTATTTTTTTTGAAAAAAATAGAAGTATCTTCCAGTACTAGAGATTTATTTTAAAATAAAATAAAATCCTTTTACTCAAGGGATTATTTTTAAAAAAATTGCACCACGCTGTCACATGTTTTTTTTAATGGAATTCTTCTCCGACACTTGTACGTTTATTTTGAAAAAATAAAAGCCTTTTACACAAGAGATTTATTTTTTTCAAAAAAATTACACCACCTTAAAGGCCCTTGAATGGTGCTTGGCTTGCCAAGCGCCATTCAAGGCTTTATACGGGGATATATTTTAAAGTCCCCAAGCAAACGTCATACAATGTATTAGGTAGCTATGGCGCTTTCCTAGTTAAGTACCATAGCTATCACATGTCTTTTTTTTCCAAAAAATAGAAGTCTCCTCCAGCGCTTGTTTGAAGAAATGCTATAAGATTGGCACCACTAAATCCATATTTTGTAGTAGTGTAATTATGCTTTTTAAGGCTTTTATGGAAAAGTGATCAACTGTAACCCCACCTAATTTTCCCTCCTAAACTCCATGAAATAATCAGATTATCAAAAATCTAACTCTAACCCCTTGAACTAGAGCTAGTCGAAACCCAAGATTCTCAAGGAAAAATTAGGGTTTTCTAATCCTAACTTCGTAGACTTGCTCCTTTCTACTCCTAATCACTTTATTAACTATTTAATTATGTTAAAACCACCATTTAGACTCAATTTTGGTAGCATAACACTTAAGGTTCAATGTTTTCTAATGTCACATTCACAGCAAATCCAACAGAAATTCACCGTTTAAACTAAGCATAGCAGCCAGAATAAACAAAGATTGTAGTTTAGGAAGTCACCTTAGCTTCCGTCTGGCTTTTCCCCTTCTTGGCCAAAAACCCTAGCTCCAAACACTGCAATTTCTTGCTTCAAACACCTTGAATCACATGGAAGAGAAGCTTAGAGGAAGAATTATGTAAGAACCAATTCACCAAAAAAATCAACCTATCTCATGAGATTTCTTCCTCCTTCTCTCTCTAAAATTATGAACTCTCTCTCTCTCCTTGAAGGCTGAAGGACATCAGTTTTGAGGAGGAGGAAGGAAGGAAATGTGATTTTATAATATTTGATATTATCCCTTAATTTTTGGATTAAATTTAAATTCTGACAGATTTTTCAGCCCAAACTTAAAAAATCATAACTAAATTTGTAGACATCGTATTGGAGTGATTCCAAAGGCTATAAAACCCTTATTGAGTCTAGTCACAAGGAAGAATATAGTCTTTTACCAATTGGAAGCACAAAATTTCCAGAATTAATTTCTTTGGATGTTGTTCCAGAAAATAGACAGTTTTCTAGGCTAAATTCAAAAATTCATAACTTTTTACATGCAGCTCCAAAAATTAACCATGACATATCAAATTAAATTTTAGGATGTCTGCTTTCAACCTATAAAGTTTCACAATTTTTTATCATCATTTGGTAATCCAAAATGCCATGACAAACTCACTGCCTCACAAGAAATTCCACTGGAAGCATTGTTCACCTTTCAATTTTCAATATTTAATTCTTATGACCAAACAAACATTAATATTGGGCAAAATATTATTTTCTCATATTCCTCTCCTTTGGGCCTCAATATTGGGATTTTCAAAACACCTAAGAATTAATTCCATAATTCGTTCTAGCCCAATCTTCATGAAAATGGAAATTTATAAATTTCTAAAATTCTAAATTCATGAATATTCACCATTTTATTCCCTTCAATATAAGGAATTTTGGTGATCGAAATTTAGGGTGTTACATAAAATATTCTAATAAAATTTTACGTGTTAATGTATTCATATTAAATTTTAACTATTTAAATTTATATATGTTTGTGTTGCTTTGTGGAACCCATAGTGAAAAAAGTAATGGAAATTAACAAGGGTTAATGGCGTTGCTATATATGCTACCAAAAAATTGATTATATATACTTTTACACCCCAAAATAGTTAATTATGTTGGGTGCCTAAAGGGAAATAGTTTGTTGCTAAATTTGCACCTTCACCCAAAAAAATTAAAATAGGTGAATTTGATTAGAGATTTATGTAAACCGTCATTCTTTTTCCCTCGCCATGAGTTACATGATGGTTGTTTCAAGAGAACCATTATTTATTTTCAAATTTATGATGGTCGTTTAGAAAGAATAGTTTAAGAATCGTTATTTATTTTATTTCAAGATGGTTTTTCTGTAAAAAAAACGCTAGATATGTTCTTTTTTTTACAATATATTTAAAACAAAAAAATAGAACAATGGCAAGCAGGGGTGTTCAAATTCTAGGCCGGGGCCGAGATCAGTGTCCCAGGTCCCATCCTAATATAAGGCAAGGACTAGGAATGTGTTCCTGGTCCCGATCCCAAGAAAGTCCTAGTATCACCGAGACCGAGATTGGGAATTCGCTGTTCAAGATTAGAAAAACTCAAGAAATCTTTTTTTAAAGCTTTATTAATGCCATTGTCAAACACTTCTTCAAGATTTGAAAGCCCATGACTTTAACTTGATAATCATTCATACCTAGCTAAGATATATAACTCCGACAACATACCAAAATAAAACAAGAACCTTAAAAATTCAACTTATTTTCTTTTGGGAATGCAAGTCTTTCTTTTGTAGCTTGGAAGAACATATACCCAAAAAAAGATCAAAAAATAGAGCAAGCCGACATGGTACAATACTATGAGAGAATAAAGAACAAGCAGAGCAAGCAAGTAGGCTGACATGGTACAATAATATTCAAAATACCACCATATATAAAAAAACACATTAACACGGAAGTGAAAAGACACTACATTGATAGAAAATTTCAAGAATCAAGATGAGATAGAAAACTCCACAAACAAAATCAATATATAAAGAATGAATAAGCCAAAATCACTTCAACACTCTCAAACCCAAAAAGGTCAAAACAAAAAAGTGTATTCATAGTCAAGTTTAGCTTCTCATATTCGAGAAAGAAATGAGAGATATAGAAATATATGACAAGAAACACAATTGGTATAAAAAAAGATACAATAATTACACATACTAACCCTAAAATTCCACTTATTTTAAGTTTCTGACCTTACATCTTGCTGATGAAACGTGTGTTAGATCTCATGTTTTGATGATAACAAAAGAATGGTTTGAAAAGAAAATGTTTAATAATCAAGGTTGAACTAAGTAATGACAGGAATAAGCTTTACTTGAGGAAAGCATGGAGGTAGTGAAGATTGGACAAGAGAAAATGCTAAGGAACTTGATCAGAAGTGCATTTTCTAAGGCATTACTCGAGGCGCTACTCGAGTAATGAGCCAAAACTTGAAGTAACCAAGCAAAACTTCCAGTTACCTGCCATCATTACTCGAGGCGCTACTCAAGTAACCAGGTAAAAACTTGGAGTTGCTCTCGGCCTGCCAATGTTACTCGAGGAGGTACTCGAGTAACCATGTGAAAACTTCCAGTTGACTTCAAGTTTTCCCCATGATACTCGAGGAGCTACTCGAGTACCGGTGTATCCTAAAATGTGAACCTCTCGGCAGTTTGTACCACTGCTAATGTTACTCGAGGAGCTACTCGAGTAACTGTGTATTTGAAAATGTGAAGCTCTCGGCACTTTGTACCACTGCCAATGTTACTCGAGGAGCTACTCGAGTAATGCACTAAGGTGAATGAAAACTTGAGGTTTGTACCCGATTAACTTGATCTATGTTTTTCATTTTCCTCGAGTATGTACCCCAGTATATGCAAATGTTTTCAAGCAAAACTTCAAGGCGTTACCAGAGTAAAACACTATGAAAAGTTTCAGTTACTCGAGGAGCTACCCGAGTAACCTATGCAAAAATGAATGCATTACTCGAGTCCCTACCCGAGTAATGAGGTATTTGCTCTCGGCCTTAAAATCCTGCCAACATTACTGGAGTAGAGCATCGAGTAATCAAAAGTTTCTCAAGGGATTACTCGAGGTGTTACCCCAGTAATCTATGAAGTTGCAGAAGCATTACTGGAGGCACTACCCGAGTAAATAACTGTTTACAAAGGTTAGAATTTTAGTTTACTCCATGCACTACCCGAGTAACCTTGTTACTCTTCATTAAATTTGAAACCAACAGTGATTTCACGATGTTACTCGAGGAGCTACTCGAGTAAACTTCAAGGGTTACTCGAGGAGCTACTCGAGTAAGCTTACCCAGAAAGTTAGAAATCATTCAAACGTTCATTGATTTGTTTCCTATATGATTAACCTTTCATTGTTTTAGTAGTCTTAGTTTATTTACAGATAAACAATGAAGGAATCACTTCAAGAGATGAAAGTCAAATCAAACGTTCAAATGCCAACCACCGCCAACGGATATTTTTCAAAAACTTGAAAAGTCAACAGTGGCTGCGCACTCACCAACGGACGAAAGGAAGTGTTCCAATGGTCATCACCAACATATCTATATATATGGGAACCTTCAAACAGAGAAAGATAACTAAGCATTCATACGAACGTATCATTAAGTTCATTGCTCTGTTTTCACGTTGAAATTGTATTCATATGCTTCAGTGATTATCATTTACTCTTTGTGAGAGATATTTCATTCAAACTCAATATTTGTTATTGAGATAACTTAAGGTTGTGGAACCTTGAGTTGGGATTGGATTACAACCTGTAAGGGGGAGCGAGTGTCCAGGTGTAAGGAACTTGCTTGTACTGAGGTGCCAAGAACCCACTGAATCTTGGAAGTTATAGTGAAACTCTCAGAGAAGCTCTGAGGACTGGACGTAGGTCAAAGTGGTTGTGACCGAACCAGTATAACTCCCGGTGTACACTTCGGTGATATTTCTCCTTCCTTATTACTGTTTTAATTCTTTTGTCAAAGTTTTATATTTTCGAAAGAAATTTCAGTATCACCCAATTCACCCCCCTCTTGGGTGAAACGTTTGATCTTACATTTGGTATCAGAGAGTAGGTCTTCTTGTTAAGGTATAACAACCTAAGAAGGATCCAATGGCAAGCATGGGTGAAGGAATTCTTCCCGACGGAGCATCCATCACTAGACCTCCCGGTTTCAATGGAGAACATTTTTCTTTCTGGAAAGCAAAATTCAGAGTGTTCGTGATGGCTACTGAATATGGGCTATGGGATGTAATCGAGAGTGGAAATTATCAACCTACAAAGACTGTAGATTCTCAGAAAATTCCAAAGACGCCAGCGGAATATGATGAGAATGACAAGAAACTTATCACTCTCAATAGCAAGGCAATTCTGATGTTACAAAGCTCTTTGAGTCAAAATGAATACTTCAGAATTTGCACACTCCCAACAGCAAAGGAAATGTGGGAAGCTCTGGAAATAGCTCAT
Source organism: Inga oerstediana (assembly GCA_963210345.1). Lineage (NCBI taxonomy): Eukaryota > Viridiplantae > Streptophyta > Magnoliopsida > Fabales > Fabaceae > Inga > Inga oerstediana. Next base: position 51,467,354 of record OY723402.1, on the reverse strand, counting down.
GAAGGAACTTCAGGAATAAAGGAGAATCGAATCAACACCTTGATCACAGAATTCGATCTACTTCGAATGAAATCAGGTGAGTCAATTTCTGAATTCGAACTTAGATATACTCATCTTGTTAATCAACTTGCAGCACTTGGTAAAGTCTATGATCAAAATATCCAAGTACGAAAGATTTTGAATATTCTTTCTAAAGAGTGGGAGGCCAAAGTCACTGCGATAGAAGAGGCAAAAGGAGAATCAATGAGATCAGTTGCTTCTCTATTTGGAAGCCTTTCTGAATATGAAAGCAAGTTAAAGTTCAAACGGGAACTAGACGACATCAGTGACAAAAGAAAGAAAGGTCTAGCTCTAAAAGCAAAAGAAGAAAATCAAGATGAAGATGAGGAGTTTGATGATGATGAAATGGGTTTAATCATAAAACGATTCAGAAAGTTCTACAAGAAAGGTCAAGGCTTCAAACACTTTCAAAAAGGAGGAACTAGCAACAAAGACCATATCATTTGCTATGAATGTGGTAAACCAGGACATATCAAATCAGAATGTCCAGAGCTCAATCAAAAGAACAAAGAAAAGAGAAAAGGCAAATTCTTTAACAAAAAGAAGGCCTTTGTATCTGCTATATGGGGAGATAGTTCCTCAGACGAAGAAAGTGATGAGGAAAAAGTAGCCAACATATGTCTTGTTGCTCAAGAAGAGACAGAAGAAGAGGTAAATGATTCTGACCCTACCTATGATGAATTATTATCCGAATATAATGCTTTACATTCTGAATTCATCAAAGTAGTTAAAGAACTAATTGTTTTCAAAAAGAAAAACAAAGCTCTTGAAATTGAGCTTAAAGAAAGTTCAGAAAAGAATTGTGAAAATTGTTCTTCTTTGAAAAAGAAAAACACTGATCTCACAAAAACTCTTGAAAAGTTTACCAAAGGAAGTGAGATGCTAAGTGTGATTTTAAAAGAACAACGATTTGTAAATGACCGATCTGGTATTGGATATGATCTAAAATCAGATAAAAGGAAAGGTAGAAAGAAAGCAGGAGGTAAGTCATATTTGAAATATTTCCAGCATTCTGTGCATATATCAAATCCTTTTGCATTTTGTAATTACTGTAATAGAAAAGGTCATTATACCTCCTCATGCATTCATAAGAAGAGAGGAAACATAGGAACCTACAAATGGGTACCTAAAGGCACATATGTTCAGAAAATCATTTATACTAACCCAAAAGGACCCAAAAAGAAGTGGGTACCTAAGATTTAGTCATTTGATTGCAGGTATGTCTTAAAGCATCCAAAAATAACAAGTGGTTCATAGACAGTGGATGCTCTAGACATATGACCGGAGATTTTGAAAGTTTTACCACATTGCAACCTAAGGAAGGTGGAAAGGTAAAATTTAGAGGAAATTAATCCGGAAAAATAGCAGGAATTGGTGAAATCAAAAATGACAAAGGCATACAAATCAAAGATGTATATTACGTTGAAGGCTTGTGTCATAATCTGCTGAGCGTAAGTCAAAGTGCAGATAAAGACAACTGGATAATATTTGATTCAGAGGAATGTCTAATTATCAACAAGAATGACTTACAGCTTGATAAGAAGAATATCAAGGCTAAGCTCAGAGCAAAAAGGGAAGGTAATTGCTATACCTTAGATATTAGTAGAAATGAATCTGAAAACTGTTTTCTGAGTAATGCCGATGAAAGTTGGCTATGGCATAAAAGGTTGGCTCATGTCAACATGCATCAACTAGGCAAACTACTAAAAAAGGATTTAGTTCTTGGATTACCCAAAGTAAATTTCAAAAACGATTTGATTTGTGACGTATGTCAAAAAGGTAAACAAACTAAATCATCTTTCAAATTGAAAAATGAAATCTCAATAAATAGACCATTACAATTATTGCATATGGATTTAGTTGGTCCAGCAAGAGTAAAGAGTCTTGGTGGCAACTTGTATTCATTGGTCATTGTTGATGATTTTTCTAGATTTACATGGGTTATTTTTCTATCATCAAAAGATGAAACCTTTGAAGAATTTATTGTTTTTGCCAAGAAAGTGCAAAATGAGAAAGGTATGTCTATTGCAGGTATTAGGACTGATCATGGTGGAGAATTTGAGAATCAAGCCTTTGAAGAATATTGTGATACTAATGGCATTGATCACAATTTCTCTGCTCCAAGGACGCCCCAACAAAATGGAGTTGTGGAACGCAAGAATAGAGTACTTACTGAAATGGCTAGAACAATGTTAAATGAAAAGAACATGTCTCAAGTTTTCTGGGCTGATGCTATGAGTACAGCATGCTATATTTCAAATAGAGCCTATATCAGAACGAAACTTGGAAAGACACCATACGAGCTATACAAAGGAAGGAAGCCAAACATTGCTCATCTACACATCTTCGGTTGTAAGTGTTTCATTCATAATAATGGTAAAGATAACTTAGGAAAATTTGATTCTAAAACTGATGAAGGAATTTTTCTAGGATATTCTAACCGAAGTAAAGCATATAGAATTTTCAATAAAAGAACTTGTGTTGTTGAAGAATCAATTCATGTTGTATTTGATGAATTTGAATCTTCTGACAAAACCATTGATGAAGAACAGGAAGTTGTTTTAAATCAAGAAAATGGTCAATCTATTTCTAAGTCTATTATTCCAGAGGTTGATGAAACTAAGGATGAAGAGAAATCCCTAGGACAACCTAAAGCCTGGAAATACAATAGAAGTCATCCCTTAGATCAAGTCATAGGAGATGTGAATGAAGGGATCAAAACCAGAAATAGAGTTTTCAATGAAGTAAGTTTTTCTGCATTCATTTCTGAGATTGAACCTTCTAACATTGATGAAGCCCTATCAAAGAATGATTGGGTCATAGCGATGCAAGAAGAACTAAATCAATTTGAAAGGAATCAAGTCTGGGATTTGGTGCCCCAACCCAAAGATCATACGATCATTGGTACTAAATGGGTATTCAAAAACAAACTTGATGAATCTGCAATTATTGTCAGAAACAAGGCAAGATTGGTGGCCAAAAGGCTATAATCAGGAAGAAGGAATTGATTATGAGGAAACGTATGCTCCAGTGGCTAGATTGGAAGCTATACGTGTACTCTTAGCCTTTGCATGCATCAAAGGATTCAAACTCTATCAAATGGATGTTAAGAGTGCTTTTCTAAATGGTTACATCATGGAAGAAGTATATGTAGAATAACCTCCAGGTTTTGAAGATGTCTCTAAACCGGACCATGTTTTCAAACTTAAAAAGGCTTTGTATGGTTTAAAACAAGCTCCTAGAGCCTGGTATGAAAGGCTTAGCAAGTTTCTCATCGATCAAGGTTTTGTACGAGGAAAAGTTGATACAACATTATTTATAAATCGAAAACATGATGATATTTTAATTGTTCAAATATATGTTGATGATATTGTTTTCGGTGCTACTAATGAATCTCTATGTAAGGAATTTTCTGAGATAATGCAAGGAGAGTTTGAGATGTCAATGATGGGAGAATTGAATTTCTTTCTGGGTTTGCAAATCAAACAAAGAAAGAATGGAATTTTCATATCTCAAACAAAGTACTTAAAAGAGCTATTGAAGAAATATGGAATGGATGAAGCAAATGGCTTAGATACGCCTATGAGTTCAACAACGTTGCTTGATGCTGATGTTAAAGGGAAAGACTACAATATCACAAAATATAGAGGAATGATTGGATCATTACTCTATCTCACGGCAAGCAGACCAGACATCCAATTTAGTGTTGGCATATGTGCAAGATATCAATCGGCGCCAAAGGAATCACATGCTGAAACGGTCAAACGAATCTTTAGATACCTTGCTGACACACCAGAATTGGGTCTGTGGTATCCCAAAGGAAGAAGTGAATATTTAATTGCTTATTCAGATTCTGATCATGGAGGATACAAGACAGACAGAAAGAGCACCAGTGGACAAGGGCAATTCCTTGGAGGATCTCTTGTATCATGGTTCAGTAAGAAACAAAATACAGTGTCTCTTTCGTCAACGGAAGCCGAATATGTTGCAGTCTCAAGTTGTTGTGCACAAGTGATATGGTTAAAACAACAACTACAAGACCTAGGTATTTATCTCAAAGAAATACCAATCTATTGTGACAACAATAGTACGATAAGTTTGGCAAAAAATCCAGTTCAACACTCTAGAACCAAGCATATCGATGTCAGACATCACTTCATCAGAGATCATGTCCAAAAGAAAGATGTGGAAGTGATATTCATTCCTACTCATCTTCAATTAGCCGATATCTTCACAAAACCCCTCGCAAAAGATCAATTTCTATACATTAGAAGAGAATTGGGAATGGTAAATCCCAATGAGTTATAAGTAATTTCAGCATTTCATAATATTAGATGAAGTCATTTGATAATGTTTTAATGATCACTAACTTAAGCATCGGAGTATGTAGAAATGTGTTTTGCAGGAAGAAAGAAACTCTGTTTTGGGAAACAAAAACAGAGGTGATCAGAGGACACATTTACTGGAGTACCAACTTGAAGTAATGTGTGACAGAAAAGCAATACCCGAGGAGCAACTTGAAGTAAAGAAGTACTTTACTCGAGTATGTACTCGAGTAATGGCTCCCAAAACTGGAAGTAACGGATCAAGTTACTTGATTTTCAAATGTAACGGTTCAGATCTTAAAGAAATGAAGAGTCAGAAGTGGTAAAGCTATTTACTCGAGGCAGGCCTCGAGTAAACTTGAAGCTTACTCGAGGAAGGCCTCGAGTAATGACGGAGCTCAGATTCTCAAAAGGTTAAATAATGACTCAAATCTGAATCAAATGGACTATGAATGATCGAGGGAACATACATGGATGATTACTATATTATTCATGCCAGGTACGCAATTTAAATCAATTATTTTTGAATTTTTCTGTATGAACACCCGAGGAAGGCCTCGAGTAACGTTGAATGTTACTCGAGTAAGGCCTCGAGTAAAGTCGGGATTTAGGTCTTTATCTTGCGCAAACTTGGTCATTTCCACAAAATCTCCTCGAGTAAATCACTATACACCCTTTCAAAAACTTTTCCCAATCGATTCCTTGCCTCATTTCCGTCAAAACCCAACTGATTTCAAGTCCAAAAACTTCCTATTTTGTTCAAAATCTCACTGCCCTAAACTTGCGACAGTTACCCTGTTTTTCTGAGATTTTTGATTTTCTGTGATTCAAAATGGTTAGAACCAAGAATCTCAACTTCACAGATTCCTCTGATTCTCAGCAAAATCCTGATCTTCTTTCTCCACCTCCAACAAAAAGAAGAAAGTTGATTCCTAGACCAAAAGCCAAAACCCCTCTTAAACCTCAACCACAACCTAAAACCAAAGGTGTGGTAATCAAAGAGCCTATTGTGACTAGGGCTCAATCTAAAAAGAGCACATCTACAGGAAGGAGTAAAGGTGTCAAAACTCCCTCTCACTCAGACTCATCCACACCCTCTTTTACTCCAAAACCTCCCAAGAAGCCAAAATATGACAAAAATGTGGCTAAGGCAATGGCTGGGATCATTGACCAATTGGAGAAGGGTCAATCTTCTAAGAAATCCAAGATTCCAGAGGCAGAGATCACTACCCCTCCCAAAGGATTCAATGTGGGGAAACTAGTGGAGTCTCTCAAGTACCAGACACAGTTCTCCAGAAGGAAAGTGTGTAAAACACACTACGTTGATCTGAAGCTACTTCAAGAGGTAGTGAAGTTTGACCTTAGTCCTTATCTTAATCCATTTATGCCTTGGTTGTCTGTCAGATTGCCTTTTTGCACAAAGGTAATCACCCATTTTTACTGTAACCTAGAAATCACTGATGAGCCTGAACGAACCTCAGTTGAGGAAGAGATGACCACCACAGTGAGAGGTCAAAAAATTCTTATATCTCCCTCTAGGATCAATTTGTGGTTAGGAATTGAGAATCCCCCGGATGATATCTATTCTGAGCTTGAGCCAAACCAGATTTTCACTATCCTTAAGCCTGGAGAGTTAGTTGGCCCCCTCAATTTTAAACCGAGTGATATGTGTGATCATCACAAGGTCCTATGGTACATCTACTCTAGGTCCCTAGTGAACAAAGCCAACAACTATACCCACTTCTCCGATAGGGACTATAAATGGTTTGCTTCACTCCTCTTGAAAGAAGAAAAGGATCTGGGAGAGTATATATTCTCAGAGATGAAGAGGTATAAGGTGGACGGAAAAGGGACTACTCCAATGCCATATCCTCAAATTGTATCTCTTATCCTGAAAGAGAACAAAATATGGTATTTGGATAGTAAGGAGCCAGTTGAGAGAGTGACCCCAGTGGGGAGGAACCAAATTGGTAAACTGAACATCGACATCCCTCTTAAAGGGCCAATGGAGTCTGGGTCCAAGAAGAAGAGAAAGGCTCCTGAGACTGAGACCAGTAGGATGGATGACACTCAGTCATCGGCTCCAGCTGCTACCACATCTTCACCATCATTCCTAAATGCCACTCTCCAGCACTTCATGGAGAACATACTCAGAGGCTTCCATGTGGACATAGCCAACACAAATGCTGAGCTAATTACCAACACCAACTTCAAGATGGGTGAACTAGTTGAGAAAATTGACAAAAGGCATGAGGAGTTGGTTGAGAAAATGGATCGAAGACATGAGGAGCTACTAGCAGAGCAACGTGCCCAGGGAGAAACTTTGAGACTAATACTGGCACGTTTGGATTCTCTGGGTCCTGGACCTTCTACCGGTCCTTCCTCATTTGCACCACCACCACCACCACCTTCAGTAGACCCTCCTTCAGACACTCCCATTACTATTCCTACTTCAGAGGCTGAACCATCTACTCCTCTGGTTTCTGATCCACTCGAGCCCCAAGAAAAAGACATCTTGTTCACAGTGGATGATCCTGATACCCACGAAACCACTCACATTATCATTGATGATTCACCTCCCAAGCCACAACCAGACACTGCCCCTAAACCAATTCCCTCTCCTACTCAAACAGAGGAAATATCTCCTTCTTCCTCTTCTGAGCATCTCACTCCAGCTTTTGACACAACTCCAGAAGCTCAGACCACTATGGTTGTCTTTCAACCTTCTTCTCTCCTGCCTAAAGATGATATCCAAATTCCACCTCTCAATCTTCCTGAACCAGAGTCATCCAGTTCCTTTGATTCATCTAGTTCAGATGGTGGTGGGTTGGTTCTTCCTGTAAAACCTATCTCTATGGTGAAGCCTCCTAGCCCTACTCTTGATTGATGAAGCCAAAAAGGGGGAGAAGAGCTTGAAAGTGATTTTGTGGACTTGTCCTTGCTTATTTTGGGGATTTGGTTGTATATGGGCTTTAGGGTGCATTTTGCTATTAATCCTTCTTGAACTTAACTTGTAATTTGAATTTCTTAAATTTCAATACAAGTATGTTTAAATTATGACTTCATTTGTTTTCATTTAAGTTTGTGATTTGTGATACTTGTTTGGACTAATGAAGTTGTTATGTATGCAAGGTTTAATCAACTTAATAAGAAATAATTAATTAAGAATCCAATTTGAAAAACCATGTTCAAAATCACCAAGTTTTGTCATCATCAAAAAGGGGGAGAATGTTAGATCTCATGTTTTGATGATAACAAAAGAATGGTTTGAAAAGAAAATGTTTAATAATCAAGGTTGAACTAAGTAATGACAGGAATAAGCTTTACTTGAGGAAAGCATGGAGGTAGTGAAGATTGGCCAAGAGAAAATGCTAAGGAACTTGATCAGAAGTGCATTTTCTAAGGCATTACTCGAGGCGCTACTCGAGTAATGAGCCAAAACTTGAAGTAACCAAGCAAAACTTCCAGTTACCTGCCATCATTACTCGAGGCGCTACTCGAGTAACCAGGTAAAAACTTGGAGTTGCTCTCGACCTGCCAATGTTACTCGAGGAGGTACTCGAGTAACCATGTGAAAACTTCCAGTTGACTTCAAGTTTTCCCCATGATACTCGAGGAGCTACTCGAGTACCGGTGTATCCTAAAATGTGAACCTCTCGGCAGTTTGTACCACTGCTAATGTTACTCGAGGAGCTACTCGAGTAACCAGGTCAGAAACTTCCAGTTTGCCTTCAAGTTTTCCATGATACTCGAGGAGCTACTCGAGTAACCGTGTATTTGAAAATGTGAAGCTCTCGGCACTTTGTACCACTGCCAATGTTACTCGAGGAGCTACTCGAGTAATGCACTAAGGTGAATGAAAACTTGAGGTTTGTACCCGATTAACTTGATCTATGTTTTTCATTTTCCTCGAGTATGTACCCCAGTATATGCAAATGTTTTCAAGCAAAACTTCAAGGCGTTACCAGAGTAAAACACTATGAAAAGTTTCAGTTACTCGAGGAGCTACCCGAGTAACCTATGCAAAAATGAATGCATTACTCGAGTCCCTACCCGAGTAATGAGGTATTTGCTCTCGGCCTTAAAATCCTGCCAACATTACTGGAGTAGAGCATCGAGTAATCAAAAGTTTCTCAAGGGATTACTCGAGGTGTTACCCCAGTAATCTATGAAGTTGCAGAAGCATTACTGGAGGCACTACCCGAGTAAATAACTGTTCACAAAGGTTAGAATTTTAGTTTACTCCATGCACTACCCGAGTAACCTTGTTACTCTTCATTAAATTTGAAACCAACAGTGATTTCACGATGTTACTCGAGGAGCTACTCGAGTAAACTTCAAGGGTTACTCGAGGAGCTACTCGAGTAAGCTTACCCAGAAAGTTAGAAATCATTCAAACGTTCATTGATTTGTTTCCTATATGATTAACCTTTCATTGTTTTAGTAGTCTTAGTTTATTTACAGATAAACAATGAAGGAATCACTTCAAGAGATGAAAGTCAAATCAAACGTTCAAATGCCAACCACCGCCAACGGATATTTTTCAAAAACTTGAAAAGTCAACAGTGGCTGCGCACTCACCAACGGACGAAAGGAAGTGTTCCAACGGTCATCACCAACATATCTATATATATGGGAACCTTCAAACAGAGAAAGATAACTAAGCATTCATACGAACGTATCATTAAGTTCATTGCTCTGTTTTCACGTTGAAATTGTATTCATATGCTTCAGTGATTATCATTTACTCTTTGTGAGAGATATTTCATTCAAACTCAATATTTGTTATTGAGATAACTTAAGGTTGTGGAACCTTGAGTTGGGATTGGATTACAACCTGTAAGGGGGAGCGAGTGTCCAGGTGTAAGGAACTTGCTTGTACTGAGGTGCCAAGAACCCACTGAATTTTGGAAGTTATAGTGAAACTCTCAGAGAAGCTCTGAGGACTGGACGTAGGTCAAAGTGGTTGTGACCAAACCAGTATAACTCCCGGTGTACACTTCGGTGATATTTCTCCTTCCTTATTACTGTTTTAATTCTTTTGTCAAAGTTTTATATTTTCGAAAGAAATTTCAGTATCACCCAATTCACCCCCCCCTCTTGGGTGAAACGTTTGATCTTACAACGTGAAGGCAAGAAACCAAGGTCGTTGGGTTTTTCTCGCCGGTTGATGGCTTTTAAAGGGCACCAACGAGGAGAAAGAAGATAGATACAGCAGGCCACGATGAAGAGCTGCGACGGAGAGGGATGGTCAACAAAGAAAGAAGAGAGAAAGTGAAGTGGGGGGTTGCCGAGTGCAGTGAACTAGAACCAAAGGGGCAGGCAAGAGAAGGCTAGGGAAAATTTGCCCCAAATTGGTTATTGACCCAAGTGTTTACAAAAAAAAAGTATATACTTATACCCCCGGGATCGGGACTGGGAGTCCTGAAGGCTTGCCTGAATCCTATCCCGGTCTCGAGATATTCCAGGTCTCAATCCTAAATGGATTGGGACTTTCTAGTCCTGCATTAGCGGGATCGGGATGAGACCACTGAGACTGATACTACTTGGACACCTCAAGTTGCGAGTAACCTGATGAACTATTGAGATCACTAGGCTACCTGTCACCAGAGGAGTAGCTAAGATTATTGTTAGGATCATAAACAATCCCACACTAATCAAGAATGAGATTGCCCTTCCTATTTATATTAGAGAACTATCCAAAAAGCCTTTACACGACATGGTCAGTTAGTTCTGCATGCCATAACTTTGCCTCTAGTTAAGGAAGCAAAGGATGTAGAGGCAGAGGAGGAGGCGAAGGCAAATGTTGGGGAGGTTACGGAGGAGGTGGAGGATGATGCCAAGAGTTTTCTGGCAAGTCTTCTGTACGGCGTTTTATCTTGGTAGTTAAGAGAACAAAGAGGAGGAGGATGAAGAAAACATAAGAAAAAAATAAGAATAGGGAGTTTAAATAGTCACCTGGAAGGGGTGCGAAAAAACCATCATTGCAGCATTGAAAGTTGAACAACACGTAACTAAAGGGTACCTGGTTCTACTGATGATAATAGAATAAAGAGGAGGCATACAGATTTAGGGTGGGGAAGAAGAAAGGTTTCGAAAGCTTTAATTAATATTTATTAAGTAAGACCAGTTAAGAATGTTAGTGCTATTAGAATACTTTACGGTTTTTAATCAATAACCATGTATAATTAAGGTTCTTTTTTGTTAACAATTTTTTAATATATTTTAAAGTAGTGGTGTTCAGTCATCACTACTACTGTCGTCTTCCTCCACCTCGTTCTCATCATCAGATGAAGGAGATAAAGGGTCTAACTGCAAGTCATATTCAACATCATTGTGATGAATTATCACGTTCAAATTTTTGTTCAGCTTGTTGGCATGTGACACAAGACACCTTGTACGGCAGTTTACAAATTTTTGTTCAGCTTGTTGGCATGTGACACAAGATACCTTGTGTAGCGGTCAAGGCTTGCTGTAACACCCCAAATTTTATTCACCAAATATACATTATAATTATTTGAGAAATTCAATAAAATCGTGAATATTCATGAATTTGAATCTTGTGAATTTTGAAATATTCATATTCATAAGGAAATGGGCAAATTAATTCAAGAATTTAATTAAATTGCAAAGGTGATCGAAAAATCACAATTTTGCAAATTTAGCCCAAGACTAATTATTTTTCTAATTAATTGAAGTTAGTTTCAATTAATCAAGGAAAATAAATAAGAATGTACAGATGGATTTTTCTCGATGGAATAAATCAAGAATTATGAAATTAGGGGGGATTATATATAACACAATTATATGAATCATGGAATTTATGAAAAACATTTTTCTCTTCTCCTCCCTAAAATTTTGGCCAACACATAGAAATGAGGGGGAAATTTAATTCCAAGAAGCACAAGTTAAATGCTATATGAACCTCTCAATGATGACAAAGATGGAGTGTACTCCAAGTAAAGACATGGGCATGGTGGTCATGATGAGATGTTATGGCATAAAGTAAGAGGGTATGGTTGGAGGAATAGGAGGAGGAATGGTGCATGATAGGTGGTGAAATCTCAACCCTTGATGAGATCAAGGGCTAAGAAGAAAGAAGAGGCAAGATGATAAACACATTCTGTAACCCCCTACCTTGATTAGCGTAATGTGGGACCGACCCTCATTTTGTGTGACCTAGAGGTACCGGCACGTATTTTGAGGCTAGGGCAGTCATAAGATACTGGCAGACAGAAGAAATTTTAGCTGGAAGATATATTTTGGGAAGGGTAAGAGGAAACTATAAATTAATATTTTGGTTATGTATCGAACAATATGTCATGTACAGTAGTAGTGAGGACATGTGATGTTTCTATTTCTCTATACTACTGTAAATAGTTATGATAAACTATGTATGACATATTTATACCCTGACTTTTTATGAAATGAAAAAAAATGTCCTTTTTCTTGTATCAAAAATTTACTTTTTCTTAAATTTCATGTAGAGTGAATTATGGAAATAATACAACCAGAAGAAGGTAGTAGAGGCCACGGTAGAGGCCGAGGTAGAGGTTGAGGCCAAGGGCTTAGTAGACAGGGTAACGATGAGGGTGAACCGAGGCCTGACCCTATCCAATAGCGAATACTGGAGATGCTAGAGCAACAACAACATACCATAAACGAGATAAGAACTAATCTTAGAGGAGTACAGCAGAGATAGGACCACCTAGAGAATCGCATAGATGAGTTCATGTGGGGGAATTATGAAGAAATCCTAGAGGAACCTCTGCTACCTAATTTGCTACCAGAGCCTGAGGTGGATATCCAAGTTTGGCTAAGCAGATTCAGTAAGCAGCAGCCGCCCACATTTAGAGGGAAGTTCAATCCTCAGATGGCAAAAGACTAGTTGGCTCATCTGGATAAGATCTTTGATATGTTGTAGTGTCCAGATGAAGTAAAAGCCCAACTAGCCATATACAAGCTGGAGAGTGATATCGATCGCTAGTGGAAAGGCATGGACCTCATCTTGAAGGGGAAGAATGTTCCTATCATATGGGAATTATTCTAAGAGAAGTTCAATGAGAAGTACTTTCTTCTGACTGTCAAGAGAGAGAAAGAGAAAGAGTTCCTCAGGATCAAGCAGTAAGACCGGGAGAGCTTTGATGACTATCTGACCTGACACATTCGACTGTCGTGCTACTTGTCATATGCAAAGCTGAACGACAACGAAGAATGGAACGCGGACATGATGATAGAGGGGCTAAGACCTGAGTTTAAGGAGAGGTTAATCTCCCAACACTTTTATGGAATTTAGCAAAGTGGCAAAGGAGTGCCGATACATCGAGAAACATCTAACAAGATGGTCAACACAGACTGGCAATAATAGTGGTTTCGGGAGTGGTAGCTCAATACAAAAGAGGAAAGAGCAGGGTGGACCTTCTGAGGGAGCTACGAAAAGGCCAAATCAGAATGGAGGCCGTAGAGGCCAAGGATCCTCGAGAAGTCACATGTGTTGGTTTTTCCATAAACCATTCCATCCTGGTAAAGCTTGTAACGGGGCACCATCACCACCGAAAACTGATTCCAACAAACTATAGGCTTGTTATAATTGCGAAAGGATGAGACATATGTCCAAGGATTGCCCACAGAAGCAACAATCAGTGGAGACGAGACCTAGAACTTCAGGGAGGGTCTATACACTGATACAAGAGGAAGCTAGAAAGTCTCTGGAACTAATTCAAGGTACGATTTCTCTGAACAGCAGTTTAGTGCATGTTATGTATGATTCTGGTGCAAGTCATTCATTCATTGCATACAACTGCACAGGACGGTTACGTTTACCTGTGCATAAATCCCTATATGATCTAGTTATATCTACACCTATGGGTGCACGAGTTGTGATAGCCAAAGTTTGCCTAAATTGTGGGGTAAAGGTTGAGGGGCGTGAATCAACCATAAATTTGATCTGTTTACCACTACAAGGGTAGGAAGTAAATTTAGGGATTGACTGGATGACAGCAAATGGTGTGTTATTGGATTGTAAATAGAAGAGAGTCTTATATATGAATCCACAACCACAAGCTGACACCGAAATAACTCTTAGCCTGCTATCCGCCACTAAGGTTGAGAGATATCTACAAAAGGGTTGTCAGGGGTTCATGGTATTCTGTTCTATGTAATCAGAGGTCGGTGTAGCCTTGGAGAGTATCCCTGTAGCAAACGAGTTCCCTGATGTTTTTCTGGAGGATGTCGGCCGACTACCTCCAGATAGGGAAGTGGAGTTCTCGATTGATTTGAAGCCTATAGCAGGTCCTATTTCTAAAACCCCTTATCGTATGGATCCAAGCGAGATGGCAAAGCTAAAGAAGCAGATCAAGGAACTACTTGAGAAAGGGTTCATATGACCGAGCGTATCACCCTGGGGTGCTCCAGTGCTTTTCGTAAAGAAGAAAGATGAAAGCCTGCGTCTCTGTATCGATTACTGAGAGCTGAACAAGGTGATCGTTAAGACCAAGTATCCACTCCCTCGAATTGATGATTGGCTAGATCAATTGTTTGGTTCCTATGTATTCTCGAAGATCGATTTGAGATCGGGATACCATCAGTTAAGAGTCAAAGCAAAAGATGTATTGAAGACTGCTTTCAGGACCAAATATGGATATTACGAATTCCTAGTAATGCCATTCAGGTTGACCAATGCACCTGCTGTGTTCATGGACTACATGAATTGAATCTTCTGTCCATACTTGAACTAGTTCATTGTAGTCTTTATTTATGATATATTGGTGTACTCACGAAGTAAAGCCAAACATGAACAGCATCTGAGAACAGTGTTAAACATATTACGGGATAGAAAACTCTATGCCAAGTTGAGCAAGTGTGAATTATGCCTTTCAGAGGTAAAGTTTCTGGGCCACGTTGTCTCACATCACGGGGTCGCTGGTGATCCTAGTAAGGTGGGAGCAGTACTAAACTGGAAGAGACCAGAGATGGTATTCGAAGTACACAATTTTTTGGGTCTAGCTGGTTATTATCGAAGATTTATACCAAATTTCTCCAGAATCGCATTACCGATAACAAAATTGACGTAGAAAGCTCAACATTTTGCGTGGGATGAAAATTGTGAAAAGAGCTTCATAGAGTTGAAGCAGAGGTTAACTACAGCACCGGTGTTAACAATCCCAAATTCGTTATTTTCGTATGTCATTTATACAAATGCCAGTAGGCATGGATTGGGATGCGTATTAATGCAGCATGGCTGTGTGGTGGCCTATGCGTCTCGACAATTGAAACCTCATGAATCAAATTATCCCACCCACGATCTTGAGTTGGCGGCAATTGTATTCGCTTTAAAAATCTGGAGACATTATCTCTATGGTGAGACTGTAGAGTTGTACTGCGACCACAAGAGTTTGAAATACTTGTACAATTAGAAAGAACTTAATATGAGGCAGCGCAGATGGATGGAATTGCTGAAGGATTACAATCTCAATATCAAGTACCATCCCAATAAGACTAATGTCGTCACATATGCATTAAGCTGGAAATCAGTACAGGTGGCAGCCATGATGATTTATAAGCAGAAACTGATTGAGGATTTCAGAGACCTAAATCTGTCTAGTCAGATTCTGTTAGGCAGCGGGGTCAGCCAGATATACAACGATCTGAGGGCGGCAATTAAAGAAGCCCAATAATATGATGATAAAGCGTTATATATCAGAGGTATGCTTGATAGGGGTGAGACTCAGGACTATGACTTGTCTCCCAACGGGCTTGTCAGGTACAAGAAGTGGATTTATGTTCCACCACAACTGGAACTAAAATGACAAATCCTGGAGGAGGCGCATAAGAGTAAGTATACTCTATATCTAGGAGCTACAAAGATGTATCATGACTTGAAGGCTCAATACTATTGGCCAAGGATGAAAAGAGAGGTGACTAAGTTCGTTGCTCGTTGCTTGACATGTCAGAAAGTGAAGGTTGAACATCAATGACTATCGGGGCTTTTGACGAATCCTGAGATACCTGAGTGGAAGTGGGAAAGCGTTACTATGGATTTCGTGATAGGATTGCCTAAGGTCATAAACCAAGACGCTATATGGGTGATAGTTGACAGATTCACTAAGACAGCTTACTTCCTACCGATTAGTGTTCACTATTCCCCTGATCAATTGGCGGAGATCTACATCAAGGAGATCATGAGATTACATGGTATTTTGAAGAACATCATCTCCGATTGAGATCCACAATTCACTTCCAAGTTTTGGAAGGCAGTATATGAAGCTTTGGGTAACAAGCTCCATTTTAGCACGGGATACCATCCTTAAACAGACAGGCAGACAAAACGAACAATTCAAACCCTTGAGGATATGCTAAGTGTTAGGATCGGTAGGCACAACGAAAGAATTTTATAAATTTTCACCGATCCTAATCAAGGATCTATCAACGACGTTTAAACCAAGTTGGAAGGATTCATACCTTTTTTTGATGATTCAGAGTTTTCACGATCTCTAGGAGCCAACATGTCAGGTCCGCTCCCTCTACCGGTATCCACATGAATGCTCTCCAACCTAGACTGCGTGCTAGCGCCTCTAATGTCTCCTAGGGTTTCACTTGCAGCTCTCAATTCTCATGTGCGTATGAATATATCTGCTCTATCAAGTTTATAACCTATTAGGGCTATTTTCAAATTTCAAAATTAATCATCATTAATTTCAAAATTAATTAACAATTAATTATCTTGATGAGCTAATTAAATAAATTCAGTTTAAATTAAATCTGTTCAACAGTTTTAATTTAACCTATTTATTTAATCCAAATAAAGAGCCATTAGATTTAATTTATCTTCATAAATTAAATCTGAGATACTATATCTCTATCATGTTAGTTATTAAATTTAATATATCTTAATAAATTAAATTTAAAACTAACACAATATAATAATATCATATAATATATATATACATATATATATATATATAAGATATATATTTCGAAAATATATATATCTATATAATATTATTAAATATAATAATATCATATAATATATATACATATATATATATATATAAGATATATATTTCAAAAATATATATATCTATATAATATTATTGATGAATTTTATATTTTATATATATATATATATATATAATTCATCCATCCTAAATTAAACATTATCTCGTGTTGGGCCATTCTTATATGCGACCCTGTAGGCCAATATGAAGTTGGCAATGGGCCAATAACTATACTAACCCAAAAGTCGCAAGCGGCCTGTAGCAAGACATTACGACTACCCAATTTATATGAGGATCGTTATCACGATGCAACCTGTCATACAACCATGTCACGTCCCTTTTGTCACACGATATATCGATCAAGGATAAGGCATGGATAATGTCATCCTCTTGTTCCTGACCATTACTTTCTCGATTCCTGAGTAGCCTGATAACAGAGATAGAAACTCCTTTCATCATAGTATGGCCATACATTTCTCAGACTCACTCATCGAGGGGCCCAGTAATATCTCTCTACTAATGTGAGGGACAAATTCCATATTGATCATTCATATTCCTCTGCATGAAAAACCACCAAGCCCGATCGTAGCCTTTATCATCACCCGGTCAAAAGTGACTTTTGACTAGTTCAAAGTTTAGCAACTCTCATGTAGGAATCCATGATGACCTCAGGTCTAAGGGCATTGTGACGTGGTTATACATGAGAAAAGCTTATGACTTGATACATGTAGTTTTCTCATAGTGGGTCGGTCTAGCACCTTGTACTCTTACAAGTGCCTAAGACTTTGATTCGTATCTCCATTTCTTATCAAAGTCATACTGGTCTTGTTTCATCTCTGTTCCCGCATAGATGACCGACCAGGGGCATTTTAGGACAATCTTTATGAATTATCCAAGGATACAATTATCACAGTTAATATGCAAATAATATGATAACAGAATGGAGAAATTTCATTAAAATAATAATGTTTAAAGTACAATGATTGGCCCTTAGGACACAATTTCCAACACTAAGGGCGTGTGTGCTTGATTTTAAAGGTAGCTAGGACAAATTCCTTTTGTTAGCAGAGTTTGCGTATAACAACAGTTACCATTCAAGCATCCAGATAGGCTTCGTATGAGGTGTTCTACGGAAGGAAGTGTCAATCGCCTGTACGCTGGACTGAACTGTCTGAGAGGGAATTAATAGGGCCAGATCTTATTGATCAGACAACAGAGCAGATAAAGTTGATCAAGCAAAGATTGTTAGTGGCTCAGAGCTGAAAGAAAAGTTATGCAGATAAGAGGCAAAAAACTCTGGAATTTGAAGTCGGTGACCACGTGTTCATGAAAGTATCACCTGTTACGGGTATTGGCAGAGCGCTGAAAGCAAAGAAGCTGCAATCGAGATACCTTAGTCCATTTGAAATCTTAGAAAAGATTGGGCCTGTAGCATACCGTATCGCTTTGCCACCAAGTCTGAGCAGGCCACACAACGTTTTCCATGTTTCTCAGATGAAAAAGTATCAACCTGATCCAGAGAACGTAATAGAGTATGAAGACGTGGAAATACACAAAGATTTGATTTATGAAGTTATACCTGACCAAATCATTGATCGGTAAGAAAAGCAGCTCAAAAACAAGAGCATTCTGTTTGTCAAGGTTGTCTGGAGAGGGTTATCGCCTAGAGAGGCTAGGTGGGAAACGGAAGAAAGTATGAAGAAACGCTACCCGAAATTTATGAATGTAGAACTGTAGCAAATTTCGAGGACGAAATTTTATTAAATGGGGGAGAACTATAACACCTCAAATTTTATTCACCAAATATAGATTGTAATTATTTAAGAAATTCAATAAAATGGTGAATATTCATGAATTCGAATCTTGTGAATTTTGAAATATTCATATTCATAAGGAAATGGGAAAATTAATTCAAGAATTTAATTAAATTGCAAAGGTGATCAAAAAATCACAAGTTTGCCAATTTAACCAAAGATTAATTATTTTTCTAATTAATTGAAGTTAGTTTCAACTAATCAATGAAAATAAATAAGAATTTACAAATGGATAATTCTTGATGGAATAAATCAAGAATTGTGAAATTAAGGGGGATTATACATAATACAATTATATGAATTATGGAATTTATGAAAAACATTTTTCTCTTCTCCTCCCTAAAACTTTGGCCAACACATGGAAATGAGGGGGAATTTAATTCCAAGAAGCACAAGTCAAATGCTACATGAACCTCTCAATGATGACAAAGATGGAGTATACACCAAGTGAAGACATAGGTATGGTGGTCATGATGAGAGGTTATGGCATAAAGTAAGACGGTATGGTTGGAGGAATGGGAGGAGGAATGGTGCATGATAGGTGGTGAAATCTCAACCCTTGATGAGATCAAGAGCTAGGAAGAAAGAAGAGGCAAAATGATAAACACATTCTCTTCCCTTTCTTATGCACATTTCGGTCAAAGTAAGAGAAAAGGAGAAAGAGAGTCAACTTGGAGAAACTTCAAGAGTTAGAGAGAAGGAAGAAGAAGAGGTTAAGGTAAGTATGGTTCCTTTGGTTTTTCTTATAGCATTTCCTTAAAATCCTTCTCTAAACTCTTGTTTCTCATGAATCCATGTTGGTGAAGTCACACTTTGAGATCAAGAAGAGAAGGAGGAGGTGCCTAGAGTAAGAGTATCTAAGAAGTTTAGGAGGTAATTATACCAATCTCAACTTTATGTTAAGTATGAAGTTGTTGTTGGTAATTGTTGTTTGGTTTATGTGATTTTTGGTTGAGTTATGAAATTTGAAAATCTCTAACCCTAACGGGTTATGCTGCCCAAAATCCTTTAAATCATGATTAAGTGTTTAAGTGAGTTAATCAAGGATTAGAAGTGGAAGAGTACAAGTTTTGGAAGATAAAACACAAAACTATTTTCTTCCATTTTCTTCAATATTTCGGCCAGCACTGTTCCAAGGGGTAGGAGTTGGATTTTCATGAAATAAATTGTTCCATTGGACTCAATGGGAAAAAATAGGAGGGGTTACAATTGGGCACTTTTTCAGTAGAGGCCAAAAAAGCATAATTACGAAAAAAGCCACTAAAATCCCTAAATAGGGGCTGTCAAGGGTATTTTTATAATTTGACAGTGAATTTGGTGATTTCAAGCCTGGAAATAGATTCCTTGGGTGTAAATACATCAGAATAATCTTAGTCAAAATTTTGGAAAAACGTGCCATCAGGCCAAGTACAGCAAGGCGGGTGGGGGGCCCGAGGGCATTTTGGTAAAATTTCACCATAGACTAATATAACCATAAGAAACACTATTGAAGAGTCTAAAATGATACTTGAATAGGTTATGACCTATTTCGGGTACATTTAATATTTTAGGACCAAGTCGGACGCTAGCAATGACACGTTTTATGAGGCACATTGAAAAAGGGGTTTAACAAACTTCGAGGTAGGAACTACCATCTTTCATACACTATATGAATAGTTATATGTATTTGTTATTGTATTTCATGATATGATTGCGTGCTAGAGGCACAGTACCTAGTTATGGTTTGCTACCCAACAATGGTATATTGGAAAATCCTAGTTGTGGTTGATGACTCAGTTGAGGTATATTATCGGAAATCCTAGCTATAGTCGATGACTCGGCTAAGGTAAATCTATATAAATCGAAATGAACTTTCATTTTTGCCTAATATAGTGCATTGCATATTTAATTTTCACATTTTATATGTCAATCGTATGTCTCTACGAGGATTCTCCGGAATCTCACCCTTTTTCAAAAACAAATATCTCAGCTGGTTTCAGTGGATCGAAGGGCAAAGGCATTGACACCGAGAAATAATTAGCTTATGCCTTATATATTTTGGGTTACCCTGTAAATATTAAGTTTCCGCTATAATTTATGTATTTCATCATGAACGATATCGGTATTGTAAACGAATATTTTTATCAGTATAATTGTACTTTTCTGTATGCTCATTAAATTTCGTCTTTATTACTCTTCGATTATCAAAATGGAAACGGGTGTTGACACTTGCCAACATATGTATCAGTGCCTCCATTTCAGGAGGAGGAGGAGGATGAGGAGAAGGAGGTAGTAGTGAAGGAGGGTGACGACAATAGAGGAGCTCCCTAGGATCCTAATATGATGATGGAGAGAAGGGAAAAACTTATAAAAGAAAAGTATATTAAGAATCACAAGGAATATGTGAGTTTAAATAGAAGATCAAATATATGTTATGAAGAGTCATGACCTATGAAGGTTTGATGATGTTACAAATGGTTATGAAAGTTTTAAATGATGGTTGTTTCATAAGACCGTTATATTTTGTCTTTATTGATATTAAAAGTTGGAAGACGAATCATTTGTTAGTGTTACGCGACAGTTGTTTCGAAAGAATTGTCATTTTTGTCACTACATAAATGACGGTCATTAAATATAACCGTTATTTTTTTGTTTTTACAAATTCCACCTCACAATACTTAATAGTGCACATAATGAACTGTAACTTTTAATTGTTATATATTCATGCACGACCTCTATCTCGACATACATGACGTTTATTCACTCTAACCATTATATATTAAGTATTATATATGCTCGAACCTGTAGTAGTGAATGCAATTAAGGGGAAATATTAAACACTAAGAAGTAATCAAGGTTATGAAAATTCAAGTCACCATTTAAGATTTAGAATCATCCTTATCCTTAACTATAGTTATATTAGTTTTTATTTCTTTTCTAGTTAGACTCTATTCCTATCATTGATTCTAATTGTGGTCAGAAGTGTAAAATCATTGCTCAACCATTTCGTTGGTACAAAGTCCTCCTTGGAACAATACTTTTCTCATCATTTTATTTCTTGATATGGCCCATGCACCAAGACGGTACACAGGACAATTTTGCTATCCTGGTCCTTTTTTCAAGATAGGTCATTGAACAAGCCTACCACTATTTGCCACTACCTAGCGTTATACTCCTTCAGTCATTAAGGTAGGACTTAACTAGGGAGTTGATCATTTCCTAAAAGTAATATCTATTTCTCATATTTATCAATTTTTCTCAAAATACCCTGATTGATACTCCCTCAGTAATAATCAAGAGAAAATGAAGGAGGAAATTAAGGAAGGTGATTGAGATGTTTTAGAAAAAACATGTCATATTAACTAATTGAACATATGGGTACAAGATATATAATGGTAATTTTCTAGATAATTTTTCTTTTATTATTTCTGCAATGCATAACATAAAGTGGAGAATATATGGATATCTAATATACACAGAAGATATGGTAGTGGAATACATTTGTCCTATTAGTTTTTTTTTTTTTTTTTGTAAGGTTTTTAATGAGGCAGTTTCAATATCTACTTGTGCACTCTTTTTCTTCATTAGGCTTTTGTCCCATTGGATTTTTCCTTATAAGGTTCTAATAAGGCACAATATTTATTCATTAACATCCAATGGGGAGCGTTATAAATATTGTGATGTGTGAATGTTCATAGCCTCATAGTCATTCTATCTCATATGATTAATGTGATTACACCCTATAACTCCCAAATTGAAGATTTTTTTCTATTTATTTCCTATAACCTCCAATTTTTCAATTATATTACTTAATTTCATTCTTTATTTAATTTACTTGTAATTATTTAGGTTAGTTTTCATTCCATGTTGGGGTCTTATTAGTATAGGATGATGTACACCATTTGTGACAAAGAAGTGAATGAGAACTCCTCCTTATTTTCTCTCCAACTTTCTCTCATCTTCCTCATTTCAATGTATTGTATTTTCCTTATTTTTATAATAGTAAAATGTTTATGATTTGGTTAGTGTACGAATAAAAGGGAGATGATTGTAAGATGCAACAATCTAATAGATAAATGATCAAATAATTAAATGATATATTTTAGGAAAATCAATACATTTTTTAATAAATAACTAACTTAACTATCTTTTTAAAATTTTTATAATTAATTGTTAAGTTCTTTTACACTTAGGATATAAGAAGTAAGAAGCAAAGCATGAAAAGCATACTTAATTAGGCTTATTCATGAGACAGGATGGGATAGGAACGAGACAGGCCAATCCTACAATTGGAACAAGACTAAAATCCAAACCGGGATGCCCCCCTTACTTATTTTAAAAGCGCACTTAGACCTACTGATGGGTTCTCTTTTTTCCTTTTTTTATCTAAACATGTGAAAACTAAAATGTATAAGTATGGATTGGACCTTGAACTTAGATGACTAAAAATATATAATATAAATATGTAATCGTCCTCTTTTATCATTTTTACCGTGAAAGCATGATAAAAAATAAGAAATAATTAAAATTTAAACTTGATAAGAGCCATTATCATAAATAAAAAAATAAAGCTTGCACATGATTGTCAATAAAAGATAAAACTTGAACCAAATAAGAGTCAGGATCATAAATGAAAATAAAAACTTGAACCTAATAAGAGACTTAGAGAGAACGGGAAGAGGCTATGAGTAGGAGATGGAATGAAGACGACGATGAGAAGCGTGCGAGCGAGGGAACTATGAAGGTTAATTTATTTAGATATTTCTAGTATTTTGTAATTAAAAATATAACCAATATGACCTTATCTTTTTCTATAATTAATATCTATCTAAAAAAGATACTCGTATTAGTTATATCTTAGATAAAAATATTAGATACTTTGGTAAAAAAATAAAAATATTAGATATGTTAGATATATTAAACTAATAACAACAAAATTCTCTATGCATTATCTTCATATTGACCTCAACTAGTGCCTATATAAATATTAGAAAATAAAACAACGTTTATAAATAAATATAAAATGTTTTCTAAAAAATGAATATCTAGGATGGGATAAAATATGTCTTGTGTCTCTCATTCAGTCTTAATAATAATTTTGTCCCATCCCAAGTCCTGTCCCAAAATGATTAGAATTGGAATGGGATGATAGAGACGGGATAAAAGTGAACAACCCTCTATATAATTAAACAGGAGGACTTGCCAAACTTTAGTACACTAAAAATTATCAAAGCACATGTCCACTATCAATAAATTATTTTAACCAAGCAAACACACTCACTCTGAGAACTAATAAAGAAAATCATGTTTTTGTCCTTTTAAAGCCCAGCTAGCAAAATAGGAAATTGAAAGAGAGGAGAGCATGGAAGGAGATTTTAATTATTGGACTCATACCTTTCCCTTTTCCTTTTGCCATTTTTCTCCTCAATTTACATTTTTCCCCCTTAAACAAATGACAATCACTACTATTAACTCATCTAAATTTAGTCTATACTTAGCACTACTCTTTCCCATTCTAAATATAAAAATTGGATAATTAATTTATAAATATTAATAAAATTAGTTAAATTAATTATTTGTTACAAATATATAATGACACTTGATTTAATTATTTTCTCTATTGATGAAAATTAACCCCCTTTAACGTGTACGTACTCTGTTTGGTTTTATACTTTAGTTACAAGTAACAAAATTACGAAAATAAAAAGGTTGGTTGAATTTAAAGCAACAAAAGTATGAAAAATGTAATTTGTTTCACAAATGTTCCTTTATTTATAAAGAGGGTGATGAGCATGAGAAAGAATATGTAGGAAAAAAGTTAAGAGAGGATGAGTGAAAAAAAGAGTTAGAGGATTTATGTAATAAATAGGGATAAAAATAAAAAATGAATTAAATCTTCACACAAATACGCACAAAGTGTACCTTATCAAAGTGCCTAGATATATATCTAGTCACTTTGATAAGCTACACTTTATGCGTATTTGTGTGAAGATATAAATATTATCAAAAAAAAAAAAAAGTGACTTGATATAATCAAATCATTGCAACTTATATTTAAAAGTAGAGGAGTACAATAAATGGGTATACTTGTGAACAAAAACAAACCTCTCATCTAACCAAGATTTTAAAAGCCGGACTGTGTTGGATGGTCAGACCAGTCCAGCGGTCAGCCATTCACTGAAGCGGCTTGGATTGAATGTTCAAACCATCTTGATGGTTGGTCTGAATTGAGCCGTCCAAAGCTAGACGTTGAGTCAGAACCTGAAGTTAAGCTGGAACATGGAACGAGTTTAGGAGAACCGGACGGTCAACTTTCTTCTTTTTTCCCAGAATCAGAACGAGGAGGGAAAAAGGAAAAAAAAATAGAGAGAAGGATGAGAGAAAGCCAACTGCCATATTGGAAAAAACGAATAGACAGTAGATCAAGTTGAAAACAAACGGAAAGATATGGAAAGGGGGCTTATTTACCTTTTATTTTCTACCAACAGCGAGAGATGAAAGGAGATATGCGAAAAACCAGGGAAGGTCCGGAGGAACGTAGAAGAAGAAGATGACGAAATATTTTTAATATATTAATATAATAATAATATTTTAATAATATATTAAATTTAAAATATTGAGATCTCAGTCCAACAATTAAAAAAATACTCCCTCCTCCGATTTTAATTATAAGATAAAGTTGATTTTTTTGGAGAAATTAAGGAAGTCAATTAAATTACTTTAGAGTATTTTTATTTTTATTTTTTTTCCAAACTAATTAATTTGACTAATAAACTAATATATAATCTAAGGATACTAAAAATATAAACACTCTAAAGTAATTTAATTAACTTCTTTAATTTCTCTAAAAAAATCAGTTTTATCTTATAATTAGGACCGAAGGGAGTAATAATAATCCTTTTCTTTTTAAGAAAAAGACCCAAGCGAAATCCGATAAATCATGGAGACATGGGAGTCGTGACCCATTGGATAACTGGGAGTTGTGTTTTTGCCAACTGATAATTGGGACTAATTGCTAAAAGTGTTTTGAGAAGAACTGAAAATATTTCAGAATCTTCAAATATGTCTCATAGGGCTGTTTGGAAGGAGATTTGGAACTTAAAAGGTCCCTTCAAAGGTCAAAAATTTCATACGGAGACTAATGTCAAATGCTTTGCCTACTCTCAAGAATTTAACAAAAAGAAAGTGTTGTCCAATAGACTTGTGCTTGATTTGTCAACAAAAATCTAAGTCAATGGAACATTTATTTTTCCTTTGCAATTGGGCTAAGTTGGTGTGGTTTGGCAGTAACTTATCTTTAAAAATTGATGATTGCACTGATTTTGATGTGGTCCAGTGGATAGCAAATAATTTAAGTGGCAATATTTTATCCCAATGACAAAAAGCTCTCTTAGCTATGACGTTGTGACAAGTATGGAAATCTCGTAATGCTTTTTTGTATGAAATGTGAAACCTGATCCTATTTTTACTTTCTCTCAAGCAGGAAGATTGCTAATTGAGTTTTGGGAAGCAAAGGGTTGGAATAGCCTGGTGTCACAACCTGCCTTTCCAAAAGAGGATGCGATAAATGACCAACATACATGGAAGCCTCCGGAAGGTAATGAACTCAAAATAAATTCTGACTGTGCCTTTGTGGAATTAGAAAATAGGGCTGCCATTGCTTTTGTGGTTAGGGATTCTAATGGTTGGTTATTGGATGGAAAAACATGTATTGTAAGTGCTAGTTGATCAGCCTTTATGGCAAAATGTCTGGCACTCCAAGAAGCGGTACAGTATGCCCATGATAACCAACTTGAAAATGTTCAATTTGAATATGACAATCAGGTGTTGATAAATTGTATTGTCAAGAAAACTAATCCAAATGATTGGAGGTGTCTCAATATCCTTGAAAATATTCAATATTCAAGGAATCTAATAAAAAATCATTCTTGTACATGGATTTTCAGGAAAACGAACTCAATAGCCGACTGGGTTGCTAGAGTTTCACTGGGTGGGTCTTACCCACCAGATTGGGTTGAGTGGCCACCATTAGAGTTGTTGATTCTACTGAAAAAGGACTCAAGATACTTTGTGAGGAACCAGACTAGCGCATATTTTGGTTGTAATATTATTAAGTAGCGTAGGGCACTGTAATTATTTCAGATACCGGACTGTTGGTTTAATAGTTGGCTAGAGGGACTGTTGTATGCTTTATGTTTCTGGAATGAATGGGATCTTTTCCTTGACAAAAAAAAAATAATAATAATTGGGACTAATCAGGTACAAGGGTATCTTTATATAGATCTTGAAAGGACGTTTACTTTTTTTTTTTTTCCTACCCAAACATTTATGAGGGGTTAATTGGCATTAAATTAATATTACATTATTATATTAAAATTTGATAAATATTGATATTGTATTTTTACAGGTACACTAGGGCCCAGTTTAGTACGTGGTACTAAATTTTGAGTGACCGAAATTGTTATATTAAAATTTGATAAATATTGATATTGTATTTTTACGGGTACATCATGGGTTGTTGGTTTTTGTGGGTTGGGGGGTTGTTTTCATGAGTTGAATTTGAAGAAATTAAAGAGGTGAATTTTTTATTATTATTATCCATTTAGATTATAATTTTTCATTTAATTATTACATCATCAGCTCGACTGAATGGCTTGACCGTTTCGACTGTTTGAACTATGACTCGCTCGTTTTTTCGGTTTGGTGTCCGATCCAGCTTTTAAAATATTACATCTAACTTTTAGATTTAGTAACGGAGGGAGTGTAAATTGAAAGAAGCTCCGTGGATATAAATTTTCTTATCAATGGGACCATTTGGTAAGTATAAGATAGAGTTGAAAAAGAGATTAAGAGCTTATTTTCTAAAATAAACAACAATAGAGACATGCATATAATGGAGAAATTAGATCAGAACAAGATGATATGACTAACAAAAACTAAAAGAAAGATGAGCATGTTTGTTTTTGTTTTTTTTCCTCAAAATTATTTTATAATTTTTTTAAAAGTATGTTTTGAAAAAAAAAACAGAAAAACTATGTGTGGATAGTTGTCCTAAAAACTCACATTTTAAAAAAGTTATATAAAAATTAGTTTGAAATACTTATTCTTGTAAACATGGATAATAAAAAAGAAAAAAAAAATTGTTTGATTCACTTACTTTATATAGTTTGTTTGGCGGTGAGGTGGTAGTGGCTATCGCCCGACGACGTCACGTCCCAGGCGCCAACGGTGACTTGGTGCTAGCCATCACCAGGGGGACATCGAGTCGACCATCGCTAGTAGTGATGTGGCAGCCGTCAACACCAGTGATGCAATGTCTTGGATGGACAGGTGGTGACCTCAAACCTTTTCACTAAAAAAAAATAGAGAATTAGTGATAGAATTATCGACAGAATTTATTCTATCATTAATCTATCACTAATCCCTCACAAATTCTATCACTAAAATTAGTGACAGAATTTTTTGTCACTAAATTAATGACTTATTAACAATAGAATAACATTTCTACGCTAAATTCCATCACTAATTCATCTCTAATTCCATCATAAAAAAATTAGTGACAGACAAATTGTCACTAATTTTCATCCCTAATCCGTATCTAATTTTTTTCAATATAATTTTGTGACAGAATTATAGACAAAATTTTTCCATCACTGATTTTTGTCACTAATCAGTCACAGAATTTTTCCGTCACTAATTTCCGTCGCCAATTCTATCACAAACTGATTTGTAATAGAAATTTGTGACGAAAAAAAATTCTTCACTAAATTTCATCGCTAATCTATCACTAATTTTCGTTACAAAATAGTTTGCGAAGGAATTAGGGATAGAATTTTTCCATCCCTAATTTTTGTCACTAATTCTGTCACAAACCATTTGTCACATAAATTAGCAACAAAAAATTCTGTCGCTATATTTCATCACTAATTTTCGTCACAAAAGATTTGTAACAACAAATTCCATCGCTAATTGAGTTCCGTCACTAATTTCGAATTGTATTATTCAAGATTATAATCCTACAACCTTTTATATAATAACATAATTAATAATATAATAATTTAAATATACTTTCAATTAAAAATATATTGATATATTTATGGGTTTGCGGTTAACTAGGGCATCATCATCATTGATCTCATCAATTAGCACTTATTGAGACAGAAATATGAATTCTCAAAAAACTTGTTTTATATTTTGTTAAGATCAATACTGTAATATCCCGAATTTTGGGATTGGAGGCTTTGGAATAAGCCTAAATTGAGTGGACTACTAAGCCCCGATTTAGTAGATGTCCCAAATATATTCCCTAATGATTCTAATATCTTTGGGGTATTAAGAAAGTAAAATGGTGAATTTTAGAGAATATAATTATGTTTTCGATAAAATCGCCTATGAGGCAGTGAGTTTATCATAAGGTTTTGGAAGATTAAATGATAATTAAAAATTATGAAATTTTACAGGATGAAATTAGACATCCTAAGCTTTAATTTGATAAGTCATATGACTCAATAAGAGCTATACACAAAAAGATATGAATTTTTGAAGTTAGCCCAGAAAAACTGGAAAGTTTCTGAAACAACATGCAAAGAATGAAATTGTGGGAATTTTGTGATTCCATTAAGCAAAATTCTATATTTTTCCTTGAAACTAGACTCAATAAGGGTTCTATAGGCTTTGGAATCACTTCAATTCGATGTTTCTAGAATTAGTTATGATTTTTCAAAGTTTGGGCAGGAATCTGCCAAAATTTCTGAAAAATCCGAAAATGGAAAATTGTTGATGACATAAGCAATGACATAGGCATAAGATTATTAAAGAAACATCATCTTCCTCCTACAGCATTTCGACGCCATTCTGAAACCAAAATGAAGAAAAAGAGTTGAGAGGGTTTTGGGAGAAAAGGAGAAGAGAACTCACAAGGTAAGCCGAATTCTCCGACGATCTAGCTCCTAACGCGTATAACCCCGATCCTAAGCTACTCCTTTATGTTCTTTAAGGTTTGGAAGCTCCTCTTTTGGTGTTAAAACACCTAGGGTTTTCAGCCAAGTCAAGGAAAATCAAGTGGGAGCTTGAGGTAACTTCCAAACTCTTGTGTATTGACTATTCTAGCTGCTGTGGGCAATTTAATCGGTGAAATTTCGCCGGATTGCCATTGGTTGTAAAAATGGAAAATGGGTTTCCCTAGGGGTTATGCTGCCCAAATTGATACTAAACGGTAGTTGTAACCTAATGGAATAGTCAATAAAGTGGTTAGGAGTAGAAAGGAACGTGTTTACGGAGCCGAAACCGAAAAACCCCGATTTTCCCTGGAAAACCCATATATTTCGGTCAAGGGTCTAAATGGGTCTTAGAGTTGGATTTTCAATGATTTGATGGTTCCATTGGATTCAGGAGGGAAAATTAGGTGGGGTTACAGTTGGGCACTTTTTCAGAAAAGGCCGAGAAAGCATAATTACGGAAACGCCCCTAAAACCCTAAAAGTAGGGCTGCCAAGGGCATTTTCGTAATTTGACATTGAATTTGATAATTATGAGTCCGGAAATGGATTCCTTGGGTGAAAATATGTAAGAATAGCCCATGTCAAAATTTCGAGAAAAGTACAGCCGGACCGGGTATGATGGGGCTGGGTCCCCGGGGGTATTTTAGTAATTTTTCAAGATAGACTCATATAACCCCCAAAAACACTATGGAAGTGTCTAAATAGTACATTTGACATTGTAGGATCGAATATGGAGCCCTGAGCTGTTGGCACGCATTACGAGGCACACATTTCGAGGCGGAAACGGGTTAAGGTAGGGGACTTACCTTTCTTGCATGTATTTGATATATTTGCTTGTGTAATGATGTATGTGATTGCTTTACTTGATTGTGTAGAGCATATTTGAATAAATGAAGCTCTGTTTCTGTTTTCGCTGTGGCCATAGTCTTGTTGTATGAAATATTGAGCATGCAGAAATGTCATTATGGAGCATACATCTAGATAAAGCTAACATGTCATACACATAGCATCAATCATGCATGCATTATGGTATCTGTTTCCTACTGAGATTCTCTCGAATCTCACCCTCCCCTACCAACAATTTAGACAGGAGAAGACAAAAGATATGTTGAGAGCAAAGAAGAGAACTACATGAGGGGATTGCAGTGGCGGAACAAAGTCAGGAATATGTCTCTGTTTTACTGGGATGAGTTTAGACACCCTAGTAGCCTTGTGCGGCTACCTTAATCGTAAATATCATGTACAAATCCCTATGGGGAATTTATGTAATCATACACATATTATCAGTATAGTTATGCTATTCCTGTGTTGCCCACCGAACCGCATACCGTTTTCCGCGAATACTCTGGTAAAGGTGAAATTGAGATAAGGGCGTGACATTTTGGTATCAGAGCAAGGATTCTGGCAACAGAATTGTCTGCTCAGAGTAAGTGCGGTGGTTCTGGCAACAGGATGGTATACTGATAAGGTCTTGATTACACAGTGATAGGAAATATGCATGGACAGAAAGTACCAAAGGAGGGTATCTTTCTTATTTATGAATCTGCCCTGAGAAATGGCGAGTACTGAAGGGCCGCTAGTGGTGCAATACTAGACGAGAATGGTCTAAGGATATTGCGGAACCCAAGGATATGGGTACGGCCAAGGCTAATGTGCGGTCCACACTTAATATTTTGGTGACCGGAGATAGCCGGCATGTCTTTTGAGACGAGGGTAGTCACAGGGTACTCGTGGATGGAAACAGTAGAAGTCGGTATCCACATTTGGGCACGGGTACATGAAAGTTAACCGTGCTCAACCCAGGGAAATCCTAAGATGGGTGACCCCCTGGGAAGTGATTTTATAGGGTCATGAAGATTTGAGACATAATAATTGTCTTAAAGTTTCTCCATGACTAATGATTATTTATGTTAGATGATTTAAATGGTGTGACAGGGGGTGGATTTACCAAATTTGATGAATAGTGCCTATGGGTACATCGAACATAGTGCCTTCAGGTACATCGAATATAGTGCATATGGGTACATTGAGTATGATCGAGCATGGTACCTACAGGTACACTGAACTGCATATTGTTATTCTGATTCAGATCGATAACAAGTGGTATGTAATGATCAATGATTATCAGGAAGGTTATCCAAGAAAGGCCAATGTAGTAACTATAATATCTCATACACTATGTGATAGTTAATATGTTGTATGTTCTGTATTCTGTGATATGAACACGTGCCTAGGGCACATTACCTAGCTATGGTCTGGGACCTAGCTGAGGTACACTGTTCTTACCTAGCTGTAGTCGGTGACTCGGCTGAGGTACACATAAGGGTTTCAACTGGATGGTTGGCCCTAAACCTTGTGTACACACACGAATTGTTGTTTTAACTGGGTGTTTAACCCTGTACTTTGTGTACACACACGAATTGATGTAATTTTCATTTTACACTATATGGTGCATGCCATATTTATCTATCACATTTTCTATGGATGATTGTGGGTTACTATGGAGGGCCATGTGGTGTGAATAAAAAGGCACCCTACCCGACGAGGCTGCTAGCCACGTCCTAAGGGACTCGGGTACGAGGCCAAGAAGGGCTACGGGTGTGACAATAATAAAAAAAGGGGATGAGATGTTTATATCAAAATTCCCAGAACTCAACATTATGCATGGGATGATGATTGTGAGAGGAGCTTCAGAGAGCTGATGATGAAAATTTATTAAAGTACTAACACTGATAATCCCAGATACATAGTGGGCCTTTGTTGTCTTCACTGATGCCAGATGGCATGGATTGGGAAGGGAATTGAATCCCCAGATGCGAGCAAGCATAGATCGAGATGAGAATTGATGCGAGCCGAGTGAGGGCATACGCATCTCGTCAGCTGAAGCTTCAGAAATTGAACTATTCCATCCATAATCTTGAGTTGATAATAAGAATGTTTGTATTGAATCAAGAAACGTTGCCTTTATGGCATAATTGTGGAGTTGTACTGCGACCACAAAGATTGAAAGTTCTGATCGGAAAGGGCTACCTACGGTGAAATGTGATCGGAGAGGGCTACCTACGGTGAAATCTGATCGGAGAGGGCTACCTAATGAAAGTTCTGACCGGAAGGGGGCTGACCAGGTGTATGGGCGCCTGTGTGAAGCACCGAGTATAGAACCCTAGAGTGCAGTTACCGTGACGATGAACCCTAGAGTGCAGCTACCGTGATGATGAACCCGCGAGTGCAGCCACCGTGATGACTAATCCTAGAGTACAGCTGCCATGAAGTTGAATCGTAGAGTAGGGCTACGAAAACATTGGCCTTTAACGATGGTGCATTGTAATGAATCCTACAGTGAATGTGTTTTCTTGAGATAAGAGTTTATATGGATCAGAATGATTCAAGTTCAAACGGGTAAAGAGTAGGCACAGAGGAATATAGATTGTGGGTGTTGTTGAGTGTCATGGGAGGTTCCTATAGGACTCCTATTAAATCATCCTGATAATATTAAAGCTCATATGAGGAGATAGACCTCAGAGTGGGCAGCGAATGTGTGATGAATCTAGGTGCAATTTTGAAACTTACAAGAGGGGTTGATGTTCGCACCATTATTGATCATCCCAAAACATAATATGGCCTTGATGGTCAACAGTGTTACAGTATATGTGATGAACAGTATTACACCCTGAGTGGTGTATAGTATTACATCCTGCGTGGTATACAGTATGATGACATGTATGGTCAACAATCACACAACCTTTGTAGTTTGTGATGACACATGTGGACTGGAATTGGGATGAACCCTAGTGTAGTAGGGTAGAATGGTGGCGAATACCTCTAAACAGCACCA
This sequence comes from Inga oerstediana, assembly GCA_963210345.1. Classification (NCBI taxonomy): domain Eukaryota; kingdom Viridiplantae; phylum Streptophyta; class Magnoliopsida; order Fabales; family Fabaceae; genus Inga; species Inga oerstediana. The sequence continues at coordinate 51,434,346 of OY723402.1, read as the reverse complement.
GTGATAACAATCCCAAATCCACAGTCGAGCTTTATGGTCTACACAGATGCAAGTAGGCATGGATTGAGATGTGTTTTGATGCAACAAGATCGAGTAGAGGCATGAGCATCTCCATAGCTGTAGCCTCGCAGAATGAATCATCCACTTGTGATATAGTTCAAACAGTGGATGGTCACACAATGAATATTGCACATCATATGGCTAGTAAATAGTGCACACAGTACGACCAATAAGGGTCAAATAGTCATTTGATCCTGAACACCGAGTAGGTAGGCATAAATTACAGAAAGTGTACAGGTTTGTACAAGGCGATAAGACCCGATGTGCAAGGTTGCATAGGGCGATGTCTCTGGGCTGTAAGACCTATGTGTTTAGTACTGTGGTTGATGCCTAGTGCGATGACATTAGACCAATGTGTCTAAGGTAATGTTTTGAGGTTGGCAGAACATCCAAATTGTACCAGGTTGTAGCGGAGGCAGTAAGACCAGCGTGACCAAGCGTTTTGGTGTCCAATAGTACCAGCCTCACATAAGGTGCGACATTCTACCATGGGAGGAACCTAACGAAGTGAACCATGGCCGGCTCACTAGCCCAATAGACCTCGTAAGGGGGTGAGGGACATCCAATAGGCCTCGTTAAGGGGATGAGGATTGGGCCGTTACAAAAAAAAAGTGATTGTGTGAATTCGAGTGAAGTCCCAAGGAGGCTGTAAGGCCTATGGAACCAAGCGTTGTGGGAACCTGTGTTTGATTGCACACTACATACTATGTATAAAATGGATGATGAATGATGAATGCTAAATGCTATCTGAGATTAGTAATGGGAGTAAGACTATGGTATTACATGGCTTATGAGCCTGCATGTGATAATAGAATGAGATATGATTAATCCCTAAGTTGTAGACGTTCAAATTTCGAGGACAAAATTTATTGAACGGGGGGGAGAAATGCAATATCCCGAATTTTGGGATTGGAGGCTTTGGAATAAGCCTAAATTGAGTGGACTACTAAGCCCCGATTTAGTAGATGTCCCAAATATATTCCCTAATGATTCTAATATCTTTGGGGTATTAAGAAAGTAAAATGGTGAATTTTGGAGAATATAATTATGTTTTCGATAAAATCGCCTATGAGGCAGTGAGCTTATCATAAGGTTTTGGAAGACTAAATGATAATTAAAAATTATGAAATTTTACAGGATGAAAGTAGACATCCTAAGCTTTAATTTGATAGGTCATATTACGTAATAAGAGCTATACACAAAAAGATATGAATTTTTGAAGTTAGCCCAGAAAAACTGGAAAGTTTCTGAAACAACATGCAAAGAATGAAATTCTGGGAATTTTGTGATTCCATTAAGCAAAAGTCTATATTTGTCCTTGAAACTAGACTCAATAAGGGTTCTATAGGCTTTGGAATCACTTCAATTCGATGTTTCTAGAATTAGTTATGATTTTTCAAAGTTTGGGCAGGAATCTGCCAAAATTTCTGAAAAATCCGAAAATGGAAAATTGTTGATGACATAAGCAATGACATAGGCATAAGATTATTAAAGAAACATCATCTTCCTCCTACAGCATTTCGACGCCATTCTGAAACCAAAATGAAGAAAAAGAGTTGAGAGGGTTTTGGGAGAAAAGGAGAAGAGAACTCGCAAGGTAAGCCGAATTCTCCGACGATCTAGCTCCTAACGCGTATAACCCCGATCCTAAGCTACTCCTTTATGTTCTTTAAGGTTTGGAAGCTCCTCTTTTGGTGTTAAAACACCTAGGGTTTTCAGCCAAGTCAAGGAAAATCAAGTGGGAGCTTGAGGTAACTTCCAAACTCTTGTGTATTGACTATTCTAGCTGCTGTGGGCAATTTAATCGGTGAAATTTCGCCGGATTGCCATTGGTTGTAAAAATGGAAAATGGGTTTCCCTAGGGGTTATGCTGCCCAAATTGATACTAAATGGTAGTTGTAACCTAATGGAATAATCAATAAAGTGGTTAGGAGTAGAAAGGAACGTGTTTACGGAGCCGAAACCGAAAAACCCCGATTTTCCCTGGAAAACCCATATATTTCGGTCAAGGGTCTAAATGGGTCTTAGAGTTGGATTTTCAATGATTTGATGGTTCCATTGGATTCAGGAGGGAAAATTAGGTGGGGTTACAGTTGGGCACTTTTTCAGAAAAGGCCGAGAAAGCATAATTACGGAAACGCCCCTAAAACCCTAAAAGTAGGGCTGCCAAGGGCATTTTCGTAATTTGACATTGAATTTGATAATTATGAGTCCGGAAATGGATTCCTTGGGTGAAAATATGTAAGAATAGCCCATGTCAAAATTTCGAGAAAAGTACAGCCGGACCGGGTATGATGGGGCTGGGTCCCCGGGGGTATTTTAGTAATTTTTCAAGATAGACTCATATAACCCCCAGAAACACTATGGAAGTGTCTAAATAGTACATTTGACATTGTAGGATCGAATATGGAGCCCTGAGCTGTTGGCACGCATTACGAGGCACACATTTCGAGGCGGAAACGGGTTAAGGTAGGGGACTTACCTTTCTTGCATGTATTTGATATATTTGCTTGTGTAATGATGTATGTGATTGCTTTACTTGATTGTGTAGAGCATATTTGAATAAATGAAGCTCTGTTTCTGTTTTCGCTGTGGCCATAGTCTTGTTGTATGAAATATTGAGCATGCAGAAATGTCATTATGGAGCATACATCTAGATAAAGCTAACATGTCATACACATAGCATCAATCATGCATGCATTATGGTATCTGTTTCCTACTGAGATTCTCTCGAATCTCACCCTCCCCTACCAACAATTTAGACAGGAGAAGACAAAAGATATGTTGAGAGCAAAGAAGAGAACTACATGAGGGGATTGCAGTGGCGGAACAAAGTCAGGAATATGTCTCTGTTTTACTGGGATGAGTTTAGACACCCTAGTAGCCTTGTGCGGCTACCTTAATCGTAAATATCATGTACAAATCCCTATGGGGAATTTATGTAATCATACACATATTATCAGTATAGTTATGCTATTCCTGTGTTGCCCACCGAACCGCATACCGTTTTCCGTGAATACTCTGGTAAAGGTGAAATTGAGATAAGGGCGTGACAAATACTTCTTGTGCCTTAGTTATAATTAAACAAATATGATAAGGGTTATATTCCATATTTTGATGTTAACAAAATATGATTAAGTGCTTCACTAGTAGATAGGAAAAACTTAGGTATAATCCCCGAGTAAAGTCATGATAATCGCGGATAGTATTATCTGAAGAAGACATGACTAATTGAATGAAAAGATAATTGATTATAGGAAGAGTATAATCTAACAACAAAATAACATACTAAGAGAATGAGTTATAGTTAAGAAGTTTATCTGAAGGTATATGGATATGTTAATCAGCTATAAAGGCTACGTCACTGAGTACAAAGAATCTTTTTAAATTATTTGATTTTGTTATATAACATGGTTAGGTTTTATAATAATTATATTTTTTTTGTAATTATAATTTTTTACTAATTATATAATGATGAAATAAATTGGTTAAAAATATCTTTTATTTTGATTATATAATTTTAAAATGTGGATTGAATTGATATCACATCCAATCAAAAAGATAATTTGCTTTAGTCGTAACTCACAATATAGAATAATTAAATTTTATTATAATTTCTCCAAATTATTTGATTTTGTTAACTAAAAAAATTAAATTTTATAATAGTTAAATTTTTCAATAATTAGATTTTTTTCAGAATTATAAAGATCTTCAATAATTTAAATTTCAAATTTAAAATTATTATAAAATTATAATATAAATATTAATATAAGTATATAAAAATTATTAATTCATATTTATTATTGAAATTATAATATAATATACGTGAATTTTTAATAATATATTATATACAAATACAAATACAAATTTTATAAATACAAACTAAAAATTAAATATATAATAAAATGAATTAAAAAATATATTAATAATAAAAATTTAGATATAATATTTTTATTTCTAAAATAGTTACCCAAAATAAAATAAGAAAACTAAATTGAAATATTTAATAATATATTAAAAATTATATTTCTATTTGTGTTTGTAAAGTGATATATATATATATATATATATGTATATGATTTTGCATATAAATTATGGAAGTTCTGCTCATCTCAACTAGGAAAAGCACTGGCATGCGCATGAGAGGTCATTTCTTCGAATCCCATCTTGGTCACAAAATGCAACCAATTTGTAATAAGGATACATGGCGGGTGACAAACGGCGACACATGGCATACAATGGAGGGTGACATGTGGTGGCAGTTGACCGGGACACGTGATGGCCGACAATGAGGTGGTGGCGGTTAACAAAGATATGTGGTCATCGGCGGCGAGGTGGCAGTAGCTAACAGGGACAAATGGCTAGCGATGGGTACACATGACGGCCATTGGTGAGGGACATATAGAGGTTGGTGGTGAAGACATATGACAATTTAAATTATATAAAAAATATATATAGTGAGGGATTAGTGACAAAAATTCTGTTGCTAATTATTCCAATTTTGTGACAAATTAGGGTCAGAATTTTCCGTCACTATTTTCAAGAATAGCCTATTTCAACTTTGTAATAGATTAGTGACAAAAAATTTTCATAACCAATTAGGGACGGAAAATTTTATCACTATTCTGTTGCAAACTATCAACGGAATTCAAAATTGCATCAATAATCAATTAGTAACAGTATTTTTACCGATAGAATTATGTCACTAATCTAGTTCCATTGCTAATTTTTGTCATTAGATTGATTAGTGATGGAATTTCTGTCACTAAATTTCGTCACTAATTGGATACTTTTTTGTAGTGTTTAACAAAGAAGAAAGAGTTTCCTCATTTTTCAAAACAAAAAATAGAAAAAAGAAAAACAAACATAAGAAAACATCTAAAAGTTGTTTTAGTTTTTTGTTTTTTGTTTAAAATTGTTTCTAAAATGAGAATCAAACATGGCTTTCTCTAGTGTAACCCCACTGTAACTTGTTTATAACAGTAACTTACAGGATGAAGTCTTAGTTGGCAATGGCTTGATTGGTATTGAAAGGGATAGTTTCATACACTAGCAATTCTTATTAAATTTGACCTACACAGATATAGTTTAAAGATACAAACTGCACAGGACAAAAACTAAAAATATTTTAATAAAATTTTACCGTGTTGGTGTATTCATATTAAATTTTAATACCTAAATTTATATGTGTGTTTTTCTTTATTTAATATTATAATAATATTTTTATAATGTATTAAATGTTTATTATTGGAAGATGATTCAATGCTAAAAATAATATATGGAGATGAATTGGAGGGAAAAGTAACCCACAGCAAAACGATGTCATTTAATTAAGAAAATATTTAAATTAATTGCTAATAGAATTCACATCCACAGATGATCATGGATCGTTGGATTAGTAGTCCTTGAATCCGACGTTGTAGAATTATCACCATCTTGGTCCTCATTTTCTCCACTTATCTCTTCCAATGATTTTCCCTTAGCTTCTGGGACTAGGAAAGTGAACAACATGCCAACAAAGTTAATCACACCCAACATGATCAGAGCATTCTTCATCCCAATCCCAGTTGGATACCCTTTGTCAACCTTGTTTGGATCCTTACTCTGTGCTGCATACAAGAACCCGAACGCGCCCACGATTGCCCCAGCCTTTCCGGTAGCCGCTGACAGCCCATGGCAAGTCGAGCGCAACCTCGCCGGGAAGATCTCTGCCGGCACGATGAAAGTGGTGGCGTTAGGGCCAAAGTTGGCGAAGAAGAAGGTCAATGCGTACATGACAAGGAACCCTATTGTGTTCTCCTTCTTGGTCCAGTGGTCATAAGGAATTGCCAGAGCGAACATGAAGACAGTCATGAAGAAGAAACCCATAAGCTGGATGAAGAATCGTCCCAATATGTCTATGAAGGCCACTGTGAACCAGTATCCCGGCACGGTGCCACATAGTGCGATGAGTACTTGCGCTCTTGCCACCGCATAAACTTCATGAATGGCGTTCATCTCAGCCGCTGGAGGAAGCCATCCCACTGCTGAATAAATATCTTTCTGGAAAAGATTCTGACTGTAGAATGCAACATCAAGTAGGAACCAGGTTGCACATGTTCCCAGCAAGTGAAGGCCATGTCTGCGAGCAAATTCATTACTGAACAAGCCGAAGCTTTCCGATGATTTTGGCCTCTCATCAGCTTTGAGTTCGACTTGAAGAACCTTTGACATATCTTGAGCTGCTTGTTTTGCATTCTTGGCCACCAAAGCGGTGTACCTCGCCGTCTCTGGCATCTTCGCTCGTGAGTAGAACGTCATGGCTGCCGGCACTGCTCCAAACATCAGAATTATGCGCCAGACATAGTCAGCTTGCTGCGGAAGAGAGGCTTTCGCATCCACATTGTACGGCGGAGCCTTATACGCGTGATCAAACGCCGTGGAGATTATGAGAGAAACAATTCCTCCAAACAAAATTCCAAACCCTGAAGAATCATAAATGACATTATCGAAAATGCTTTAATTAATTTATTTTTATTGGAGCAAATTAAGGAGATCGAGTAATTAAGCAAAACCAACCTTGCATGGCAAAGACGGCGGCAATGAACGCTCCACGAGTCTTCTTATTTGCGTATTCTGACATGATGGTGGCGGACAGAGGGTAGTCGCCGCCGATTCCGAAGCCAAGCCAAAATCGGAAAAAGCAGAGGGTAGAGATGACACCTTTTGGGGTGGCACCAAAAGATAGACCAGAACCCAGCGAGGCAATAATCATAAGAGTGAGAGTCATCCCGTACACTTTCTTCCTCCCCAACTTGTCACCGAGCCACCCAAAGAAAATCTGACCAGCCAACGTCCCACAGAGAGCGACGCCGTTGACAGCCATAGCCACGTTAGGCGGCAAACTCCCTGGCTTCTTAGACCCTTCTTCTGTATAGTATATACGCCCCAACAACTTGGTAACGTTGGCAATGCTGAAGAGATCGTACGCGTCGGTGAAGAAGCCCATGCCGGCGACGATGACGGCTGTGAAGTGGTAACATTGCGTATTGGCGGCATCGAGGGCGTTAAGGACACTATTTTGTGCCATAACCACCCTCGAAACTCAAGAATCCTGAAGACACACCTATGAAAAGCTGCATCTCAATTTTAAAGGTGTATATATATATGGCCTATTATTCGACAAGGGAAGAAGAAAATAAAGGAAACGCCATTGACGTCCTTGCTGTTAGTTTCAAAGCCAACATGCGTGTGTGGCTGGCGAGCTCTATTTTTGCATTATTTTTTAGGCGAAGACTTTGACATAAACAGCTGCACAAAGTTTTCTATTTTATCCATGTTAAAACACATTCTTAAAAGTTTTCTAGTTTCATAAATAAAAATATAGCTTTGATCATTTAATTTCGTACCATATTTTAATTTTGGTCTCTTAGTTTTATACATTATCTATTTATTATTTTGAGATAATCTCACTCAAATTCATTCAAAATAATACTCAAATACAAATTCAGAGATACATTTTTAACAAAATCATAATCAGGCTAAAAGACCTCATTATGGATTTTTGAATATTCTTAAAAGACATAATACCCCTCCAATTAAAACACTTTTAAAAAAATCATAATCAGGCCAAAAGACCTCATTATGGATTTTTTAATATTCTTAAAAGATCATAATGTCCATCTAATTAAAACAATGATCAAGCATCCCATCCTATTATGAATCATCTAGGAAATTATAAAAAAAAACAGAGAAGGGTGGGGTGAACTAAGGCTTTTGAGCGACAAAATCAGAGAACTAGAGAAGAGAATAAATTTTTCACTTCCACTATGATATGACTGGAAGAAAATAATGAGGAAGAACATGATTGACAAGATGGATGTTGGATATAGCCATATATGATGGTGAATCGGTTGGTAAAATCTCTAGTAGGAACTTAAAGGAGAGCAGGGGAGTCAACAATTATTTTATTAAAAAAAAAAAAAAGATATGGAAAGAGAACATGCAGAGGATATAGCATAAGGACATATTAGTAAAATTAATAAATTTGGAAATCCCTAAAGAGGCCTATTGACCTACGTCCAATATCTAGAAATCCTTTTAAGAGCTTCACTATGCTTTCAAGATTCGTCAGGCTCTTAGTATCTCAGTACAAGCAGGTTCCCCTCATTAAGAACACTCGCTCCCCCTTAAATTTTGTAATCAATATCCACACTCCAAGTCCCACTACTTTGAACAACCTGCAATAAGGATATTAAATGAAATTTCAGAAACTCTCTCAAAAAGTAAATGTAATGAACACATGAGTATAGAGATATCATAAAACATAACACAATACTTAGAGTTGAATGCACAGTAAGTGCTTGTCGTAGATTGTTGGCTTCGTCTTGAATGCTTCTATATTTATACGTTGGAATGAATTGATGACTGTTGAAGCTTTTGATTATATCTATTAGAGAGAAGAGATAGTCAATGGTGAAAGACAGCATTTAGATTGGTTAAGCTTCAATGCATTAAATGCTTCTGACATAAAAGTGTTTTTTTGTTAATCTTAGGAGTGTGTTTGGATTAGCTTTTGAAGAATAGTTTCTGAAAAAAAAAGTGATAAAAGTGATTTTAGAGAATAGATTCTGGGAAAAAAATGATTTTGATAAAATGATAGTGTTTGGGTATTGTGATTAGAATCACTTTTTTCATTGTCAAATTACTAAAAAGGATATTAGCTTTTATGATAATTACATATAAAGGATAAGATGATATTTTATGTATTATTTAACATTAAATTTTATAATAAATAAAAAAATGAAATAAAATTTTCATGTATATGAAATTATTCCATTTCTTAATTTTTTATTTCTTTATTCTTTTTAAATTTTTCTCTATATATATATATATATATATATATTTCCTTTGTCATTTCTGTACATATAAAATGTTAATTTTGAATTCTTTTTTTTTTTTATTTCTTTCTTCCCTTTTTCCTTTTTTTCTCTCTCCAACGCAAGCATAGTTCATTTCCGAACATGATGATGATAAGACTATTCAACAATTTTTTTCTCCTTCCCTCTCCCGAGGCACAAGCATAAGCTTCTTGTTTCAAGAAGGGAAAAATAAAAAATATTAGATTCTTCAAAATCATGGTTTTGAAGCCTAAAACGATAGTTTTAGACAGAAAATAGCTTCTATATATTTTTTGAATGTTTGGGTAATATTTTTCAAAACCTTTGTTTTGGTACCATAAGCACTTTTTTTTTTCAGCTAAACACAATGTTAATGTCAATCAAAGTTTAAGCACCAGAAACTTGTATATAAGCTTGATTAGTAATGAATATGATCAATTGCAAGCACTGCTATATAGTTTCAACAAACTTAGAATGAGTATCAAAATCTCCGAGATAGTGTTTTCAAAAACTAGTATGAATATCACCCGAGGTGATCGAATAGTATTGTCTTATCACTCAAGTGACAAGCTACCATTTGAGTGTAGTCAAGTGTTAACAACTATTTCACTAGCGAGGCACTTGATAGTTAAGTTTTTAAAAAATACAAAATCACTTGAGTGACTGCTATCAACTTAAGTGATATGTGAAGTATTTGAAAAATGTTAAGTTCACTATCAAGTGACTCTATGGTGATGCTCAATATCACTCAGTGACTTAATAGCACTCAAGTGCACTACACTCTTCCCATTGAAAATGAGTGAATCACTAATCAAGTGTCTTCATAGTGATGAAGCAAAATTGGTTATCATCACTTGAGTGGCCATTATAATGCTCAAGTGATTCTTTTCAAAAATTTTGGAAAAGTGACCCATCACTTTCGAGCGACTTGATAGTAATCAATATCACTAAAGTGAATATTTAACACTTGAGTGATCTATCACAAATGATCACATTAGTACTTTCATTGCTATGGAGTGACTTGATAATGATCATTATCACTTGAGTGAACCTTTCATCATTTGGGTGATCATGGTACACAGGATCACCAAATTTGCTGCATCATATCATTATCGAGTGACTTGATAGTGATATGGAAGAAATAAGATATCATTTAAGTGATCCTTCCAATTTCTGAAGAGATCACTATAATAAAGTGACTATGCAGTGATGAATTTTTCAAGCTATCACTTGAGTGGCAACATCATCACCTGAGTGATCTGTTAGATCTTGACAGATACACTTAGTCACAGTTTTGGAAACTTGCTGGTGATGAGAAGAACAATTATATCACTTGAATGATTTGCATAATCAAATTATCTCAGAAACAATACCTATTTTCTAAAATATTTAAATCCTTCAAATCACTTAGCCTATATTTTATTATCATCAAAACATAACGTATAACAAAACTTATCGTTTTAAACTTAAAGCTAGATGAATGGAAAATGACTTTATAAAATTAAGGATACTGAATTTTTATAAAAAGTTAGATGATTAAATGTGTACTTTTATCAACTTCTTATGTTAACATTGAATAGAGGTAAAAGGAATAAATTGAATTTTAATAAATATTTAATATTGTGGCTTATAAAAAAAAAGACCCTGCTTTATAAATAGAGCAAGAGAAATTACATGTAGAATTTAAGTTAATTAGATTTCAAAAGCTCATTAAAATTAAGGCATACCTCAAAATTCAAATAACATTTTACATACACCAATATGTACATCCCAAATATTGTTTGATGTAATTTTTAAATTATAAAATAAAAATAAAAATAAAAAATAATAGAGACACCCATCACACGGGAAGAAACCCTAGTTTCAAACATTTTTATTGATCTCAATTATATTTCAAATCTGTAAGAAACATTTATTTCTTTCCTTCAGAAAAAAAAAAAGTATTGATGCTGGCTGAAAAAGAAAAAAAAGTATTAATTGGATGATTTTTTAGAACATTATTTGGCCTAAAGAGTCACGATGCTCTCACTGACTTGTTTACTATCTTTTCCCACTGCCACAATTGTAAATTAAAAGTCACCAACCACCCTTGTTTATTGGCTGCCGCTATCTTTCTATTGTTATATTTAAATTACTTTTCAAATTAAGTTTTCCAAATAATTTTTTTGATATGAATTTCCCAGAAAATTATTTCAATATGTATATTTAAAATTTCTCATTAGCATAATTATTTTGAGAACATAGAAATAGGAAACAAAATCTAACAAGCCCACTGCCCACATCTCTAATGTTATTAAATGTTTTTGGTTAGGTCTAATCTTATTAAAATGTATTCTATATGAATAAAATTTCTAATATTTCAAATCAACAAATTAACCAAAAGAATATATTCCCTCCAATTTTAAATGTAAGAAGTAGTAGATGAGTTTATTTTATCCTAAAATATAAGGCCTTAATCTATTCTTAATTTCTAATCTATAATTTCATTCCCTATTTCTTCTTATTGATTGCACATATCAAAAGAGTTTTATATCATAGTAATAGTGTCTAATATAAATAATTGAATGAGATATATACTTTAAAAAAATTAACACAATTTTATTTTTTTTTCACAAATAATTATTCAAATTAATTTCTTCAACATTTATGAATTAATTATCTAACTCCTAAGAAGAAATATATCAGAACAAAAGTTATAAGGAAGGCAGGTACACGCACGGTAAAGGTAAGGCAAAAAATATGGAGCCCCAACATGCCACAATGTTGTAAAAAGTGCATGTGGCTGGTTAATTACAATCGACTCCTTACTGACAAAATCACAGTCTTTGAACAAACAATGGGGAGATAATTGTGAGATGGAAAAATCCAATATATAATTGATTAAATAGAGCACAAATTTTGCTTATAAATTACTAATTTAATTAATTTTTTAATATATATATACAAACTAACTATTAAACTCTTATATTTAGGAGATCAGAACTAAAAAGCAAAGAATATGAAGCAGACGCAAGTACACAAGTGGCCTTGCCAAACTTTAGTACAGTAAAAATTATTAAAGCACATCCCCACTACATATAAAGATCTTTTACACCCAAAAACACACACATTCACTCACTGCGAGAACTGGGAAGGCTGGGATTATGACCTAAGAGAGAAAATCATGTTTTTGTCCTTTAAAAGCACATGTACCAAATTAGGAACTTGAAAAGAGAGGAGAGCATGGAAGGAGATTTTAATTATTGGACTCATGCCTGTCCTTTTTTCTTTTTCATTTCTTCTCATCAATAAACGTTTTTCTTTTTTAGGAAAAAAACACATAAAGACCGGTATAAATAATAAATAACAGGGAAGTGCTTCCAATTTTAAGATTCCTGTAACATGCTAGTGCTCTATTTGTCTTTTGTGAAATTAAAAGGGAATGACAAAAATGTCCTTCACCCAAATTTTTTTAAAAGATAACCCTTACCACTGTAGGTGACTATCGACTGCTAGCCAGTGGCCGGTGACGTACCCCATTGATGCCTCGGTGCCCACCTGCCCCCTAGCACCAAAGCTTTGATGAGAATAATTAATCATTTTTAAGTAATGGATAGTTATCATTTTCATATTTAAATTTATTATTTTCAAATCCAAACTTAGTAAACACATATCGAGTTTACGAATTAATCCATATGTACCTTCTCATTTTCACAGGTGGTCATTTTTTAATGGATAGTTGCTCTTTCCAAATTTGGAACTGTTATTTTCAAATTTGAAGTTAATAAACCCATATCAAGTATAGGAATTAATCAATGCATGCCTTCTTATTTTCACAAGTGGTCAGTTTTTAATGGATAACTGTCATTTTCATATCCAGAGTTGTTAATTTCATATTCGAACTTGGTAAACTCATATCTATTAAGTGGTTATTTTTAAATGGATAATTGTCATTTCCATATCAAGAGTTATTATTTTCAAATACTAACTTGGTAAACCCATATCAATTTTAGGAATTAATTTATGCTTGCCTTCTCATTTTCACATGTGGTCATTTTAAATGTGTAGTTGTTATTTTCTATATCAAGAGTTGTTATTTTCAAATTCACCGCCGGAGCTCCAAAGTGACAAAAAGGATAGGAAGAAAGAAAACAAAAGACCATACCTACCATACCGTCCACTCACAGTTTACTCACTACTACAAAAAGGGGTTTTAACGTCCCTATTTGGCACTTTTAACGTCCAAAAACTGGGGGACGTCTATGTGGGCGTGTAGTATGTTTTAAGAAAAAACGTCCCAAAAAAATGGGACACCTAATGTGAGACTTTAGACGTCCCAATTCTGAATTTGGGACGTTAAAATGTTTGATTTTTTTAAAATGATTATTTACATTCTGCATTACCCAGCGAATTCAAACTGCAGAAACAGAATAGAAAATGGATTCATAAACCACAACATCCGTTACAAAATGGTAAGGATATCCAACACTACAATCTTTACTATATATACATACAATAACAACTCATACAACCTACTACTATATATATGTACAATAATAACCAGAAAGTGTCAAAACACTGTCATCACACAACTATAAACTGATATAAATAAAAAATTTACTGCTCTATATGTTGAAGAAGATGTCCAGCCAAAAGGTCTCTAATCAAATTAAGGTCTTCACTTAGGTAGGCATCTTCATTATCAAAAATCTGAAAATTAGAAAATAAGCTTTGATGAAATGAATTAAGCAAATGAATTAATTAGCATTTTAATTAGAACACCAAAAATATTATCATTTAAGAATGAAGAAGCGATTACCTTTTCAAAATCGCTAGTAATTCTACTTTGAGTGATGTTATACATATAAAGTATAACATAATATCTGCATTCAGTATTGCCAGGTTGTCGAGGGCACTTTAAATCAAAGGCAATTGGTTGTTAAAATCAATAAAGGTGTGTCTAAAATGACCATCAATGAAACAATTAGAATCGAAACTACTTACTATCGGATAAAACCACTTTGGCTTTTTAACAACTGTACCCTCGCGTGACCCGCCTAGGACTCTATATGTTTGACAAGCACTATCATGAAAAAAAAATCAACATAAATTAGAACTATTCATTTTTTTAAGAGTCAATAAAATACAAATAGAATAACTTACGTGTCGAAGACGGATTTTGTATATTTGTCTGACCTTTTACGCATGGGATCAAACCAATAGATTAGGTTGTGGCGAGGACATATAACACACAAACTCCAGTGGTAACTATAACATGTACATATTAAAATGAAATTAAATGACAAGACAATTATTTATTAAACATCTTAAATTGACAAAATGAAAATATGAACTGTTGAACAATGGGTGCTAGATAACAACGAAGTTTGGTCTCTCCCATAGCATAGCCCACATAGTGAGTCATATACACTACAGTATTGATATCCCCTGTCGTATTCGTAGGGCATAAGAATCCATACCAATCACGTCTTTCCATGCTTGTGCAGAGGCCGTGGAAGATGCTATAATAGAATTAAAATAAGGAATGAATTATTGAATGTATGAAATCAAAAAACCACTAAATGAATTCTATGGGAAAATTGAAAAAAAAAAAACTTACCGAATTGCAAATTTCACTCAACCTGCATTTATCTCCTCTAAACTAATAAACTGCTTAAGATCTGTATTATCAATCATGTAAGGATATTCCAATGTAAGGCCCACAATCCCTTGTCAATCGTGTTCCCTTGCTTCTCCCCTCTTCATGTCTAGATTGTTCCTTCTTCCCTGACATATAATTTTTGCAAAACTCCATAGCCTCCTCAACTATATATCTTTCTACTATTGAGGCTTTTGGTCGATAAGGATTTTTAGAATACCCTTTTAAGATCTTCATGTATCGCTCGAAAGGGTACATCTACCTCAGGTAAACTGGACCGTAAAGCCTTACCTCCATTACCAAATGAACTATCAAATGCACCATTATATCAAAAAATGAAAAAGGAAAATGCATCTCTAGTTGTGACAAAATAATGTAACCCTCATTTTCCAGTTCATCCAACTTTTCAGTGTCAATGACTTTGTTACAGATAGCATTGAAGAAAACGCACAATCTTGTTACAGTCATTCATACTTCATCTTTCATTATGCCTCTAATAGCTACCGATAATAGTTGTTGCATCATTACATGATAATCATAGGACTTCATTCCCACTAACTTCAAATCGTCCATTGAGACACATCTTCTCATATTCGAGGAATACCCTTGTAGCACCTTAATTTCATGCAAACACCCACACAAACTTCTTTTCTCTGGTTTGGATAGTGTATGAGCTGCTGGCTCCATATATGCCCTCCTACTACCATCATCTCTTAGTTGTGGATGTAATCGTGCTCTTATTCCCATATCAACAAGGTCTAATCTCGCACACATTCCATCCTTAGTCTTCCCTGGTATATGCAAAAGCGTATTGATAAGGCTATCACAAACGTTCTTCTCCACATGCATCACATCAATACTGTGTCTCACGTCAATCGAATGCCAATATGGAAGATCAAAGAAAATGGATCTCTTCTTCCATATGTTCTTCTCACCTGCAGTCCTCTGATTCTTACCAAAAGTGACATTGATACGTTCCACTTGACTGTAAACTTTCTTTCTGGTTAATGCCTTTGGAGCCATTTCATGTTCTGATAAGCCATTAAAACGCTTTCTTAGCCTACGATATGGGTGGAACCGATGAAGAAACCTCTTGCGGCTAAGGTAGAAAGTTTTTCTTCTATGCTTTAGTTGATGGAAGTGTGTGTCTGCTTCACATATCGGGCATGCTTTATGACCTTTCATGCTGTACTCTGACAAGTTTCTGTACGCAAGGAAGTCATTTATCGTTGGGAAAATTATTGCATGTAGCTTGAAAGACTCCTTCTTATAAGCATCAAACACATCTACGCCTTCCTCCCACAACTTCTTCAAATCCTCAATCAAAGGCATCAAGTAGATATCAATATTGTTCCTTGTCTGTTTTAGTCCAGAAATCATCATAGAAAGCATCATATACTTGCGTTTCATACATAGCCAGGGAGGAAAATTGTATATTACAAGGAGAACCGGCGACGAACTATGTGTGCTAGTAAGAGTTCCATACAGATTGATGCCGTCTGTACAAAGCCCAAGCCGAAGGTTTCTCGGCTTGCTGCTAAATTGAGGGAACATTTCATCTATTTTTTGCCATTGTGGAGAGTCAGCTGGGTGCCAAATATATTTCCTATAAGATATTCTCTTATCAGAGTACTATCTCAACTTCTTTGCTTTTGTTGTAGTCGCAAACAAACGTTTAAAACGTGGTATTATTGGAAGATATCACATAACCTTTAAAGGTTGCCTTTTAGTTGTCACATTGCCACAACCACCATCTTTTTTCACTTTGTATCGTACAGTTTTACACTTAGGACACTTACTAAGACCTCCATACTCATTTTTGTACAGTACGCAGTCATTAGGGTAAGCATGTATCTTTTTATATTCCATACCCATCGCAGACAGGATTTTCTTGGCCTCATACATACGATTTGGAAGTACATTATCCTCTGGAAACATATCACACAATAGTTCAAGCAACAATGTAAAACTACTATCGGTCCACCCACAAGTTGCCTTTAAGTGAACTAAATGCAACATTCCTGTCAGCCGTGTGTACTTACTCCCATGGTACAACGGTGTCTCTGCATCACTCCGCAGGCTGTCATACTCCTGCGACTGTGCAAAGGATTCTACCTTAACATCGTGAGTCATTTTCTGCATTCTATCTTCATCTATGACATCCATATCTTCCTTCTTGTGCGACGGACAATCCGTTACTTCCTTACCATGCCATATCCACCTTGTGTATCGTAAATTTATTCTATCACAAAGTAGATGACCCTTTATGACATCAACATCCCGTCGACTCTCATTTAAACAATTCACACAAGGACAAAAATACTTCCCATTTTTTGCTAGAGCATTCTTTCTAGCGAATTCAATAAACTCATCCACCCCTTTCTCATATTATGTACTAGTTCTCAAAGCATTCATCCAACTATGATCTATTTTGTTACCACCTAAGCCATTCCTAATAACACTCACACGTATAGTACAATTGTCAACGATATATGATAGGGATTGCCTTTTTTCACTTTTTGCAATAAAAAATTTGACAACATTTCCCTTTAAAAGTAAGACATCCCAAAATTTCAAGCAACCCTATCTTAGTTATTAATTCTGTATTCTTAACTATTGATAACATAATTCTCTTATGAATATAGAAAAGAATATAGAATTTCAAACAAATATTGAATTTGTTTTTCTATTCTAGGACATAAAGAACTTATAACAATTTGAAGAGAAGGATTAATATAATATATTTCAATCTATATATTAAGTATATTTCTTAATAGTCAATTATATGTTTATTAATGATCAATATGTTTATCTTATTAATCTATTTATCTTAAAATAAGATTTTCTTCTTCACTACACTAATAATAATCATACTACTAATATTAAGGAAACTACATTAATAATCATACTAATCTAATCTAACAAAATAAAACCAACCATATTAAAGATGTTCAAAAATTATTATGTTTAATTATTGTTCATTTCATCAAAACAATTAATAGCTCTATTTATTTATAATAATGTATATATGTTTTTTCCCTCTCAATTTTCAAGCTCCAAACATATAAAACAAACATTTCCAATCTCCAAACATATCAAACAAACAATATATTGTTAAATAACTACTAGCTAACAACAATTCTATGATTCTGGCCAAAAAAAAAAAAAAAATCAATGAAAAGGTAAAATCACTCCAATAACTAGAATCATATAAAATAATTTCACATTGCAAGTTTTAATTTAATTCTTCAAGCAAATTCATATTTTAAAAAATAAAACTAACCAAGGGGGGAGCCTGCGTCATAGTGGAAGGAAGGAGGTGGAGGAGGGAGTAGTGTGAGCGTCAACAAGTGGAAGAGCCTGCCTTGTCTCGTCTTAAAAACTTCTGGTTCCGAGTGAGGAAGTGAGCATATCATAGAAGGGAGGAGGAGGAGTTAGAGTTGAAGAAGAAGGGAGGAGGCATAACACACAACAGAGGAGGCAGAAGGTGGGCGGTGTTTGAGATTGAAGAAGAAGAGAGGAGGAAGTTGCAGAATGATGGAGGAGTTAAAAGTGAAGGAAGAATGTGGGAGTTGTTGGTAAAAGAGTAAAAGAGGGGGGTGGTTTTTGAGAAGACACATGTCAGATTTGGGACGTCTAAAGTCTCACTTTAGGCGTTCCAAATGGATTTGGGACGCCTAAACAAATACTTTAGGTGTTCAAAAATTTTTTTGGGACGGTTAAAGTAAGTCAAATTTTTTTAATTCCCTCTTTTTGGTGCCCCCGGGAAACTTTAGGCTTCCCAATTGAAATTTATGACGTTTAAAATCTACTTTAGGCATCCCAAATTTGAATTTGGGACGCCTAATGTTCCCATTTTTCATCTTTATTTACGAAAATGTCACCGCTTCAACCTTTTAACCTCCCTTTTTAAAATAGAGACGTCTATTGTAGCAGTGACTCAAGCAAAGAAAAAGAAGTTTATGGAACAAATAAGATAGGAAGAAAGAAAATAAAAGGCCATACCCTGAAGGCCTTAAAGATGTTGTAAAGGGAGACAAGAAAGAGTATGACTCAAATTTCAGATTTTTATCACATGGTAATATGAGACAAGAAAAAGTATGACTCAAATTAAAAGGAAATAACAAAAATGCCCTTTACCCAATTTCTAATATTTCCGCGAGTTCCGTCACTTCATTCTTCTCCTTCCATTGTCATACCTCCATCACTCTTCACCGTTGTCCTCCCTGTCACACTTCCATCACTCTCCAACATTGGGCACCGTCGCTTTGTGCCTCTCAATGTCGCTGCTCTCTCCCTCTCACCGCCATTGTTCTCCCTCACACCACCGTGGCTCGTCTCCTTTTAAGAGCTAGTGAACTCGAGAGGTTTCCAAAAGGTACTGCTTGTTCTATCATTTTTCTTCTCTTCCTGCATTGAATGTTACGTTTTCTTGTGAATTTCATTAATCAGAACCTCTCCCCCTTGTTTGCGATGTTTTTTGTGTTCGTATAGTTCATTTTACTAATTTGCTTGGCTTATTTTTCTTTACTGACTGAATCGTGAGTATTGAGAGTTTAACTATCTGGGAATTTGCAGAAGTGATGTTTTAAATAAAAAAATAATTTGTGTTTTAGTCAACAATATAATATAGTTTCCTGGTCTTTGCAGTTGATATGTGAGTAATTTAGTATGTGAAGTTGTACTTGGTTTCAAGGAACTTGAGCGCCTTTAACATGACTTCCAGGGGAATGTTTGCTGAATCTTTTTATCGTTGTTATTGTTTCTAATGATGCCCGACACCTTTCAGATTAGGCCCAGTTTTTGGGCCTGAGGGTAGTTAATTAAGGCTTTATTTAGTGAACATGTAGTTAGTTATACTTTTGAGGTTCACATGTAGTGAAAATGCCAAATACAGGGTATTTATTATTTACATATGTTGGCGGGGTTTTTCTTTTTTATGAGTGATGGAATGTAAAATCTAACATCAAATTAAATGATTAGATCACCTATTACCCCAAAAGTAAGTCATTATGGGATTGGAAGGTTGAGGTCCTTATTCCCTTATCTCTGGAATGCCGGGTCATATATTTATTAGTTTCTTTCTTCCGCCACTGAATGCTTACACTGTCAAAAATGGAATTTATTGTGCTTTCAATTTGTTAATTTTCATTGACCAAAAAAAAATTTGTTAATTTTCATTGGCCCTCAACCTTGTAGCTTTTAAGGTCGTGGTTTGCGGAGTTTATCAACTTTTATTCAATAAAAGTAGCACGTGGCTCCAAAACTTGTTTTACTTTTACGTGGACTTGTTTTAGAAAAGCCAATTGATCTTTAAATTATGTGCTTTAAATTGTTTGTTTTTAGGTTCGAGATTGGTACTTAGATTCCTGCCTGGCCTCCCAAAGCCCTTAATTGAGAAGCTGTTTAAAAGCAACATATTAAAATTCGAATCGAGTATTAAACCGGTTGGGATACTGGGTTAAGGGTCAGTGGGCCAAACCGAAGCTAAACCGGAATCAAACCAATAAGAAAATGAAAATTTTAGGCTTACAGTATGAAATTCTAAAGAAAAAATATAAAATTTTTTTTTTTAAAAAAAAATTGAACCCGGACCGGACCAGGAACCCGACTGGTTCACAAGCCGGTTCGCCGATTTCTGAGCCGGTCCGGTCCGATCCAGGTTCCATAACTTTATTTAAAAGAACGTCTCGCTCGAGGTTTGGCTCTTATTTTTCTGTTTTTTGAATTTAAAAATTCATTGGTCCAAAACTCCAAATTGCAGGTTGTGACTTGTGACTGTGAGTTGTAATATTTGATTTTGAAATGGGGGACGGCCAATGGCGGGTCCATTTTATTCCCCCTGCTCGCCCCTCACTCATAATATGGCTTGCTTTTATTTGATTTCATCTTGGAAAAAAAATATTATAGTTAATGTTTATTAATTTGTTAATTTGTGTCATAGTTATGCAAAATTGTGTTTGTAAATTTAAATTGGAGAAATAGTTTGTTATTGAAATTTTGGGATGTCTCATGTTTAAGGGAAAATGCTGCTGAAATTTTTTAAAACATTTTAGTAAAAGACAATCCCTTTGTTGACAATTGTTCTAAACTTAAGTGTTATTGAAAATGGCTTAGATGGTAATAAAATGGATCATAGTTGGATGAATGTTTTGAGAACTACTGAAGAATATGAGAACGAGGTGGAAGTGTTTATTGAATTTGCTAGAATGAATGCTCCAACAAAAAATGTGATATATTTTTGTCCTTATGTCAATTGTTTAAATGAGAGTCGACGAGATGATGATGTTATAAGGGATTACCTACTTTGTGATGGAATAAATCTTCAATACACAAGGGGAATATAGCATGGTAAGGAAGTAATTGATTATTCGTTGCACAAGAAGAAAGCTGTGGATGTCATAGATGAAGATTGAATGGAGAAATTAATTCACTATGTTGAGTTAGAATTTTTTGCACAATCGCATGAATATGATAGCCTGTGGAATGATGTGAAGACACCGTTGTACCATGGGAGTAAGTATACACGGTTGACAGGAACATTGCATTTGGTCAACTTAAGGCAACTTGTGGATAAACCGATAGTAGTTTCACATCCTACTTGAATTGTAATGTGATATGTTTCTAAACGATAATGTACTTTTAAATCATATGTATGATGCCAAGAAAATTTTGTTTATGATGGGTATGGAGTATAAAAAGATACACGATTGCCCTAATGGCTGCATATTGTACGAAAAGGAGTATAAAGGTTTTAGTGAGTGTTCTAAGTGTAAAACTTCATGATACAAAGTGAAGAAAGATGGTGGTTGTGGCAATGGGACAACTAAAAGGCAACATTTAAAGGTGTTATAGTATCTTCTAATAATACCGTGGTTTAAACATTTGTTTGTAAGTGTAACAAAAGTGAGGAAGTTGAGATGGTATTCTGATGAGAGAATATCTTACGGAAAATATCTTTGGCACCCGGCTGGCTCTCTATAATGGAAAAAAATAGATGAAATATTCCCTCAATTTGGTAGTGAGATGAGAAACCTTCGGCTTGGGCTTTGTACATATGGAATCAATCCGTATGGAACTCTTACTAGCACATAGTTCGCGGCCGGTTGTTCTTGTAATATACAATTTACCTCTCCGGCTATGTATGAAACACAAATATGTGATGCTTTCTATGATGATTTCTGGACCAAAATAGAAAGGGAATTATATTGATGTCTACTTGGTACATTTGATTGAGGATTTGAAGAAGTTGTGGGAAGAAGGCGTAAATGTGTTTGATGCATATCAGAAGGAGTCCTTCAAGGTAAGTGCAATCATTGTCACCAAGATAAACGACTTCCCTGCTACAAAAATTTGTTAGGGTACAATGTGAAGGGATATAAAACATATCCGATATGTGAAGCAGACGCACACTTCCATCAACTTAAGCATGGAAAAAAATGGTCTACCTTGGTCACAGGAGGTTTCTTCATCGGTTCCACCCATATCGTAGGTTAAGAAAGTATTTTAACGGCTTATCGAAGCATAGAATGGCTCTAAAGGCATTAACCAGAGAAGGAGAAGTTGAAGCCATGTACTTTTCCAGTTTGAAAACAAAAACCCCATATTAGCACCCATGACCTATTATGGAGTTATTGAAGAAATATGGGAGATTACCTACAACAAGTTCAAAGTTATTTTATTTAAATGTAAGTGGGTTAGCAATAATGTTGTGGTAATAGATCAACAATTTGTATTTGGCTTAGCTGATCTTTGAAGAGTTGGTTATAGAGATGAGCCCTTCATTTTAGCAAACCAAGTGAAACAAGTGTTTTATGTCACAAATCCTGCAAAGAAAAAAATTGTTCATTGTACTTCAAAGTAAGAAATAGAAGTATGGTGATCCAACTTTCAACCTTGACGACACACCACCTTTCACAATAAATTCACCTATAACAAGTGAAGTAGAATTGGTAGATGATGATGAATATGCTGCAAGAAATTATTATTGTGAAGGAATCCGGGAAACTATATAGAGTAAGACCTTAAGTTAGAAAATAGTATTGTGTGCTTTTTGTTGTAATTCTAGTTAGTTTATTATATTCATTTAATTGCAATTTATTTCCTTATCTGACAATGATTCTTGTCTTAACAAGAATATGGACAATTATGATCACTCACAAAATGATAG
Source organism: Inga oerstediana (assembly GCA_963210345.1). NCBI lineage: Eukaryota > Viridiplantae > Streptophyta > Magnoliopsida > Fabales > Fabaceae > Inga > Inga oerstediana. Next base: position 51,411,599 of record OY723402.1, on the reverse strand, counting down.
AGAGGATGAAATGGATAGAGGTGAAACCATTGTGAGAAGGGTTAGAGGCAGCACAAAGATATGAGCATTGGTTGCACATCATCAACATCAACAGGAGAGCCTGCATATGGAATTCGATGCCAATATGAATCTATTTGATCCTGAGGAAGACTGATTCATTAGCTATTTAGGCTATTTGTGTCACACCCTTATCTTATTTCAACTTATTTCAGAGCATCTGTAGAAAATGATATGCAGTTCAGTGGGCAACATAGAAATAACATAAATATACTAATATTATGTGCACGTTTACAAAAATTCCACTAAGGGATTGTATATAACACGTACAAATTATGTAGCCTCGCAGGGCTACTTGGGTGACAACCTGTCCCAGTGAAACAGAGACATCTTCCTGTCTTTGATCCATTACTGCAATCCCCTCGTACGGTTCTCTTCTTTGTTCTCAGAATACCTTCTGTTTTCACCTGTCTAAATTGTTGGTAGGGGAGGATGAGATTCGAGAGAATCTCAGTAGGAAAACAGTATTGATATGCATGCAAGATAAGTACATAATGCATGATATGCATGCATTACATAACTCATGCTTACACAATGACATATTTGCGTGCTCAATGTTTCAAATAACAAAACTATGACCACATCATAAACAAAAACAGAGCTTTGATCATTCATATATGTTTCACATAATCAAGCAAAGCAATAACATGCATTAATACACTAGCGCAAATATCAAATATATGCAAAAGAGGTAAATTCCCTACCTTAATCGTCGTTTCTTGATCCTCGAATAACGTGCCTTGATTTGCATGCCAATCCCTTAGGCTCTCTACTAAGTCTTAAGAAGTCAAATGTATAGTTTAGACACTTCCATAGTATTTTTGGGGTTTATATGAGTCTATATTGAAAAATGACCAAAATGCCCCCAGGACCCCGCCCGCGTCATACCCAGTCCAATTGTACTTTTCCCGAAATTTTGACCTGAGCTATTCTAACTTATTTTCACCCAAGGAATCCATTTCCAAGCTCAAAATTACCAAATTCAGTGTCAAATTATGAAATTGCCCTTGACAACCCCGCTTTTAGGGTTTTAGGGGTGTTTTTTGTAATTATGCTTTTTCGGACTTTTCCGAAAAAGTGACTAATTTTAACACAACCTAATTTTCCCTCTTGAACTTAATGGAACCATTAAAATCATTGAAAATCCAATTCCTTCCCCCAGATCTGGACTTGGCCGAAACTTGACCAAGAACAAGGGAAAAAATTGGAGTTTTGTGTTTTAAGTTTTAACCCTTAAAGCTTATGCTTTTTCACTTCTAATCCTTTATTAAGTCACTTAAACATATACTAACCATGATTTAAAGAAATTTGGGCAGCATAATCCGTTAGAGTTAGGACTTTCCAAATTTACAAACTCAATCAAAAATCACCAAATTCAACCATAAACATCAACAACCACAACATACTAGTATGGATTTGAGTTTTGTGAAGTTACCTCTTGAGTTCTTGAACTTTCTCTCTCTAGACGCCCTCTTCTTTATCTCCTTGAGCTTTAGATGAGCTTGCTAAACAATAGATTTCATAAAGAAGAAGCTTATGCAAGTTTGGAAGAAAATCTTAAGAAGTCACAAACTTACCTTAATCTTTCTCTTCCTCCTTTTCTCTAACCTTAAGTTTTTTAAGGTTCTCTCTCTCTCCCCCTAGCTTTGGACATGCAAATGGGATAGGAAAGATGAAGGAAGAGTTTCTAAAATATCTCTCATTTTCCTTAATTTTTATTATCCCAAAATTTCAATTTATGATGACACTTGTACTTGATCTTATCTTCCTCCAACTTTTGTCATACCATTCCTTTACATGAGAACTAATTGCTTCCCTTAGTTGGCCCATAAAGTAACGCCTAGCTCAAGCCCTCACAAACCAAATAGGCTTCATCCAACTTGTCTAACTACATGCTCAAGTTTTGTACCATAAGAATAATTACTATATACAAAAATATTATTTTAACACAATTAAGCATGTGCTCAACTTTAACAATTATAAACTAATCCTTTATCTTAAGATAGTGACACTTGGAATGTTTATAAGCCAAATAAATATTTCCCTTCCTATCTTCTTTATTCCACAATTTACACAATTGGCAACACATTTTATTTTCCAATTTTCGGAATAGTGCCAATTCTTGCAGATTTTCTGCCCGAACTTTAAAAAATCATAACTAAATTTGTAGACCTCGTTTTGAAGTGATTTCAAAGCCTATAAAAACCCTTATTGAGTGTAGTTTCAAGGAAAAATATAGAATTTTGCTAGCTGGAATCAAAAAATTCCCAAATTTTCAATCTTTCCATGCTGTTCTAGAAAATCATCAATTTTGCTGTACAAAATATTCATATTTGTCTCCAAAGGACAGGAGGTTGTTTGTGGCATCACGGCAAAATCCTCAACATTATTGGTAAATTTTCTTCATCATAGTATATAACTTTTTATTTGAATCTACTTAACATTATTGACTCATATTCTTTGTTTTCCTTTCACAGGAAGTAAGTGAAGCAACTAAAGAGAGGCAAGCAAGAAATCAATATCAACATTACATGTCTCGTGGTAGTTATTGAAAGTTTGAATGAAGGATGATGGAAGAAAAGTTGGATAAACTAAAGGAAGCTGCCAAGTTAGATCATAACATTATTGTCCAGGCCCCGACTCCTCCTCCACATCACAAAAATGGAAAGCAGGAAGGCTTAAAGGTGGCAAGTACATAAATTCGGCTGTTATTGAGGTCACCGCAAACATCATAAGTAGTTAAAACATAAAGATTTAATTTTGGAATTATTTCATATTTCAGAGTGTGTAAGTTTCATTTATAATAAATTATATGCTACAGGATGAACTTAAAGAGTAGAGCAGCCAAGGTTCCTTCACTTTAAGTGAAGGAATGGACATCCTATCAATAGCAATTGGGAAGGAAGATCACGCTGGTAGCGATCGAGGGGAGCCAAAGGGAGTTGGTGTCATGAAGTATTTTGGACAAGCTTCACGATACTCGTCACAAGGTGAACCCAGTCGGGAGTTTGTGGCCAAGGTTCAAGAGGAAGTTTGACAAGAGCTCGAGGAAAAACTTCGCGATTCACTTTGAGAAGAGCTGTTGAAAGAGCTACATGGTGAAATGAAATCTCTATTTGATTTGCAGTAGAGGGAAATTGAGTCACATAGAACTCAGGAATCCTCAGCCTTCCGCAACACCAAAGGAAGTTATAACCCGTCAGAGGTACCACTTGGCGCCCCTTCTCCCACTCCAGAGTATGGAGAACCTTGCACCCTCTATTTGGATGACCCACTATAGGGTCTTGTGGCCAATATAAAACAATTAATAGTCACCTCAAATCCTTCATCAACTCCTACCTCGTGAGTGAAAGATGGTTGTTAATAAAAAAGACACCAAGGTCTATTTAACTTGGGAAAAAGTTTAGCTAATTGATCATCCCACCTAATTTCTTTCCTAAGGGTGTGACATATAGTCACATGCAAATCTCCATGTAACAACCTAATATCTTCAATAACATCCTTAAAGGGACAACTATTATCACATCAGCTCAATACATAATTTACAACTTCAATATAATAAAAAAAATAAAGCAACTTTTCCAAAAACCTTTGTTCTAATATGGGTGGGATAGAGTAAAATCATAGGAAAATCATTGAGGTTCTAATTAGAGCTAGTAATTTGGGTTGGCCCGCGGGCTAAACGAGTCTGGAAAAATGCTAGCTCGAGCTTGCCAAGGCTGGTTAGCGGGCTAGCCCGTCAGCCCACTTATAAATTGGTTTTTTTCCAAAAAAAAAAAAAAATTACACTCCCTTTTTTCTAATTCTCACTTCCTTTTTCTTTCAATCACTCACATCACATTTTTTTTCTTTTATACGTTTGTATTAAGAACCCAATTTCATTATCACTTTTCTTCTTTTTTTCATCTACTCACATCATAAAAAATATAAACGCATCTCTTTTAAATTTAATAATAATAGAATAAATAGATATAATATGAAATAAAAGTGTCAAATAAAACGTATGAGGAAGTAGTAAACACAACATTAAAGAACATCCGATAAGGATATTTTGATTTGTTTATAAGAAATTGAAAAAAAAATTAAAAAAATAATTTTAAATGGACCAGCTCGTTGTAGCCCGCGGGTTGAATGAGGCAGGCCTTGGCGGTCTTGCATTTAGTTAGCATGAGCCCGCCACTTTTTTGGCAGCCTAATGGGTTGGGCTCGTGGGCTCCAACCCATTTTGTTGGCCCTAATCCTATTGAAAGAATGAATTTACAAAAACTCATGATTTTGAAGATCGGACCGGACCGGCCGATCTGAGTAAAAAATCGGCGAACTGCTGGTTTGGTAATTAACCTCGGTTCGACCGGTTTTTACATTGTTTGACAGGTTTTTTTTTTAAATTTTTTTTAATATTCTATTCAAAATTTCATATAAATAACCTTAAAATCTTTCTTGTCTAATCTCCTGTTTGACTTCAATCTGACCTACTGACCCTTAACCCAGTACCCTAACCGATTCAGTGGCCGGTCCGGGCCTTAGAATCTTGCAAAAACTCAATAACAAGTAAACAGTATCAATTTATTATCATTAATTTATTATCATTATCTGGACCGGAACTTGATATACATGCTACTCTTCACTTGTGGGATTTCTTCCTGATTTGGACCTCCCAATCATTCTCCCCTCAAACGCTGTGTTAATATACAGTATATATTTGCAGTAAAGAGAAGGACAAGAGGACCTTGCATGGAGATTGCGGAGTTTAGGGAGAGTAATAAATCAAAACGGAGCATGTGTACGAGTGTTCACTTCAATGGCCTGATCGAAGGGCCCCGCATGTCGTTCTCTCCCTCACACATCAATCAGGTCCCACCACTACACTCCAAGTCCGACTGGGCATCTCAATCCACAAAGATCGTCGTCTTCATCACTCTCTCTCACGACCTTTTCCTCTCTGCACCTCTTTACCCCTTCTTCACCGGGCTTTGTGTTTCTTCCCTTTTCATCTCACTCATAATATAATACTCTGATTAAATTATTCATTCTTGTCTCTTTGATTTTGTCTTCTTTTTCATTTCCCTCAATTTTTTATCGCTCACGGCAAAAAGTCCAAACTCTATAACCGTCTATAACAAACTTCATCTTATTTGTGTTTATACTTTATATATAAAATAATTATACTCTCTGTGTGGAAAGTGGTTGTGTAAAGTTGTATATGCTCGCCGGCGATGCCGACGCCGGTCAACGCAGCTAGGCAATGCTTGACCGAGGACGCGGCGCGTGCTCTTGACGATGCGGTGGCAGTTGCTCGTCGCCGCAACCACGCGCAGACTACCTCGCTTCACGCTGTATCTGCCTTGCTCTCCTTGCCGTCATCCAAGCTCCGGGAAGCTTGCACACGCGCCGGGAGCTCCTGCTACTCGCCGCGGCTCCAGTTAAAAGCTCTAGAACTGTCCGTCGGTATCTCGCTAGACCGGTTATCTACTTCCAAAGAACTCGAGGAAGATCCTCCTGTGTCGAATTCTCTCATGGCCGCCATCAAACGGTCCCAAGCTAACCAGAGGAGGCATCCGGAGAACTTCCATTTGTTTCATATGCATAGTCTGCAGAATCAGCAGCAGCCAACGGCGTCGTTATTGAAAGTCGAACTCAAGCACTTCGTCTTATCGATTCTCGATGATCCAATTGTGAGTAGGGTTTTTGGCGACGCCGGATTTAGGAGTTGCGATATCAAGCTCTCGTTGCTTCAGCCGCCGGTGACCCAAACTTCTCGGTTTTCCCAGAGCCGGTGCCCGCCCATTTTCTTGTGCAATTTGCCCGGTTCCGAATCGGGTCCGTCCGGTTTCAAGTTTCCTTTCGTGGGAAATTCTGGAAATGAAGGCTTGGATGGGAATTGTAGAAGAATCAGGGAGGTTCTTGTTAGAAAAACGAGGAGAAACCCTTTGTTGATGGGCATTTACGCGAAAAATGCTCTCCGGAGTTTTACAGAATCGGTACAGAAATGTCGAGAGGGAGCGTTGCCAGCTGAAATAGCTGGGTTGAATATACTCAGCATTGAGAAGGAAATTTCTGAGACTCTTAGTGAAGCTGAAAGCGAAGAGAAGATGGGTTTGAAATTTCAGGAACTGAGTCGTTCATTGGATCAATGCTCTGGTCCAGGTATTGCGGTGAACTTCGGAGAGCTTGACGAGTTCGTGCGTGACGGCGTGCCTCGTGGTGCTGCGAACTTTGTTGTTTCACAGTTGACAAGGTTATTGAAAGTTCATGGTGAGAAAATTTGGGTGGTTGGGGTAGCTGGAACCTCAGATGTGTATTCTAAGTTTGTGGCTCTGTTTCCAACTATAGAAAAGGATTGGGATCTATATCTACTCACTATCACATCTACCACTCCTTCAATAGAAGGACTCTACCCTAAGTCCAGGTGAGTGTTTTATTTTAGCTTCATTTAATTAAGTTTTTACTGGTCGTCATTGGGTTGAAGTGAAATAATGTGTAGAATCTAGAGCTTTAAACGTTGCTAACATATGAAATGTATGCGTCATTGTAAAGGCAACGGTGTTTAGAAGTGTAAGATGGACTTTTTTGGCACGAAAGTGTTGACAAATACCCAGGTCATGGGCAAATAAATGATCAGATGAAATATTTAATGACTCTTACTGGCCTCTATTACTGAATTTCTTTTAACTTTTTTCGTCACTGGTATATGGGATCCAATTCCTATTTTTTTGGGGGTTGTTTTCTTCCCTTTCGTTTCCTTCTTCTGGTCTGTTTCTGTGTATGTTCATTTACACTTGCGGTAGTACTTTTTGTAGGGTTGCTTGCTTAAAGTGAAAACAGAAAAGGAGAATTTCTTGGTTTGCTTTTCTTGATTCTTCTATATATCTGATTACATATCTATTCATTTGACGAACTCTATAACTTTTCCCCTTAAGTTCTACGAAACCTCTATCTTATCCTTACTTTTTTAGACGGGGGACTTGTTGCAATGAAGTTTAAATTTAAAGAGAGTAATTTCATTTATTATTTATCCCCTTTGAGTGCTTCAGCTGTAATTGCTATTTGCTTAAACAAGAAACAGCTGCACTTTGACTGTTCTTTATTTGCAGTGTCAATCTTTTAGGCCCTAAACAGTTACATTACTGTTATCTGTTGGTGCATATAATGCCACTTTAGGAGATATATTGTGAAGCCCAAGCAGTTCTTGTTTTGTATAGATGCTGTACTTCCTGCCCGACTCTTGTTTTGACTCGATCAGCTTGAATAGTCTGTTTATATATATTAGCTATAATTATTTCATTCCTTGGGGTGATGCCTTAATTCTTTTTTGTGATTGCTTTACCTTCTGATTGTTCTTGTGGCCAATGGGTCTCATTGTCCCTGCTCATGATAAATTTACAGCTTGATGGGGTCCTTTGTTCCTTTTGGTGGGTTCTTCTCTGCACCTTCTGAATTCAAAAGCCCGCTAAGCTGTACAAATCAAAGTTTTACGCGATGTCACTCCTGTGATCAAAAGTATGAACAAGAAGTCGCTGATATTCTAAAAGTTGGTCCAGTGACTTCGGCATGTGGTTCCCCCACAAGCCTGCCTTGGTTACAAAAAGCTAGTGTGGAGACAGATCAAGGATTGGACATGGAAAAGGTGTGTTATGATTACTAAGATTAGATTCTTGTACAATGCATGTAAAATCTTGAATTCTCTCATTCTTACCCATGTAAGGAAGACACAGAATGATTACTCAGCGGTGGATCCATTGTCTGGCGAATTGCTGTACTAACGGCTAACCCGCTAGGTTTTTTTGGGTCATCCTCTGTAATTGCATTTTGTATCAGTTGACATACTATATTTGATTCAATCATCATCTATTGCAGAGTAATGAAGAAACTGCAAGTATGGGTGCCAAGATCTTTGGATTGCAAAAGAAATGGAATGACTTTTGTGAAAGACTTCATCAAACCCGGTCAGTACCTGAAGTTGGTACATCCCGAACAATGTCTAAAGTTCCAATCCTTGGGGGCTTTCCATTTAGTTCAAGTTTAAAAGAAAGTAGCTGTAAGCATCCATCTTTTAATGAAAGCCAGCATTCTCATGATGTTGCTAGTGTTCCTAGTTCATCTGACCAGGTTGCTAAAGTTTCAGAGATTCAGCACACTGATAAGCTCCCTTGGATTAACCCTTCCTCTAAGGCCAGTACCATGCTTGACGGTAGATCATCTTCTTCCCTTGCTTCTGTGACCACAGATTTGGGATTGGGGACAATATATGCATCAGCTGCTCGGGAGCCAAATACCCAGGAACTCCAAAATCATGAAGAGCGCCTTCAGGATTTGAATGGTAATGATATAAACCAAATTGCCAGATCCTCATCATGCTCTGGTCCCAGTTTGGAAGGGAACTTTAACTCAGTAGATTTCAAGTCTCTTAGTCAAGTTCTCGCTGAGAGGGTTGGATGGCAAGATGAGGCCGTATCTGCTATCGTTCAAACCTTGTCCATTTGCAAGTCTGGCAGAGGAAAGCATCATAGCATACGTGTTAGAGCAGATATATGGTTTGCTTTCCTCGGACCTGATAGATTTGGGAAGAGAAAAATTGCTTCAATACTTGCAAAGACAATATTTGGAAACACAGAAAGCCTGATCTCTTTGGATTTGAATTCCCAGGACAGGGCTTACCGAATAAACTCAATATTTGAAAGCCAGAATTCGAATTATTACGACCTCAGGAGGAAAACTGATGTGGGCTTTATTGCTGGGGAGTTGAGTAAGAAACCCCATGCAGTTGTCTTTCTTGAAAATGTAGATAAAGCTGATCTGTTGGTGCAGGATAGTTTGTTTCATGCACTGAGAACTGGTAAATTTCCAGACTCTCATGGAAGGAAAATCAGCATTCATAATGCAATATTTATTGTAAGCTCAACTGTCTCTAAAGGTAATGATGGTACTTTCCTTTTAGAAAAGGAGCCTGCAATGTTTTCTGAGGAAAGAATCCTTGAAGCTAAAAGATTTCAAATGCAATTACTAGTGAGAGATATTTCTGAGGATGCAAAAGGAAGCTGTGGTCCAAATGTTATTGTTACACCAAGAAAATGGTCCTCTAAACAGACATTTCTGAACAAAAGAAAACAGATTGAAATCAGTGACGACCAAGAGCAAGCAGCAAGCAGCAAGATACATAAACAAGTCCGAGACTCATCGAGATCCTTTTTGGATCTAAATATGCCTGTAGAGGAGGTTGAAGATGACATGGATCGTAATGACAATGAGAGTCAATCCAGACATGAAGGCTCTCAAGCCTGGTTAAATGATTTCTGTGATCGAACTGATGAAAAGGTGGATTTCAAGCCATTAAATTTCGACATGCTTGCCGAGAAAATACTAAAAAGCATCAGCACACAATTCAAAAGGGCATTTGGATCGCAATTTCTGCTGGAAATCGATTTCGAAGTAATGACACAAATACTCGCAGCCTCCTGTTTATCGGATGAGGAAAATGCAATGGAGGATTGGATTGAACATGTGCTTGTCAAAAGCTTCAATGAAGCCAAGAAGAAATATCACCCCTCAACTAAGTTTGGATTGAAACTGGTTCCCTGTGAAGGCATTCTTGTGGAAGAGCAAGTTCCTGGAGTGTGCCTTCCAGCTAGAATTAACTTGAACTAAAACTTTTTGCTTACTATGTATTGTAGTATAATTAGTAGTTACATGTAAAATGTAGCTCACTCTTAGGTTATATATATAGCATTTGGTAGTTGGTAGCCTTGACTGGCTCACAGATTTTGTTTTGGGATAATAATTTTTTGTGCTGCAATTCCTAAGATAAATGAATGGTAAATCTCCCAATAGTTCTATGGTCAAAGGCCTATTATTATTGTTTATTTTCAACTTCTAGTTCTATATGATGGAATGACTTCGCCCAAATGTTAGTAATAAATGCTATGTGTTAACAAAAAAGGGCAAATGGTAGTAAAATACAGTTAAAATATGTAAAAGACAAGTAACGGTGGTAAATTTAAAATAATTTTAAATTGACTGATTTAGAATTTTGATATATTGATAAATGTGTGAAATTACATAAATGCCTTTACCCTTTAATTTTTTAAAAAATCCCTAAAACTCATTGCCTGCTTCCGGAGCTTCTACACTGTCAACCCATCCCTGGAGCTCCAGTGTCCTTGCCGGCGAGCTCTGACAACCTAATATATATATATATATATATATATTTTGATTTGTCAAGGAAAAACTATCAATATAGATACTTGAGTTATTAATAGAGATATTAAAGTTGTAAATGACAGCTTAATAATTTTTTTTTTTTGAATTTTTCAAGCAAAATTTGTCAATATAGATACCTAAGTTATTAATAGTGATACTAAAGTTGTATATGAGATATTTGTTGAAATTTATTATGAAATATTCAACAAATACCCGTTTACAATTTTAGTATCACTATATATTAATAACTCAAGTATCAATATTGACGACTTTTGCTTGAGAAATACCAAAGAAAATATTAGACCGCCAGAGCTTCGGTAAAAGTTATTAGAAAATATTTAACAAATATTCCGTTTACAACTTTAGTATTGATATTAATAACTCAAGTATCAATTTTGATGAACTTTGCTTGAGAGATGCAATATATATATATATATATATATTAGACTGCCAGAACTCCGGTGCCGGTGAAAATTATTAGAAAATGTTCAACAAATACCTGTTTACAATTTTAGTATCACTATTAGCAACTCAAGTATCCATATTGACAAGTTTTACCTTAGAAATTCAAAAAACTATATTAGGTTACCGTTTACAACTTTAATATCGCTATTAATAACTCAAGTATCTATGTTGACAACGTTTGCTAGATAAATTCCAAAAAAAAAAAAATTAGGCCACTGGAACTCCGTTCACAGTCACCAGCGCCGGCGCTCCAATGGCCGGTTGCAGGCAAGAACTCTGGAGCGTTGGTGACGAGATGCCTTCAGAGGTCGCCTGCAAGGGGTTTTAGGGATTTTTTTAAAAAATAAAAAATAAGGGCATTTATGCAATTTCACACAATTATCAACATTTCTAAATTCAAAGTTAGTCGATTTGGAATTATTGAAATTTACCATCCTTATTCATCTTTTACATATTTTAACAGTATTTTTCTATTGTTTTTCCACACAAAAAAGCTTATTCCAGATTTTGTCCTTCTAGTTTTTATGGAGTATTTAAAATTTTAGACACGATTTTATATTTTTATTTCATCTCATCGAACCAACAATTTTTTCTACCATTCAAAAAGAGGTTGCCTTCCTTATGTTAATTGCAGTGTTTTAAAAGCCAAACCGGATATTGAGCCAGAAAAGCTAGCGGGTCACGGTCGAAATGGTTGAAACGGTCTGACCGTTTAGTGAGCCGGTGATGTTATAATTAAATAAAAATTTAATAAATATATATATATTTGCCATGAAATACTTATATGTTTATATAATTATATATTAAATGTTTTATACAAGTTCAACTTAAATTATTAATTTTTCTTACTCAGCAACTTCAAATTATTATTATATATTAGAATAAAAGCACTAAGGAAAAAGATTAAAACAAAAAATAACAATATTGAAGAATAGAGGAAAAATCCAAAAAACGACTCCATTAAAAAAAAAAAAAGCAAAGACGTGAGCTAATGGTCAGATAAGATAGAATAGGAGGTGTTTTTTTTTTTTCACCTTTTAGACTAATAAAGGTCTTGAAAAACCGAATTGTTACCCTACATGTGTGTTTAGGATTACATGTTTTCAAATTTTAAGGACTAATTATGTATAATTATGAAGCTTTAGGGATTTGTTGATCAAAATTAAACTTCATAAACCAAATCAATAAAATAATTCAAACAACTTCGAGATATTTAAATTTTCTTTCTCCTTTTAAGATATTTCGAAGTTAAAGAGACGCCAGAAGGCTGTAAACATTTTGTGAGGTATGAAACTTATTATAACTGTAACTAATTATGAAGGTCCAACTGAATTATTACATGTTGTCGTTACAACGTTCTTCCTCCATAATCATTAATAGATGACCCTTTATTTAAAGTTTTACTTTTTTTTTTCCTTTGTCCTTTTACCTACTTTTATATTTGTTTTCCTGTAGAATTATGTAAAAAGAGCTTATAGTATTCTGCTCACAAACTCCTAATTTGATCCCCATATCAAAATTTATGACAAATTAGGCTTCTTCGTAGTGAGAGAAAGTTAGAAAGAGAGAGTCTGGTGGTATTGTTTTGACCGTTGCCTGTAACGGTCGGAAAACGATGTCGGAGACGGTGCTCGGCGGCTGTTCCTGGAAGTCCGTCGTCTTGCTTCCAATGGTGGCAGTGATCTTAGCTTCAATCCTGTTCAACGAAGAAATGTTTGCAGCGTTGAGTGATTAACTTCTGATCTGGTTCAGTGGGAATTGCTTATTGTTTTTCGCCGGTATTTTCAGCCTCACCTTGAAGAAAGTCTTGGAAGAGTCTGGTGTTGCAGCAACTGTGTATTCGCTCCTCCGACCGACAGAAAGGTAAAAGCGCCTCCATTGTTGAACCCCTCGACGAGATCGCACACGCAGATCTGCCAGAGAGACTGAGAACGAAGACGTGTTGCCACCGCTTCATCGTCACTGTGTCGGAGAATCTGCGGTGAGGGAGAGAGACGTTGCACTTTGCCTCTGTTCTTTCTGTTTCGATTGCAGATCTGAGAGCGACAGCGAGAGAGACGTTGACACTGTTCATCGTTCGTTTACCTTTTCTGTTTCAAAAGGCATCTCCAACTGCTGGCCAGATCTACTCGTCGGTGTTGGCATCTGTGGTCAGTAGATATTGTTTATAAGCATGAGTGAAAAAGTTAGTGAGGATCCCATGGAAGCATCAAAAGAAGAAGATGAAATCAAAGGGAGAAACATTAAAAGAATGACGGAGCAAGGGATTGATGCATTGTACAAGGCAGAGAACAAAGGTGGTCATATGGATATAGCGATGGAAGAGGCTAGTGGGAAGGCTATGCAAGTCAAGCAGACCTCCATGGTCACTAGAAGCATAATATCTTATAAAGCAAAGCTATTGGGGGAAGAAGAGAAGGAAATTGATAGGAGTTTTGAGGACCAAGTGGAAGAATGGCTTCAAGAGGAAAGAGAGACTAATCAGGCAATGACAGAGGAGCAGAAGAAAGTTTTGGCCTCAGTCCCATGCCTCAACATCCCAGAAGAAAGGTTTAAAGAGCTTTGTAGACCTTGGAAGAATGCTCTTGTTCTAACGGTGTTAGGAAGAAGAGTCAATTTGATTGTGATGAAGGATAGAATTAAGTGGTTGTTAAGATCTGAGAATTTCGATCTTGTTGACTTACCCAACAATTACTTTGTCTTCAAATCATTAGATAAATCCTTCTCTGCAAAACTCCTCTTTGAGGGTCATTGGTTGGTTCAGGGTCATTATCTTGCAGTGCAGAGATGGAATCCAAATTTTAACCCATATTGCAATAAGGTTAAAAAAGTTGCAATCTGGGTTAGAATCCCAACACTTCCACTACATGTGTATTCAGAGGATTGTATGCTTGCGATTGGGAATTTAATTGGCAGAGCTCTCAAAGTTGATTTAAACACTTTAGCTCACAAGGAAAGTGATAAGTTTGTGGTAGAAAGAGGAAAATTCGCCATAGTCAGTGTAGAAGTGGATCTGAATAAGCCACTACAATCCAAATTCTCTTTCAGAAACAGAATCTACACAGTGGAGTATGAAGGCCTGGAAATTATATGTTTTAAATGTGGGTTATATGGACATACTCAAGAAACTTGCCACCAAAAGCAATCGGATCTGATGACAAACGGAATGCCAACGGAGGTGTCGTCGGAAACCATAACACCGGTTGTAAGTAATGAGAAGGGAAAAAGTACAGTAACTTTAATGTCTATTCCGGGAGTAGCAGTAGAGGAGGAGTATGGAGAATGGATGAAGGTCAAATCAAGGTCTCGACAGAGGACCCAACGAGCTGATTCGGACATGAAGAACTCAATGCAAACATTGACCAACGTTCGGATGAATAGACGGGTGGAAGAGAGAGGAGAAGGATCGCGTTTTCATATCCTGAAAAATTCTGAAGCAGAGCCGTTACCTAAAGATAGGGAAGGATTAGCCGGGGAAAAAAAAAATGGGAAAGCAATGTAAGAAGAAAGAAGTTGCAGTAGGTATCTCGGATAGAGCAGGTCCGAGTGGAACAAAGGATGAGGGGAAGCAGATAGCTATGGAGATCTGCGCAGTGAAGAGTCAAAAGAAAGAGAAATCGAAGAAGGAGACCGGTTCGGTGTCGAATAATCAATTTGGGCATGCCCAAGATGTTCAAGCAGGCATTTCTCAAGCAAGTATTAAAGGACCAGGTGATAATGCTGATGGGCTATCGAAATCTATGGTAGAGGGAAAAAAAATAAAGGTTTTTCTAGGCCTACACTGATTACTCCCTTATTTAAAAAAAAGCAAACAGCTCGGACTCATCATTTGGTCTTCGGATCTGCATCTTTATCTGGGCCATTAGATCTCAATAATGTAAACCAATTGCTTGGGCAAAAGAGAGAAAATAGAAAGGAGGAACGTGTTGACAACCGAACTGCACCCGCTGAAGAGGACTACCAGGAATGCTTGAATGACCCATCAGTAGTCTTAATAGAGGCAGGAGATGTGATCAACCAAGAGGAAGAGGCAACAATGGAGCAGGCAATAATGCAGCTCTCAGATTCAGTCCAATAGCCTTGGAGCTCAGGTTCTTCTTCTCCATCTCTCTCTTTTAAATTAATTTTGATATGGATATTATTTCTTGGAATTGTAGAGGCGCAGCCTCAAAAATTTTTCCAGGTCGAATCAGGGATATGCTCAGAGGTAAAAAGGTTAATATTCTTATTCTCTGTGAAACTCGTGTCAGTGGTAGTAAAGCGGACAAAATTATCAGACGTCTTGGTTTCAGTGCTTGGCTAAGACTTGAAGCTACTGGGTTTGCCGGTGGGATTTGGATCCTTTGGAATGAGGAAGAACTAAATCTTCAGTATATCTCTTCCTCTACTCAAGTTATCCATGTTAGAGCTACGGTTAAGAATAACTCTGTCAGTTTTTTGCTCTCATGCGTGTATGCTGAACCTAATTGTATGCTGTGTCAAAACCTTTGGGATGATATTGTCAACTTCAGTGACTCGGTTAATGAGCCATGGCTGATCATAGGAGACTTTAATCCTTATTTGTCTACTGAAGATAAGAAAGGAGGCTCAGCTCCAAATCTTCGATCTATGCATCATTTCAGAGATTGCATCATGAAAGCTGAATTGATTGAATCTGAGTTTGTTGGCGAGCGTTTTACTTGGGAACGAGATCTCTTGAAGGAAAGGCTTGATTGGGCCTTCATAAATGCTGATTGGAACCAGGTTTACCCTCTAACTAAAACTCATCACCTGAACAAATTTGGCTCCGATCACAGGCCTATTCTTCTCCGCTGCAATCCGGATAGGTCTTATAGAAGAAGAACAATACCCTTTCGTTGTCAAGCTGCTTGGTTTCTTGAAGATGGGTTTGCGGATGTGGTTCAAAATTGTTGGAGCTTAGATCAATGGACTGATAAAGTGACTAATTTTGCAAGCTCAGCAGAGGAATAGAATCGTAAAAAAATAGGTAATATTAACGAGAAAAAGAAGAGGCTTTTTAGAAGGATCGAAGGGGTGGAAAGGGCTAGGGGAAGACGTGATAATCAATATCTTGTCCAAACAGAAAAGGAACTTTGGAAGGATTATAACAGAATCTTAGCTCAAGAAGAATTGATGTGGTACCAGAAATCCCGTTGCCAATGGCTCAAATGGGGGGATAAAAATAGTAAATTCTTTCACTCTGCTGCTCTAATTCGACGTAAGAAAAATCGAATTGAGGGCTTGAAAAGGGAGGATGGTAACTGGACGTTCGATGAGTATGAATTAAAGAATCTTGCCATTAATTATTTTATGAATCTCTTTAGCAGTAACGGGTCTTCTGTCAATCAGCTCATAACAAGTTCAGGCTTTCCTAGATTGAATGACAGGGATATGGAACATCTTCAAGCAAGAGTTACAAATGAGGAAATAAAAAAATCTACTTTTGATTTGGGAGGTTTCAAGGCACCGGGACCAGATGGTATTCAAGCTATTCTCTATCAAGAGTTCTGGCCTATAGTTGGCGAGTCCATTTTTTCTCTGGTGAGGGATTTCTTCAACGATCCTATGTCGGTCAGGGGCATAAATAATACTAATATTGTGCTCATTCCCAAGATAGAAAGCCCTCAAACAATCAAGGATTTTCGGCCGATATCTCTTTGTAATGTGAGCTACAAAATTATTACTAAAACTATTTCTCATAAACTCCGGGAGATTATGGGGAAAGTTATTGGTAAACATCAATGTAGCTTTATAGCTGGAAGACAGAGCAGTGATAACATTATAGTGGCACAGTTATCCATTCAATGAAGACTAAATCTGGCAAGATAGGTTGGATGGCACTCAAGGTTGACTTAGAGAAGGCTTTCGATCGTCTTGAATGGGGTTTTATTCATGATACTCTTAGAATGTTGGGTCTTGAGGATAAATTGTGCGAAGCTATCATGGCATGTATTACTACCATATCTTCTCAAATTCTATGGAATGGTGAAGTCACTTCTACTTTCAATTCAACTAGAGGCATTCGTCAGGGAGATCCAATCTCTCCTTATATTTTTACCTTGTGTATGGAGAGATTAAGCCATATAATTCATGATGCTATTGATAATGACATGTGGACACCGATTCAGCTGAACAGAGGTGGTCCTCTTATTTCTCATCTATTTTTTGCCGATGACCTCATTCTATTTGGGGAGGCCTCTGAAAGTCAGGTTGAGGTGATGTTAGATTGTATCCAGAGATTTTGTGAGGCTTCGGGGCAAAAAATGAACCGAGGTAAGACAAAAGTCTGTTTTTCGAAGAATGTGAACTTCTCCAGAGCTTTAAGTATGAGTCGGAGTATGGGAGTTGGCCTTACAGGGGATCTGGGTAAATATCTGGGAATTCCTTTGATACACAAAAGATCGAACTACATCACTTTTATGCCTATCTTGGAAAAAACTAGGAATAAGCTTTCAGGATGGAAAATAAGATACCTGAACCTGGCCGGTCGTGCTACTCTTGTTAAATCAGTTTTAAATGCCTTGCCATCGTATTACATGCAGACAATGTTATTTCCCAAAGGAATGCTGAACGAGCTTGAAAAAAGAAGCAGAAACTTCCTATGGGGGGAAGAAGACGATAGAAAGAAACTTCATTTGATATCTTGGGATCAAATAACCAGAGATAAGAAAGACGGAGGACTTGGGATCCGTGAATTAAGAAGACAAAATGAAGCTTTTTTGATGAAGCTATGCTGGCACCTCCTTAACAGCAAAGATGCTCTATGGGTTAGGGTTCTCCGATCGAAGTATAGATGTGGCATTGGCTTCATGCCAAGGATTCAACGCAAGAAAAACTCATCTGCATCTTGGAGAGGTATATGTGCTGTATGGGAAAAGTTTATCAAAGGCGTAAGAGTCAATATTGGGAATGGGCATTTGGCCTCCTTCTGGCATGATAATTGGGCTGAGATGAATAGACCTTTAATTGAACTCATTCCTGGTTATGAAGCTTTTATGGATAGAGAAGCTAAAGTAAATGATTACACTAATCTGTTGGGAGAATAGGACAGGGATAAGCTAAGTCAATGGTTCCAGCCTCATGTTACTGATCGTCTTATGCGAGCCCACCCTCCTTGTGAGGAGAGGGGTGAGGATAAGTATTACTGGAAGCCTTCTTCAGATGGCTGCTTTTCTATTAAATCTACATATTACTTCCTTTCTGCAGGTACTCATGCTGTCAGAGAGCCATTCTGGAGGACACTGTGGAGATGCTCAATTCCAGAGAAGATCAAATCTTTTATGTGGCTAGCCTCTCATGATAGACTACATACGGCAAAGTTGAGAACTCAGAGAGGCCTCCTGGATTCGGCAAGTTGTTCCTTCGGCTGTAACCAAGAGGAGGACATGATGCACATGCTTAGAGATTGTGGCAACGCCCGGGAGCGATGGATTGCTTTAATTCATCCGACCTTATGGGATAAATTCATATCATTACAAGGGAAAGAATGGATAAATTGGAATCTTAAACATGGATTTGGCAGAGATTTCACGAGAAAAGTCCAATGGACTTCCTTGTTTGGTTATGTCTGTTGGGATATATGGGTATCCAGATGCAAGAATGTCTTTGGCGAGGAGCTTGAGTTTTGTTCACAAGATGCACAGGCCAGCTTCTTTCGCGCTAGCTGCGATCAGGATCTGCTTTCCCATTGTAAGTTTTACTCTTCCCAGTCATCTGAATATCAGAGTATGAGAGACAGGCAGGAAGGCTTTGTATACTTAGAGGTAGATGGATCGGCTATGGACTCAGGTCAATGCAGCTGTGGGGGAGTTTTACATGATATGGAAGGAGCTTGGCTTGGTGGTTTCATGTGTAAGCTGTTGACAGTTCCTCCTGCAATCACAGAGATTTTAGCAATTATCCAAGGATTACAGATTTGCTGGAACAGAGGATACAGAAACATTCTGATCCACACTGATTGTATTGAGGCTATCAATTTGTTAAAGAGAGGTGGAGAGCAAAACCACCCTTTCAGTGTTATTATTGTAGAAGCTAGACTATGGTTGTCTAGAGATTGGCATGTTTTGTTGAATTACATTCCTAGAGAACAGAATAGGAATGTTGATCATCTTGCTAAATTAGCGCATACTAATGCAGATGTTTTTGTCTTTTTAATCAACCACCACCTTCGTTGGAGGAGGCGGTCGTTGATGATTACTTTGGGGTTTCCCCTTTTGCTTTGTATTAAGTTCTAAGTTGTAACTTAATGAATTCCAGTTATCTTTCAAAAAAAAAAAATTTATCATGATTTTTGACCTTGGGTAACCCCATCACGAAATTCATAGTAATGCTTTCCCAATTCCACTTAGGAATCTCAGGGTTTTGCAGAAGCCCTGATGGTTACTGATGTTTAACCTTCACTTTTTGACACATGAGACAACGAGCGACAAATCTAGTCACATCTCTTTTCATTCCTTGCAACCAGTATAGGAACTTCAAATTATAGTACATTTTGGTAGCCCCTAGGTGTAGAATATATTTACTATTGTGTGCTTCCTTCAGGATTTACCGTTTCAGTTCTGGTTGCAGTAGAACATAAACCTACTTTTTGTATCTGACTAGCCCGCTCAGTGACAAGTCATATTCTTGAGTTCTAGTTGTAAGGGAACATAAACCCGCTTTTTGTATATCTGACTAGCCTGATCGACGACAAGTCATATTCCCCTAGGTGTAGAATATATTTACTCTTGTGTGCTTCCTCCAGGATTTGCCATTTCAGTTCTGGTGGCAGAGGAACATAAACCCGCTTTTTGTATCTGACTAGCCCGCTCGATGACAAGTCGTATTCCTGAGTTTCACCCCTAGCAATCATGGCCTTGATAAACAGTACTAGTCTATCCTACAACTATGCTTCTTCCATGCTGCTCTCAGGTCATTATACACTTAACTGACAATATTGTTGCTTACAAGATCTGACTGGACAGATTGAGATCTCAAAAATCCTCGATCAGTTTCTGCTCAAGAATCATTATGGCTGCTACCTGCACAAATTTACATCTCAATGCATCAGTAACGACATTAGCCTTCCTGGGATGATATTTGATTTCCAGATTGTAATCTTTGAGCAACTCTATCTATCTGCGCTGTCTCATATTGAGCTCTTTTTGATCATACAGATATTTCAAGCTCTTGTGGTCGCAGTACAGCTCTACTGTCGCACCATAGAGATAATGTCTCTAGATTTTCAAAGCAAACAAAATAGTTGCCAACTCAAGATCATGAGTGAGATAGTTCAATTCATGAGATTTTAGCTGACAAAATGCATATCCCACCATTTGGCCATGCTGCATCAACACACATCTCAATCCATACCTACTGGCATTTGTATACACAACATACGTAAAATGTTGATCTAGGATCGTCAGCACTAGTGTTTTTGTTAATCTCTGCTTCAAATCCATAAAGCTCCTCACATAATTATCGTCCCACACAAAATGTTGAGTTTTATGTGTCAACTTTGTCAGAGGCAAAGCTATTTTTAAGAAATTCTGTATAAACCTTCTATAATACCAAGCAAGACCCAGAAAATTGCATATTTCAAAGATAGTCTCTGGCCTCTTCCAGTTCATTACTGCTTCCACTTTGCTAGGATCAACCGAGACCCCTTGTTGTGAGACTACGTGGCCCAAAAACTTAACCTCTGAAAGCCAGAATTTACATTTGCTTAGCTTGACATAGAGTTACTTATCCCTAAATATATTCAACACCGTTCTCAAATGCTGCTCGTGTTCGGTTTTACTCCACGAGTATACCTGAATATCATCAATGAAGACTACTATAAACTGGTCTAGATACGGATGAAAGATTCGATTCATGAAGTTTATGATCATAGTCGATGGATTGGTTAGCCCAAATGGCATAAAAAAAATTTGTAATGGGCACATCTAGTCCTGAAAGCAGTTTTTGGTACATTTCCTACTTTTACTCTGAGTTGGTGATATCCTAATCGCAAATTGATTTTTTAGAATACGCAGGAACTAAATAACTGATAGAATAAATAATCAATTCTAGGGAGTGGATATTTGTTCTTGACCGTTACCTTATTCAACTCCTTGTAATCTATACAGAGTTTGAGGCTTCCATCTTTATCCTTAACAAAGAGCACTGGAGCTCCCCATGGTGAGACACTCGGTCGAATGAACCCTTTCTCTAGCAGCTCCTTAATTTGCTTCTTCAATTCTGCCATTTCACTTGGAACCATTATGTATGGGGCTTTAGATATTGGACCTGCTCCAAGCCTAAGATCAATTGAGAACTCCACTTCCCTATCCGGAGGTAATCCACTGATATCTTCTTGAAATACATTTGAAAACTCATTCACTATAGGGATACTTTTTAAGGCTACTTCGGTCTTTGATTCAATAAAAAGAACACCATGTATGCTTGATAACCTTTCTGTAAACATCTCTCAGCCTCAGCTGTGGAGAGAAGATTAAGATTGATTTCTATACCTGTATATGGTTACAAGGTAGGATAGATAACTCTTTTACCTCTATAGTCAAGCAACACGTTATTGGCCATTAACTAGTCAATACCAATGATTACTTCTAACCTTGCAGTGGCAAACAGATCATATCCATAGTTAATTCATGCCCCTTGGCATTTACCACATAGTTTAGATAAATATTAGCCGTGACAATTTTAACACATGTAGGCATATATATGACCATATCATACGGGAATTGATGTACTTTCAAATTTAACCATCTCACACAGTCATATGCAATGAATAAGTGGCTAGCGCCCGAATCATACATGACATGCACTAAGTTGCCATTGAGAAAAACCATACCTTGTATCAGTTCCAGAGACTTTATAGCTTCTTCTTGCGTCAATGTATAAACCCTGCCTGGAACCCTAGGCCTCATCTCCTCAAGATGATGTTTCTATTGGAAATCTTTGGCAAATGTCCTGGTTTATTGCATGAGAAACAAGTAGGCTGCCTGTTTAGATCTGGTCTCAATAGAACATCATTACAAGATCTACCAGGGTGAATTGGTTTATGGCAACGCCAATACGTTCGGCTTCCTAAAAAACCCTGGCCCCCACGGCCTCCAGTCTGATTTGATCTCTTGTTGTCACCCCTAGATGATCCCTCCTGATCTTTACGTTTTTGGGATGAACCACTACCACCAGATGCCCCTTTGCTTTGGTTGTTTCTAGTAGAAGACAAGCTCAACCAATTTTTCTCAACAATACGACATTCTTCCGCTGCCTAATTGAACTCTGTATAATGGTTGGAAACCAGTTTTTCTTTCAAATTTGGCTTTAGTCCCTCAAACATCATATCCGCACTCCATCCCTTGTCATCCCGATATTTGAGGTATTTAGAGTACATAGAGAATCGGATATATTGAGCCAAGGAATCGTTAAAGCTCTCATGATCTCGCTGTTGGATGCTGAGGAACTGTTTCTCTTTTTCCCGTTTGACATAAGGGGGAAAGTATTTCTCATTAAACTTTTCTTGGAATAACTCCCAGGTCACGGGAATATTCCTTCCCCTCAGGATCAACTTGGTGTTCTTCCACCATTTATCTGCATCACCCTCTAGTTTATAAATGGCTAGCGAGGCTTTGATTTCATTTGAGCATAGCAAAATATTGAAGATTTTCTCTAGGTGTGACAGCTAGTCTTTAGCTATCTACGGATCAAACTTCCCCTAGAAGATAGGAGATTGTTGCTTATTGAATCTGCCTACCCAGGTTTGTATGCTTGTCTCAAGATCAAGCAAAATATCCTCCGGTTGAGGTTCCTCTTCACCTCCACCCTTAACCAGATCCTATAAATGATCCTGCCTCCATTGCACCTCTCAAAGCTCCTCTCGAATCTCGGTCATGGTAGCCTGTTGTTGGGTCAATATACCCAAAATATGCTGCTGGATTGGGTCTGGTCTAGCACTCGGTACTTCATCGTTTTCCTTATCGACCCCATATCTACCTCTTCCTTGACTTCTACCTCGTGGTCTATTGCATACCATCTCTATAATTCACTGTATATGAAAATAAAGAAGAGGTAAATTTCATATAGATGTAAAGGCATTTTTGTCATTTCATAATAATTTGGGTAGATAGATATGTTAAATATAACATACATAAGCTATTTACAATAGTTAAAGAAAGCTAGAAATATTACATAACCTACTAACTACTGTACATCTCATATTTGTCCTTTTACATCATATAACATAATGCATATATGGCTTCTCAGGGGGTTACCCATCCTAGATTACTCTGGGTTGGGCACGCTTAACTTTCTATGTACTTGTCCAAAACACCGACACCGACTCTATCAACTTTCATCCGTTGGTTCTGTATGATTGCCCTCGCCTCAAAATACGTACTGGCTACCTTCGGTCACCCAAAATATACTGACTGGGTCCCATATCACCCGATGAACATATGCCTCTATACTAGGATAGTTATGTGCTCCCGTAACTCCCAGAAGTTCGCGTTTGGGCCCTTCTTGATGACATTAATCTTCTGTCGGTTCCAGTATGTTGAGTCTAGGAAGAAGTCCATCGTAGTGTAGACCTAGAACTCGTCAGGTAAATCAACCTCCAGCTGATCCAGGATCCGATATAATGACTCTACACCTCTTAAGAATGCCAGATATTTACAGATGGGAGTGGTCTGCGATATTTGCCAAGGATATAGTCCCACAGCTTCAGGTTCGGCTGCAGGTCATACTGTACATATAAGGTCTTAGCTTGGGAGTCGTCAAACTCACTCGGATTCTCCTCCAGATCCTCCTCTGAGTCATCCGTTAGTGGATGTCCTGTTTCTCCATACAGCGATCTAGCCGGTGACGCTAGCCTCGGGTTAGGACCGTATACCAGTAGTACTGGTATAGTCTTCCTAGCCGTTGGTCTCACACAGAGATTGCCTGCTGTATAGTAATTGATGTACTACTGTCCATCAGGAATCCGCTGTTCTGGTAGACTCTGGTTCATAGACGCCTGTGATTCCTTACACTGCTTGCTTCTTCTACTCATGATTTCCTATCATCATGCAAAAGAGACCATACCAGTATATCATTTTGATAATGTCAGAATCGCTTTATGCTCTGATACAAAAAATGTCAAACCCCTTAACATTTCGAGATACGCAAAGTAATAAAGGCATAGTTCAAAAGGTATATAGAAGTCTCCTCGTAGAGTTTGAAAGTGTATATACAAATTGTCTCAAAATATACAAAATATTGAAATTAAACTAATATATCCAAGTAACTTCGACCCTTAGGATCCACACACCTTAGTTGTCTATATTCGCTGTTTTTCCATTAGAGCCACTGATTCCCACTGGAATATTTATTTATTTGAGAAAGGGTAAGATTCAAAAGAATCTCAATAGTAACATACATTCATTCATATAAAATGCGAATATTAAATATGTCATGCTCCATGTTATACACAAATTGATTAACCATATCACGACATGTATACATGAGTTAGGGGCTCAATCCATCACTATCTGTACACTTCGGTTGGGTTATTACTAACAACCAGGTAAAAGTGCCCTTCTCACACTAACTGCCCCTTCTCGGCAAAACCATGTTGATTAATTAAATTATAGAAAATGGCATACACAAATATATAAACATTGGCATAATGTATGAAGGATAGAGTTACTGCCTTATGTCCCTTTTGCTGCACGAAAATAGTTCCTCGAACTACGTGCCAACGGCTCGGGCAAATTAATTCGGTCCTAAACTTTCAAATGTACAAGAATTAGGTTAAAGCCTATTCATATACTACTTTAGACACTTCCAAAGTATTTTTGATGGTTATATTAGTCTAAACTGAAAAATTGCTAAAATGCCTCTGGGACCTGGTCCAGCCCCCTTTGTACCCTGTCCGACCGTACTTTTTCAGAAATTTTGACCCGGGCCATAGTTTTGCATATAAAATCCATTTTTGAGCTCGGTTTCTACAAAATCACTGCCGAATGACAGTGTTGCCTTTCACAGCTCCGGATTTGTTTTAGGGGTACTTTCGTAATTTCACTTTCTAGAGTTTTTTCTGAAAAAGTGTTCAACATCAACCCTACAAATTTTCCCTCATGAACACCATGAATACATCAGATTATTGAGAATCCAGCTCTAACCCTTCTAATCAGCACTGGCCAAAACTTATGCACAAAAAGGGAAAAATGCAACTTTGATTTTCAACTTCAAAAACTTATTCCTTTCTATTTCTAATCCCTTATTAAGCTATTTAATCATCGACTAAACAAGATTTGAAGAAATTTGGGTAGCATAACCCTGTAGGGTTTCCATTTCCTAAACTTACAAATCCAAGTAATTAACCACAAAATCCAGCCAGGAATCACCACAACAACAAAAACAACACCAAGGATTTGAGGTTTTGAAGTTGCCTTTTAATTTCTTGACTCCTCTCTCTCTTGGATGAAACCCTCCCTCTCTTTTTCGAGAAGGAACTACACAAATTAGAAGCCAAATCACTAAGAACAACTAAGACTTAACTTAGATTTTCTCCTCCTTCTCTCTAAACCTTCTTAAGCTCACTCACTCACTCTCTTCCCTAGCTTGGCTGACGGAAATGAGCAAGAAAGATGAAGGAAGGAGTTTTTAAAATATCTTCATATTTTTCCTAATTATTATTATCCAAAAATTTGACTTTTTGACACCTTTGGTACTTGGCTTTATGTACATGAAATTGGTGTCATAAACCTCCGTTGTAATTGAACTAACTCTTACCCCTTTTAGTCAGCCCTTCATGTCTAAGGTATCATTAGAAGAGCAACAGAGGCTAATGGATTTTATCCCATAGTTACAAGATTGCCATAACATTTTTTCCCATTTTCAGAATAGTTGGCAATTCTGACAGATTTTCTAACCAAACTTTGAAAAATCAAAACTTTATTTGTAGACATCGGATTGGAGTGATTCCAAAGGTTCTGAAACCCTTATTGAGTCTAGTTTCAAGAAAAAATATAGCCTTTAGCCAACTGGAAGTTCACAATTCCCATAATTAAAATCTTTTGAAGCTGTTCCAAAAAATAGCCAGTTTTCCTGGGCTAACTTCAAAATTCTATAACGCTTTGTATATAGCTCCAAAAATTATCCATTACCTATGAAATTAATGCTTTGTATGTCTACTTTCATCTTGTAAGCCTTCATAATTTTTGGTAATCATTTGGTTATCTAAAACCACATGACAAACTTATGACCTCATAGGAAATTTCACTGGCAGCACTGTTCACATTTCAAATTTCAATATTTAATTCCTATGGTCATGAATATTCACCATTCCTATTCATTGAATATTTCAAATAATTACAAGATATTTTGGTGAATAAAATATGGGGTGTTATAGTTGTTTCTCATAAGAGGTCGTTTTTGTCGTTCATACTTTATGGTCATTTAATATAGTAGCTATTATTTTTTTGTTTCGCTAATGTAAGGTTATAAATCAAATTGTTTGTAAGTGATACATAATGGTTATTTCGAAACAACCATCACTTTTATCACTACATAAATTACCGTTATTAACTATTACTGTTATTTTTGAATTTTTTCCAATTCCGCCTCACAATACATGATGGTGCACAAAATTAACCGTTACTAAGTGTTATATATCCTTGTGCGACCCCCGCCTCTACATACATGATGTTTATTAGTTGTAACGTTATGTATTAAGCATTTTAAATGTGCAAATTTGTAGTAGTGAGAAGTAATATAACTCTAATTGACTAAAATTAAATTAAATCAAACTATTATCTAGACCCCAAACAGAAAAATGATCTATAACCGAAACCATTTTTATATTTTTTCATAATGGTTGATCATGGAATTTATAAAGGATTAAAAAATTAATATAAATATTAACTAAAGAAAATGTTGAACCAATATAATTATCAAAATGGTTAAAAATACCTCAAATGGAAAAAAAATATTATGCAGGATTAAATGGGCTAGACCTTCATGGGCTTGAGCTTAAAAGAGTTGGGTTTGAAATCCAAATACCCTAAAATCATGTGTTTTGAAAGCCTGACCCTTGATTTAAATAGGCTTAAACAAACTAGTCCGATGAGCTCAACCCATTTTGTCGGTTTTATATGAGATTTTATTTCCATCCATTTAACCCCATTAAGCTTTTTATTTTGATCAAAATATCCTTATTTAACATAAGAAGTATTTAAATATTTATATTTGTGAAATATTTTTAGGGAACCAAAAAAATAATTCTAATACACATATTTTCAAAATTTCTTTTTTTAAGAGTAAAATACTCTAACCACCCACCTTTTTTGCCTTAATTGCACCGACCTCCCTTCTATTTTGAAAACTTATATAGACATCCTTTTAAAATTAAAATGTATGTTACTTCAACCTCCCTTATATTTTGATATTCTATTTCCATTCACTCAAACTTTTAGTTGACCATTAAGTTTGACTTTCGGACTTTCATTTTACTAAAATGCCCCTCTTTAACGTGAGAATTATTTAAACACACACACACACACACACACACACACACACATGGGCCAAAAAAAATTATACCACCAAATTTTAATTCTAATAGATTTTAAATTTTTTAATATGTTAAAAATTATTAATTTTGAGATTATAAAATTTCTAATTTTAATTTTTCTCCATATTTATTTGGAAAAATTGCTCTGAAATACCTATTTGAAAATTTATTTGTGAAATGGGACCTGAGATCATGTAAAGATTTGAGGTCCTTGAATGTGAATAATTGTGATAGCAGAAAGACAAAATTGCCCTTAAGAAAAACATTCCCTTTGTGCAATCTCTACCCAAGAACCAAACATTCATCATAACACAATTCTCCTTCACTAGTACTGATTTCATCAGAGAAACCTCAACAAGGTTTAGCTTGAAGAACCACAGAAGCAAATCATCATCTTTAAGCACAGTATAATTAAATCTAGAAATAATCAATCTCAATAATATCAAACACATATAACCAATGAAACTAAAAAACCATGTCTTTAATCTATTAAAGGCCTATGATAAGAGAAGTCACCATTGAGTTAAAGACCCTATTCTTAAGAAGAAGATCTACATAATAGGCCACCATTGAGCAAAGAAGTCCTCTTTCTTCCACCATAAAGATAGTGATGAGGAGTAGGGAGAAGACGAAAAAGATTAAAGAGGACCCAGATTTATAGAGGTAGAGGTGAAGGTGTCATCAAGGAGCCTAATCTCGAGGTGGGGGTGGAGAAGATGAAAGAGGAAAAGATAGGTGAAGTTGATGGAGGTGGTCATCGATGGTAACGATGGCACCAATGATTAGGGAGGCTAGTAGTGGCAGTGATGTTATTGAGTGGGGTGGTTGATGGTGGTCATGAGCGTGTTGTTTGTTATGAATGTAGAAGGACCACAAGTTTGAAGAAAGGGAGGGGCAAAAATGAACTGTGAGTCAAAGAATTGAAAATCTTGGATTTTTCAGGGAAGATGAACTGCACATAAAGGAAGATGAACTGCACAAATGGAAGATGGATTGCACATACAAAAAGATAAATTGCACAAAGGGAAGATAGTTTGAACATAGGAAGATGGATTACATATAGGGAAGATTGTTTGTGCATAAGGGAAGATAGTTTGCACTTAGGAAGACGGATTGCATGAAAGGAAGATTGTTTGCACATGTGGAAGATCATTTGCATTAAAGGAAGATTGTTTGCACATAACGTAATTTGCATATCAGACTAATTTTACAACACAAGGGAGTATGGATTGCATATAAGAAAGATAGATTGCATACAAATGAAGATAGATTGCACATAAAGAAAAGATATATTGCACAAAAGGAATGTTTTCATTAAGGGTAATTTTGTCTTTCTCTTAACACACATATTTACACTTAAGGACCCCACACTTGTACAAGATTCTAGGTCCCAATTAACACATAAATTTTCAAATAGGGATTTATAGGCAATTTTCCCTATTTATTTTTAGTTTTTTTATTTGATCAAGGGTTTTCCGGGCAAAGGGTTCTCACCTCTCCCAATAAGTGTGTTTCCTGGGATTTGAGCTTGTATTCTTATCCTTGTAGGGTGACGCTCCATGCCACTTCTGTAATCACCCTTACTTATTCCGATATTAACCATAGTAGCAATGCACAGTTCGGTGGGCACATAGGAATAGCATAAATATACTATAACATCCAGAATTTCGGTCACCAAACTCCTTATATTCAAGGGAATAAAATGGTGAATTAAAGAGCACATGAAATGACAAAACCAAGCAGTTACTGATTTCACACGACATGATTATGCTTGGAACACAAATGGTAAATATTTGATTATGTTGTTAGTGAAATTTCCTGTGAGGCAGTGAATTTTTCATATGGTTTTGGATGACCAAATGATGACCCAAAATTATGAAATTTTATAGAATGAAGGTAGACATCCTAAGCTTTAATTTCATAGGTAATGGATAATTGTTGGAGCTGTTGCAAAGAGTTATGAATTTTTGAAGTTAGCCCAGGAAAACTGGCTATTTTCTGGAACAACATCTAAAAACCTAAAATCTGGGAATTTTCAGCTTCCATTTGGCTAAAGGCTATATTTTTTCTTGAAATTAGACTCAATAAGGGTTTCATACCCTTTAGAATCACTCCAATTCAATGTCTACAAA
Organism: Inga oerstediana; assembly: GCA_963210345.1. NCBI lineage: Eukaryota > Viridiplantae > Streptophyta > Magnoliopsida > Fabales > Fabaceae > Inga > Inga oerstediana. The sequence goes on along the minus strand of OY723402.1, from coordinate 51,382,217 downwards.
TAAAGTTGTGACTTTTCAAAGTTGGGCAGAAAATCTGCTAGAATTTGCCACTAATCTGAAAATGAGAGAAAAAATGTGATGGCAACATTATAATTATAGAGCAAATTACCATTAGCCTCTTTTTCTCTAACTTGGATCTTAAAGTGACGTGAAAATGGGCCAAGGAAGGGTAAAAAATTATGGTTCAATTGGAATGGGGTTTATGACATTAATTCCAGTAGATAAGGTCAAAGTGCTTTATGTCATAAAAAGTCAAATTTTGGAATTTTGGTAATTAAGTGAATTAGAGAAAATGGGAGATATTCTTAAACTCATTCCTTCTCATTTCTCATCTCATTTTTGTCAGCCCAAGAACAAGAGAGGAGAGAGAGCGAGCTTGAAGTTTTAGAGAGAAGGAAGAGAGAAATCTCAAGGTAAGTTGTGATTTCTCTTGTGATTTGGTTTCTAGTTTGTGTAACTCCTTCTCTAAGCTACTCTTCTCCATGATTCCATGTGTTTAGCAAGCAAATATCAAGGTTTGAGGAGGAGGAGGGTTTCAGCCAAGTGAGATAGGAAGAAGGAAAACCAAAGGTAACATCACAAACATCAAATCCTTGATGCTATTGTTGTTGTTGTTGTTGTTGTTGGATTTGTTGGTGGTTTTGTGGCTTGTTTGTTGTGATTTATAAATTTGGGAAGTGTTAAACCTAAGGGGTTATGCTGTCCAAATTTCTTCAAATCTTGGGGTATTAGGTGTTTAAATGGTTAATCAAGTGATTAGGAGTATAAAGGAACAAGGATTTGAAGTTGAAAATCAAAGATTTCATTTTTTCCTTTTTATCCAAGAGTTTTAGCCAAAGCTAGAACAGGGGGAAGGAGTATGATTTTCAATAATATGATGATTCCATTAAGTTTAGGAGGGAAAATTAGGTAGGGTTGATGTTGAACATTATTTTAGAAACTCCCTAGAAAGTGAAATGACCAAAACGCCCCTGAAACCCTAATTAGGGGCTGCCAAGGGCAAAATTATCATTTGGCAGTGATTTTGTGAAAACCAAGGTTAGAAATGGATTTTACACACAAAAATGTGTAGGAATAGCCTAGGTCAAAATTTATGGAAAAGTACGATCGGATTGGGAACAAAGGGACTGAGATCGGGTTCCAAGGGGTATTTTGGTAATTTTGTAGTTTTAAACATAGATAACCAACAAAGTGAGTTTGTAATAATTTATAAATGAGTAATAACTCATTTATCCTAAATTTGGAATTTTAGGATATATCAGTAACCTGAGCCGGATAGATAGCTTTGGACCGACAATTAGGCAAGGAAAGGACATTCCAGGTAGTAACCTATATCTCATACACTATGTGAGTTTTTATATGCTTTGTGTATACCATATTCTATGATATGCATAGTGAAGATACTCATTACCTAGTTGTGGTCTAAGGCCCAGCTGTGGTACACTGACATGTAGGGTATATACACAGTGTCATGGTTCTGTTGCATGATTTGTTACACGGCATATTTATGTGTGGTATTTTGTATGATTGATAGTTTGTTACTATTGAGATTCTCTTGAATCTCATCCTTTCCATACAAATATATAGTTTTTAGCTGCAGGAAATAGCTAAAAGGGTAGGAGCGTAATTTCTGACAACTAAAGGTTCGGGATAGTACAAGTAGAGAAGTTGGTTATCTGAAGACCTTTTATTTACTTTAAGGTATGAAATTTATAGTACAATATCTTCTTTGGGAATTCTGTATATAATCAAGTATACTGTATCAATAATATTAGTATATTTATGCTATTCATGTGTTGCCCATCGCACCGCGTATCGTTTTCTGCAAGTACTCTGTAAAAGTTGAAAAATAAGATAAGGGTGTTTACGTATACTAATATAAAGTACATGATTATATTACAAAAATTCCCTACAGGGATTGTACATAATGTTTACAGACTTAAAATATAATAAAAGCATGCAGATAACCAACTGCTTCTCCTAGATTGAACCAGAACCTTCTATATTTTCCTCGTGCAGTCCTCTTCTTTGTTCTTAACATACCTTCTGTTTTCACCTGTCTAAATGGTTGGTGGGGGAGGGTGAGATTTGGGGAAATCTTAGTAGTAAATAGTTATCATAATGCATGCAAAATATATGCTATGTGTATGACAGGTTAGTTTTAATTAGATGCATGCCCCATAATGACATTTCTACATGAATGTTTCATGTAGCATACTCATAATTGTAGCATACTCATGATTATAGCATAATAGAAACATAGCTTCATCATTCAAATATGCTCTACGCAATCAAGTAAAGTAATCACATACATCACTATGCAAGCTTAAATATCAAATACATGCAAATAGGGTAAGTTCACTACCTCTTGTCACGAGTCCTCCTCTTATACCTTTTCTCCAATTAATGAGGATGCTTCTTCTTTGTCATCTCATGACCCAAGATATATAATCATATCATTAGAGCCATGATAAATGATTGTCTAATGGGACTACTTGGGCCTTTAGAACATGTCTCTTATATTTGGCTCAATATTTATCACAATTCAACACAATTGCCATAAATTCGTAGGTTAACCCAATTTGCTAGTTTTGTTGACCAAACTTTGAGTCCTCTTTCAATGAAAATATCATAGAGGCCCAATTACAGCCACACATTTCCCAAAAATTCGTCCAACTCTGACTGTTACAGATTTCGTTCCAGAATTAAGGTCAAATTTTGAAAAATCATAACTTTTAATCCACTAGTCCAAATGGCTTATATTACCTATCAAATTAAAGCCCAGGATGTCTACTTTAATCCTATAAAGTTCCTTACCATTTGAACCAGGTTTGGTGATCAAAAACACGCTGCAAGTTCTTTGCCTCCAGAAAATGAATTCAGGCAGATTTAAACGCAAATTTCCAAAATAATCATAGATCATCATAAAACCTCTTTTAACATCATTATCATCATCATATGAGCATCAAACCCTAAAAAATCACTTTGGCCAATATTTAAGGTTTGAATATATGAAGGAATACTCAACAAAATCATAGAATATTCGGTTCAAATAAGAGCTTATACTTACCAGAACTCGAATCTATGATCTTTTCTTGATTCTGACAGCACTTCCTCTGAGTAGATAGTATCACATACCTCTGATTGAAAATCCAAAATCATAGAAATGTTACTATCCATGAGAAGAACAACATTAAAGAAGACTCCAGAAGCTGGAAATGCTGAATCAGAGGTGAAATAAGCTCCGAAGCTCAAGAGCTTTAACTATCCATCTTTTCTCTTTCCTCTTCCATTTTCTTGTGTTGTTCTGATTTTTCTCTTCTTTTTGAGTAGCTGAACAAAATTAATAGAGAGGGAGGAGATATAATTAGTCAATTCCCCAATTTGCCCTTGGTTTGTGCAAAAATTACTAAGATGTCATTCGGTTTGATTTCAATCGTCCAATTTCTTTTCTCTTTACTATTGCTTTCTTCAAGTCTCTCTCTCTCTCTCTCTCTCTCTCTCTCTTCTCTTTGTGTTGGATGAAAATGATGCTCTTGGAAGAGAATAATTGCTTCTTGAATTTTCCAAATTTACCTTTTCAAATATTAAAACATTTGCTTACAATTGTTGACTTTTCCAGCATCTTTTTACTTGGCTATAATTTCACCATATTTGGCTTAATTTGAACCAAGTAAATATTATTCCCTTATTGCCTCTTGTGTTTGGACGTCTAACACCCAAGGAAAAGGGAAAAATATTGGCTTTGGATTTTATTTAGCTAAATGACTATTTTGCCCATACATTTTTGCCAGTACTTTGTTAATTTCGCACCTTGCCTAAAAGCTAATAGAATTTTCATCAAACTTTGAAAATTCATATCTTTATTTATCGATGTCCAATTACAGTGGTTCCAAAGGCTATGTAACCCTTATTAATTCTATTTTTAAGGAAATATATTTCCTTTAGCCACATAGTTGCACAACATTCCAGAATTTCCATTTATTGGACACTGCCACAGAAACTTGCCAGTTTTACTTAGCTAACTTCATAAATACATAACTCTCTGTGTACAGGTCCAAACAACTAATATGACTTATCAAATTAAAGCATGATATGTCTACTTTTATTTTGGAAAATTTCACATTCACTGGACATCATTTAATTATCCAAAAACATATGACATCTCACTGGCACACAGGAAAACACACTGGCAGCAAATTCCAACTTGTCCTATTTATGTTTCAAACATAATCATGTTGTGTGTGACCATTAATTGCACTATTTAGCCATTTTAAATATGCCAAAATTCATCATGTGTCCCTTTTAATTCCTCAAAGGTGGAAGGAATTTTAGTGATTAAAATTTGGGATGTTACAACCTCAACTAACAGCTTGTTGGTTATTTTTAGTTTCTTAAATGACTAAAAATATATATCAAACACATTTTTTCTATCAAATATAATAAACTATAGAGAAAATTCCCGAAAAAGAACTTTAAAATAGTGAAAGGATATAAAGGTGGTATGAATTTGCATATTTCTACAAAGGTACTAGTGCTTGAACTGGAATTTTCAAAATGTAAGTAAAATTACACATTTGGCCCTCTGATGATAAAAGAAAAGAAATAAGTAAGAAAAGAAGAAGGTGGCACGAAACAGGGGATATTGTCGGAGCTTGGGTCGTCAGAGCTTGGGAAGTTAGAAAGATTCTTAATATCTTCACAAAAGAATGGGAAGCAAAAGTGATCGCTATCAAAGAAGCTAAAGGAGAATCAATAAGATCTGTAGCTGCTCTATTTAGCTGTCTTTCTAAGTATGAAGGAAAGCTAAACTTCAAGAAAGAACTAGAAGAATTGGATGATAAAGAGAAGAGAGGAGTTTCTCTTAAAAACATCAATGAAGCTGATTCTTCAGAAAATGAAGATGTCCCTGATGATGATGATATAGGAATGATCGTGAGGAAATTCAGGAAGTTCTATAGAAAAGGCCAAAAGAACTTCAAGAATTACCAAGGTGGACCAAGAAAGAAAGAAAACAAGGAGCAACAGATAGTATGCTACGAATGTGGAAAGCCTAGACATATCAAATTTGAATGCTTCAAAAACAAAGACAAGAAAAAGTAGAAAAAGAAAGCATACATATCATCCATATGGGGTGATAGCTCATCGAATGAAGAAAGCAACAATGATGAAGTTGCAAATCTATGTTTCATAGACAAGGAAGAAGAATCGGACTCCGAGGTAAGTGTCTCTGAACCTACTTATGATGAGTTATTATCTAAATATAATGCATTACATACTGAATTCATCAAGGTAGCTAAAGAAATTGTTAGTCATAAGAAAAAAGTAAAAGAGTAAGAAAGTACTATCATCTCATCATGTGTATTGTGTGAAGAAAAAGACAAGAAAATAAGTGATTTAACAAAAACATTGGAAAGATTTACTAAAGGAAGTGAAGCTCTTAAAGTAATCTTGAAATCACAAAGAGTCACTCATAATAAATCTGGAATTGGATATAATTCGGCTCAGAATAGAAACAGAGGAAAGAAGAAGAAAGGCAGTAAGGGATACCTCAAATAGTTTAAGAATTCTGTGCATACTTCAAATCCATTTGCATCATGGAATTACTGCAATAGGAAAGGCCATTATACTTCATCATGTCATTTTATTAAGGGCAAGATTATTGGTACATACAAATGGGTTCTGAAGGAGACTCATGTACCAAGAGTAATTCATACTAACTATAAAGGACCCAAGAAAGTGTGGGTATCTAAAGCTTGATCATATTATTCTAGGTATGTCTCAAAGCATCACGAGCAAACAAGTGGTCCATTGATAGTGGATGCTTGAGACACATGACTGGTGATAGAGATAAGTTCACTATGCTGGAAACTAAACAAGGAGGAAAGGTAACTTTTGGAGGTAACCAATCTAGACGTATTACTGGAATTGGTAAAATGGGAAAATCCGATTGTGTTCAAATCAACGATGTACATTACGTTGAAGGGTTATGTCATAATCTCTTAAGTGTGAGTCAAAGCACTGATAAAGATAACTGTGTAATCTTTGATAGAGGAATTCTTGATAGTAAACAAGAAGGATCTACCACTTAACAAAGAATCCATCAAAGCAAGGATTCGAGCTCAAAGCGACGGTAACTGTTATACTATTGATTTAAATTCAAATTCTTCTAAAAATTGTTTTCTTAGCAAATCAGAGGAGAATTGGTTATGGCATAAGCGTTTGGCTCATATTAATATAAACCAACTTGACAAACTGATTAGAAAAGATTTAGTTATTGATCTTCCTAAGCTTAAATTCAAAGATGACATGATTTGTTATGCATGTCAAAAAGGCAAACAAACTAAATCTTCTTTCAAAACAAAATATGAGATTTCTACTTCCAAACATTTACAATTACTTCATATGGATTTGGTAGGTCCATTAAGAGTAAAAAGTTTTGGAGGAAATCTATATACTTTAGTAATTGTCAATGATTTTACAAGATTTAGATGGACTATATTTATTACTTCAAAAGATGAAACGTTCATTGAATTTATTATGTTTGCTAAGAAGGTCAAAAATAAGAAAGGTATTTCTATTGTCTCTATCAGGACAGACCATGGAGGAGAATTTGACAATAAACTCTTTGAAGACTTATACAACAACGAGGGAATATATCACAACTTCTTTGCACCTAGAATGCCTCAGTAAAATGTAGTAGAAGAAAGGAAGAACAGAGTTTTCACAGAAATGGCAAGGGCAATGCAAAATAAAAACGAAATGTCACAAGTGTTCTGGGCTGATGCAATGAGTATTGCATGCTATATCTCAAATCAAACATACATTCACAAGTCACTTGGAATGACACCATATGAATTCTATAAAGGGAGAAAGCCAAACCTTGCTGATCTACACATCTTCTGATGCAAGTGCTTCATTCACAACAACGATAAAGAAAACTTGGGTAAATTTGACTCAAAGTCTGATGAAGGTTTATTTTTAGGTTATTCTAATAGAAGCAAAGCATATAGACTGTTTAATAAAAGAACATGTACTGTTGAAGAGTCCATTCAAGTTGTGTTTTATGAACTTCATTCTCAGATAAAGTCTTTTGAAGAAGAAGAAATGGATTTAATAAAGAAAACTAAAAATCTAACCATTTCAAATCAAAATGATTTTCAAAATGAAAAAGGTGTGGATGATCATACTCAACCAAAAGCATGGAGACATATTAAAGATCATCCAATTGATCAAGTAATTGGAGATATTCACGAAAGTGTCAAAACCAAAAATAGAACTCTTAATGAAGTAATATTTTTTGCTTTTATTTATGAGATTGAACCTTCCAATGTAGAACAAGCACTTTTTGACAATGATTGGGTGATTGCTATGCAAGAAGAGTTAAATCAATTTCAAAGAAATCAGGTTTGGGATTTGATACCTTGACCAAAAGGTCAATCAGTCATAGGAACCAAATGGGTTTTCAAAAACAAACTTGATGAATCAACAACCATTGTAAGAAATAAGGCTAGGTTAGTTGCTAAAGGCTATAATAAAGAAGAAGGTATTGATTATGAGGAAACATATGCTGCAGTGGCAAGATTGGAAGCCATACGAGTACTCTTAGCCTTTGCATGCATTAAATGTTTTAAAATTTATCAAATGGATGTGAAAAGTGCCTTTCTAAATGGTTATATAATGGAGAAAGTATATGTAGAACAACCTTCTAGTTTTGAAGATCAGACAAAACCTGATTATGTTTTTAAACTCAAGAAAGCCTTATAAGGTTTAAAACAAGCACCCATAGCTTAGTACGAAAGACTAAGCAAGTTTCTTCTTGATCAAAACTTTGTCAAAGGAAAAGTAGATATGACACTTTTCATCAAACATAACAAAAATGATCTCTTAATAGTTCAAATATATGTTGATGATATAATTTTTAGTGCTACTAATGAATCTCTTCGTCAAGAATTTTCTAAGCTTATGTAGGGAGAATTTGAAATGTCCATGATAGGAGAGTTAAATTTCTTTCTTGGACTTCAAATCAAGCAATGGAGGAATGAGATATTTATATCTCAAACCAAATATTTGAGGAAGTTATTGAAGAAGTACGGAATGGAAAATGCTAATGGAGCTGATACACCAATGAGTTCTACTACACTACTAGATGCTGATGTGAATGTCTCTGACTTTAACATTACTACATATAGAAGAATGATTAGCTCATTACTCTATCTAATAGCAAGCAAGCTAGATATACAATTTAGTATTGGGATGTGTGCAAGGTATCAATCTACTCCTAAGGTGTCACATGAAGAAACTGTGAAAAGAATCTTTAAATACCTAGGAGAAACTGTAGAACTTGGCTTATGGTATCCAAAAGGAGGAAACAAATATTTGATGGCCTATTTAAATTCAGATCATGGAGGATATAAAACTGATAGAAAAAGTACCAGTGGACAATATCAATTTCTTGGAGGTTCTCTAGTATCAAGGTTCAGCTAGAAGCAGAACACAGTCTCATTGTCTTCTATTGAAGCTGAATATATTGCTATGGCAAGTTGTTGTTCTCAAGTACTATGGTTGAAGCTACAACTTTAGGACTTGGGAATATACTTGAAGGAGATACCAATTTACTATGACAATACCAGCACAATTAGCTTGGCAAAAAATCCTGTACAATATTCAAGAGCCAAGCACATAGATATCCGACACCATTTCATACGAGATCATGTATAGAAGAAAGCTATCAAAGTAGAATTCATTCCTACTTATCTTCAACTCACTGATATATTCACAAAGCTGATTGCTAAAGAATGATTTTTATACATATGGAGAGAATTGGGAATGGTTAATCCTAATGAGTTGTAATGTTTCATGCAACATAACTATGGCTACAGTATAAATAGAAACAGAGCTTCATTATTCAAATATGCTCTACATAATCAAGTAAAGCAATTACATACATCACTACATAAGCAAACATATCAAATACATGCAAATAAGGTAAGTTCCCTACCTCTGGTCTTTGATTCCTCCTCTTATACCTTTACTCCAACTATTAAAGATGCTCATTCATTGTCACTTTATGACCCTAGATACCCAATCACATCATTAGAGACATGATATAGAGTCATTGGAAGTGTATATTAGTGTCCAAGAAGGTAGGAAGACTTAACATATCATATCCGTTATCTTTTGAGCCACTTAGGTAGCCATTAGAAGTACAAATAAGTGCCTATGGGGTTAGGAAATCTAAACCAATCAAAAATATGAAAAGCTGAAATAGGGGTCTTGGCCCCGGCCAAAAATCCTTGTCCTCGGCCAAGAGAGGTCCGAAACTTTTACGACGCAGCCAATCAATTCTCTGCTCGGGGCCAAGAAATTCTCTGTTTCTTGGCTCAACTGTAGGATCGGTAAGCACAGCGGAAGAATTTAAAAATTTTCACTGATCCTAATCGAGGATCTATCAACGGCGTTTAAACCAAGTTGGAAGGATTCATACCTTTTTGATGATTCAGAGTTTTCACGATCTCTAGGAGCCCACACGTCAGGTCCGCTCCCTCTACCGGTATCCACACGAATGCTCTCCAACCGAGACTACGCGCTAGCGCCTCTAATGTCTCCAAGGGTTTAACTTGCGGCTCTCAATTCTGATGTACCCTGAGTCTATCAGCTCTATCAAATTTATAACCCATGAGGGTTATTTTCAAATTTCAAAATTAATCATCATTAATTTCGAAATTAATTAACAATTAATTATCTTGATGAGCTAATTAAATAAATTCAGTTTAAATTAAATCTGTCCAACAGTTTTAATTTAACCTATTTATTTAATCTAAATAAAGAGCCATTAGATTTAATTTATCTTCATAAATTAAATATGAGATACTATATCTCTATCATGTTAGTTATTAAATTTAATATATCTTAATAAATTAAATTTAAAACCAACACAATATAATAATATCATATAATATATATATACATATATATATATATATATATATAAAATATTTCGAAAATATATATATATCTATATAATATTATTAATGAATTTTATATTATATATATATATATATAAATATAAAATTCATCCACCCTAAATCAAACATTATCTTGTGTTGGGCCATTCTTGTGTGCGACCCTGTAGGCCCATATGAAGTTGGTAGTGGGCCAATAACTACACTAACCCAAAAGTCGCAAGCGACCTCTAGCAAGACATTACGACTACCCAATTCATATGAGGATCGTTATCATGATGCAACCTGTCATACAACCATGTCACGTCCCTTTTGTCACATGATATATCGATCAAGGATAAGGCATGGAAAATGTCATCCTCTTGTTCCTGACCATTACTTTCTCGATTCCTGAGTAGCCTGATAACAGAGACAGAAACTCCTTTCATCATAGTATGGCCATACATTTCTCAGACTCACTCATCGAGGGGCCCAGTAATATCTCTCTACTAATGTGAGGGACAAATTCGATCTTGATCATTCATATTCCTCTACATGAAAAACCACCAAGCCCGATCGTAGCCTTTATCATCACCCGGTCAAAAGTGACTTTTGACTAGTTCAAAGCTTAGCAACTCTCATGTAGGAATCCATGATGACCTCAGGTCTAAGGGCATTGTGACGTGGTTATACATGAGAAAAGCTTATGACTTGATCAATGTAGCTTTCTCATAGTGGGTCGGTCCAGCACCTTGTACTCTTACAAGTGCCTAAGACTTTGATTCGTATCTCCATATCTTATCAAAGTCATACTGGTCTTGTTTCATCTCTGCTCCCGCATAGATGACCGACCAGGGACATTTTAGAACAATCTTTATGAATTATCCAAGGATACAATTATCACAGTTAACATGGAAATAATATGATAACAGAATGGAGAAATTTCATTAAAATAATAATGTTTAAAGTACAATGATTGGCCCTTAGGGCAGAATTTCCAACATCCTCCCACTTGCCCTAGGTGCAATCATTAATTTGCCTAAGTCTCATTGCCCTAACATGACGCTCATGCTTTGCCTGTGTAAGTGGCTTAGTAAGAGGATCAGCAACATTATCTTCTCCTGCTACTTTGCATATCTTTATATCACCTCTATCATTGATTTCTCTAATAAGATGAAATCACCTGAGTATGTGTTTGGTCCTTTGATGTGACCTAGGCTCCTTGGCCTGTGCAATAGCACCGCTATTGTCACAGAACAAATCTATTGGATTTGAGATGGTAGGCACCACCCCTAGTTTAGTAATGAACTTTCTGATCCAAACGGCTTCTTTAGCTGCATCTGATGCTGCTATATACTCAGCTTCTGTTGCAAAATCTGCTATAGTGCTTTGCTTGGAGCTCTTCCAGCTTACTGCTCCACCGTTCAAGAGGAATACATATCCAAATTATGATTTAAGGTCGTCTTGGTCAGTTTGGAAACTTGCATCTGTGTAACCGGTTACACAGAGCTCATCATCCAATCCACCATAGACAAAAAATAAGTCCTTAGTCCTTCTTAAGTACTTTAGGATATTCTTAACGGCAGTCTAATGACCCTCACCAGGATCTTGTTGGTATCTGCTGGTCATACTTAAGGCAAACGAGACATCCGGTCGAGTACATAACATGGCATACATGATGGATCCAATGGCGGAGGCATATGGAACCTTACTCATGCGATCTCGCTGATCAGGTGTACTAGGACACAGATCCTTGCTAAGATGGATGCCATGAGACATAGGCATGTAACCCCTTTTTGAATCATGCATATTGAACCTATGCAGTATCTTATCTATGTATGTGCTCTGACTTAGGCCTATTAGTCTTTTGGATCTATCCCTATAGATCCTAATCCCTAGGATATAGGTGGCTTCACCTAAGTCTTTCATTGAAAAGGACTTTCCTAACCAAGACTTGACACTCTGCAAGGTAGGAATATCATTCCCAATGAGTAGGATGTCATCTACATAAAGCACTAGAAATACAACTATGCTCCCACTAACCTTCTTGTAGACACAAGGTTCATCGATGTTTTGAATGAATCCAAACTCTTTGACTACTTCATCAAAATGATGATTCCAGCTCCGAGATGCTTGCTTCAATCCATAAATGGATCTTTGAAGCTTGCAAATTTTACCAGAGTCCTCTGGATGCACAAAACCTTCAGGTTGTGTCATGTACACATCCTCAAGCAGCTTTCCATTAAGGAAGGCTGTTTTGACATCCATCTGCCATATTTCATAGTCATAATATGCTGCAATAGCAAGAAGGATTCTGATTGATTTGGCCATTGCAACTGGGGAAAAGGTTTCATCATAGTTTACACCATGAGTTTGAGTAAATCCTTTTGCAACCAGTCATGCCTTGAAGACATTTACATTGCCATCCATGTCAGTTTTCTCCTTGAAAACCCATTTGCACCCAATGGTTTTTACACCTTCAGGTGGATCGACTAAGGTCCATACCTGATTGTCGTACATGGATTGCATTTCAGACTTCATGGCATTTAGCCATTTCTCAGAGTTTGGTCCCACTGTGGCTTCTCGATAGGTGGTGGGCTCATTTTGCTCAATGAGCAACATATCACGGCCTTCAGTAATCAGAAATCCATATTTCTGAGGCTGATACCGTGTCCTATCAGATCTTCGTGGACCTTGTGTTACTTGAGGAGGCTCAGCAACTTGTTGTGAGTCTTCTCTAATTTCCATCTGTGGTTCTGTACCATCTTGTGGATCTCGAATTTCTTCGAGATGTACGTTGCTCCCACTGGTTGTTTTAGAGACAAACTCTCTTTCTAGAAACTTGCCATTTCGAATAACAAACACTTTGTTATCGGTGGGATTGTAGATATAGTATCCTTTCGTTTCTTTAGGATACCCTACGAAAAGGCACTTTATGGATCTGGGCACTAATTTATTAGAGGCTTGTTGCTTAACATATACCTCACATCCCCAGATCTTAAGAAAAGATAAACTTGGTTTCTTTCCAATTCATATCTCATATGGTGTCTTTTCAATTGCCTTAGATGGAACGCGATTTAGTGTGAACGTAGCTGTCTCTAGGGCATGTCCCCAAAAGGACGGTGGAAGATCTGTTTGACTCATCATAGATCGAACCATATCTAATAGTGTTCGATTCCTCCGTTCAGAAATGCCATTCCATTGTGGTGTTCCTGGAAGAGTCAATTGTGAGATTATCCCACAACTCCTAAAATGGTCAGTGAATTCTTGGCTCAAATATTCACCACCTCGATCAGATCTAAGTGCTTTAATTGTTTTACCAAGTTGGTTTTGTACTTCATTTTGGAATATTTTGAACATTTCAAAAGATTCAGATTTATGTTTCATTAGATAGATATAGCCATATCTACTAAAGTCATATATAAATGTAATGAAGTAGACATAACCTCCTCTGGCAGCTATATTTAATGGTCCACATACATCTATATGTATGAGGCCCAATAATTCAGTAGCCCTCTCACTGTGCCCAGTAAAAGGTGCCTTAGTCATCTTTCCTAATAAGCAAGATTTGCATGTATCATATGATTCAAAATCAAATGAGTTTAGAAATCCATCTTGATGGAGTTTAGAAATGCGTTTCTCATTTATGTGGCCTAGACGACAATGCCATAGGTAGTTCGGATTCAAATGTTTGATTTTATCCTCTTAGTAGTTACGTTATAGATATTCCCATTATTAGGATGTTCCAAATTTAATATATAATGACCAACATGCAAATCACCATCAGCATAGAAAATGTCATTATGATAAATAGAACATTTAGCATTCCTAGTAATGGAAGTATAACCTTCCTTATCCAAATAAGAAAGAGAAACAATATTACTACTCAAAGCAGGAACATAATAGCAATTGTTCAAAACTAACAAAAGCCCACTGGGTAGAACTAATTCATAAGTGCCTACAGCTAAAGCAGCAACTCTTGCTCTGTTTCCAACTCGTAGGTCCACCTCGCCCTTCTTCAGCTTTCTACTGTCCTTTAGACCCTGCACATTTGTACAAATGTGAGAACCACATGCAGTATCTAATACCCATGTAGAGGAAGTAGAAAAATGAATGTCTATAACATAAATACCTGAAGCGATAGCCCCACTATCCTTCTTGTCCTTTTTCATATCTTCTAGGTAGAGTTTGCAATTCCTCTTCCAATGACCGGGTTCATTGCAAAAGTAGCAGACTCCTTCCTTTGGAGGCTTTGCCTTCCTGGGTGCAGGCTTGGTTTCGGGCTTGTTTGACTCTTTGGTCTTACCACCTGAGCCATTACCCTTCCATTTGCCCTTCCCTTTCTTTTTCATACCCTTTCCTTTCTGAACCATTAAAACTGTGCTAGGCTTTTTCTTAATGCTTTGCTCAGCAGTTTTGAACATCCCATGCAGCTCAGAAATTGATTTCTCCATGTTGTTCATGTTGTAGTTCATAACAAACTGGTCATAACTCTCCGAGAGTGAGTTGAGGATCAAGTCCGTAGCTAACTCCTGGCTCATGGGAAATCCAAGTCTCACAAGGTGATCAATATAGCCTTTCATCTTTAACACATAAGTACTAACTGATGCACCTTCAGCCATTTTGCATGAATGTAAGGCCTTTGTGGTCTCATACCTTTCTTGCCTTGCCTATTGCTGGAACATTTCCTTGAGATGTACTATCATCTCATGAGCCTCCATGAGTTCCAGATCTTTTTGGAGCTCTGGAACCATAGTGGCAAGCATCAGGCAACCTACATCCACAGAGTCATCCTTATGCTTTGTGTAAGCATCTCTCTGAGCTCTTGGAGCATTAGCTGCAGGCTCCTCAGGAATGGGTTGATCTAGGACATAAGCCTTTCTTTCCTGCTTGAGAACAATTCTCAAGTTCCTGAACCAGTCAAGAAAGTTTGTCCCATTGAGTTTGTCCTTCTCAAGGACCGATCGCAATGATAGTGTAGCAGTATTACTAGTTGACATGATTCTACAATTAAAATATGCAAAGTTAGTTAGTAATCTCCCACTAAATTAACAACCCTCAATATAATAATTAGTGGGCTAAGATCCATATTTGGCTTAAACTTAAGTCCACTTTGGCAAGACGCTTAAATTCAAGTTATTTAGGTAGGTAACCTATTTACCAATTACATCACATATAACTCTTAGATCTTTATAGGATTTAATCATCATATGATTTGGCATGTTTAACCCCATCTAATGCCTTGAGATTCAAAACCGTTTTGTTAATCTAAATTAAGTCAAAACAATAATGAATATTATGAGCAGCATAATTACTCAAGCTTGTCTCATCAAGATAACTCAAGTGCATCCACTTTGGTGGTTTCCACAATTGAGCGATCTAGGTTTTGACAAGTATTCATTAATTGACGGCATTATGACTTAAGATTTAATTTAGAGGGCTTAATTAATTAGTTTTGTTTATATGGATGCAATCGTGGTCGTATCTCATACAGATAAATACATATAAACGTAAAAGTAATCATGCAATGATCTTATCAAAAGCATAATTTAAACGTGACACAACATGGCTTTACCTAACCTAAAATCCTCCCAAGCCAATGAGAGGACTTCTCTAAAAAAAGAGAAATACATTGAGAGAAACCTCGTTTAAACATTTGAGGGGAGTAAGATGATACGAGAATGTACATCGAGAGTATTTAGAGAAAGGCACGGCACGCAGGCCGTATTTAAATATTACAACCTTTGTAAAATTCTAAAGCCATGTTGTTCACCATACCCAAACAAGGATAAATAATAAACCACAACAAGAATTCATACAATATGAAAAGCAATAAATGTCATGATCAGATTATATTGTGCTACGTAGAGGTGGTCACGGCGGTCCCGCTAGTTCGGATCCAATTTTTCAAAACAAAAAACAACAATGGCCCAGAACGCTTCTGATCCAATTTGTCTTCCCCATAGTTCGGATCCCTATTACCCGAATAGATATCCGAACCTAGACCCAATTTGATTGCCGCCAACTACGATCTCAGGTACCCTACCCAATTTCATGCTTGTTAAAAACGAAAATCACATACATGTTTCAAGATATACATGTTCGGAATCGATTTCACGCTTGTTCCAAAACGAGAATCACATACATATTCGAGTGTTTCTTATAAACATACGTACACATCCCATATATATCACATGTATAAGAATCATAAACTCAATTTAAACGCATAATTGATCTGGCTTTGATGCCACTGAAGGATTGGTAAGCATAGCGGAAGAATTTAAAAATTTTCACCGATCCTAATCGAGGATCTATCAACGGCGTTTAAACCAAGTTGGAAGGATTCATACCTTTTTGATGATTCAGAGTTTTCACGATCTCTAGGAGGCCACACGTCAGGTCCGCTCCCTCTACCGGTATCCACACGAATGCTCTCCAACCGAGACTACGCGCTAGCGCCTCTAATGTCTCCAAGGGTTTAACTTGCGGCTCTCAATTCTGATGTACCCTGAGTCTATCAGCTCTATCAAATTTATAACCCATGAGGGTTATTTTCAAATTTCAAAATTAATCATCATTAATTTCGAAATTAATTAACAATTAATTATCTTGATGAGCTAATTAAATAAATTCAGTTTAAATTAAATCTGTCCAACAGTTTTAATTTAACCTATTTATTTAATCTAAATAAAGAGCCATTAGATTTAATTTATCTTCATAAATTAAATATGAGATACTATATCTCTATCATGTTAGTTATTAAATTTAATATATCTTAATAAATTAAATTTAAAACCAACACAATATAATAATATCATATAATATATATATATATAATATTTCGAAAATATATATATATCTATATAATATTATTAATGAATTTTATATTATATATATATATATATAAATATAAAATTCATCCACCCTAAATCAAACATTATCTTGTGTTGAGCCATTCTTGTGTGCGACCCTGTAGGCCCATATGAAGTTGGTAGTGGGCCAATAACTACACTAACCCAAAAGTCGCAAACGGCCTCTAGCAAGACATTACGACTACCCAATTCATATGAGGATCGTTATCACGATGCAACCTGTCATACAACCATGTCACGTCCCTTTTGTCACACGATATATCGATCAAGGATAAGGCATGGAAAATGTCATCCTCTTGTTCCTGACCATTACTTTCTCGATTCCTGAGTAGCCTGATAACAGAGACAGAAACTCCTTTCATCATAGTATGGCCATACATTTCTCAGACTCACTCATCGAGGGGCCCAGTAATATCTCTCTACTAATGTGAGGGACAAATTCGATCTTGATCATTCATATTCCTCTACATGAAAAACCACCAAGCCCGATCGTAGCCTTTATCATCACCCGGTCAAAAGTGACTTTTGACTAGTTCAAAGCTTAGCAACTCTCATGTAGGAATCCATGATGACCTCAGGTCTAAGGGCATTGTGACGTGGTTATACATGAGAAAAGCTTATGACTTGATCAATGTAGCTTTCTCATAGTGGGTCGGTCCAGCACCTTGTACTCTTACAAGTGCCTAAGACTTTGATTCGTATCTCCATATCTTATCAAAGTCATACTGGTCTTGTTTCATCTCTGCTCCCGCATAGATGACCGACCAGGGACATTTTAGGACAATCTTTATGAATTATCTAAGGATACAATTATCACAGTTAACATGGAAATAATATGATAACAGAATGGAGAAATTTCATTAAAATAATAATGTTTAAAGTACAATGATTGGCCCTTAGGGCACAATTTCCAACATCAACTGCCAAAACTTATAACTAAATCTACAAAAATTGAAATGGAGTGACTCAAAGTTCTATAGAAATCTCTTAAAGTCCTCTACTCAGGAAAAATATGAATAGTTACCATCTACAACGAAAAAATTACAACATTCCACAAATTCCCGCACTGTTCTTGATTACATTCCCAGAAATAGGGTACAACTTAAAAAATCCATAACTTTTAATCCACTAGTCCAAGTTAATTGTAATACCTATCAAATTAAAGTTCAGGATGTCTACCTAAAGTCTGTAAAATTTCATAGCTTTTGACCAGGTTTGACTAATTACAAACACGTTACAAGTTTCCTGCCTTCAAAAAACGAAAGGTAGATTTGAGCACAAGTACCAAAATCAACATAAATCATGATAAAACCTCTTTTAACCTCATAATTATCATCATATGAACATAAAACGTTAAAAGGCTCCCTCTGGCCAAAATTAAGGGTTTGAACATCTCAAGAAATACTCAACAAAATCACAAAATATTCGGTTCGAATCGAAGCATACACTTACCAGAAATTGAATCTGTGATCTGTTTTTGATTCCAGCAGCACCTCTTCTGAGTAGATAGAAACAAACACCTCTGAATGAAAACCCAAAACCATAGAAATGTTGCTCTCCATGAGAGGAACAATGTTAGAGAAGACTCTGGAAGCTGGAAACGCTGAATTGGAGGTGAAATCGGCTTCGGAACTCAGAAATTTCCACTATTCACTCTCCTTCTCTCTTTTTTCCATTTTCTTGTGATTTTCTGATTTCCTTTTCTATCTCTATGTATTCTAGATGAAATTTAGAGGAGAGAGGGAGTGTTGGATAATTATCTCATTTAAACAAAACTCCTAGCACACAATGTGCCAAGTGTCAAGAGCTTACGGTTCCTTCAAAAAGCAAGTAACTAATTAGTTACAATAATTGGTTTGGCTAACCATTTTAGTCCTCCTACTTCAGCCAACATTTATCCCAATTGAAGGGAAAAAAATAAATGGCTTCTTGATTTATTAGTCAAATGACCATTTTACCCTTACATTTATTTCTATTTTCGTACTTGCTGGAAAACTTGGCAGAATTTCCATCAAACTTTGAAAATTCATATATTTATTTATAAAGATCCAATTGGTATGATTCCAAAGGCTATGTGACATTTATTAAATCTATTTTCAATAAGAAATATATCCTTTAGCCAAATAGAAGCTCCACATTCCCAAAATTATCGTTTTTAGATGCTGCCTTAGAAACTTTCTAGTTTTACTGGGCTAACTTTAAAAATTCATAACTTTTTGTGTACAGCTCTAAATAACCTCTATGACCTATCAAATTAAAGTTTGATAAGTATAATTTCATTATGGAAAGTTTCATAGGCATTAGGCATTATTTTCCTATTTAAAAATGCTGCACAACAGACTGCTACATAGGGAAACCCATTAGTAGCAAACCTCAACTTGTACAACTTGTGTTCCCACATAATAATGTTGTGTGTAATCACCAATTGCTTGGTTTTGTCATTTCATGTGCTCTTTAATTCACCATTTTATTTTCTTAAATATAAGGAATTTTAGTAACCGAAATTCAGGATGTTACATTTCTCCCCTCGTTCAGTAAAAATTTTGTCTTCAAAATTTGAACATCGTATAGAATCACCTATACCTTAGGGAATCCCTTTTTATCACTTAATCTATCTCTTTTATGTGCAAGCTCACAAATCATGCAACACAACCATCATTATATTCTTAACATAGCTTTCATATAGTATTCAACATTTTTCATTCAAAATTCAATATGCAATATAAACAACTGGCATATAAGATTATACAGTCGAGGGTCTATGCCCCTCAAATCCTCAGGTTACTACCCATAATATTTCTGAATTCATCTGCCAGCCTAAGGACATACTGGTCTACTGTCACATAACTGACGTATAGGATCTTATAGCCTAGGGACACTGCCCCATACAATCTTGCATGTCGAGTCTTATAGTCCAGGGAATCACCCCTATGCTTTCAAGTACCTTAGACTTACTGCCTTGAGCATCTGCTAGTCACCATTCTTAAATATATAATATTCTACCAACCCAAGAACATAGATGTCCATCATTTTTACTGAATACATATCAAGACTAACAACCTCAAGGCATACAGCCCATTAGGTATTACTGCCTTATACAAGCATGTATATTGGGCTTACTACCAACATGAGTAGGTATTTGATTCTAGGAGGCTACAGTATTAAGAGTATTCTCCACCATTTCGCCCTACTACACTCGGGCTCATCTCATCTCTGTTTATATGTGTCATCACAAACCATATAGGTTGTGACTATCAACTATAAAGGTTATGCCCTGTAAACCACATTAGTGTATGTCAATGTACACCACACAGGATGTAATACTGTTGACCACTTGGGTCATTTCACTGTTCACCACAATGGGTGTAATACTATTAGCAACATCGCCTCACTACTCAGAGCAAATCACTATATGCCATACAGGCTTTGTCACTGTAGACCACACAGATCTAATTAGGAGTTGGGATGATCAACATTGGTGCGACTATCAACCTCTATAGTTATCCTTAAAAACTGCACATGGATTCACTATGCTTTTACTACCCACACTGATGTCTATCTTTTTACATGAGCTTTAATAATGTCAGGATGATTTAATAGGAGTTCCACCAGAACCTCTTACAACACCCGACTACACCCAAGATCTATGTTCCTCTGTGCCAATTCCTGGCCTGGTTTTAGATCCCATTTGACCTCCGTACTAACACACGATCATTTATAGAGAATGTGATAATACATATGCTATACACCATATAATTCAATAGAATAAATGCACTGTAGTAATGTTTCTTAGAATGTGCACATTTCAAGGCCAACTACTGTTAGACCTCGAGTAAGGGCCAACTACTATTAGTCCTCGACTTTTATACCTCAACTGGGCTTTCGACCACAAACTGGGCAGTGTACCTTCTTGGTACCGTGTATCATAACTGTATCACCATCAGAATGTGCCCATATGGTTAGGGCCAACTACTTTTAGAACCCTGCCTATCCATATCTTAGCTGGGCTCTTAACCATAGACTAGCAATGTGCTCCCTGGCACTGTGCCTCCTAGTACTGCGTCTCATAACTGGATCCCCATTTTGGGCTGTTGGGGTAGTGGTGCTTTTCCCTCGGATGGTACTTGTGATTTTCCCGTACCAATTAGAGAATGCATTATACATATTAAAAAAGATGGCATATAAAGCATATAAATAATCACATAGTGTAGGAAAGAATGTGTCACTACATTGGCCTTTCCTGGATGATATTGGATTTTTAATCTTCCTGTTATCTGTATTCTACCTTTACTGTACCTGTCACAACTCATTACAATGATCCTTGATTATTGATCATTGTTTGATATTCTGTTAACGTGCCCAAGATTTACTATATTGGGTTAGGTTATAGCTTCTTGACCCTGCCTAGCACCTGTACCTCTTAGCCTTACCATCTTTGTGTTTCACTATTTGGAAACAAGTAAGTGGTAAAGGTCATCCCTTCAAAAGGGCATATTTATCATTTCATCTAGTTTTGGGTATATAGATGCACCTAAAATAACATCACAGACATTTATAGTTGTCAGAGAAAGCCTGCAACAACATGCGACCTCTGAACTATTGCACAATATGTGCTTGCTTGTATTTTTTTTCATAACGTGTTACCATATATGTATGTGACTTCCCAGGGGGTCACCCATATCAAGATTTCTCTGCATTGAGCATACTTAACTTTTGTGTACCCATGCCAACAAGGCATATATCGACCTTATCTACTCCTATCTACCGGTACCTTGAGACTACCCTTATCTCAAACATTATGCCAGTTGCCTTTGGCTGACTAAATACTGAGTGTGGACTGCACACTGGCCTTGGCTATACCCGCTTCCTTGAGTTTCACAATATCCTTGGACCATTCTTATCCGATATTGCACCACTTGCTGCCTTTTGGATATTCGCTATTTCTCTGGCACTGACTCACAAACTAGGAGGATTCACTCCTTTAGTACCCCCGTCCCTGCATATGTCCTATCACTGTATAATCAATACCATATCAGTACACTATCCTGCTGCTAGAATCGTTACTCTGCTAGAACCGCTTGGGGCTCTTCCAAAATAGCTTGGGATCTAATACTGAAAATGTAAAACACCGCCTTACATACCACTTATTATTGATATTAATCAGAGTAGCAATTGTGTAGTTCAGTGGGCACAGAAGAATAGCATAAATATACTGATAATAAGTACTTGATTATAAAAATTCTCTACAGGGATTATACATAATAATTACAAATGGTGTAGCCATACAGGGCTACTAGGGTGTTTAAACCCGTTCCAGTGAAACATAGACACCTTCCTGTTTTCATTCCACCACTGCGTTCCTATGCGGCATTTCTCTTCTTTGTTCTCAGCTCACCTCCTGTTTTCACCTATCAAAATTGTTGGTAGGGGAGGGTGAGATTCGAGAGAATCTCAGTTGGAAACAATTATCATAATGCATGCATGACAGATGGTATGTGCATGACATGTTAGATTTAATTAGATGCATGCCTTATAATGACGTTTCTGCATGCTCAATATTTCATGCAACATAACTATGTCCATAGTATAAATAGAAACAAAGTTTCATTATTCAAATATGCTCTACACAATCAAGTAAAGCAATCACATACATCACTACACAAGCAGACATATCAAACACATGCAAATAAGGAAAGTTTCGTACCTCTGGTCTTTGAGTCATCCTCTTGTACCTTTACTCCAACTATTGAGGATGCTCATTCCTTATCACTCCATGACCTTAGATACATAATCACATCATTAGAGACATGATATAGAGCCATTGATGAGTATATTAGTGTCCAAGAAGTTAGGGAGGCTTAACACATCATATTGGTTATCCTTTGAGCCACTTAGGTAACCAATGGAAGTCCAAATAAGTGCCTATGGGGTTAAGAAAGCTAAACCTATAAAAAATGTGAAATTATGAAATAGAGGTGTTGGCCCTGGCCACGGCCAAGAAAGGTCCGAAACTTTTAATCCACATCCAAGCAATTCTTTGGCTGCAGCCAATAAATTCTCTTTTTCTTGCCTCAACTTCCAAAAAATCATAACTAAATCTACAAAATATCAAAATGGAGTGATTCAAAGTTCTATAGAAAGCTCTTTAAGACCTATAAATAGGAAAAATATGAACCACAACCATCTACAACCACAAAATTACATAACTCAATGGATTCCCATACTGTTCTAGATTACATTTCTAGAAACAGGGCATAACTTCAAAAATCCATTACTTATCCACTAGTCTAAATTGCTTATAATACCTATCAAATTAAAGTCTAGGATGTTTACTTTAAGTCTCTAAAATTTCATAGCATTTAGACCAAGTTTGACTAATTAGAAACACGTTGCAAGTTCTCTGCCTCCAGAAAACGAAAGGTAGATTTGAACACAACTTTCAAAATCAACATAAATA
This sequence comes from Inga oerstediana, assembly GCA_963210345.1. Taxonomy (NCBI): domain Eukaryota; kingdom Viridiplantae; phylum Streptophyta; class Magnoliopsida; order Fabales; family Fabaceae; genus Inga; species Inga oerstediana. The sequence continues at coordinate 51,358,944 of OY723402.1, read as the reverse complement.
ATCATAAAATCTCTTTTAACCTCATAATTATTATCATATGAACATAAAACCTTAAAAGGCTCCCTCTAGCTAAAATATTAGTTGGTATTGTCATTTCATGTGCTCTTTAATTCACCATTTTATTCCCTTAAATAAATATAAGTAATTTTTGTAACTAAAATTTGGGATGTAACAAAATCCGCTTTTATGCGAAAATGACTTCCACCAAAAATGATGGAATTCAGTTTTAACCTATAACCCACAGAAGTGTGGAGACATCCTTGCAACCCAAACTTTGGTCCATCTTGCCCTTGGTAGGTGGTGATAGTAAGGGTGACAGACGACATGACAACTACGACAGCGCGACAATGGCGATGGTGATGATGAGAGAGCAGCAGAGGCAACAACGTCAGAGTAGTAACAACGACAATGACGGTGGCCACATTGGGAAGCAACAACAATCTTGAAGCTTCTTCACCAGAATCACAATGGCGACGGCTTCTACTCTTCTAGAACTCCTCCCTCTTTGATTTACGATTTTGTTCCCTCTTCATCTTTCTCCTTCTCCCTCTTTGATATGCAACCCTTCCCTGTGGTGGCTAGTAACTATGGTGGCCAATGATGTCGGTCTATGACTTTGTTCCATTAGCAACTTTGCCGTGTAAAATGTTCTTCAATTTCTTTTATGATTTCAAGTTCATTCCCCTCTACAACTTTTCTTTGATTTCGATATGCAATTTCTCTATGCTTATGTTTGTTGTTGCCTTCTCTGTAGTGCCATTTTTCCTGTGGTTGCCAGTTGTGGGTAACGACATATACGATACCATTTGGTTAGTAGAAGGATGCCACCCAACTATGTCATGTGGTATGGGACAAGTTAATCGAGTAAAGTATGTTTGTATGTGAGTGCACAAGGCATTTTCAGGGTAGATGTGAATACCTTGCATTTTTAGAGTAGACACCAGTGTGTGGTGCCATATGGGGCTATACATATATACTTTGACTTGGCATCATTTGGTGGGCCTCGGTATACTTGAAGATATCCTGAGCAAGTCCCGAGTGAAACATGAGCAAGCACCGATAAAGTAACTTTATTAAAGTACCTTTAATCAAGTAAGTAATGTTGACATAACTTTTGTGTTAGTTGAATAAGAGAGTGACAAGTGTCCTCTCATAATGACAAAGTACATTCCACTTTTGTGTTGGACAAAGAGAGGAGGACACATGTTCCTTCATCATGAGAGTCATAAAGTGACTTTTGTGTTGTCACTCTCTAGAGGTAACACCTAGCACAATAGTCAGGGGAATCCACCGGTGCTTGGCCTGATTTCGTACTTGACTTCCCGAACACCGAACCTGAGAGTTCGGGGAAATTGTCAGGCCTCTTCTTCCCTTAACCAATCAGGGATGCCTAAGAAGAGAGAGAAGGAGGTGGGACCCACTTTATTAAAGTAAGTGACACGTGTCATCGAATCACTAGATCACCTGACAAATGGCACCACAAGGTTTTGACAAGTGGCAGACACTTTCCAAGACCATTAAGGGCCCAATAATTTCCTGGATAGTCATCAATAAATCAGAAAAATCATGGAAAAATGGTAGAGAAGAGATAAAAGGTTAATAGTAACCTTCTTGAGCTCTGAAGCCAATTTTACCTCCGAATCGACGTTTTCTCTCAAAATACCCTTCACAATCTACTCATCTTAAGCTTCACTTCCACAGTTTTAGATTTTCATTTGGAGATGTTTGGTGTCGTCTCACTTACCGGAGTACTACCGGATTTCCGATCAAGTTGTGGAAACGCGTAGATGTAAGCATAGGCTTCATTTTGAACCGATTGGATTGGATGAGTATTTTTTAGAGTAGGTACTGCTCATATTTTGTCCAAGGGTTGTTTTTAAGGTTTAATCATGTGTTTATGGTTAAATTATTATTTATGATGATTTTGGAAGTTTATGTTTAAAGTTGCCTGAATTTTGTTTCTGAAGGCAGTCTGGTTGTAGTGCATTTTTGAATAGTTAAACTATATCGATTGACTGTTAGATTTTCTAGATTTAAAGTACACATAAGGACCTTTAATTTTATAGGTAATGGGTAGAAATTGAATAAGTATACAAAGCGATATGAGTGTTTGAAGTTAGACCATTAAAGCTGACAGATTTTCTGGCAGCAAAGGAAAATGTGAAAACTGGGAATTTTATGTGGATAGAAGACTGTGGGAAGCATTTTTACCTTAAAATAGAGTTAAATAGGGTTGCATAGAATTTTGAATCACCGCAATCGGAGTTTTCTAGAATTAGTTATGATTTTTCAAAGTTCAGTGAAAAATCTACCAAATTTACATTTTACGCGAAAATGAAAATGTAATGTCAGTTAGTGATAAAGTTAATTTTCAAAGGTCAAGTCAAGCACTTGGAATTATTATGGGCCTATTAGCTACACTTTAGGCCTAATGCAATGACCCTAATGATATGATTATTCATCTAGGGAGGTGTCAAAGAAGAAACATCTTCAATGGTTGAAAAAGAAAAGGTACAAGAGGAGGACTCAAAGACCAGAGGTAGGGGACTTACCTTATTTGCATATATTTGATATCTCTGTTGGCGTAGTGATGTATGTGATTGCTTTACTTGATTGTGTAGAGCATATTTGAATAAATGAAGATCTATTTTTCTTTATACTATGTCCATAGTTTTGTTGTGTGAAACATTAAGCATGCAGAAATGTCATTATGGAGCATGCATCTAGTTAAAGCTAACATGTCATGCACATAGCATCTATCATGCATGTATTATGGTAAATGTTTCCTACTGATGTTCTCTCAAATCTCACCCTCTCCTACCAACAATTTAGACAGGTGAAAACATGATGTGTGCTGAAAACAAAGAAGAAAACCGTAAGAGATTAATATAATGGTGGAACAAAGACGAGAAGGTGTCTGCATTTCATTGGAACAGGTTTAGACACCCTAGTAGCCTTGTGCGGCTACATCTTTTGTAATTATTATGTACAATTCCTATTGGGAATTTATGTATTATAATCAAGTACATTGTATCAATAATATCAGTATATTTATGCTATTTCTGTGTGCCCACTGAACTGCGTGCAAGCACTCTGAAAAAGGTGAAAATAAGATAAGGGTGTGACAAGACTTTTCAAATTCTAAACTTGTGTTCTCCTCCTTAACTAGGGGTGAAGCCGCTTACCACCTCAACCAACTTTTTGTTGGTGTCATCACTCTTCTTTTCTTATGTTTTGAACTCTTGAATTATCCGGTAATTCCAGTTCCTTTTTCTATTTACTCTCTATTCTCCTCCCTTTCATGTTTCATTCTACAATCACCTTTCACATAATGGCAACTCATTCTTTCTTGAATTCAAGGAATAGGATTGTGAATTCCATACTAAAAGCTAGAGATGATATTGATGAGGCTTGTCTTTCACCTCAGGAAGTTGTTGGCCTTGGCCAAATGGTGCAACAACAAAATATGACCACTAACAAGAAATGTCATCTATCCAATTTTTTTCTAGAATATTTGCTACTAAAAGGCTACACAAAGAGTTGGTCAAACTCTTGCAACTTAATGTTGAAAGTGACAAAATTGCCCCTGAATTCCTATGTCTTGCTTGACACCGCCTTTCTCAACAGCATCTTTGGGTGGAACCATGCGACAGACCTATTCTAATGGTGTTTTCCCGACCCTGAAAGTTCCTAGAAGCAGATTAAAAATTGCTTTATTAGGTGCTAGATATATTGATTTAGGCACTGAATTGTTTGGACTTGATAACATCAACATAAGCAACAGCAGTTGATGATAGACGAAGGCTGGAACAATGCCATACATCTAAGAATGGTTGGCTTCACAAAACGTAATCGGGGCTTCATTGAGTGTGCAAATGGTTTTGTAGCTTGGAGACAAGAAAGCTCTGTTGTAAGTTGAAAGTCGCGAATTCTATCCCTTTTGTGAGCTCAGGCTCTTAGTGTATGCTTCTGTATTAAAAAAAACAAAAACCAGAGATATATAGCTTCATTGAATGTAGTGTGCCGAATTCTCATCCAGAATTTTCTTCACCTGTTCTTTCTGCAGCACTGAAGCCTTCTTCTTCTACCTTCTCTGATTGGGGTTGCCAAATTAATTGGGCCATCCATAGCGAAGAGCTCAAGAAGCTTAGGAAACCCAAGGTTTAATTTTTTTTTTTTTTTTGGATCTTCAGCTTCCCGCTATGCAGTTATGAAACAGTTTCAGTTTTTGCTGATAATTTTTGTTGGGGGTACTTTGTTGTATTCAATTGTAATTTTCACCTGATCCAAACTCCAAGAGTTACCGTGAATGTAGATTTGGTGATGACTATAATAGTGAATAAATTCAGAAAGCCAAGTGTGGATCTTGTTGTAGCTGAATATAAATGTTTACATTTCACCATGTAAGGAATGATATCTTCTTTTTTTTTAAATCATCAAATTAATTACATTCTTACAAATACTCGTCTATAATGTGTAATATAATAAGTACTGTAAAAAGTTTACTTACTGAACATTTTTTATCCTCAAATATATAAATACATAAATCAAGCAAAGACACACACACACATATATATATATATATATATTTGGATGTAGAATTGTATTATTCCACTTAGTCTTAAACACAGTAGCTAGTTAGGATGTATACTTTGGTGCTATACACAAGACTTTAATTACTTTGTCTTCCACTTATTATTTTCTTCCCTAAATTATCTCAATTGATTGCATGTATATTAAAAGGTATTTCCTCAAAGGATATTTCTAATACAAATAATAAAATAGGGTGTTTTAGAAAACCAAAGCATTTTTTTTTTTTTGCATATAACTGACTTAACTAATTTTTTTAATATCTGTAAATTGATTATTTAGTTCCTATATTTAGGATTGGGTAGAGTAATTTTTTTACCAACAAAAAGTTTAACTCAAGTTTCAGCGTTTTGTATTAAAAAACTAAAGTTTTTTTTTGGTCAACTAAAAATAAACTAAAGTTAAGAAAGCTTTCTCTGAATTTATACTGGTTTAATTTGATTTGATTTGAATTAATTGATGTGCAATAGGGTTTAGAAAATCAGTTTGCTCAAAAAAATCTTTAAAAAAAAAAAAGATAAAGATCTAAATGAAAAGTTGTATATTTTAGAAAGTGAGGCTTGAGAGAACAATACAATTACATAGCACTAGAATAGAAATAGATAATGTGATTCCCTTTGAAGTTTATGATTATCAAATCTTATGCAATATTCTGTACCTAACCTATATAGCTTTTGTGAATGCGGATGCCACTTTCCACAAAGAAAATTTGAGAATAATTGTGGAGCACAAACCAACAAAGCTTCACTTAGTGCCACTTGCCTTCTTCACATCCTTTTACTTTATGGCATGAATGGACCCTATGCTTTTCTCACTCACTAAAATCACTTGCTTCCTTTTTTTTTATTTTTGGTCAACACTTGCTTCCTTCAATCTACGGAATTTGTTTTTGGAAAAAGAAGGGAAAATTCTGAATTGATAATTTTATTGGCGAGAAGAACATAAATACTGGTGCTTTGTTTGTACAAATTTTGTTGAGTACTAGTACTCTTTTAGATAAAATTTTTAATACCGGAGTTTTCCTCAATTTTCTTTTTTTCCCCCTTTTGGACTAAAAAATTCTTAAAATGATCTATGTAAGGGAATAATTAATTCAAAGGACAATAATCAAAATTAATTTTTATTATTCCTCTAATCCTAAATACAAGACCTAGTTTGAAGGTAAATTTTGATTCTAAAAGTAAGACTTTTATCAATCTATCTTTTATATTTATCATTTTTCTCTAAATTAATTTGTCTATTAAACTGATATATAATATAATATTGTGCGGAAGTATTTTCGAGATATTATATTATATATACTGAAATTAAGTAATTTATTTAACCCCTTAATCTCATTAAATAAGATAAATAAATAATACATTAAGAACTAGAGTACTAAAGATCATAGTTATTTTTATTAATGTTTTCTAAGTTATTCTACTTGGCCTGAAATGTTTTAGAAGTTTTATTTTTGTTCATTAAATTAGATAAATAGATAATACATTAAGAACTTGAGGATTACTAAAGATCATAGTTATTATTAAAGTTTTCCAAGTTATTCTACTTGGTCTGAAATATTTTAGAAGTTTTATTTTCGTTTTTGCCAGAATTTTAGGAGTCATTACTTGCGCTTAGTTTTAACTAATGCTTTCTAAATCAGTTTAATAGTCAATATGTTTACGTCTTTAGTTAATACCATTATTTTTTTTAGTGAATACTTTTACAAATTTAATTAATACCATTACTCATCATTTAGTTAATATCATTATATTTGTCAATACGTTTTCTTTTTATCTTTTTAATCAATATGTTTACGCTTTTAGTCAATACCATTACTCATTTAGTCAATACCATTTTGTTAGTCAATACATTTTTTTGACTTTTTTAGCCAATACGTTTACGCCTTTAGTTAATATTATTACTCATTTAGTTAATACTATTACACCTTTAATCAATATCATTACTCATTTAATCAATACCATTATACCTTTAGTTAATATGTTTACATACTTTTAGTTAATATCATTATTGATTTAGTTAATACCTTTATGGCTCTAATCAATACCAACGCCTTTAGTCATTTCCAATACTCATTTAGTCAAATATCATTACGCCTTTATTTGTACTCCTCCGATCCTTAATATTAGGCATATTTATCTATTTGATTAGATTAAGAAAGTTCATAAATTAACTAATACTCCTTCCGGTCCTAAATATAGGACATAGTTTGTAGTGCAATTTGCACTACAAACTATGTCCTATATTTAGGACCGGAGGTAGTATGACATCTATTGTCTAGAACACTCTATTCATCTCCATTAATTCTCTCATTCCCTCTTCTCATTGATTATTGTTGAGGAAACTTTAATGGGGATAAATTAAGAAAAGATTAACAAATATAAAAACCATGTGTTATATTTAAGATTAAGAGCAACTTTTCAAATATGTCTTATATTAAAGACTGAAAAAATATTATATATACACACACATATCAAAGAGGCTTGGTGACCATTTGGTGAACCAAGGTGGGGCGGGTTCAAATCCCACATTTACCACCTTGGCTCCACATTTTGTTTTTTGAAAAAAATTAATTCCCTCCTCGAAAAACAACCACCGGTGCCAGAGCTCTGGCAATCAGGCGGCGAGGGTGCTCTTTTCTTTTTATTTTAAAATATTGAGGAGTATTATTGTAAAATGACTAACACTTTAAAATCCTAAATTGATATTTTGTCACCTTTATGTCATTTTCATATCTTAACAGATTTTTTGGGTTTTATAAATTCAAATGCTACTCCCTTCGATCCTAAATATATGACAAAATTAACATTTTTGGAGAGATTAAGGAAAGTAATTAAATTACTTTAGAGTATTAATATTTTTATTTTTTTCTCTAAATTAATTATTTTGACTAATAAACTGATATATAATCTGAGGACATATAACATATAATATAATTAAGTAACTTATTTAACTTCATTAATCTATTTTAAAAAAATCAACTTTATCTTATAATTAGGACGGAAGATAATATTTTATTGGAATTTTCCCTAAAAAATATGCCTCTTTTTCCAAATAATGTAAATTCTTGTAGAAGAGGACACATAGGAGAATCTGCCTCAATTGATGGATGATCCTTGGGCCTTTGAGCTAACATACGCCGAATTGTAAAGAGTGTATGGAGCCCATCATTCATGTGGTGAGGTTCGGACCCATGACCAGTGGCCCAATCTCAATATATTCATTACCATTCATTAACTGCTATGTAAAAGAAAATCGGCCGAAACTGATTGATTGCTGTTTGAATAATAAAAAAACACATGTTTTTAAACTTAATATTATTGAATTTCTTGTAGCCAAAGGTGGTTAGGTCTAGTGGAAGAGGATAATTCCACATAATGTGAAGAATCAATGTTCGAATCCCCGCCGGAGAAGTGCCCGCTTTTAATACCCAATAGTGCCTCAAATAGGAGGATATCTATGCTTAGCAAAAAATAATTGAATTTCTTCTTGACCAAAAAAAAAAAAAATTTCTCAAAAAATTTCCTATGTGCAATGTATACATTTAAAAAAGCTGACAACCCAACATCTAAAAGCCTTTAATGAAGCCTTTATTTATAATTGCTTGATAGTATTTTGTTAGTTTTATTTCAAAATAAAAACATAAAATCAGGTAAAAACGAAAAATATTATTTATTATTTATGAACTTATATTTATATATCAGTTAATAATATGTTTCACTTTACGACACTTGTCTTTTTTGTTTTTTTAAAAAAGAAAAGTATAAACAATGATAAATGGTCGTGTAAACATTAGCTTTCTTTCTTAGCTTTTTAAATAATTAAGTAGTTCAATTTTTTTAGTATGAGATAGTCAATATCATTATATTAAATATTTTAAAAGTATAGATAACAAAAATTTATGAAATATCCATTCATATTTTCAATCGTATTGGATAATCAATATATATAAATATATACACATATACATATTTTAAACTAATTCTATCTTGTGCTTGCTATATGATTTTAGGTATAACTTTCCTATTTTCAGTAAATAGTTATTTTTCTTTGTAATATAAAATGGGAAAAATCCATCTACAGGTACCTGTACTTTCACCCAATTTTTAATTTGGTATCTGTGTGTGTTTTTCTTTTAATTAAATCATTAATTTTCCTCTGTTAACACATTAGTTCTTGCAACTTTGTTCTATTAACACTATTAGCCTATGTACAGTAGTTAACCAAACTAATAAAACAAAATTAAAGCATTGAATTAAGAGAGAAAAACACACCATTATGTAATTAAAAGTTGAAAAAAAAAAAGAATAGTTACCATTTTCTCAATAAAATATTATTAGAGTGATTCTTTTTCATCAAAAGGATTTTCATCAACATTATATATATATATATATATATATATATATATTAACAATTACATTAAGCTAGAATTCTAGTCTCATCATGAATGGCTCACGACTAGCCACGTCTGGTTTTGAAGAAGAGAAGTTTCATATATTTCCAAGTAAGTCTTATTTTGTTCCTATTCATGTTCATTATTTCGTATTTATTATTAATAACTTGATATAATACAATCAAGCTGCGCACAATAATGACCTTGATCAAAGCTTACAATGTTTCAGTTCCTTCCGTACAAGATATATTATGATCTATATATATACTATAATAACCTGGTATATTATAATAAACCTGCGCACAATATTTGCTGTCCCGTTATGATTTAGAAGACTTACAATCCAGAGTACATTATGAGCGAAATCAACCTAAGCTTTACCTCAGAAGTCAGAACACATTCAATATTAATGATACATGGAAGAGACGTCTTTTTTGAGCGAAATCAAAAAAGACTTCGGAAGTTAGTATTTGATAAATCCGTAAAAGGAACCATCCAAAGATACATGAAATGGCAAGACCAGAAAAAAGGCAGAGTTGTATTCTGCTAGGAGTTCCTCAGCCCAAACGATAAGTTTCAAATTTGAATATGATTTTAGAAAGGGTTTTTCCAAGCATGAATAGTTTAATCTGTTACTGTGGTGGTCAGGGAGTGAAAAGTATAGAACTCCCACTTAGCTACTAAGAATTGTTTGTGTCGGAGTAAAGTATTGAATCCGTGTCCAGCTGTACCTGAATTATCACCATATATTGCCCATATATTTAAACTGACTAGTATGATAATCGTAATTGACATTGGTTACTAATCGCCTTACAACATGGTTAAACATTTGAGTATAGCATTGAGCAGGTATTCGAGTATGGTAGAAGATATTGATCGTTGTAACATCTCAATTTTTAATCCTATTATTTAAGCATTAATAGGAAGTGATTTATTAAATAATTTGAGGTTTAGAGTAGATCAAATGTATTATTTGTGATCTAGAAACAAAAAATTAAGAAAATAATTAAATATGATTAAAATGTAAATTTCGTAATATTTATTAATATCGAGTTGAGTTTATTGGAATTACCATATAATTATTTGAGCAGAGTGTTTAACCAAAGTGAGCTAAATTTTAATTAATGGCACAATACCAAATTATAATTTTAGAAAAAAAAAAGAAAGAAAGAAAGAGAAATCTTTATAAAGTTTTAGAGAATTGAATAAGTTATTAAAAAAAAATACTTTTCATTAAGTGATTATATTTAAAGATATGTTATAAAAAATTCATTTGAACGAAATATATAGGTAAAGCATAATTATTGGACTTTTGGAGAATATTGGCAAATGTTGGTTAATTTAGAAAGAGTTTAGAGATATGGAATTAAGAGTAATTAAACAAGGAAAAGGTTGAGAGAAGTAAAAAGGAAAAAAGAATTTAAAAATTAATAAAAAAGTATTTTTTTTTTATCCGTAAAGCTAATCACTACAAAAAAAATATGATTTTGTAGTGGTTAAAAATGGTTATTAGTAGTGGTTTTAACCACTACAAACAACATTAGTAGCCGTTTATAAAACCGCTACTAAATCATATGTTGCAAGCGGATTTGTAACGGTTATTTAAAACTGCTGTTCAAGTAAAATAATCGCTACTTTCTTTGTAGCAGTTTAATCTCACCGCTACAACATCGTCATAAGAAATAATCATTTTCTGGGATATTTGTAGCAGTTATATAACCACTACAAATATCGAAAAGCGAAATATTCAAGGAGGGAAATGAAAAATAAAAATTTTGCCCATTTTGTAGTAGTTCATGAACCGCTACTAATATGAATTTCCTTTAATTAGTAGCAGTTATATGATTGCTACTAATTTCATTCAAATTCAAAATTCAAAATTCACGCAAGAAAATTAATTTCTATTTGAAAAAGGCGCGCTAATTAATAGCGGTTTCGTAACCGCTACAAAAATTAAGTAAATTTTAAAAAAAATACAATCATTTGTTTCATTTTTTTTATATTAAATTAAATAGTTTATTTTTTTTAGTAGTTTAGCTTATTTAATTAGCTTATTATTCAATAGTTTAGCTCATTTATAAATTAAAAGGAATAATTTAATTTAGTTGGATAAGTATAAAGATTGTATTGATAATATTATTGAGGATACGTAGGTAACAAAGAACTATTATGTTGTCTACTATAATGTGATATTGTATGAAAAATAGGTGAAAATGAGATAAAGGTCTAAAATATATGCAAAAAAAAATTGTCAGAATAAATTTTATGCGAAGGAAAGAAGTATTGAAATAAAAAATTTAAAAACTTGTTACCATATTTGATCTCATTGTTAAGCTCATCAACTCATACAAAAAAAATTGTAAATGAGAGAAAATGAAAGAGAGGTAAGGCAAAAAGAAATAGGGGAGTGTTTGAAATGAGATGTGGTGTGGGTAATTATAGGAATCCGCGTAGCATTTGTAGCAGTTTTTAATTAGTAGCTGTTATTTTTATTTTTGTAGTGATTTAAAAACCACTACACATATTATTTTTTAATTTTTAAATATTTTTTTAATAATTTTTTAAAGACAAAAACATAATTTGAATTTAATCACTCATCCTCGTCATCCCTAAAAAAATTGTGTAGAAAAATTGTTGTTAGTGATGTATTATTTTGTTTAAAAAATTTAATTTAAATGATGTGAACTTAAAAAAAGCACCGCAGTAAAGGTAAATTGTCGTCACCTTCAGGGAAGAAGTTTTCAAAATTGGCGGGCTGAAATGGCTCACTCTTGTAGGTGATGTTATCGCCTTCACCCATATCGTAAAGGTTTCATGGCTTTAAATGAACGACCATAAGCGAATCCCTGTGCCTTTCATCCTTGACATAATAAACTTGTTGTGCCTCTGAAGCAAGAATATACGGCTCATTATCTTGAGAAATACCAGTATGAATTGGCCGTGAGAAATTGATTGATTTGATCCTTAAGTTGTCAGTCGTCAGTCCCCGAGAAGTAGTAGTATTTGCCCACAAATACTTGAACAATGTAATAGTGAAGCGACCTTGATAATTAAGTTCGACTACATCAAGAAGCTTTCCATAGTAAGGGACCCCTCCTAACTGCATGTTGGCGTCACTGCTGCTTGTATAACTCCTTATCCCAAATGTGCCATAAACACTCAAATTTTGAGTTTGCAATCTTTAATCCTGTAAAATCGTGCAAAACTTGAAACCATTGACATTGTATGCTGTAAACCTTTTTGCATGATCAAGAGGGCCGATTATGAGAGCTCTGAAATTTGGTGAGTATGGGTTGTGGTCATTTAGTATTCCATGCGCAAACCAACTCGGGAATTCTCTGTGGACCTTTTTGTCAACTTCTGAAGATGTTTGTATACGGATCCTAAGTTGACGCTTAACATGACTTCTGAATTTCCTGCAATTAATCATGGAAAGGTGATAGTGAAATGAAAATGAAAAATGTTACGAAAGATATAGAATAACATGTGAGTGTACAATTCTTACTGTATGAAGGTTCAACTTGAGTGCAATTAATCAAGACATGTCTATGTGCTTGCAATTTCTCAGTTGCCGTTATTTTAAAGTTCTCAGTTCCTCCAACTGGTTTACCAACATGAGGAATAAATTCTCCTGATGTTGGCATAGGTTCAGAACAATCGTTAACACGAGGTGGGCGGTTGAAGCCGTCTCAAGGTCATCAAAGTACCTTGAACAAAAATATAGTACCTCATCCCCTATATAGCCTTCAGCTATAGAACCTTTTGGCCACGCCTTATTCCTTACGTAAGATCGGTTTAGGGACCTCGGGCTCCTTCCCCCTATCTTGTCTTGAAGCCATATTAACTATAAAAATTAAAAAAAACATTTTAGTCACATGTATATGTAAAAATAAAATAAAAATAAAATACGTATTGTCCGTACTCAAGTACAAATAATGAGAAATGCTGTAGTGAAAACTCTTCGACAGACGTCTGAACGCTCAAATCTAAAAGAAAACACTCAAAGAAACTTGAGGAAACAAAATGACCAAATAGGAAAATGAAGGGGGCGGTGGCTTTATATACTGGCGGATTTTGTAGCGGTTCTTGAAATAACCGCTACAAAGAAGCTAGGACAGCTAAACTTTGTAGTGGTTCTATAATAACCGCTACAAAATATAAAGACCTTTGAAGTTCTGTAGCGGTTATGGTACAAAACTACTACAAATTTCAAGACCTCTGAAATTCTGTAGCAGTTATAGCTTTATAACTACTAAAAATAGGCGACATTTGGAATTTTGTAGTGGTTTAATTGGTAAAACCGCTACACTATTAGCGCATTTTGGTCACGCCAAGTGGCAGGAACTTTATAGCGGTTTTTATTATGTAACCACTATAATTTAACCGCTACAATTTTTGGCGAGAAATACACGCCATATTTGTAGCGGGTTTTTTCTACTTAACCGCTATAAAAAATGTTGTCAATCTGTCATGCTAGTTGGCGCGTAGCTTGCCGCTACAAGTTTGTAGCGGTTTCAGTTGTAACCGCTACAAATTTTAATATTTGTAGTGGTTAATTATAACCGCTACAATTTCACCGCTACAAAATACCTTTTTTTTTTTGTAGTGAATGTTCGAATTCCCACCGGAATAAATGCCCACTTTTAGTCATTTAGTTCCTGACAATGCCTCAAATAGGATTGCCTTCGTTAGAAGAATAACTATGCTTACATTTATATATAAGAACATAAGTTGTTAGTTTTATTTCAAACTAAGAACATAAAATAAGGTAAAAACGAATAATATTATTTAGTATCTATGAACTTATATTTATATATCAATTAATAATATGTTTCAATTTACATATTAGGATATGGGGAAATCCTATTTAAATACCATTTCAATTGTCAAAATCCACAAAAGTCTCTTATAACTTGAAAAAGACAGATAGGTGTTCAAGGACCAATCTGGGTTACTAATGTTTAATTCAAAAGACCAAGATGTCCTTCAACTCATTTATTCTCACACTCACGAGGAACCAAGACCAAGACCAAATGCTCTGTACTCTCTCCCTCCCTTCCATGCCTAAGCTTCTTTTCCCCTGCAAATGCAAACCCATACCCAAACTCAGAACCACAGCCCTTCATTGCTTCTCTGGCATGCTTCTATTTCTCCTTCTCCTTCTCCTTTTGTTCTTCTTCTTACTACTATTAATCTTGCATCTACCCCTTTTCTCCGCTAGACTAGGTTTATCAATACCCTCACATTTAGTGGTAGACTCGTTGTCGTCCCTAAATCGGGAAGCGTAGGTGAAAGCCAGCACCACGTCGGACATTTGCTGGTGGGGGGAGTATAGTATTTCTTGTTAATGAAGCTCAATGTCTTATTCTGTGTAACATTTTTTACTCTTTAAATCCTGGGTTTATTGAGGAAGTTTCAGTTTTGGGCATTTATTTGGACTTTTGAAGCACAAAAAACATGGGTACTAAATTACTGTTGTCCACCGATGGAATGGTCAGACTCGAGAATCTAATATAGAATTGTTACTTGTTTTATGATTTTTTCCTTCCTTATACAGAAGTAGAGATTTGAAAGAGCAGGATAATACTTTATAAATGCAGTTTATAGCCTTTGAGTTTAGGGAGTTTTCTAGTCAAAAGTATCATATTTTGTAAGTAAAATTAGTTAACCACGAACATGTATCTAAGTGGTCATAATTGAATATATTGCACTTTGATTACATTTTTCCAAACACATTGAGATTGCTTTTATGCTGTTTCAAAATTATCTAATTGAAATGAGTTTTGGCATCTTAAATTCACAAATTGTAGCAAAAAAGGGTGGCCACTAGCAGGTTCAATAATGGGAATGACAATGTTTTTAATGGTTTTGACGAGAATGGTAATGGGAATGACAAATTAGTCTAACCAAACATTATGTGTGGATTGTCCAAATAGGGTGGCTTCTGATAGGTTCAATAATAGGAATGACAAGGTTTATAATGATTTTGACAAGAATGGTAATGTGAATGACAAATTAGTCTAACCAAACATTATGTGTGGATTGGCCAAAAGGGGTGGCCTATGACAAGTTCAATAATGTGAATGACAAGGTTTTTAATGGTTTTGCCTATAATGGTAATGGGAATGACAAATTAGTCTAACTAAGCATTATGTGTGGATTGGCGAAAAGGGGTGGCCTCTAACAAGTTCAATAATGGGAATGATAAAGTTTTTAATGGTTTTAATGAGAATGTTAATGGGAATGATAACTTAATAGTTTCAAACATTATGTGGGCAAGTGTTTGCCCCAAGGAGGGGGGACACTGACAAATTCACTAATGGAATTAACAAAGTTTGTAATGGTTTTAACGAGAATGGTAATAGGAATGACAACTTAATAGTTCCAAACATTATGTGGGCAAGCGTTTGCCCCAAGGAGGGGGGATGCTGACAAATTCACTAATGAAATAACAAAGTTTGTAATGGTTTTGTCGAGAATGGTAATGGGAATGACAAATTTCATAATGGTTACAAACATTATGTGGGCAAGTATTTGGCCAGAAGGGGGACGCTGAGAAATTCACTAATAGAATTAACAAAGTTTGTAATGTGTTTGACAATAATGGTAATGGGAATGACAACTTAATAGTTCCAAACATTATGTGGGCAAGTGTTTGCCCAGAGGGTGGGACACTGAAAAATTTACTAATGGAATTAACAAAGTTTGTAATGGTTTTGACGAGAATGATAATGGAAATGACAACTTAATAATTCTAAACATTATGTGGTCAAGTTTTTCCCAGAAGGGGGGACATTGACAAATTCACTAATGGAATTAACAAAGTTTGTAATGGTTTTGACAAGAATGGTAATGGGAATGACAAGTTTCATAATGGTTCTAAATATTATGTGGGCAAGTGTTTGCCTAGAAGAGGGGGACGCTGACAAATTCACTAATGAAAATGACAGTTTATAATGGTTTTGACGAGAATGGTAATGAAAATGATAAGTTTCATAATGGTAATGACAAGTTCTGATGACATTGACAAAAACCACCAATGTTTATCACATCAACTACCAAGTAAAGGGTTCGAATGACAATTTAACATTACTCATTCGACCTACACCCAATGCATACAAGCCATGAACTCAGAAGAAGGTGTTCCTTCAACTATAATTAAATGGTTTTAAGTTGTCACAATTAATAACTGTTTCAATGGAAATGACAAGTTCAGTAATGGAATTTACAAAACACCAGATTCTTATTGACATCACCTACCAAAAGCATTGTCAACAAAAAATTTAACATTACTCATTCTACCTACACCCAATGCATAGAAGTCATTAACAAAAAAGAATGTGTTTCTTCATGTGTACTTTAATTACATCAATTGTCACCATTAACAACAGTCTCAATGGAAATGATAAGTACAGAAATAGAATTTACAAAACACCAGATTCTTACTGACAGCAACTACCAAATGCATTGTCCAATAAAAAGTGAACATTACGATTTCTACCAGCACCTAATGTTTTCTTGTCATTCCCATAGCCTTTTCCTTTACCTTATATGCTTGCTTATATGTTAATTGCACTCTATAATCTCTAGCCAAACTCTTCCTTATTTCATTTGGACACTTGTATGTGTACTCAAATTTGTGCACAATACTGAACTTGTGCAACACCTTATTGAAATCATCTGCATGTGCAAACATTTGATTTAGTCCTACCAACAAATCCATCCACTTCTTATAGTTTATCTCTGGCATCGGTGTTGGTGCACTCTCAACTACACATGGAAGGCTAAGAAGAGGTATTGCATTACACTCATTTTGTATAAATTCATCATTCATTCCATAACACACAGCATCATCAATGTACGACATTTGCTCCACAATTTCCAATAATTGATCAACCCTGCATGGATATTAACAAGTGTTGTAAACACATATTACCAAAAACACTATAGCAAATAACCTTTTATGTAACAAAAAAAATGACACTTGCCTTTTTGTATCATCCATGGCCCTTCCTTCATTATCACTTCCTTTACATGCTACATATACATGTGCACTAGTATCATTATAATGAAATAGATTTTTCATTTCAGAATCATCGATCATATCTACTAATATCTTTTCATCAAAGCTTAAAGTGTATTTAATGTTGCACCTATGCCCATCTACACCAAACCATTCTCCTATTATTACTCTCAATTCTTCATTTGTCATCCCTTCCTTCATTGATTTTACCCTCATATTCCCACCACTATATTTAACTCTACCTTCAACTTTACTTACAAACTCCCCCCCCCCAACGTGGAAAAAACATATAAGTGACTTTGACAAAGGTGTTGCTTGAATATTTGATGTCATCTTGCATGACAACCTACAAGAAAAAAATCAGATTTCATGACATTGTCAGTCTCATACCAATAAAAATTCATCACTAAAAAAATTCCCCACAACACACCTTCTTAGACCATTAACTACTTCATCAATATATTTGATAATATCACTTTATTCCCAATTAATAACAAAGTTAAGCCTTTACTAAGTATTTAACCTCCAACTCCAGACCTATGTCATGACAGCATATATTTCTCAACGATTTTACTAACTTACCGCTGCTTTTAACAGAATCCGTTTTGGGATTCACAACAATAGTAAAGGTGTTGACAAAGTCTGTAATGGATTTGATAAGAATCACTAACTTATAACAACATGTGCCAAAAGATTTAGCAACAGTTTTTCCTTGTCATCAATTAAGTTATGCGAGTTATTGCCTAACAAAATGAGTTATTGCCTTCACTACTATTGTTAACGCTAATGACAAATTTAGTAATGGTAATGAAAAATCCTGTAATAGCATTGACAACAAACCAGATATGGTAATGATAGCAACTACCATGTACGTACAACTATGCTTATGACATCTTCATTACAGATTATTCATTCCACTTACATCTACTCAACGGTCAGTAATCACATCAATTCAATGCTACCTATTTCAAATCATTAACCTCTTCATTATGCTCCCTCTCACAGCTAATAAGACGCAAGACATACATAACCCATACCACACCGTCGATGTCGCGGTAGTTACGTAAAGTTTGAAACTTTAATCCCACTAAACCTATAAACCCACTTACCCATAACCAAAACTGCCATAAATAACCTATGATCGCAGCACCATAGTCATTTCATAGCTCTCATTCATAGCCCCAAACAAGTTATCTTCCATACACCACGTGACTGCCCATCTATTTACTGTTTATGCACCCTCAGACCCACCGAACAACACCCAATACCCACCAACATGAACAATAACGATAAGATGGTTATGGTCCGATTCATCTAAAAAAGATTATGTTTCTCAGAAAATTACTTACACTTGTCCGATTCAACCTTGATCGACGCCTCATTCTTCACCTTCACCATTGCTCTACGAACATCACCTTCGACTGTGTTTTTTTTATGTAGCCTTTTTCCACAACAGGCACCTCATATGTGAGACAAATTTTATAAGGGGTATTTTGGTCTTTAGCCTTAAACTTCAGTAACCCAGATTGGTCCTTGAACACCTATATGTCTTTTTCAAGTTATAAGAGACTTTTGTGGGTATTGACAATTGAAATGGTATTTATATGGGATTTTCCCTTAGGATATTCACTTATCTTTTTTTTTTTAAAAAAAAAAGTATAAACAATGATAAATGGTATTGTAAACATTAGCTTTCTTTTTCTTTTTTTCCAAAGAATAAAGTAGTTCAATTTTTTTGTATGACATAGTCAATATCATTTATATTAAATATTTTAAAAATATAGGTAACAGAAATTTATGAAATATCCATTCATATTTTCAATCGTATTAGATATTCAAGATACATATGGATGTGTGTGTATTAAACTAATACTATATTGTGCTTGCTACATGATTTTAGGGATACTTTTTTCCTTTTTTAATTAAGTAGCTAGTTATTTTTCATTGTAATATAAAATAGGGAAATCCATCTATAGGGAAATATACTTTCACCCAATTTTTAATTTGGCATCTGTGTGTGTTTTTTCTTTTAATTAAATAATTAATTTTCCACTGTTAACACATTAATTCTCGCAACTTTGTTCTATTAATACTGTTAGCCCATGTACAGGAGTTAATCATACTAATAAAGCAAAATTAAAGCATCTAATTAAGAGAGAAAAACACATTGTTATGGAATTAAAAGTTGAAAAAAAAGAATAGTTACCATTTTCTCAATGAAATATTATTAGAGTGATTCTTTCTCATCAAAAGGATTTTCATCAACATTATATATACAACTACATTAAACTAGAATTCTAGTCTCATCATGAATGGCTGGTTGTCACAGCCACAACGCGACTGACCACGTCTGGCTTTGAAGAAGAGACTTTTCATATATTTCCAAGCAAGTCTTATTTTGTTACTGTTCATGTTCATGTGTTTCGTATTTATTATTAATAACTTGATATATTACAATCAGCCTGCGCACTATAATGACCTTGATCAATGCTTACAATGTTTCAGTTCCTTCAGCATAAGATATATTATGATCTATATACTATAATAACTTGGTATATTATAATCAATCAACGCACAATATTTGCTGTGTCGTTATGATTTAGAAGACTTACAATCCAGAGTACATTATGAGCGAAATCAACCTAAGCTTTACCTCAGAAGTCAAAACACCTTCAATATTAATGATACATGGAAGAGATGGGCTTGAGTGATTAATCCTTTTGGTAATGAGACATTTTGCAAGTCAAATTTCTTGAACTGCAATAAAGGGTAGTGCCCTAACAACAAAACAAGTAAAATGTCAATATGCATTTTCAACTACATAAGAAAATCGGATGGGAATAGGAAAGAAAAATATAACACTGTTCAAGACGATAACGAGGAATACAGAGATAAAGTGTGTTAGAAGTCAAGAATGATGTCTGCCACCGAAAAAGAATTGATGAAAATGTACAGGATTAGGAATGGTTTCAGATTACGTTAATTGTATATAAATATGTAGTTGTACATTTCATAAATTGAGAATGAAATTTGCTTATTAACATGGTACCAGAGCCTTGTTAAGATATTCCCTTCTGACTTCATTTTGTTTTCCGGTGACCTCCATTTTTTCCGGTGATAAGCTTGTTTTAGCCCTTCAGATCTCCCTTCTTCGGTGTGTCTTCTTGAAACACGCGCCCCTCCACCCTATTCCTTGACCACCGATCGGCCTAACCCTGAAACGGCATTCGAAGACGACGGCGCGTGTGGCCTCACGCGCCTCCACAACCTCCGCTGCCTGAACCACGCACCGGCGCGTGGGGTGCTTTCCAGCACTTTCTAGGTGTTTTCTGATCGTCTTCTCCAACCCGTTCCATCTCTGGTGGCTATGTCATCTAATTTTCACTTTGGATCTTCAGGTATATCTTCGTATTTATTTCCGTTGTGATACCTTTTGAGCTTTGTTTTTGTTGGGTGTTTTCCCATTCCGTGGTGCTGTGACTTTTGGGGCCTTGACTTCTATTTTGTGATTGTGTGCCTATTGGACTCCTGTGGCTAATCTCTGATTGAGTATTACTTTTATACTCTCTGATTCCTTTGATTTAATAATTTGTGCTCATTTGATTTCGGCATTTATTTTCTCAAACGATGTAACACCCCAAATTTTATTCTCCAAAAATATATTATAAATTAATTGAGAAATTCAATATAATGGTGAATATTTATGAAATTTGAATCTTGTGAATTTTGAAATATTCATATTCATAAGGAAATGGCCAAATTAATTCAAAAATTGAATTAAATTACAAAGGGGATAGCAAAATCATAATTTTGCCATTTTAGCCCAAGATTAATTATTTTCCAATTAATATGAGTTAACTCCAATTAATCAAGGAAAATAAAAGAAAATGCATAATGTGATTATTCTTGGTGGAATAAATCAAGAATTGTGAAATTAAGGGGGATTATACATAATTCAATTATGTGATTATGGAATGAGTGACAAATAATTTTTCCTTCCCTTCCCCTCATAATTTTCATCCAACAGATGAAATTAAGAGGGAAATTGTAAATTCAAGAAGCAAGATGAAGGTGATGTTGACAAAACTACATGCACAACTCAATGATGGCAAAGTTGGAGTGCACACAAAAGGGGAGTATGGTGATTGCATGAAGAGAAGCTTGAGTGTTGGAGTGGAGTACTTGGGTGGTTGGAAGAGGACACATGATTACATAAAAGGAGTGTAAGGATGGACATAATGAAAGAAGCATGGGTTGTTGGAGCAAAAGGGGGGAGAGGACGTCTTTTTTTTAGGAGCAAGCAAGGGAAGACAATTATTCAAGTAATGGCCAAGTCAATGAAGAAATTATGAAGAAGAGAAGAGTGTGACAAGTGTCACATTAGAAGCCCTTGATCAAATCAATGGCTAAGATGAAAGATGACAAGATTAGTACATATTTTCCTTTCCTCCTTCATGCACCTCAAGCATAAGCCATAGAGAAAAGAGAAAAAAAGTGAGTTTGTTGGGCTCTTGAAGCTAAAGAGAGAGAGGAAGAAAAATCAAGGTAAGAGCTTATGTTCCAAGGTGATTTAAGCTTCTTATTTTGTGTAGTTCATTCTCTAATCTCTTATTCTTCATGGAAATCATGGATTAGCAAGCTAATCTTCAAGGTTGAGAAGAGAGATAGGACATCCTAGAGAGAGAGACATCAAAGATCAAGAGGTAATCTCTAAAATCTCAACTTCTTAGTGTATTGAAGTTGTTGTTGGTGATTATTGTTTGGTTTTGTGATTTTTGGGTTGAGTTGTAAAATTAGAAAAGGCATAACCCTAAGGGGTTATGCTGCCCAAAATCCTTTAAATCATGATTATGAAGTGTTTAAATGAGTTAATCAAGGATTACAAGTGAAAAAGTACAAGTTTTGGAAACTAGAACACAAAACCTCATTTTTCCATTTTTTTCCTGATATTTTGGCTAGAACCAGAACTGGTAGTAGGAGTTGGATTTTCATGAAATAAATGGTTCCATTGGACTCAGTGGGCAAAAATGGGTGGGGTTACAGTTGGGCACTTTTTCGGTAGAGGCCGAAAAAGCATAGTTACGAAAACGCCACTGAAATCTCTAAATAGGGGTTGTCAAGGGTATTTTCGTAATTTGACCATGAATTTGGTGATTTCGAGCCCGGAAATGGATTCCTTGAGCGAAAATAAGTCAGAATAGCCTTAGTCAAAATTTTGGGAAAACATGCCATCGGGCCGGGCAGGGTTCCCGGGGGCATTTTTGTAAATTTTCACCATAGACTAATATAACCACAATAAACACTATGGAATAGAGTAAAATGATACTTAGATAGGTTATGACCTATTTCTGGTACATTTAATATTTTAGGACCGAGTCGGACACCGGGACAGCACGCGTTACGAGACACTATTAAATAGGGGATATCAAAGCTTTGAGGTAGGGACATTATCCTTCATACACTATGCCATAAGTTATGTGATTGTGTGGATGCCATTGTTTTGTAAATGCGCTTTATTAATTAACATGATTTGCCTAGAGAGGGGCAGTTAGTGCCATAGGTGCACTTACACTGGGAGTTGGCAGAAGTCCAACCGGTGTAGATTGTGGGGTTGGGCCCTACTCATGTATACATGACGATGATGTGTTTATATTGTTCATTAATTTGTGCATACCTTGGCGCATGTCATATTTACTTTTCGCATTTTATATGAACGATATTATGTCTCTACGGGGATTCTTCGGAATCTCACCCTATTTTTAAATAAACACCTCAGCGGGTACCAGTAGGCCAAAGGGCAAAGACATTGATGCCGATAAGTGAGTGGCACGTGTCTCGAGGTGAGGATATGAATGTGGTTATGCCTTAGTCGATGCCTTAATATTTTGGATAATTTGTAAATATTAAAACTTTCGCTGTATTTTCTGTTTTCATTGACGAACAATATTGGAATCATAAACGAACGACATTAGGATTGTAAGTGAATATTTTTATCAGTATAATTGTACTTTTCTGTGTGCCCATTGAATTTTGTCTTTATTACTCTTCGATTATCAAAATGGAAACGGGTGTTGACATTTTTGGTATCAGAGCTAATAAGCGGTTCTGGCATTATCAAAAATGTATACTGATAAGATTTTGTTTACATGGCGACAGGATATCATGGACAAACCAAGAGGACCGATGATAGACTATTTCGGTACTGGCGGTACAAAGCTACGATATACGGCACGAAAGAGTATGCCAATGCTACCTGTCCACATACCACAGCCGAGGCCGGAGACTCCACCTAGATCGGAGGTTGGAGAGTCAGGGCATCCACTAGGATATGACCAAGAGGAGGATCCCATCGAGATGGATCCGAGTGAGGGCATCTCAAGGATAGAGGTAGTTCATGTCCCGTACAATATGCAGCCAAACGAGGAGCTAACTGATTTCTTGTGGGTCAAGCTGAGGTGGGCGAGACGAGTGTGGCCTGACTCGGAGGATTACTACTTGTATTATTTGGATTCCGTTGAGATGCTATACAACCAACAACGTCTACTGGGTCTCAACTTACCCGACCCGACCTGACCTGGATTCGCACCACTATGAGCTTCTTTCCGGATACCACTTTTTGGACCGGAAGAAGATCAGCATCGTTGAGGCGGGACCCAACAACAACTTTCCTGTATTTCTGGATTACATCGACACGTACACCAGGGAGTGCCTGGACTGAGAGTAGTGATGTGGGACCGACCCATATGTTGTGTGACCGGGAGGTACCGGCACATATTTTGGGGCTAGGGTACAGAGGAACTTATAAATTAATATTTTGGCTATGTATCGAACAATATGTCATGTACAGTAGTATTTAGGACATGTGATGTTTCCCTTTCTCTGTACTACTATGAATAGTTATGTATGCTGTATGACATATTTGGACCCTGATATTTTTATGAAATGACAACAATGCCCTTGTTTGTGTATCACAATTTACTCTTCTTTAAATTTTGTGTAGAGTGAATTACGGAAATGATACAACCCGAGGAAGGTGGTAGGGGCCACGGTAGAGGCTGAGGTAGGGGTCAAGGCCGAGGGCGCGGTAGACATGGGGACAACGAGGGTAAGCAGAGGCCTGATCCTATCCAACAGCGAATACTAGAGATGCTGGAGCAACAGCAACAGCAACAGACCATGAATGAAATAAAAACTGATATTCGGGGAGTGCAGTAGAGACAAGACCACTTAGAGAACCGTATGGATGAGTTCATGTGGAGAGGTTACGAAGAGATACATGAGGAACCTCCACTAGCGAATTTACCACCGGAGCCTGAGGTGGATATTCAAGCATGGCTTAGCAGATTCAGTAAACAGCAACCGCCGATGTTTAAGGGGAAGTTTGATCGTGAACAAGCTGAAGACTGGTTGGCTCGTCTGGACAAAATCTTTGATATGCTGCAATGTCCAGTTGACGTGAAGGCATGACTCGCCATATACAAGCTGGAAGGGGATGCCGATCACTGGTGGAAAGGCATGGACCTTATTCTGAAGGGGAAGAATGTTCCGATCACCTGGGAACTATTCCAAGAAGAATTTAACAAGAAGTACTTTCCTTCGACTGTTAAGAGAGAGAAAGAGAAAGAATTCCTCAGTATCAAGCAGCACGACCAGGAGAGTTTTGATGACTATCTGGCTCGATACATCCGATTATCGCGCTACTCGTCATATGCCAAGATGAACGACAATGATGAGTGGAATTCAGATATGATGATAGAGGGGCTAAGACCTGAGTTTAAGGAGAGGCTGATCTCCCAATACTTCACAGAATTCAGTAAAGTGGTAGAGAAATGCTTGTTAAGCTAGTCAACATAGCTTGGAAACAAAGGTGCTTCTGGAAGCGGTAGCTCAACGCAGAAGCGAAAAGATCAGAGTGGATACTCTGGAGGGGATCCTAAGAGGCCGAATCAATCTGGGGGCCGAGGAGGCCAAGGCTCTACAGGAAGCAGGACGTGCTGGCGTTGTAAAAAGCCAATGCACCCTGGTAGACAGTGCAACGGGATTCCATTCAGGCCAGACCCGAATAGAACACCTGTCTGTTATACTTGCAACAAGCCGGGGCATATGGCCAGGGACTGTCCACAGAAGCAGCCGCAGGGGGAGACGAGACCCAGAACTTTTGGTAGGGTCTATACTTTGACACAAGAAGAAGCCAGAAAGTCTCCAAAATTGATTCAAGGTATGATTTCTCTGAACGGAAGCTTAGTGCATGCTCTGTATGATTCTGGTGCATGCCATTCATTCATTTCTCATGACTGCATACGACGGTTACGTTTATCTATTCATAAATCCCCATATGACATGGTTGTATCTACACCTATGGGCAAGTTGTGACGGCCGACATTTGCCTAAATTGTATGGTAATGGTTGAGGGGCGTAAATCGACGGTAGATTTGATCGGTTTACCACTGCAAGGATTAGAAGTAATTTTGGGGATAGGCTGGCTGATAGCAAATGGTGTGTTGCTGGATTGTAAACAGAAGAGAGTTTTATATCTGAATCCACAACCACAAGCTGACATCGAAATTACTCTTAACCTTCTATCCGCGACTAAGGTATATTTGCAGAGGGGTTGTCAGGGGTATATGGTATTCTGTTCCAAGCAATCAGAGGCCGATGTAGCCTTGGAAAGTATCCCTGTAGCAAATGAGTTCCCTGATGTTTTTCCGGAGGATGTCGGTGGACTACCTTCCGATAGGGAAGTGGAGTTCACGATTGATTTGAAGCCTGAAGCGGGTCCAATTTCTAAAACCCCTTATCGTATGGCCCCAAGCGAGATGGCAAAGTTGAAGAAACAGATCGAGGAACTACTTGAGAAAGGGTTTATACGACCGATCGTATCACCCTGGGGCACTCCAGTGCTTTTTATAAAGAAGAAAGATGGAAGCCTGCGTCTCTGTATTGACTACCGAGAGCTTAACAAGGTGACCATTAAGAACAAGTATCCACTCCCTCGAATTGATGATTTGCTCGATCAATTGTCTGGTTCCTATGTATTCTCAAAGATCGACTTGCGATCGGGATACCACCAATTGAGAGTCAGAGCAGAAGATATAGCGAAGACTGCTTTCAGAACCAGAAATGGGCATTACAAGTTTCTAGTGATGCCATTTGGGCTAACCAATACACCTGTTGTGTTCATGGACTACATGAATCGAATCTTTCGTTTGTACCTGGACCAGTTCGTTGTAGTCTTCATTGATGATATACTGGTGTACTCACAGAGTGAGGTTAAACACGAACAGCATTTGAGAACTGTGTTGAACGTATTTCGGGATAGGCAACTCTATGCCAAGCTGAGCAAGTGTGAATTCTGGCTTTCAGAGGTAAAGTTTCTGGGCCACGTTGTCTCACAGCAAGGGGTCTCTGTTGATCCTAGTAAGGTGGAAGCAGTACTGAACTGGAAGAGACCAGAAACGGTATTTGAGGTACGCAGTTTTCTGGGTCTAGCCGGGTATTATCGGAGGTTTATACAACAATTCTCCAGAATTGCTTTACCATTGACTAAATTGACGCGGAAGGCTCAACATTTTGTGTGGGATGAGAATTGTGAGAAGAGCTTCCTGGAGTTGAAGCAGAGGTTAACTACAGCACCAGTGTTGACAATCCCAGATCCTGAGTTTACGTATGTTGTGTATACAGATGCCAGTGGACATGGATTGGGATGCGTATTGATGTAGCATGGCCGAGTAGTGGCATATGCATCGCGTCAGCTGAAACCTCATGAATTGAACTATCCCACCCATGATCTTGAGCTAGCGGCAATTGTATTTGCTTTGAAAATCTGGAGGTATTATCTCTATAGGGAGACCATAGAGCTGTACTGCGACCACAAGAGTTTGAAATACTTGTACGATCAGAAAGAACTTAATATGAGGCAACGCAGATGGATGGAGTTGCTGAAAGATTACAATCTCGAAATCAAGTACCATCCCGGTAAGGCTAATGTCGTCACAGATGCATTAAGCCGAAAATCAGTGTAGGTGGCAGCCATGATGATCTATGAGCAGAAACTGATCGAGGATTTTAGAGACCTAAACCTGTCTAGTCAAATCTTATTAGGCAGTGGGGTCAGCCAGATATATAACGATTTGAGGGCAGCAATTGAAGAAGCCCAACAACACGATGATGAAGCGTTTTATATTAAAGGAATGATTGATAGGGGTGAAACTCAGGATTACGACTTGTCTCCCAGCGGGCTTGTCAGGTACCAGAAGCGGATTTATGTGCTACCACAACCAGAACTGAAACGACGAATCCTGAAGGAGGCGCATAAGAGTAAATATACTCTACATCCAAGAACTACAAAGATGTACCATGACTTGAAGGCTCTATACTATTGGCCAGGGATTAAAAGAGAGGTGACTGAGTACGTTGCTCGTTGCATGACATGTCAGAAAGTGAAGATTGAACATCAATGACCATCGGGGCTCTTGACAAATCCTACGGTACCAGAGTGGAAGTGGGAAAGCGTTACCATGGATTTCATGATCGGATTGCCTAAGGTCAAAAACCATGACGCTATATGGGTGATAGTTGACAGATTCACAAAGACAGCTCACTTCCTACCGATTAGTATTCACTATTCCCCTGATCTACTGGCGGAGATCTACATTAATGAGATTATAAGATTACATGGTATTCTAAAGAACATCATCTCTGACCGAGATCCGAGGTTTACTTCCAAGTTTTGGAAGGCGGTACATGAAGCATTAGGTACCAAGCTCTGATTCAGCATGGCATATCATCCTCAGACTAATGGGCAGTCAGAACGAACAATCCAAACCCTTGAGGATATACTAAGAGTGTGTGTGCTTGATTTTAAAGGTAGCTGGGACAAATTTCTTCCATTAGCAGAGTTTGCCTACAACAACAGTTACCATTCGAGCATCAAGATGGCTCCGTATGAGGCGCTCTACGGGAGGAAGTGTCAATCACCGGTATGCTGGACTGAACTATCCGAGAGGGAATTGATGGGGCCGGATCTTGTTGATCAGACAACGGAGCAGATAAAGTTGATCAAGCAGAGATTGTTAGCTGCTCAGAGCTGACAGAAAAGCTATACAGATAAGAGATGAAAACCTCTAGAATTTGAAGTCAGTGACCACGTGTTCATGAAAGTATCACCCGTTACGGGCATTGGCAGAGCACTAAAAGCGAAGAAGCTGCAACCAAGATACATTGGCCCGTTCGAGATCTTAGAGAAGATTGGGCCTATAGCGTACCGCATCGCTTTGCCACCGAGTCTGAGCAGGCTACACGACGTTTTCCATGTTTCTCAGATGAAGAAGTATCAACCTGATCCAGAGCATGTGATAGAGTACGAAGATGTGGAAATGCGTGAAGATCTGACTTATGAAGTCGTACCTGATCGAATCATTGATCGGCAGGAAAAGCAGCTCAGAAATAAGAGCATTTTGTTTGTCAAGGTCGTCTGGAGAGGGTTATCACCCAGAGAGGCTACGTGGGAAACAGAAGAAAGTATGAAGAAGCGTTACCCGGAATTCATGAATGTATAAGTGTAGCAAATTTCAGGGACGAAATTTAATTAAGTGAGGGAGAACGAGCAAAAATGTCAACACCCGTTTCCATTTTGATAATCGAAGAGTAATAAAGAAAAAATTCAATAGGCACACAGAAAAGTACAATTATACTGATAAAAATATTCATTTACAATCCCAACGTTGTTTGTTTACGATTCCTATATTGTTCATCGACGGAAACAAAAAATACAACGGAAGTTTTAATATTTACAAATTATCCAAAATATTAAGGCATAGACTAAGGCATAACCACATTCATATCCTTGCCTCGAGACACAGCCCACTCACTTATCGGCGTCAACGTCTTTGCCCTTTGGCCCACTGGTACCCGCTGAGGTGTTTATTTAAAAATAGGGTGAGATTCCGAAGAATCCCCGTAGAGACATAATATCGTTCATAGAAAATGTGAAAAGTAAATATGACATGCGCCAAGGTATGTACAAATTAATGAACAATATAAATACATCATCGTCATGTATACATGAGTAGGGCCCAGCCCCACAATCTACACCGATTGGACTTCTGCCAACTCCCAGTGTAAGTGCACCTATAGCACTAACTGCCCCTCTCTAGGCAAATCATGTTAATTAATAAAGCGCATTTACAAAACAATGGCATCCACACAATCACATAACTTATGGCATAGTGTATGAAGGATAATGTCCCTACCTTAAAGCTTTGATATCCCCTATTTAATAGTGTCTCGTAACGTGTGCTGTCCCGGCGTCCGACTCGGTCCTAAAATATTAAATGTACCAGAAATAGGTCATAACCTATCTAAGTATCATTTTACTCTATTCCATAGTGTTTATTGTGGTTATATTGTCTATGGTGAAAATTTACAAAAATGCCCCCGGGAACCCGGCCCGGCCCTGCCGTACCCGGCCCGATGGCACGTTTTCCCAAAATTTTGACTAAGGCTATTCTGACTTATTTTTGCCCAAGGAATCCATTTTTGGGCTCGAAATTGCAAAATTCATGGTCAAATTATGAAAATACCCTTGACAGCCCCTATTTAGCGATTTCAGTGGCGTTTTCATAACTATGCTTTTTCGGCCTCTACCGAAAAAGTGCCCTACTGTAACCCTACCCATATTTTCCCACTGAGTCCAATGGAACCATTTATTTCATGAAAATCCAACTCCTGCTACCAGTTCTGGTTCTGGCCGAAATATCAGGAAAAAAATGGAAAAATGAGGTTTTGTGTTCTAGTTTCCAAAACTTGTACTTTTTCACTTCTAATCCTTGATTAACTCATTCAAACACTTCATAATCATGATTTAAAGGATTTTGGGCAGCATACCCCCTTAGGGTTATGGCTTTTCTAATTTTACAACTCAACCCAAAAATCACAAAACCAAACAATAATCACCGACAACAACTTTAATACACTAAGCAGTTGAGATTTTGGAGATTACCGCTTGATCTTTGATGTCTCTCTCTCTAGGATGTCCTCTCTCTCTTCTCAACCTTGAAGATTAGCTTGCTAATCCATGATTTCCATGAAGAATAAGAGATTAGAGAATGAACTACCCAAAATAAGAAGCTTAAATCACCTTCGAACATAAGCTCTTACCTTGATTTTTCTTCCTCTCTCTCTTTAGCTTCAAGAGCCCCACAAACTCACTTTTTTCTCTTTTCTCTATGGCTTGTGTGTGAGGTACATGAAGGAGGAAGGGAAAATATGTACTAATCTTGTCATTTTTCATCTTAGCCATTGATTTGATCAAGGGCTTCTAATGTGACACTTGTCACACTCTTCTCTTCTTCATAATTTCTTCATTGACTTGGCCATTACTTGAATCATTGTCTTCCCTTGCTTGCTCCTAAAAAAAAGACATCCTTGCCCCCCCTTTTGCTCTAACAACCCATGCTTCTTTCATTAAGTCCATCCTTACACTCCTTTTATGTAATCATGTGTCCTCTTCCAACCACCCAAGTACTCCACTCCTACACTCAAGCTTCTCTTCATGCAATCACCATACTCCCCTTTTGTGTGCACTCTAACTTTGCCATAATTGAGTTGTGCATGTAGTTTTGTCAACATCACCTTCATCTTGCTTCTTGAATTTACAATTTCCCTCTTAATTTCATGTGTTGGATGAAAATTATGAGGGGAAGGGAAGGAAAAATTATTTGTCACTCATTCCATAATCACATAATTGAATTATGTATAATCCCCCTTAATTTCACAATTCTTGATTTATTCCACCAAGAATAATCACATTATGCATTTTCTTTTATTTTCCTTGATTAATTGGAGTTAACTCATATTAATTGGAAAATAATTAATCTTGGGCTAAAATGGAAAAATTATGATTTTGCTATCCCCTTTGTAATTTAATTCAATTTTTGAATTAATTTGGCCATTTCCTTATGAATATGAATATTTCAAAATTCACAAGATTCAAATTTCATAAATATTCACCATTATATTGAATTTCTCAATTAATTTATAATATATTTTTGGAGAATAAAATTTGGGGTGTTACAAACGAATTTGTGACTTTCACTTGTGTGTCACTATGGCTGATTCTAAGAACTCTGATATGTTGCCCATGTCTGATAAGATTATTGCTTCACAATTGAACTAGACAAATTATAGTGATTGGAACACAACTGTTAAAGTATATATTTTGGGCATAGAGATGGAAACTCATTTAACTGAGGATCCTCCTTCTGGTAACGAAACAAAACTTTTGGCCTGGCAACTAGTAGATGCTCGACTTCTGTTTCAAATTTAAAATTCTATTGAACCACGAATTCTATCTTCTGTTAGTCATTGCAATACTGTCAAGGAAATCATGAGTTATCTTGAATTTATGTTTTCTGGCAAGGGCAATATTACTCGGGTTCATGAAGTTTGTAAAGGTTTTTATCGTTCCCAACAGCAAGGCCGTTCATTGAAAGATTTCTTCTTGGATTTCAAGAGGATATATGAAGAAATGAAGGTACTCATGTCTCCGCAAGCAGATCTCTCAACTCGTATCAAGAACTTGGAACTTCAGGCTATCATGAGTTTCCTTGAAGCTCTCGATCCATCTTATGATACTATTCATTCTCAGATTCTGTCTAGTCAAGAGCTTCCTTCTCTCAAAGATGTTTTCTCTTGGGTTCTTCGTGCTGATAGCTTGATTCACTCTTCTGTTGATCCAACTGCAAGTGCTCTAGCTGGTCGTGGCCCCTTTGAGAACAGGAATTATGGGTACAAACCAAATAATAATCCTCCGACAATGACTTCTGGAAATATTATTTACAATTATTGTAAGGAACCTGGACACATTAAGAAAAATTGTCAAAAATTGCAAAATAAACAGTAACGTGACCAACAGCGTGGCCTTGCTCATACTTCCCAGACACTTGGTCCATCTGATTCTAGTTCTGAATCTTCTTCTGCAGGGGCCCTAGCTACAGGTATTCCATCCTCTGGCCTTACTACTGTTTCAACTAAGTGGGTTATTGATTCTGGTGCCACCGACCATATGACAGGTAGTCATCACTTATTCTCTTCATATACCCCCTATGCCAACCCATCATCCATATTTGTCGCCAATGGTTCTCCAGTCCATGTTACTGGCTCAGGCAAAGTTAACCCAACTGCATCCCTTGCATTATCGTCTGTTCTTAACATTCCTGATCTCACCTTCAATCTTTTATCTCTAAGTAAACTTACTCGTCATCTAAACTGCTTTATCTCATTCTTCCCTGACCATTATTTAATTCAGGATCTATCGACGAAGCAGATTATTGGTAAAGGCTATGAATCTGGTGTACATTACATCCTTGATGATCAGGTGCCACGTTCTATTGCTTGTTCTGGTGGGTCGTCTCTCTTTGAAATTCATTGTCGTCTAGGTCATATGTCGCTATCGTCTCTCCGAAAATTGTATCCTCAGTTTTCTTCTGTGTCTACTTTAGATTGTGAGTCATGTCAGTTTGCCAAACACCATCATGTTCATTTGGCACCTTGCGTAAATAAACAAGCTGCGTCCCCCTTTGAGTTGATACATTCTAATGTTTGGGGTCCTTGTTCAGTTCTTTCCTAGACTGGTTATCGTTATTTTGTTACTTTTGTTGATGATTTTTCCCGAACAACTTGGCTTTACTTAATGAAACAACGTTCTGAATTGTTTACTCATTTTCATAATTTCTATGCTGAAATTCAAACCCAATTTAATACTCCTGTGAAAATTTTACAAAGTGATAATGCAAAAAAATATTTTTCCGCCCCCTTCACCGATTACATGCAAAGTCATGGTATTCTTCACCAATCCTCTTGTGTTGATACTCCTACTCAAAATGGAGTTGCTAAAAGAAAGAATCGACATCTTTTAGAAACTGCCCGAGCCCTCATGTTTCATTCCTCAGTCCCTAAAATTTTTTGGGCTGATGCTGTATCTACTGCATGTTTTCTCATCAATCGCATGCCTTCGGCTATTCTTGGTGGGGATATTCCGTATTCCATTCTGTTTCCTACCACTAAGTTGTTTCCTATTGATCCTAAAATCTTTGTTATGTCTGTTTTTTTCAAGATATACATCCTAGTGTTAGTAAACTTGATCCCAAGTCCCTTAAATGTATTTTCCTTGGCTATTCTAGAGTTCAAAAAGGTTATCGGTGTTGCTCTCCTGATCTTCATCGTTACCTTGTGTCCACTGATGTGTACTTTCATGAGTCTTCTCCTTTCTTCGCATCTTCAACCTCCTTTGAGTCTCCATCTGTCATTACTGAGTCTGATGATGTCCTGGTTTATCGTGTCCCTCTCTCACCAGTACAAGCTGCTGTTCTAGAACCTGTTATCATCAATGATATCGATGCCACCAATGTTTTGCCTTCTCCGATCGCTGCTTCGCCGACGGATTCCGGTCATGATTCCTTGTTTTTTGTCCCAGAAAATTCCATTGATGTTCCTGATATAGTTGCCCATAATCCTGAAATAACTCCCTCTCCTGACCTACCTATTGCCCTCCGGAAAAGTACCCGTTCTCATTATCCTCCTAGAAGATATGCTGAATGTACCTATCCTATATCATCCTTTATCTCCTACCAGAATTTGTCCTCTCCTTCTTCTTCTCTTGTGGCCACCCTTGATTTCATCTCCATCCCTACTACCCTTCATCAAGCCTTGACTCATCCTGGTTGGCATACCACAATGGCCAAAGAACTTATGGCCCTTGAAACAGCTAGTACCTGGACCCTTGTTGATCTCCCTCCTGGGAAGAAAGCCATTGGATGTAAATGGGTGTTTGTTGTTAAAACCAAGGCAGATGGTTCTTTAGAACGGTTAAAAGCTCGACTTGTTGCCAAAGGATATACACAAACTTATGGTATTGATTACTTAGAGACTTTCTCTCCTGTGGCTAAGCTAACATCCGTTCATCTTCTGATCTCTTTGGCTGCCTCAAATCATTGGTCTTTGCATCAATTGGATGTTAAGAATGCATTTTTGAATGGTGATCTCCTTGAAGAAGTTTATATGGAGCAACCACCTGGGTTCGTTGCTCAGGGGGAGAATAGGAAAGTATGCTACCTTAAGAAGTCACTGTATGGTCTAAAGCAAAGCCCTCGTACTTGGTTTGAGCGAATATATGATGTAGTCAAGAAGTTTGGATTAAGTCAAAGCAAGTGTGATCACTCTGTATTCTATCAGCAATCTGAAGCAGGAATGATTCTTCTAGTAGTGTACGTTGATGATATTATGATTACAGGGAGTAACATTTCTGGAATCTCAGAACTTAAAATCTTCCTAAATTCTCACTTCCAGACAAAAGATTTAGGGTCATTAAAGTACTTTCTTGGTATTGAAGTTTTAAAAAGCAATAAAGGTATTCTTTTGAGTCAAAGGAAGTATGTTCTCGATCTCTTAAAGGAGACTGGAAAGCTTGGAGCGACACCAAGCAACATTCCTATGATTTTGAATCCCTTCTTAGATCTTAATGCTAGTATGTTTGATGAGCTTCCTGATGATTTAAAGAAGAAGATTGATCCAGAGAAATTGAAGCCGTTTCCATTTCCTGAGAGATATAGAAGACTCATTGGTAAGCTTAATTATCTAACAGTAACTCATCTTGATATAACCTTTCCAGTCAGTAGGCTCAGCCAATTCATGACATCACCAACAGTGGCACAATGGGAAGCTTTAGAATATATCTTGTATTATTTGAAAGGTTCTCCGGGTCTAGGTATTCTTTATACAGACTATGGCACTTTAAAGTTGAGTATTTTTGTGATACGGATCATGCAGGATCTAAGGCCACAAGATGATCTACTACGGGTTACTGTGTGTTTGTTGGTGGAAATTTGATATCTTGGAGAAGCAAGAAGCAAGGAGTCATGTCAAATCAAGTGCAGAAGCATAATACAGAGCCATGTCACAATCAGTACAAGAAATTGTGTGGGTATTTCAACTCTTGAAAAAAATTGGCATCACTACTACATTGCCTGCAAAACTATGGTGTGACAATAAAGCAGCACTTTATATAGCATCGAACTCTGTGTTTCATGAAAGAACAAAACATATTGAGATTGATTGTCATTTTATTCGTGATAAGATTAAAGAAAATATTGTATCTACAGGGCACATACGGTCTAACGACCAACTAGCAGATCTTCTGACAAAAGCCTTAAATGGAACACAAGTTCAATATCTTTGTAACAAGTTGGGCATGAACAATATATATGCTCCAACTTGAGGGAGAGTGTTAGAAGTCAAGAATGACGTCTGCTGCCCAACAAGAATTGATGAAAATATACAGGATTAGGAATGGTTTCAGATTACGTTAATTGTATATAAATATGTAGTTGTACATTTCATAAATTGAGAATGAAGTTTGCTTATTAACAAAGTGCACCTCTACTTTATTTGATAATATAAGTAGATTACATTGGTTCTTAATAAAAGTAGAACAGAACCCTAATCCTAGAATCCTAGATATTACATCTTTTGCTAATTAATTCTAGTATCTTAGGTTCATGTTTCCGAAATATGCTATTCCAATTCGCTTTCTTTCATATCGACCCAGCAGGGTCTATAAGTAAAAAGGCTGCCCCTTGGTCAAATTACTTGTAATTTTCGTCCTCATATGAAAAATGCTTTACATTATTTTGTCATGAGATCTTGCCTTACAGTTGAAAATTTTTAAATCCCTACTTGTTAGTCAACTATCACTAAAGAATAAGACAAAACCAAGATAAATGTACATGTTCCAGGGAGAAGGAAGGAAGTAAGAAACAATCTGGTTTGTTAAGAATAACATTTTAAGACCAAATAAATGAGATGTATAATACTTAAGAATTAAAAATTACATTTTGTTAATTACTTAAAATGTAGTATTCAGGTAGAGAACTTACCAGCCTCGACGCCTTGAGAAGTAGTCATAATCCAATGGCCAAACGACTTCCAAGTCCGGATCTGAACCAAGAACATCAGGCCTATTAGCAAAGAAAACATGTGAACAGTGAAGTTATAAAGATACTAGAGTCTACCGCTCTAGCAGGCCTAGTCTTGGAGCTGGGATCAGAAGTCCCAAACTGGATCACATACTAACCAATACCAGTAAAACAATCTGCACTATATTTCCAATAAAAAATATAAGTTATTGCAATATCACTTAGAAATATAGAATGGAAACAATATTTTTCTTGTGTTTTGTTTTACATCCTTCCATTTCTTGACCATTCTTCAAACAATTCAATCATGAACCATCAATTTTATAAGGCAGATAGAGAGTCCTAAGACCTTCAATTTGATGGAATATATGCAAGCAGTTTTGTTGTAAGAATTCGGAAGTTAGTATTTGATAAATCCATAAAAGGAGGCATCCTAAGATACACGAAAAGACAAGACCAGAAAAAAAAAAAAAGCAGAGTTGTATTCTGCTAGGAGTTCCTCAGCCCAAAAGATAAATTTTAAATTTGAATATGATTTTAGAAAGGGTTTTCCAAGCATGAATATTGTAATCTGTTAGTGTGGTGGTCAGGGAGTAAAAAGTACAGAACTCCCATTTAGGTACCAAGAATTGTTTGTGTCTGAGTAAAGTATTGAATCCGTGTCCAGCTGTACCTGAATTATCAACATATATTGCCATATATTTAAACTGACAAGTACGATAATCATAGTTGACATTGGTTACTAATCGCCTTACAACATGGTTACACATTTGAGTATAGCAGTGAGCAGTTATTCAAGTATGGTAGAAGATATTGATGGTTGTAACATCACAATTTTTAATCATATTATTTAAGCATAGGAAGTGATTTATTAAATAATTTGAGGTTTAGAGTAGATCAAATGCATTATTTGTGATCTAGCAACATAAAATTAAGAAAATAATTACATATGATTAAAAAGTAAATGTAATATATATTTATTAATATTGAGTTGAGTTTATTGGAATTATTTTATGATAATTGAAAATTACCATATAATTATTTGAGCAGAGTATTTACCCAAAGTGGGATAAATTTTAATTGATGGCACAATACCAAATTATATTTTTAGAAAAAGAAAGAAAGAAAGAAAGAAAAAATTTATAAAGTTTTAGAGAATTAAATAAGGTATTAAAAAAATACTTTTCATTAAGTGATTATAATTAATGATATGTTATAAAAATTCATTTGAACGAAATATATAGATAAAGCATAATTATTGGACTTTTGGAGAATATCTGAAAATGTTGGTTAATTTAGAAAGAGTTTAGAGATATGGAATTATGAGTAATTAAAAAAGAAAAGAGTAAAAGAAGTAAAAGGGAAAAAGAATTTAAAAAATAGTAAAAAAAGTGAAACCCACGCCCTTTAATATACACCCATGCACATCATTTCCCCTCCATTCTTTCTTCTACTTCCGCGTCTTCTTCTAAGTCCGGCGGTTAGCAGCTACAAGTCCTCCATTAATGGAGGTTTAAGATAGTTTTGAGTTCTATTACATCCTCAAAAATTCTTTCAACCACAATGCATATTTCTCAAATATTTTGCTACTCGTTGAGAGCCTTTTGAGAGAACAAATCTTGTTGGGAGTAAAAGGTTAGGGTTTGAAGTAAGTGTTAAGTTTCAACAAATGGGAGCCATAGGGTTGTAAATGTGAGTAAATATTTACATTTAATTGGTTTAGAAATTTTAATGCATTATTTAAGAGATTTAAACTTAGGGCTTGAATGTGAGAAATGTTACTATTGCAAACTCGAGAGCTCCTCCACTGTGGCCTCCTCAAAAGGAGGCTTTGCTATGGATGTTGGCCAGACTTGATTGCTTCACAAAGTGCCTCGCTAAACCTCCTCCTCCTCTGTGGCCTCCTTAAAAGGAGGCTTTGCTATGAATGTTGGCCAGACTTGATTGCTTCACAAAGTGCCTCGCTAAATAGGTCCACAGTTTGAACAGGAAGTTGGACCTCATCCTTCATAACAACTAGGTTGTATATGATCACTTCTAGTCAGACCCTTCATCTCCTTCCTTAGATGTTGATGATGCGTTGAGCGAGGGGGAGGAGCAAGAGGACAACAATAGTGTTGATGATTGAAACCACTACAACCTTTTTTTTCCTTTTGAATATTTAAAAAAAATAATCGTTAGAGCAATGTAGCCCAAAAATATTTTAAAAAATTGCCACTTCACCAAACAACTGTTACTAATTTAGGCATTTTGCAAGGGACGTTCATGGTTAATAGTAAATAACTATTACTTATGTTAACTATGGCAATTTATAAGAACATGTTTGACTCTATAACGTAACCCTTTCCATTCTAAAGGACATATTCTGATGGAAAACCTACAAAACCCTTTCCATTCCTCTTCTAGTTAGCTAACAAGAAATGATCTTTAATATAATACTAAAGTACGCGTTTGGCAGTAAGATAATCCATGAAACTCTTTCTATTTAAATGTCTAAAAAATGAACTCCATTTATCCATCCATTTCTATTCCAACTTCTCATATCCAACTTCTGACTTTTGTTCTTCATCGATATCATGGACGAATGCAAGAGATCTTCTGGTCTTTCATCTTTTGGGCTTCCTGGGTTAAAACCAAAAGATGATTGCCATATCTACCAACAAGCATTAAAGGGCTAATCCACGCGAACTGTGACCTCCAGCATATGGTAAATGATTACATGGGAGAGCAAGGACATATGGACAAGTCCTTGATGGAACTGACCTCTCCCGTTCACTCTTTGATCGAGAAGGTGGACAAATTACTGGAGAATAATGAATTTGATGATGCAGCAGATTCTTCATTCTCATAAATATTTATTTTTTGTTTGTTTATTCACACTCTTGTTTTTTAATTTTTTTTGTTTGTACTATGGAGTTGAGTAATCAATTTCAAAAATTATTAAAAAAGTCAAATAAATAATGGTTATTATGTAAAACCCATCACTTTTTAGAATACTATGTCTAATACCTAATGGTTATTAAGAAAAAACCATCACTGTTTACAAAACCATACTATTGTGATTTAAAACCGTGAACTTTTGTTCACATGTTCATTAAGGTTGTAAATTAAGAACCATAAGAAAATGCCACATTTAATAACGGTTCTAAACTTATAATGTGAGCAAGTTTCATCAAGTCTTTTAGAACACTCACTATCTGACGCCTCTTCAACATTCCTAAGTTATTACACTTAATACCCTTGTCTTTGGTCAAATGTTACCTACCATCCTTGGAACCCCACAACTCCAGTGGACCTTTTTTTATCTTCGAAGTTGCTTTCCGGTGAACCACATCCTCCACTACTTTCTTTGAACTTTAGTCTGATAGTAGCGGAGTTGCTTCAATTGCCCTAACTCACTTTTTTTTCTAGAGCCCTAATTAGGTTGAATTCCTTTACATGCTCTATTCTACATATTTTAGGGTATGATTTCTTTTCTGCATTTTGCATTCTCCATTCTGCATTCCATATTCTCCTTGTTTTTTAGTTTGTCTTGCCTAGCTAGGTTTTGACCTTAGCCATGTATCATGTGTTTCTAGAAAACTCATTGCTCTGTTCCTACTGGCTGATTGAATGAGTTTTGTTTTCAAGTTAAAACGGTCATTTTGTAACACCCCAAATTTTATATTCACCAAATATATTGTAATTATTTGGGGAATTCAATAAAATGGTGAATATTCATGAATTTGGAATTTATGAATTTATAAATGTTCAATTTCATGGGAAATTGGGCAAAAAAATAATTATGGAATTAATTTAGGTAATTTAAAAAACCCAATATTAAGGTCCAAAAATGAAGGAATATTAGATAAAATATTTGGTCCAAAAATATATGGAAATTGGCCAAAGAAAAATAAGAAAAGAAATTGGATTAGAAAGGTAATGGCAAAATCGTAATTTTGCCAAAATAGCACAAAATAAATTATTTTTCAATTAATTAAGGAAAATAAAGGTTAAAAATATATTTAGAATATTTTGGTCAATTTAATATGAATTTATGGAAAATTTGAGCAAAAAGTGCAATTTTGACCAAAATTGAGACTTTACATGTATACGTAACCGAAACAAGTTGTGAAGCCAATTGAGACCATAGGGAGGGACCCCTAGGTGTCTCCTACATGTGGCATAAAGAAGAAAATATTGGTTGGACATGATGGCATGATTACGTGAATGTAGGAAGTTATGTACATAAAATTGGATTTTAGCAATTTTGGAAAATTAAACAAATTATTATAATATTATGAAATATTAGAATATAAGTTCATCTTTCTCATTCAGCTGCTCATTTACGCACAGCAACCTGAACCATAGAGAGAGAAGGTTGAGAGAGTTTAGAGAGAGAAATAGAAGAAAAATCACAAGGTAAGCCGATTTCTCCGACGATTTCGCTCCTAACGCGTATAACTCCGATCCTAAGCTACTCCTCTTTGTTCTTTAAGGTTTGGAAAGCTCAAATTTGGTGTTTTGAAAGTTAGGGTTTCAGCCATCTTTGAGAAAAGCTAGTGGGAGCTTGAGGTAACTTCCAAACTCTTGTGTATTGACTATTCTAGCTGTTGTGGGCAATTTAATCGGTGAAATTTCGCCGAATTGCCATTGGTTTTAATTTTTGGAAATGGGTATGTGGGGCTGTTATGCTGCCCAAATTGGTACTAAATGGTAGTTGTAACCTAATGGAATAGTCAATAAAGTGGTTAGGAGTAGAAAGGAACGTGTTTACGGAGCCGAAACCGAAAAACCCCAATTTTCCTCTTAAAACCTATATATTTCGGTCAGCATTGTAAATGGGTCTTAGAGTTGGATTTTCAATGATTTGATGATTCCATTGGATTCAGTGGGCGAAAATAGGTGGGGTTACAGTTGGGCACTTTTTCAGAAAAGGCTGAGAAAGCATAATTACGGAAACGCCCCTAAAACCCTAAAAGAAGGGCTGCCAAGGGCAATTTCGTAATTTAACATTGAATTTGATAATTTTGAGTCCGGAAATGGATTCCTTGGACAAAAATACGTCAGGATAGCCCTAGTCAAAAATTTGGAAAAATGTGCCATCAGGCCGGGTATGGCGGGGCCGGGGTCTCAGGGGCATTTTGGTAAATTTTCACCATAGGCTAATATAACCACAACAAACACTATGGAAATGTCTAAAATGATACTTGGATAGGTTATAACCTATTTCTTGTACATTTGATGTTTTAGGACCGTGTTGGACGCCTTTAGTTGACACGTTTTACGAGGCGGGCCCTTTGAGACAAGAAAGAGGTTAAGGTAGGGACTACTATATCTCATATACTATGTGACTATTTGTATGATGCGTGTTACTGTATTTTGTGATCTGAACACGTGCTGGAGGCACATTACCTAGCTATGGTCTAGGACCTAGCTGAGGTACACTGGTCTTACCTAGCTGTAGTCAAGGACTCGGCTGAGGTACATGCAGGGGTTTCAACGGGTTAGTTGGCCCTGAATTTTGTGTACACACACGGATGATATGAATTTTCATTTTACTTGATACGGTGCATTGCATATTTAATTTTCGCATTTTATATGTTGATCGTATGTTTCTACTGAGATTCCTTGGAATCTCACCCCTTTTTCTAATCAAAATGTCTCAGCGGGTGCCAATGGCTCGAAAGCCAAGGATGCAGAGAAGGGAAACTGACGGGCACGTTTCCCAAGATGAATACAGTGATTGTATAGCCTGTATGTGAAATAGTTTTGGGAACATACTGTACATATTTGTCATTATTATCAACTTCTGCTCTGTTAATGACTGTCTGTAAACAAATACTTATTATCAGTATAACTGTACTTTTCTGTTTGCCTATGGAACTTGTTCATTATTGCCCTGCGCATATCAAAATGGAAACGGGTGTTGACATTTTTGGTATCAGAGCTAATAAGCGGTTCTGGCATTATCAGAATGGTATACTGATATAGTTTTGTTTGCATGGTGACAGGACATCATGAGCAGTTCGAGTAAGCCTATGACCAGTTCGAGTGTACCATTGGAGGGGTCAGAGGTGTCTGTCAACCAGAGTCCCCCAGAGCAGCGCCTTCAGGATGGGCAGCTTTTTATAGAATACTATGGACCTAGAGGTGTTCGTATGATGAGGACGACACGGAAGAGTGTGCGGCAGCTGCCTGTGTATGGCCCGGAGCCTAGACCAGCGTCACCAGGACAGTCACAAGTTGGGGAAACTGTAGATTATCCAGATGAGGACCCCGACGAGGATCCTGAGGAAGATCCGGAGGAGGATCCGGAAGAGGACTCAGACGATGAGATGAGTGACCGCGAGTCCAGAACAGAGCTAGTGGAGGTACGACATAACTTGAGGCCAGATTCCGAGCTGTGGCATTATATCTTTGGTAGATATATCAGGGCATGCCGAACTCAGTCAACACTTGTGGATCGATACTATTGCTTTCTGTCCGGGGTTCAGTCTTTGTATGCTATCCGGGAGCAACTATAGGTTGGCGCACCAATTGAGTTCTGGGTTCGTAGTACACTGGATTTCTTCCCAGACTCTGCTTTTTGGAATTGGCAAAAGAATGATATTGTTGAGCAGGGCTCAAAGAGTAACATATATGCGTTTCTGAGCCATATGGATAACTTGGTTGAGAAATATATGTATGATGACTGACGAGGAACACCTTAGTGGTATATTTTGGGTGACCGGAGCTACCGGCATATATTATGAGACAAGGGCAGACAGGCA
This sequence comes from Inga oerstediana, assembly GCA_963210345.1. NCBI lineage: Eukaryota > Viridiplantae > Streptophyta > Magnoliopsida > Fabales > Fabaceae > Inga > Inga oerstediana. The sequence goes on along the minus strand of OY723402.1, from coordinate 51,316,215 downwards.
GAACTGAGAGATAGAAATGATTTAGCCAGAGTCGATATTTTGAGTAGGGTACAGATGGGAAAATGTAATGTAATAAGGAACAATATATCATGTACAGTAGTTTATAGGTTATCTGATGTCTTGTTTCTATATAGCTACTGTAAATAGTTGTGTATGCTATGTATGACATACTTGTACCCTGACTTTTATGAAATGATAAAGATGCCCTTGCTCTTGTATCAAAATTTACTATTCTCTAATTTTATGTAGAGGGAATTATGGAGATGGTACAACCAGGAGAAGGCGGTAGAGGCCGAGGTAGAGGTCGAGGCCGAGGACGGGGTTGACATGGTACCAACGAGGGAGAACCAAGGCCTGACCCTATCCAGCAGTGAATCCTGGATTTATTGGAACAACAACAACAAACCATGAATGAGATAAGAGTTGACCTCCAGGGAGTACAGCAGAGACAGGACCACCTGGAGAACCGCATGGATGAATTTATGTGGGGAAATTATGAAGAAATACCAGAGGAACCCCAACCAGAGGATTTACCACCAGAGCCTGAGGTGGATATCCAAGCTTGGCTGAGTAGATTCAGTAAGCAACAACCACCTATGTTCAAGGGGAAGTTTGATCCTCAATAAGCGGAAACCTGGTTAGCTCGTTTGGAAAAGATTTTTGATATGCTGCAATGTCCAGATGAGATGAAAGCCCGGTTAGCCATATATAAACTAGAAGGTGATGCCGATAGCTGGTGGAAAGGCATGGACCTCATCCTAAAGGGGAAGAATGTTCCTATCACGTGGGAACTATTTCAAGAGGAATTTAATAAGAAGTATTTTCCTCCGACTGTCAAAAGAGAGAAGGAGAAAGAGTTCCTCAGCATCAAGCAGTACGACCGGGAGAGTTTTGACGACTATCTGGCCCGGTATATTCGATTGTCACGATATTCGTCATATGCCAAGCAGAACGACAATGATGAGTGGAATTCAGATATGATGATAGAGGGGCTGAGACCTGAGTTTAAGGACAGACTGATTTCCCAACACTTTACTGATTTCAGTAAAGCGGTAGAAGAGTGCCGATACATTGAGAAGCGTATGTCGAGCCTGGCAACTCAGACTGGTAATAAAGGTGCTTCTGGGAGTGGAAGTGCATCACAGAAAAGAAAAGAATAGGGTGGACCTTCTAGGGGTGATAATAAGAGGCCGAATCAAGCTGGAGGCCGTGGGGGCCAGGGTTTCCCAAGAGGCGGAACATGTTGGTATTGCCGCAAGCCATTTCATCCTGGCAAGACGTGTAGTGGAGCCCCGTTTAGAATGGATCCTAACAAACCACTCACTTGCTATAACTGCGGTAAGCCAGGGCACTTTTCGAAAGATTGTCCACAGAAGCAGCAACCGGAGGGGACTAGACCCAGGGTTCCAGGAAGGGTCTATACACTGACACAGGAAGAAGCTCGAAAATCTCCGGAGCTGATTCAAGGTATGATTTCTCTCAATGGCAGTCTAGTGCATGTTATGTATGATTCTGGTGCTAGCCATTCATTTATTGCATATGACTGTGTGAGATGATTGAATTTACATATGCATAAATCCCCATATGATTTGGTTGTATCTACACCTATAGGCACACGAATTGTGACGGCTGATGTTTGTTTGAATTGCAGGATAAACGCTGAGGGGCATGAGTCAACTGTAAATCTTATTTGTTTGCCACTACAAGGGTTGGAAGTAATTTTGGGGATTGATTGGCTGACAGCAAATGGTGTGTTGTTGGATTGTAAACAGAAGAGAGTCTTATATCTGAATCCACAGCCACAAGCTGACACTGAAATCACTCTTAACCTTTTATCTGCAGCTAAGGTTGAGAGGTATTTGCATAAGGGATGTCAAGGGTACATGGTATTTTGCTCTATGCAATCAGAGGCTGGTGTAGCCTTAGAAAGTATCCCTGTGGCAAATGAATTCCCTGATGTTTTTCCAGAGGATGTCGGTGGACTACCTCCAGATAGGGAAGTGGAGTTCTTGATTGATTTGAAGCCTGGAGCGGGTCCAATTTCTAAAACCCCATATCGTATGGCTCCAAGTGAAATGGCAGAGATGAAGAAGCAGATCGAGGAACTACTTGAGAAAGGGTTCATACGACTTAGCGTATCGCCTTGGGGTGCTCCAGTGTTTTTCGTCAAGAAGAAAGATGGAAGCCTGGGTCTCTGTATCGATTATCGAGAGCTGAACAAAGTGACCGTTAAGAACAAGTATCCACTCCCTAGAATTGATGATTTGCTCTATTAGTTGTCTGGTTCCTGTGTATTCTCGAAGATCGATTTGCGATCGGGATACCATCAATTGAGAGTCAAAGCAGAAGATGTATCGAAGACTGCTTTCAGGACCAGATAAGGGCATTACGAGTTTCTTGTGATGCCATTTGGGCTGACCAATGCACCTGCCGTGTTCATGGACTACATGAATCGAATCTTCCGTCCGTATCTGGACCAGTTCGTTGTAGTCTTTATTGATGATATACTAGTGTATTCACGGAGTCAAGCTGAACACGAGCATCATCTGAAAACGGTGTTGAACATATTGCGAGATAGGCAACTCTATGCCAAGATGAGCAAGTGTGAATTCTGGCTTTCAGAGGTAAAGTTTCTGGGCCATGTTGTCTCAAAGCAAGGGGTCTCTGTTGATCCTAGCAAACTGGAAGCAGTACTGAGCTGGAAAAGACCAGAGACTGTATTTGAAGTGCACAGTTTTCTAGGTCAGCTGGCTACTATTGAAGATTTATTCCGAATTTCTCTAGAATTGCTTCACCATTGACTAAATTGACGCGAAAGGCTCAACATTTTGTGTGGGATGAGAATTGTGAGAAAAGCTTCCTAGAGTTGAAGCAGAGGTTAACTACAGCACCAGTGCTGATGATCCCAGATCCACAGTTTACATATGTTGTTTATACAGATGCCAGTGGGCAGGGATTGGGATGTGTGTTGATGCAGCATGGCCGAGTGGTGGCATATGCATCCAGACAGCTGAAACCTCATGAATTGAACTATCCCACCCACGATCTTGAGTTAGCGGCAATTGTATTTGCTTTGAAGATCTGGAGACACTATCTCTATGGTGAGACTGTAGAGTTGTTCTGCGACCACAAGAGCTTGAAGTACTTGTATGATCAGAAAGAGCTCAACATGAGACAACGTAGATGGATGGAGTTGCTGAAAGACTACAACTTAGAAATAAAATATCATCCCGGAAGGCTAATGTTGTCGCTGATGCATTAACCCAGAAATCAGTGCAGGTGGCAGCCAAAATGATTTATGAGCAGAAACTGATCGAGGATTTCAGAGACCTAAATATGTTTAGTCAAATTCTGTTAGGCAGTGGGGTCAGTCAAATATACAATGATCTGAGGGCGGCAATTGAAGAAGCCCAACAACATGATGATGAAGCGTTGTATATCAGAGGTATGATTGATAGGGGCGAGACTCAGGATTACGACTTGTCTCCCAGCGGGCTAGTCAGGTACAAGAAGCGGATTTATATTCCACCGCAACAAGAACTGAAACGACAAATCCTGGAGGAGGCACATAAGAGTAAGTATACTCTTCATCCAGGAGCCACAAAGATATACCATGACTTGAAGGCTCAATACTATTGGCCGGGAATGAAAAGAGAGGTGACTGAGTTTGTTGCTCGTTGCTTAACATGTCAGAAAGTGAAAGTTGAACATCAGCGACCCTCAGGGCTTTTGACTAATCCTGAGATACCTGAGTGGAAGTGGGAAAGCGTTACCATGGATTTCGTGACAGGATTGCCAAAGGTTAGAAACCATGACGCTATATGGGTGATAGTTGATAGATTCACGAAGACAGCTCACTTCCTACCCATTAGCATTCACTATTCTTCGGATAGACTAGCAGAAATTTACATTCAGGAGATTGTGAGATTGCATGGTATTCCGAAGAACATCATCTCTGATCGAGATCCACGATTCACTTCCAAGTTTTGGAAGGCGGTTCATGAAGCTTTGGGTACCAAGCTCCGATTCAGTACAGCATATCATCCTCAAACTGATGGGCAGACAGAGCGAATGATTCAAACCCTTGGGGATATGCTAAGGGCGTGTGTGCTTGATTATAAAGGTAGCTGGGACAAATTCCTTCCATTAGCAGAGTTCGCCTATAACAATAGTTATCATTCGAGTATTCAAATGGCTCCATACGAGGCACTCTATGGGAGGAAGTGTCAATCGCCAATATGCTGGACTGAGTTATCTGAGAGGGAATTGCTAGGGCCAGATCTTGTTGATCAGACAACGGAGCAGATAAAGTTGATCAAGCAGAGATTGCTAGCTGCTCAGAGCCGACAGAAAAGTTATGCAGATAAGAGGCGAAAACCTCTGGAATTTGAAGTCGGTGATCACGTCTTCATGAAAGTATCACCTGTTACAGGTATTGGCAGGGCATTGAAAGCAAAGAAGCTACAATCAAGATACATTGTCCGTTTGAGATCTTAGAGAAGATTGGGCCTGTAGCATATCGTATTGCTTTGCCACCGAATCTGAGCAAACTATATGATGTTTTTCATGTCTCCCAGATGAAAAAGTATCAACCTGATCCAGAACACGTAATAGAGTATGAAGATGTGGAAATGCGCGACGATTTGACTTACGAAGTCACACCTAATCGAATCATCGATCGGCAAGAAAAGCAGCTCAGAAACAAGAGCATTCCATTCGTCAAGATTGTCTGGAAAGGGTTATCGCCCAGAGAGGCTACATGGGAAACAGAAGAAAGTGTAAAGAAACGTTACCCGGAATTTATGGTTGATCAAGTGTAGCAAATTTCGGGGACGAAATTTATTTAAGTGGGGGAGAACTGTAACACCCCAAATTTTATATTCATCAAATATATTGTAATTATTTGGGGAATTCAATAAAATGGTGAATATTCATGAATTTGGAATTTATAAATTTATAAATGTTCAATTTCATGGGAAATTGGGCAAAAAAATAATTATGGAATTAATTTAGGTAATTTAAAAAGCCCAATATTAAGGTCCAAAAATGAAGGAATATTAGAGAAAATATTTAGTACAAAAATAGATGGAAATTGGCCAAAGAAAAATAAGAAACGAAATTGGATTAGAAAGGTAATGGCAAAATCGTAATTTTGCCAAAATAGCACAAAATAAATTATTTTTCAATTAATTGAAGTTAATTTCAAGTAATTAAGGAAAATAAAGGTTAAAAATATATTTAGAATATTTTGGTCAATTTAATATGAATTTATGGAAAATTTGAGCAAAAAGTGCAATTTTGACCAAAATTGAGACTTTACATGTATACGTAACCGAAACAAGTTGTGAAGCCAATTGAGACTATAGGGAGGGACCCCTAGGTGTCTCCTACATGTGGCATAAAGAAGAAAATATTGGTTGGACATGATGGCATGGTTACGTGAATGTAGGAAGTTATGTACATAAAATTGGATTTTAGCAATTTTGGAAAATTAAACAAATTATTATAATATTATGAAATATTAGAATATAAGTTCATCTTTCTCATTCAGCTGCTCATTTACGCACAGCAACCTGAACCATAGAGAGAGAAGGTTGAGAGAGTTTAGAGAGAGAAATAGAAGAAAAATCACAAGGTAAGCCGATTTCTCCGACGATTTCGCTCCTAACGCGTATAACTCCGATCCTAAGCTACTCCTCTTTGTTCTTTAAGGTTTGGAAAGCTCAAATTTGGTGTTTTGAAAGTTAGGGTTTCAGCCATCTTTGAGAAAAGCTAGTGGGAGCTTGAGGTAACTTCCAAACTCTTGTGTATTGACTATTCTAGCTGCTGTGGGCAATTTAATCGGTGAAATTTCGCCGAATTGCCATTGGTTTTAATTTTTGGAAATGGGTATGTGGGGCTGTTATGCTGCCCAAATTGGTACTAAATGGTAGTTGTAACCTAATGGAATAGTCAATAAAGTGGTTAGGAGTAGAAAGGAACGTGTTTACGGAGCCGAAACCGAAAAACCCCAATTTTCCCCTTAAAACCTATATATTTCGGTCAGCATTGTAAATGGGTCTTAGAGTTGGATTTTCAATGATTTGATGATTCCATTGGATTCAGTGGGCGAAAATAGGTGGGGTTACAGTTGGGCACTTTTTCAGAAAAGGCTGAGAAAGCATAATTACGGAAACGCCCCTAAAACCCTAAAAGAAGGGCTGCCAAGGGCAATTTCGTAATTTAACATTGAATTTGGTAATTTTGAGTCCGGAAATGGATTCCTTGGACAAAAATACGTCAGGATAGCCCTAGTCAAAAATTTGGAAAAATGTGCCATCAGGCCGGGTACGGCGGGGCCGGGGTCCCGGGGCATTTTGGTAAATTTTCACCATAGGCTAATATAACCACAACAAACACTATGGAAATGTCTAAAATGATACTTGGATAGGTTATAACCTATTTCTTGTACATTTGATGTTTTAGGACCGAGTTGGACGCCTTTAGTTGACACGTTTTACGAGGCGGGCCCTTTGAGACAAGAAAGAGGTTAAGGTAGGGACTACTATCTCTCATATACTATGTGACTATTTGTATGATGCGTGTTACTGTATTTTGTGATCTGAACACGTGCTAGAGGCACATTACCTAGCTGTGGTCTAGGACCTAGCTGAGGTACACTGGTCTTACCTAGCTGTAGTCAAGGACTCGGCTGAGGTATATGCAGGGGTTTCAACGGGTTAGTTGGCCCTGAATTTTGTGTACACACACAGATGATATGAATTTTCATTTTACTTGATACGGTGCATTGCATATTTAATTTTCGCATTTTATATGTTGATCGTATGTTTCTACTGAGATTCCTTGGAATCTCCCCCCTTTTTCTAATCAAAATGTCTCAGCGGGTGCCAGTGGCTCGAAAGCCAAGGATGCAGAGAAGGGAAACTGAAGGGCACGTTTCCCAAGATGAATACCGTGGTTGTATAGTCTGTATGTGAAATAGTTTTGGGAACATACTGTACATATTTGTCATTATTATCGACTTCTGCTCTGTTAATGACTGTCTGTAAACAAATACTTATTATCAGTATAACTGTACTTTTCTGTTTGCCAATGGAACTTGTTCATTATTGCCCTGCGCATATCAAAATGGAAACGGGTGTTGACACATTTCTACTTCTTTCGGCATTGATAATGCCCCTAATATTGGTATTTTGTAACACCTCGCCTTACATACCACTTAACATCGATATTAATCAGAGTAGCAATGCGTAGTTTGGTGGGCACACAGGAATAGCGTAGATATATTGATAATATGTACTCGATTACAGAAATTCCCTGTAGGGATTATATATTAAAATTACAAACTTAAAATATAATAAAAGCCTGCAAATAACCAACTGCTTCCACTGGATTGAACACGAAACCTTATGCATTTTCCTCTGCGTTGTTCTCTTCTCAGTTCTCAGCACACCAACTGCGACCACCTGTCTAAATGGCTAGTTGGGGTAGGTGAGATTCGAGAGAATTTTAGTAGGAAACAGTTACCATGATGTATGCATGATAGATGCTATGTGCATGACATGTTAGACTTAACTAGATGCATGCCCCATAATAATATTTCTGCATACTCAATGTTTCCTGCAACATAACTATGATCACAGTATAAACAAAAACAAAGTTTTATTATTCAAATATGCTCTACACAATCAAGTAAAGAAATAACATACATCACTATACAAGCACAATATCAACTACATGTAAATAAGGTAAGTCTCCTACCTCTTGTCTTTAAGTCCTCCACTTGTACCTTTTTCTCCAACCATTAAAGATGCTTTTTGGAAATTCTCTTTCTTAACTTCTCATGGCCCTAAATACATAGCCAAATTATTAGAGTCATGAAAATGAATGTCCAATGGGGCTACATAGGCCTTTAGGACTTGTCTTTCATCTTTGGCCCAATACTTGTGATAATTTAACACAATTGCCATAAATTCATGGGCTTGATCCAACCTGCCAGTTTTGTAGACTAACTTTAGAAATTCATAATTAATTTATAAAAATCTAAAGGGGTTGGTTCCAGTGGCTAATTAAAGCTATTTAAGTTCTCTTTAAGGGCAAAATATCACAGAGTATCAATTGCAGCCACATAATTCCTAGAAATTCGTCAAACCTCCCCTGTTCTAGATTCCCTTCCAGAAACAGGGCTCAACTTTGAAAAATCATATCTTTTAATCCACTAGTCCAAAAATTATGATCCACCTATCAAATTAAAGCCCTACATCTCTACTTTAATCATGCCTAATTATTTTTGTCTACTTCTTTAGATTTAAGTTACTCTTTACCTATTTATCAAAAAAAAAAAAAGTTACTCTTCACCTTTCAATAATCCATCAATATCATTTATAAATTTAATTCATTGTAGCTAGTCATATAATCAATATGAAGGCTACAATATAAACAAATATAATTCAAAAATAAAATATATTCGTGAATAAAAAATTCACAAAGTCAAACAAAGAGTAGAAAGCTAGTCTTCTCTTATAGGCCATATTCCTACTCTCATATGAGATGCTTTCTTTTATGGTAAAACACAAAGTATACTTCGTCGGCAAAAGATACTAACCTCCCTTTACATACTTAGGAATGTCGATAAGTTGTTACACACAAGGGATATAATTTGAACTTCCAACCACTTGTTTAAGTGACAAGAGCCCTTGCCACTCACATTAATAGAAGTTATTCTATCTGAAAGATTTGAAAACATTTAGTTATAAAAAAAACGCAAATAAAATCATTTCACAATCTCTAATCTTAATTAATAAATTAGAAGAAATTAAAGAGCTAAAAATAAAGTTCCACAACTCTATAATATATAAGCTCTCTCTGTCTAAGATGTTTCAATAGCCACCAAATATCTCACAGTGCTATGAGGTCTACATATTACATATTGGATAGTATAGAGTGCCCCTTTCTTCTTTGTTTTTCTATTGGAATTAGTAGGCACAACGGAAAATTAAAATTTAAAAGTTTTCCAATCTCTACTATGGATCTGTGACGTTCAAATTGAGTAATAGAGAAGCATACCTTTCTTATGTGTTCAGTATTTTTTTTTTTTATTTCAAGGAGCTAACAACTCAAATCAATTCCCTCTACCGGTATCCACATAAATAGAAATCCAACATGAACAGCGTGCTAGCACCACCAACATCTCTCTCTAGAGTTTTCTTTTCTTATGGCTCTCTATCTTGCTTTTTTCATCACCCGTAGAAAACCCTAGCTCACCATTTTTTATAACTAGTTAGGGCTTTCTATTTTATGATGGATATTGGATTTTTAAAATTAATCTTAATTAATTTTAAAATCTATATAATATCAATTAATACTTAATTATCTTTTGATAAGTAAATTAAATAAATATGGTTTAATTAAATCTGTCTAACATTTTTAATTCAACCTATTTATTTAATCTGAATAAAGAGCCAATAGAAATAGATTTAATTTATCTTTATAAATTAAATCCTAGATATTATATCTTTCTCATGTTAGCTATTAAATTTAATTTATTAGATAAAACTAAATTAAAAACTAACACAATATAATAATATTATCATATATAATATATATACATATATGTGTGTGTGTATTTCAAAAATACATATATGTATATATATAATATTATTAATTTTCTTTTTGAATATATATATATATATATATATTCGTCCACCCTAGATTAATCATTACATTCATTAAATCTAGACAATCTTAGATTCAATGAATTTGGACATTATAGCTCATGATGGGCTATTTTTATATGTGACCATGTAGGCTTATATGAAGTTAGCAGTGGGCCAATGACTATACTAACCCACAAGTCGTAAGCGGCTTCTAGCAAGACACTACAACTATCCAATTCATATGAGGATAAACAAACCGATACAACCTGTCATACAACCATATCACGTCCCTTTTGTCACACGATATTTTTGTCAAGGATGAGGCATAGAGAATGTCATCCTCCTATTCCTAACCATTACTTTCTCGATATCTGAGTAGTCTGACTATAGAAATGGAAACTCCTTTCTATCGTAGTATGGCCATACATTTCCCAGATTCACTCATCGAAGGGCCCAGTAATATCCTCTACTAATGTGAGGGATAAAATTTCATCTTGACCATTCACATTCCTCTATATGAAAACCAACAAGCCCGAACATAGCCTTTATCTTCACCCAGTCAAAGGTGACTTTTGACTAGGTCAAAGTTGAACGACTCCCATGTAGGAATCTATGACAATCTTAGGTCAAAGGATAAAGTAACGTGGTTATACATGAGACAAGCTTATGACTTGATCCATACAACTTTCTCATAGTGGGTTGGTGATAAATCTCCATTTTTAATATATTTGATACACATTTTGATATAACTATGGAGTTATCAATACTAATTTAAGATAATTTTTCAAAGATTTTATAAAATATCAAGTTGATGCATTATCTTGGGGATTTGATTATAAATATTTTACTTTAAATTAAAATCTAGGTAAAAGAATAAATAAAAAAAACAGTTTCGGTCTAGTTTTAATATTGGGTTATTATTATAATATTTTGTTTCCTTCTTCTTTCAGCCTGTGGCGTGCACGGTTTTGACTAAGGGAAATTCAAAAGTAGACCAAAAAAGCAATTAAAACCCAAGAGAAAGCTTGTAGGGGACGACAACGTTTTGGTGGGGAATAGAGAATTGGATACCTAATGGACCAAAGAAAAGAAAGAGGAGCCATGGGAAAAAGGAAGAAAAGGGCAGCCGCACAGGGCAAGAAAGAAAAAAGAAGAAGAGAAGCTGCAATAATCTTCATCATCTGCCTTCGAGCGTGAACCAGAGGAAGAACAGCGAGAGAGCATTGTTGAAGGTGGGACCTTGGGGAGGTGACCATAGCTATTGTTCATCATCTTCATCCCCAGGTCCAACGAGAACTAGAGTGCCGAAGAAGAGGGAGGGATCATTCTGAATTTCGAGCTTCATCAAGAGAGTTGAGAGGAAGATAGTGGGAGACAGAAGCTTCAAGGAACCAGAGGCAGTGGCACCGTCGATACAACCTGAGACAGAGGAAGCTCTCATGTGTTAATTTCATTGCCCTGTTTTATTGTGCTCCGTGTTTTTATGTCTTGCTTTGATTTTCATGTATGACTCTGAAAACTGGGCTAATTGTTGCTGAGATGATGATTTTGAGTAAAGCCATGTGTGGCTAACTGTTTCTTTTAACTTAGAGTAGTAATGAACTAATTTAAGGATTTGAGCATGTATGAACTAATTAATTGTGGTTAGTGTTAATTTTTGTTTACTTAATCTTGTATTATTTTATTTACTTTGTGCTTGATCACCACTAAGTATGAATTTGGGAAATTTAGATTATTCTTGGGAGAGGGATCTTAATTAGACCATAAGATTAAGTAATGTGGGATTAGAATTTTATTCTAATTTGCCAATATGATAGGAATATACCTATTGGACCCATATAATCATATTAGAGTGAATTTGGACATTTATTGTCTCTTGAGTAAATTAGTTAGGAATAACAATTTTAACTTGAGAGGGGAGTATAAGTGATTGGAAGACATTTATATTTATTTAAACTCTAGATTAAAAATTTAACATTAAGTACTTTTAATTGGGTAAATGCATGCTCTAAAACTTAAAGAAGGGATTAGCTACTCTACGTTGTTTTTATTAATTGAAGTCTTTAAATAGTTAGATTTGTTTCTATTGCATTTGTTTAAATTGTCTTTCAATCTCTTTATTTGATTTGTGCATTTTAAATGAAAATGGGAATTTTAATGCCTAATTATCTATTATCTTGGATCTCTGTGGGACGACCTTGATTTGCTATTATACTATTTCAACAGCCTATACACTTGCGGTGCTTATTTAAAATTTAGTAACATCAAGTTTTTGGCCCCGTTGTCGGGGATTCAAGATAATTGGTGACTAGAATTTGAAATCCTTTAGTACTTTAAGCTTGAGCTTTGTGAATATTTTTATTTTATTGTCTTGTGTGTGATTTGTTTTGTTTTAATTATTTTTGCTTGTTTGTCTTTTTAAAAGAAAAAATTTGAAAAAAGAAATGGATTATTCATAGCATTCATTTGGTTCAACCAGTGATAAATTGGCATCTCTTAGTTCTTTATTAGGAATTCATGTGGATGGTATGAGACAAAGGAATGCAAATACTGGTATGATATAAAATGTTCATTCTTCTCCTTATACTTGCTTTGCTTGTGTTTATTGTGGAGAAAATCATTCCCATGAGCATTGTCCATATGTCACTACTAGTCATTATATGAGAGATGATTTCAGTAGGAATTAAACTTGTTTTGATAATTCTTTTTGTTCTAGAGAAAGTTTTGAGCAACAAAATTCTTGGGATTCACATTTTAGCCATTATTCAAAAGAAATTCCCCATCTTTTCACTCTCATCCTCATTTTGAAGAAAACACCTTTGAATATAAAGAAAAGTCTAATTTAGAAAGGTTATTTGAGGAGTATGTGGAAGCATCAAATTGTTTCATCTATTGAAATAATTTGGAACTAGAGTTGAGTCAAGTGTACAAAATATTGGAGTCTATGTGAATCAAATTGTTTCATCTATTGAAAATATGACTCAAGCTAATTCCTTAAGCATGATTGCCACTTCTTGTGTTGATGATGATCATTGTGAGGGAATTGAAGATGTGCAATTGCATGAGACTTTTGATATTGGGAAAAATGAATGTGAACCTAAAATTAATTTGGACGAGAACAATGGGTGTCCAATTGAGGTTCCAGTTGAAGAGCATAATCTTTGTGACTTTGATATTGAGGTTAGTGGAAAGATCCCAAGACTTGTTGTTCATGACTCTCTTATTGACTGTGTGACTCTTACTGATAAGAGCCAACTGGATTTTATAGGGTGGTCTAAATTTTTGGAAGTTCCTAAATCTCTTTGCAGATATATGCATGTTGAGCTTAATTTGAATCCAGTGAATTATTGTACTTTAAGGTTGTCTATGATTGAAGAAGTACAAGTAATTAACTTGAATGATCATTTTTGGTGTTTGAAACCTTATTACTTGAAAAGAAATGAAGACAAGGTAATCTTGGTGTTCGATACTTATGATTAGTAGTTTTTTTTTATTAGTCTGGCTGAAGACTATAAACTTAGCGCTTCTTGGGAGGCAACCCAAGGTTTAGTTTGATGTTTTGTTTTGATTTTGTAGGATTTTGGTAGCCTCTGATGATTTATTCCACTTTGGTAGCCATAAAGAAGAGCATTCAAGAGCACACGACAATGATTAAGAGGGGAGTTTCCTTTTAGTTTTCCTTGATTTATTTAATTTGATAGTTGATTACATGTTCTAGATATAAGTGTTGGTTATAGTCTAGCATTGCCTGTGATTGATATTTGTTTTTGACTATCGAGTTGAGTGGTGCACTTGTGAATTGTGCTTAAGTGGTAAACATTTGAGATCTTAGAAGCTTTTGCTACCCCTACACTTGGATATGGTTATGTTTTCATTTTCATTACTTAGTGTTACTTGTTCACATTAAGGACAATGTGACATTTAAGTGTACTGTGGGGGTGGAGAGGTTCCATTGATTTTGTATGACTTGTCCTCAATTTTGACAAATTTTGAAAAAAAAAAATTTCTTTTCATGAAAGCTTGGATTTTACTTGCGAACATTGATAAAGTTGGTTTGATTTAAATTTGAAAAGGATTGAGTTTATTTAGAATTCGGTTCTATCTTCTTGCAATGTTAGTAGATTGGTAAAGAATTTAGTTTAGATAATTGATTTTAGGATATTAAAAACTAAGGAGAAACTTGAGCCTAATATTCATTTCTTTCAAGAGGGAGCACACTTATTATGATTTCATCTCTAGAACTTGTCTTGAATCTCTTTTGAAGCTTTTAAATCCCTTTGCATGCACAAAAATATTTTAGGCATTTATTTTATAGCTAGTTAGGCCAAATGTCTATCCTTGACATATGAAAATCCTTTGCTTTACCCCATTTGAGCCTTACTTTGTTTTTTTTTAGAAAAAAAAAAAGAAAATTGCATAGAGTAAATAGCCCTTTGTTTGAGAAATACAATTTTTATATCTTTCCTTTCCCATTCAATTGCTATTTTGGTTAGTGCTAAGTAAAACAATTTTAGAAAAGAGTGAAGGGATTAGAAAGTGAATGTTATGTGAGTTGTGTAGATAGAAAAAAAAATGAAATAGAAAGAAAGAAAGATAGAAAGAAAGGTGTAAAAAAAAAAAGAAAAAGAAAAAGAAAGAAAGAAAAAAAGAGAGAGAAATATGAAAAAAAAGGAAAAAATATATATATAGAAAAAAAAAAGATTTTTGAAGTTAATTGAATAAAAGTTGTTTAGAATGCATGTGAGTTTGTTTTCTTTAAATAATTATTCTTTCATTCTTCATGAATTTCATTAAGTTGGCTTAGCACTAATTAAAATATGCTTCATACCATTTAACCACTTCCATTTCATTATCATACCTTATTCATTACAACCTTTGGAAAAGTCCTTTTGATTTGTGTAAGTAAGGGGATAATATAGTAGAAATGGAGATGATAAACAAGCTTATGGTAGATGGCTTACAATAAATGGATTAGAGTGAAACACAAGTCCTTTAATGATCTTGAGATAAGAGTGTAAACACTTTACTTGTAAGGAACATTCTAATGTTATTTATCTTTACCAAGTCATTTGCATTCCTACTTACATTTTTAGAAGGTGGAAAAGAGTTTTAAGAAAGCTCCATTCTTAAAAATCTGAATTAAATTCAGTTTTGTAGTGTTTGATTTGAGAATCTTGCTTCCATGATTGTCTTTAATTGTTTTAAACATTTTAAATCTTGAGGACAAGATTTGATGCAAGTGTGGGGGTGTGATAACTCCCCATTTTTAATATATTTAATACACATTTTGATATAATTAAGGAGTTATCAATACTAATTTAAAATAAATTTCTTAAGATTTTATAAAATATCAAGTTGGTACATTATCTTGGGGATTTGATTATAAATATTTTACTTTAAATTAAAATCTAGGTAAAAGAATAAATAAATAATGAAAGTTAAAAAAAAAAAAGTTTTGGTCTAGTTTTAATATTGGGTTATTATTATAATAGAGTATTTTGTTTCTTTCTTCTTTCAGCTTGTGGCGTACACGGTTTTGACCAAGGGAAATTCAAAAGTAGACCAAAAAACAATTAAAACCCAAGAGAAAGCTTGTAGGGGACAACAGCGTTTTGGATAGAGAATTGGATACCTAATGGACCAAAGAAAAGAAAGAGGAGCCACGGGAGAAAGGAAGAAAAGGGCAGCCGCACAGGGCGAGAAAGAAAAATAAAAGAAGAGCAGTTGGTCCAGCACCTTGTATTCTTATAAGTGTTTAGGACTTTGATTCATATCTCTATACCTCTTTAAAATCATACTGATCTTATTTTAGCTTTGCTCCCATATAGATAACCGATCATGGATATTTAGAACAATAATTATGATTTATCCAAAGATAATCATCACAGTGAACATGTAAAATAAATAATATGATAACAAAATAAAGAAATTCATTAGATAATAATATTCAAAGTATAATGATTTATCTCTATGGCACAATTTCCAACATTTTCAATGTTGAAAATACGTTACAACCCGCACTGAAGTGAATATGAACTTTATATATTCTTATTTGGGAAAATATCAATTAAATACTTTCAGAATTTGAAATTATCATATATATGATTCCTGCTAAAACCTATTGTTATTTGCTCATCAAGTGGAGTAAATAGCTAATGAAAATTAGTAAACAAAATTGATTTTGGATCTTGATATTTTAGGATACTTTTATAAATTTTTCCCTTCCTTATCTCCTTTTTCCTTTTTTGACCATTCTGGGAAGAAAATAAAAGCCAGTACAAAACTATCAGTTCGATTAAAAAACAAGTCACCAAAAAACATGTAAGAAAACCATCATGTTGTACATAAATTAGAATAACTAAAAGTGATTTCTAAGTATTGCACAGAATCCCAGTTATTCATGACCAATAAACATTAGGGAAAATCCCTATAAAATACCCTTGAAATAAGGAAATTCTTAATCAATACATTGAAATCAAAAATTTCGGATCAGTTAAGCGTCAGTACGGATGAACAGTGCGATCGGCGCCAAAAGATGATTTTGTTCTTCAGCCCTCATTCTCGCCACTTCAAAAATAACAACACGCGGTTCTTAATTAACAACTTCGGGTTCTTGATTAACAACTCAGTATTCTTGTTTTACAACTTCCTTATTTAAGTTTCAAGGCCAACAACAACATCTCTTTTTTTTTATTAACAACACACCCTCTTAATTAACAATTCTGGATTCTTGATTAACAACTCCGTATTCTTTATTAATAACTCAATTTTATCTTTTTACTTTCACAATAACAACACTGGTGTTGTTATTAACAATACCATATTCTACATTAACAACTCCCATTTCTTGTTTCACAACTTCGTAATTTAAGTTTCAGGGCCAATAACAACACCTCTTTCTTTATTAATAACACTATATTTTATATTAACAACACTATATTTTTGAGATGCGAATATGTGGAAGAATAAAACAGAGTTGTTAATCAAGAATTTGAAGTTACTAATAACAAGACTGGTGTTGTTATTGTGAAAGTAAAAAGATGAAACTGGAGTTGTTAATCAAGAACCGCATGTTGTTATTTTTGGGGGTTGAAGGGCAAAATCGTCTTTTAGGGCCGCCCACACTGTTCATCCGTACTGACGCGTGACTGATCCAGAATTTTTTATTTCAATGTACTGATTAGGGATTTTCCTTAAATATTATAGTGTTAGATTTTTATATTTTTTTATCGACACTCACGTTTACTCATTTTTTCTATAAAGGCAAAATGTTTTGTTGGAGATCTAAATTCAGGAGAATACTTGTTAAAAGAGTGGCAACTAGTCTAACAAATCCATATGGACATTTCACTGATTATGGTTTATTACAAACAATTACGAGGTCATTTATCATTGTACTCATCATAAAAGAGAATATCTCTGGTAATAACATGACAAAACCTTAATATTTCATCAATATAACTAAAAATGATAACTTAAAGAGACTAATTGTGATTGGCCATGGCTATTTTCCCCTTTCCGCTTTCCCCTCTATTTTTTTCTCCTCATGATTCTCCCAAGCAACTTTACCGTAACAACTAAGGTAAAATTAGTGTCTACAACAACTAAAAAAATTATTCATCAAATCCCATTGTTAGATCACTTTGTACAACAAAATCTAAGACTAAAACATTAGCTCGACGGTTGATTGTGCTAGTGGGTACACCAGATCCTCTTTCTGGTTAGACTACTAGTATTTAAATATTAAGAACTGTAACCTCATGTAAAGGCCCAAAAAAAAAACATGGGCATTCCAAAATTCAAAATAATGATGCTACTATTAGGCTCTTAGCTTTATATATAGCTGTACTTTGGACCAGTGTTGATCAAATAACGCAAGTAACTCCATTCCACAAAATGGAGATTTCCATCCTCCCTGGAAAGGCATGGTACTTCTTCTGGCTCTTCCTCAACCTACTCACTACCATTGCTTTTCTTGATTCTTTTGTAGCCGCAGAGACTCACTATCATGAATTTGTTGTAAGTGCGTAATTACCTGCATGATCACCAAAAAGTACTTGTTCTAGTTCATATAATTTATAATGAATTTACAGATCATAGCACTGAAAAATTGATTGAAATCGATTCAAACCATGCCGGTGACTAGGGTGTGCAGAAGCGTCAACATACCCACTGTCAACGGGTAGTTTCTGGGGACAACTGTGCAAGCTACAAATGGAGATTCACTTGCTATCAGGGTAGTAAATGCTGCAAGAGACAACATAACTATCCACTGGTACATCAATATCACATTCATCTTGATAGATTTATATTTCATCATGCTTGACATATTCATTTTTTCTGGCAATCTAATATGCTTTTAGGCATGGCCTTTGAATACTGCAAATTCTATGGGCAGATGGACCTGTGTATGTGACTCAGTGTCCCATCCAATAGGGGGCAGCTATAAATATCGATTTACTATCACCAGCCAGGAAGGCACACTATGGTGGCATGCTCATGTTGGGTTCCTCCGAGCCACTGTTTATGGAGCTATCATAATCTATCCAAGATTAGGCGCTCATTATCCACTCCCAGTGCCTAGGCGAGAGTTTCTCGTTCATCTTGGTATACCTCTAAGTTTTCTTAGACAGCTATGGTCTAATCTAACCTATTGCCTTTGAAATGTAATAGATGCTTATGATCAATGAAGACTGAACGCTTCAAATACTGTTGGTAAACTCCAGTTTCATGGATCATATGCTGTTCATAACAGATTATATCGCTACTACAAATAGATGATTCAATGACACAATTCATGACTGTTTTAAAAAACCAATAGTAAAAAATAACACAATGACAAGACTGTAAATATGACAGGATGATTCAACTACTGATTTTCAAAAACATTCATTGAATCCTGTAGATTCAACGACTGTCATTAAAAAGTAGTCGTGGTTAATTTTCAACGATTGATTTTAAGGAAACAGTCGCTGAAACTTTGCCACCCTGACCTTACCTCACCATCGTCACTCCACCTTCAACTCTCTCTCAGCTCTCTCCCCACTCTCTCCGACCTTTAGCTCCACACACACATACCACAGTCACCATACTCTTCACCACTCCACCCCAACACACCGTCACGGCACACCCCTCTCTCACCGCCGAGCTTCCTCCACCGTCGACCTATCCTCCTCCACAAATGGCCCAGCTTCTTCACTGTCGGCCCACCATTTCTGGCCATTCCTCCTTCACTGTCGACTATTACTTATAGCACTGCTGACCCTTAGCTCCTCTAACCCAAAGCTCATCGCAACCATACGATCTCTCTCGATTCACCCATTCCTCCTAGTTCCACCATCTTACCCGCATCCTTTCTCTTCATTCCCCTCAGCTCAACCTTCTTCCACAATCAGCCCCTTGCCGCCGAACCTATCTCTATCTCCCGTAGGGTTTCTCTCTATCAACTCATCAATCATCGTCTCTTCACCATCGACCTATCACCACCGGCCCCCCCACAGCTCACAGTCGACTGAGCCTTCTACCGTCACTCACTTATCACCGTTGGTCACTACCTCTAATCTACAGAAGAGGTAATTTCTATTTTCTTTCCACTTTGGGTTTCGGTCTGATGATTGTGGGTATTAAGCTTGAACCTAAGAGACATTCATATCTGCCCTATTTTTGACTCAGTCGTAGAGCACTCATGGTTTAGCATCTGTTGACTCAATTCTGAGGTTTCTTGAATTAGGAATGGGATTAGTTAGATGGTTTTGATTGGTTTAGTTAGGCTTGAGCTGATGTAGGATGGTTTGAGTATTAATGTATTGCCTTGGTTGCTTGGGAAGTTCTCTAAATTGACAAAATTTTGATCTCTACCGTTCCTTGCTTACTTTGTCTATACGTGGTTTTCATGAGAACTGAACTGTATTACTGACTTCTAAAGCTGAGCACTTGAGGTTGCTGCTGAGACTCTGTTTCTAAGTTTATTACAAGAGTAAAATGCAATTTTGCAACTCTATTTTGGCGATTATGAGAATTGAAAGGGTTCTTCAGTTCTGAACTTGTTTTTGTTGTGATAAAGGCTTACAATACAACTTTCACTGGCCATTTAACTTCTGCTATAAATTTATAAATAAGCCTTGGCACATTTTCATCTTAATCCCATATTTTTAGGACTAAAATTTTTTCTCATGGGATTTATACAGGAAACTTGGGAATTTGATTAATTGTACGTCTTTCAAAAGGTTCTCTTAATAGCATGCATAAGTTGATTCTATTTTGGAAGTTTGTTTTGGCATTTACTTTAGTATACCTTTGCAGAGTTGCTTAGTTTCTATTTCTTAACAACATATATTTTTTATTATCTTAATTTTTGTGCTAGCTATAAAGTGCCTACTTTGGTGTTTATGTAGATGGATGAATCTTGTAGAATAGAGGCAGAAATTCTAAGTGAGAAGATTTTGTCTATATATTTTTTGTTCCTTCCCATTTCTACTGGCTTAATGTTTATCACATTTGTATCTAGTTTTCTTTCTCATCTTGTTCGTTCTCTGACATGGATATGGATTGAAATTTTGCAGAGTAGTGGTCTTCCATGAACACCACCAAGGAAAGCTTTGAGTTTGTATCTTGGCAATTTGATAGAGTCTATCACTGTTCAATATGTGCAGCAAGTAGTGAACATTGATGACCTTACTGCTGAAATGTGATTGACCATGGCTATCCTTATATTGACAAAGTTCCTTGACTTTAGAGAAATTATCCTGTCATGCTAAAGAGAAAAATCAATTCTTTTTTGTTCAAATTCAAAGGAAAGTTCCTTAAGATAAAGAGCGTGCCTTATATAGTGTCAACTATATACTTATGGTTCTGTAATTGCTTATGTTTGGAATTAGATTTCGCAGCTAAATTAATTGTCTTTGAATACCTTCTTATTTGAATTTGCTTCATCATTTTCTTCTTGATACGTTAGTTGCAGGAAGGTTAATCACTTGCTTTGAAATTGCAGGACAAAGGGTTATTGGAGAGCCTGTTGTCTTTGGGCTAGTCCTCGATGAGTCTTGGCTTTGGCATTCTGACTTCAAGACTGTAGCACGGCAAGTTCCTTAATTCCTTTTCCTGTTAGAGTCCTTGAATAGATGGGCTGCATCTGAATTAAAATATGCATCGATTGAAGATTATCTAACAAATTTTACGATCAAGTCTGAAATTGGTTGAAAGATGTTAATTATAAATATGTGTTTGTGTATAGTTTTTTTCTCCTGATTGTAACTAGAAGTTTATAATCAAAATGAAGAATTATATATTCAGTTTCTTCCTTCTCGAATCATGGCTAAGGCTATCAACTATTGACTACCAACAGAATGAATAATGATATATTTGAGTCAGACCAATAAATTTTTTAAGTTAGATAAAAGTGCACAGGAACATTGGGTAGATATACTATCAATGACTTTCTGAATTCTGATTTTTTTTGAATTTTTAATCTAACATTGTTTGTTACTGTTGGAGCTCACTATTTTGTAATAATCTTTCCTTCTTGCATTTGCATATTTTCCTGCACAAGATTTCACTTTGCAGTTATTCATCCCTTATTTTCTTCTCCCTCTCTTTTCTACGAGGGAATTATACTGTAGCTTCATATATTGAGATCATTTGAAAATAAGGCTTCTTTGAAGTACTTATTAGATGGTAATCTTTGTCATTAGTTGCATCCTCTCAGTTTTAATTACTTTGATTTTTCTATTATATCTGCCTTGTCAGAATTGTTTTATATGAAAGGAAAAGTAAAACAGCCAACAAATTAAAAAAATTGATATTGCTAAGGCTTAATTATGTAGAAAATTTCAACCAAACTTCATCATCTTCATCTTCATTAAGATCACTCTCATTATCTTCAGGAAGCACTGAATATTCATCCCTTCTGTTTGACATTCCTGGATCTTCTACTCCTCATTTTGCTCCTCCTTCTCAAGATCAATCCTTCACAGCATCATCATCTTCAAGCCCTTACTACCAACAAGTCATCCAAGCACTGGCTCAAGTCATAGCACAGAGCCCATTTCCTACACCAGACACCGAAAATGAAGCCATCGTGAGAGCAAACGAAGATTTAGAAATCCTTTCCATTTGGGTTGTTATAGGAGTAGGATTTGATGCTATGCAGATGATTTCTGGAGCATTCATGTTCTTTTCCTGTCGATACCTCTGAAATGTTTTTGTAAAATTTTCAAACTTTCTTGTGATCTGCATTATGTGCTAGTAATGCACTTGTTGAATTAGGATGTACATGTTTTACACTGCTACTATAGTCTATTTGATTTAGGGGCTGCCCTATTTATTATAAAATCCTCATTATAGTGCTTTTGTTGAATCACAATGCTGTCCCTCTTTATTTGTGTGTGAATTATGAATCCCTTATGACATTCATATGACGCCTATCTTAACAAAAGTGTTTTTATGGTTTTAGCTTTCCATTTCTTGTTTTGTGAGGGACATGGTATTTTTTATTTAAGTGTTTTCCAAATTCAAAATATAAATGTCCAAAAATTGGTAGCTTTTCAATGCAGAGGAGCGGAAAAGCGAATAATATTTTTTTTTAAAAAAGGTTACAATGACTGTTTTTGAAAAAATAGTCATTGTATCTTGGACTTACAATGATTGTTTTTTCAAAAATAGTCATTGTATCTTGACTTATAACGATTGTTTTTCAAAAATAGTTGTTGTATCTTGGATTTACAATGACTGAAAATCAGTCGTTGTATCTTGGACTTACAAGGACTATTTTTTCAAAAACAGTCATTGTAAGTCTTACTACGACCGTTTGAAAATGGTCGTCTATTTTAAAATTTTTCATGACACTCACATACACGTCCCCCTGAAAACAGTCATTAAAAGGGTATAAAAATGGTCGTTAAAAGTCCCTTCTATAGTAGTGTATTCTGATGATGAATAGGGGAATGGTTTGAGAGGGATCCTATGAGTCTCTTAGGGATGGCAGATTTTACCGGATGACCTCCACATGTATCTATTGCATACATAATTAACGGTCAACCTAGAGATTTCTACAGATGCTCCTGCCAAGGTTTGAAATCATTCAATATGGTTGAAAAAGAATTAAGAAATGACAACTAACTTATGACAAATACACTATGCAGATACGATACTTGTTCCGGTAGAACCCGGTGAGACAATTCTCTTGAGAATAATCAACAATGCACTTGAACAAGAACTCTTCTGTACAGTTGCCAACCATATGATGACTGTTGTTGGCACAGATGCAACTTACACCAAGCCTTTCACCACAGGGATCATCATGATAGGACCAGGCCAAACATATGATGTTCTCCTCACAGCTGATCAAATCGCAGGTCAATACTACATGACAGCACGTGCTTATGAATCAGCCCAAAATAATCCTTTTGACAATACAACTGTAACTGCTATCCTTGAATACAAATCAGCTAGCTGCTGCAACAATAGACAATTCTCAACACCAATATTGCTAGCTCTTCCACGCTTTAATGACACACCAATTGCAACTACATTCTCCAATGGAAGCAGGGGGCTTTTCTAGAATAACATGGTTACGAATGCTGATGTGAGTCTGTACTTCGTCGTGGGGTTGGGATTAATCAATTGCACAAATCCTAACAGCCCCCGTTGCCAAGGACCCAATGGAACTCGCTTTACAGCCAGCATGAACAATGTTTCTTTTATACCGTCAAGAACTACCTCCTTAATGCAAGCATACTATCAAGTTATACCTGGTGTCTTCACCACAAATTTTCCTCCTATTCCTCCTGTGCCATTCAATTATACTGGGAATGTGCCACGGGGCCTATGGATGCCTTCTTGAGGAACTAAGCTCTACAAGTTGAAGTATGGTTCCAGGGTGCAAATAATTTTACAGGATACGAGTATAGTATCAACTGAGGACCACCCAATGCATCTTCATGGATACGACTTCTTTGTAGTTGGATCAGGATTTGGAAACTTTAACCCAGCAACAGATCCAGCTAATTTTAACCTTATTGATCCACCTCAAAGGAACACCATAGGAACACCTCGAGGAGGATGGGTAGCAATTCGATTTGTAGCTGATAATCCAGGTGATATGCTGCTAGAAAAATTATTAGTCTTACTTATTATACAACTTGTGTTAAAAAAATACATTAATTATGTGATTTTCATTTATTGGTGAAAAACAGGAATTTTGTTTATGCATTGTCATATAGATTCACACCTTAATTGGGGTTTGGCAATGGCATTCCAGGTAGAGAATGGAGTTGGACCATCACAGACAGTAATACCGCCACCAGCAGATCTGCTCCCATGTTAAAATCAAGAATAGATCATTGTTAATAAATTTTATGTTCATGAAATATTGGTTCATTGAGTTGTGAATTCCCCCAATTTATTCCCAATAGTCAGTGTGGTTTTGTGTTCTCTTTCCGAGTTCAGACATGGGTGGTTCTCAATTAAGTAGATCATTAACTGTCCCATTAAGTGTAAGGCTCTTATAAGACATTAAAGTAGGAATGCTTTTTTATTATTGGTACAATCAGTCCTTTTGTTCAGGAAAACAAAAATTAAGAGAGAGAAAGAGAGACGTTTCATCCTGATAAGTTAATAGCAATTTCAAGAGTCAAGGCTGTAGACATTAATTTCCATTTTAGAGAGAATATTTGGTAGATTAGGTATACTAATACTATGTAGAGCAAACTGATCATGGATAGGCACAAGTATGCATGTAAGAGATTGACTCTACCCAAACGTATGTTGTAATATACTAAAATTTCATAACCGACACTGCTTTGAATATGAAATTAGTCAAATAAAATATATCTGTGCATGTGTATGAGCACACTTGGTGCCTCCTTAAGAGACACATATATGGCGCCATCTTTATGGCATTTAGGCATACATGGTGCCATTAGTTGACACCTACATAGACATCTAGCATTTTTCAAGACACATCGACACACACTCAACAATTCCCCGAGGCACAAGCACATGGGGCGCTATCTCATGACACTTGCACATACATATGGTGCATTTCTCAGGTACAAGTACACGCGTGGCACTGTCTAAAGTTTATACTATAGTATCCCAAAAAGTGATTAAGGGTTAATGACTTCAAAAGTGAATGTGATTATTGATAAATAAACACTTTTGGAGAATAAGATGTGAATTGTGATATGAATGTGTTATGAGTAGTGCCTAAACTCAGTATTTAAGTTCAATTGTGGGTTAACATTTAAATTGAATTGGAATAGAGGGAGGGCGCATATTATGATGAAATGGAAAGTTGGGTAACTTGGTGATTATGTTGCATTATGGTTCAAAACTGAATATGTGTGGATGTGATGAGAATTTGGTTGTTTTAGTGATTCCAATGACTTCCTTGTGAAAATTCATCTGTGTAGAGTATTTGTTGTGAAATTGGAACCATTGAGAACAATTGTGCAAAATTTGGAAATTCTGTCCATTGAAACTCTATACAGGGCAGTCGGTTTGTATGGAAGTTTTGAATAGGTAAATGGTGTCTAAAAATTCTGAAACTTTTCAGTCTTAAAGTTCACATGTCAAGCTTCAAAATAGACATATAATTTGTGTCATTTGGATTTGTGAGCTAAGCGTTATGATTTTCCAAAATTTGGGATTGAAACTTGAATCTGTTTTGGAGCAGTATGGACTTTTGTACAATTTTGTATTTTTGTGGTTATGAACTGCAGGGATCTATATTTTTCCAATAAATAGGACTTAAATAGATTTCCATTGGCTTTGGGATCACCCCATTTCGATATTTCTAGAATTAGTTATGATTTTTCAAAGTTTGCGCAGAAAATCTACTAGAATTTCTGAAAAATCCGAAAATGGGAATTATGGCATAAGCATACACAATGATGAGATAAGAATAATTTATTAAAATATATTCCCTCATCTTCTTCAGCCATTTCACATCATTTTTTGGCTGAAAATAGAGAGAGAAAGCTTGAGAGAGTTTAGAGAGAGAAAGAGAAGAAAACTCACAAGGTAGGTTGATTTCTTCGGTGAATTCGTATCTAACACATATAACTCTGCTCCTAAGCTACTCTTATATGTGATTCAAGGTTTTGGAAGCTCAAATTCAATTCTTGTGAAGGTTAGGGTTTCGGCCTAAAAGAGGAAAAGCAAGGAGCTTAAGGTAACTTCCGAAACTTCAATCTTTGATTGTTCTGGCTGCTGTGGACAATTTAATCGGTGAAATTTCGTCGGATTGTCTTTGATTTGAAATTTGGAAATTGAATTGGTCTAGGGGTTATGCTACCAAAATTGGGTCCAAATGTAATAGTTAATAAAGTGGTTAGGAATAGAATGAAACATGTCTGCGGAGTCGAATTTCAAAAACCCCAATTTTCTCGAGGAATGTGATAAATTTGGTCAGCTCTAGAAATGAGCCTTAGAGTTGGATTTTCAATTATTTGATGGTTCCATTGAGTTCAGGAGCAAAAATTAGGTGGGGTTACTGTAATATCCCAATTTTTGATTATGGGTTAATCATGATTATTATGGATAATTATGAATTTAATTGGAATTATTATGTGTTTTATGGTACTATTAAATTAATATGTCATAATTACTGAAAAATTAGAATAATGGAAATATTGGCCATAAGTGGTAATTAATGGAGAAATTAATTACTAACTAAGAGAAAATGGGATGTGTGATTAAAATGGCTAATGGAGAGATTAAAGTAGCTAATTGGTGACTTAATTGGTGTAAGCCAATAGCAAGTTGACATGTGGCAAAAGTGTGAATGGTGAGTGATGAGGAGAAAAGTCAAATGGAGAGTATTTTAATCATTTTTCTCTCTCTTCCTCTCCTCTCTTTTTGCTAAAGTCATGGAGGGAGTATCATTATTTTATTCTTCACTCCTCCTCCCTCTCATCTCTCACGTCCTCTCTCTCCATCTCAGCATCTTTCTCTCATTCTTGCTCTCTCTCTCTCGTCAGCCATGGAAGGGGAAAGGGAAGGGAAGAAAGCTTGAAAAAGGTAAGGAAAATGATCCCTATTGCTCAAACTCCCTTCATTAAAGTTGATCCTTGAGTTAAGAGCAACATTTCTATGGTTGTAGTTTCTCCATTAGTTGTGGTTTGTGGCCACATGAAATTTTGGGAGGTGGTGAATCAAGAACTCCATTTGAGAAAGTTGATAAGGTGAGTGAGACCTATCTATTTATCTATGTTTTATGCCAAATGGATTAACTTGGATTTTCTGGAATTCTTGGGCCATTTTCGAAAATGAGGGCCATTGAGAGTTTGGTATGCGTTTGGTATGGAATTTGTATGTTTGGAATGCATTTTGGATAGATAGAATTGTTTGGGTTGGAAATTGTTAAGTTTGGAGAATTTGAGATTTTAGTGTTTAATGTTACCCAAAATCAAAGCATGATAAGGGAATAGGATTTTGGTAATTTTGACATTCCCATTGGATTCCTTGAGTGATTTTGTGTGGGAATGAGCTTGGTTATTGATTTTGGGTTCATTTGAATCACTTGGGAAAAGTTGGAAAGTTGTCTGGTTTGAGCTCTGTTTTGTGCAGTAAGTTTGGACGAGCGTTTTGAATGAATCAATGGTATTGGAAAATTATGAAACTTTCCAGTATTAAAGTTCACATCCCAAGCTTCAAAATGGACATATATTTTGTGTCATTTCGTTTAGAATTCTGTGAGATATGGTTGTCCAAAGTTTGGGATTGAAACATAACTCTGTTTTGGAGTAGTGTTTAGTTTTTGGTGATTCTGTATTTGTGTAGTGATTTCCAGTGATGGGTTATATTTGTCCTTGAAAGAGGACTTATATACCTTTCATTTGGCTTTGGAATCACTTCGTTTTGATTTTTCTACAATTAGTTATGGTTTTTCGAAGTTCAGCCAAGAGTCAGGAAATTTCTTGGCCGCGGCCCATGAGTGGCTGGCCGCGGCCCACGGCCTTCTGACCATGTTTTGGCCGCGGCCCAAGGAAGGGCTGGCCGCAGCCAACTCCTGTGTTCCTGCACTTTAAGTTTTCGAAAGGAGATCTCCAACCTATTGTTTCCCAATCTTTTAGGGCTTTTATTAGAGGCATTTGTGGCCTCTTAAGGGTCAATTATGATAACCAAAATTAAGTGTTTCAAGTTAATTAAGTCTTGGAATAGAATGTAACTCTTCGTCCCTAATCATGATTCTAGGATACGACATTTGCCCTAGGCGGGAGAGACCGATGCCGGAGTACGCCCGGAAGGATCAAGGTAGTGACTCTTCTCTCATATTATGTATGATGTTTTGGCATGCATAACTTATCGTTGAATTTGTGAAATGTGTGCCATGGTCCATTACGGCGTGAGCAGGTCAGCGTGAGCCGTGTAGGGATTGACGGTGGTCATCTCTAGGTCGGCCGTTGAACTGCCGTCGTAATCGACATAGATATTTGTGAATCCGACCCGTGGGGCGGCGTTTGTGAATCCAGCCATGGGCTGTGTGTATCTTGCCTGTATGGCTTGTGTACGAAATGCATTATATGAATCCCAGCTGTGGTGAAATGTATTGTGTGGATTGCTGTGATGCAATGCAACATGAGCAATTCAGCGTGAGCAATCGTAAGGGATGACATGTGTCATACTAACCATTACCGTTGTAACTGCCGTTGTAGTTGCTTGTTGTGGTTAATGATTTGCTTACATGCACTATTATTGTACATTATATGATTGATTTGTTATTACGGGGATTCCCTAGAATCTCACTCTCCCAAAAACCATGTTTTAGACAGGGCAGAAGGATCAAAGGGAAAGCGGGCGACGAAGAGCGGATAAAGCTCTGATTTAGATGTATATTTTGGGTTATTGGTTATTATATATATCTTTTGGATATTTTTGGGAAACAATTGTGTATAATGGGAATGGTAGTATAGTTTTGTGTAATCCCCAAGCTAAGGGTAATGAATTGTGGGCTTTGTGCCTTTGTAAAACCCTTATTAATGAATGGAACCCGAGTGTTTCGGGAATTTGCTTTATACTCTGATATTTGTGAATGAAATCAACTTGTACAAGCCATTTAGTATGAAAATGTGAATATGAGACCGTCATGAATAAATTTTGTAAAAATTTTTGTAAGCCATGATTTTGGGAAGTTTGATTTTGTTTAAGTCCCAAAATCATCTAAGGTCTCTAATTCTACATCAATTACGTGTTTATGAACTAAATCTCAGCCTTAAGCGTGAAGGGGGTTACAGTTACAGTGGTCACCTTTTCGGAAAAGCCCGAAAAAGCATAATTACTAAAATGCCCCTAAAATCCTTAAAGTGGGGCCGCCAATGGTAATTTTATAATTTGACATTGAATTTGATAATTCTGAGTCTGGAAATGGATTCCTTAGGCAAAAATATATTAGGATAGCCCATATTAGAATTTCGGGAAAAGTGCAGTCGGATCGGGTGTGGCGGGCCTGAGCCGGGTCCCCAGGGGCATTTTTGTACATTTTCATTATAGACTCATATAACCCCCAGAAACACTATGAAAGTGTCTAAATGGTGGATTTGGAATTATAGGATTCGATATTTGCCCTGAGCATGAGCAACCTGTGCCGGAGCACACTTGAAAAGAGCAAGGCAGTAACGCTTTTCCTTATACTATATGTGATGTATTGTATGTGTTTATCATGCTTTGTGATGATTTCTATTGCTGCTGTGAATACAGTTGGGAATAGCTATCGTTATACAGTGGAAGCTATCGTTATTGTGAATATAGCGAAAGCTGTCGTATTGTGTATATAGCTGTAAGTGCTGTCGTTTGTGGTGAAAGCCATTCATTATTGTGCTGTTGTTGTTGTTGTTGTTGCTGTTGATTTGCTTATATACTATGTACTTATATATTGTATGAGTGATTTGTTCTACTGGGATTCTCTTAAATCTCATTCTTTCTATTGACTAACCTATAGACAGGGCAAGTGGCTCAAAGGATAAGCAGACAGCCAAGGGCAGATAGTTCAGATTTAGGTTGTGGTTGGTTGTCATATTTTGATTGGGGATCACTTTTTGTTTAGTAAATATTATTTTGGATATAGTTGTGTAATTCCCTAATTGGGAATTTGTAAACCTTTAATTGATATATGAAACCTGGGTTGCTGGGATTTTGTTGTACACTTTGATATATAAACGTGATTTAACTGCGTAGGGTAATTATATTCGACCTGTGTAATTTGAGACCAGGTTTAAAAGATATTTTGAAAGAAATTTGTGAAAACCCCTACCGTGAGGATGTGATTGAAATAAGTCTTGTTTAACCATTGGTCTTTAATCCATCTTAATTATGTATTTCGAATCATAATTACGGTTTATAAGGCAGAAGGTTACATATACTGATAAAGAAGCTTGATTAAAGTGGTTTTTTTTTTTTGCAAAGCTCTACTTTCGGGTTAGAATCGTGGGACACCTCAGCCCCTTCAGCTTTTTGCTTTTGGGTTGGTTTAGTGGTGTGATGCCACCTAGCTCCTAGGCGGGACAACACATCGGTCTCTGGTCGGGCAATAAGTTTGTCCTCCCTTGACACTGCACATAATGAAAGCTGAGGAAAATCATCAAACCTCATTTCCTGTGACCATTAAGTTGGCCAAGCATGAGAGAAAGGAAGGATGCTGGATTTCAAGAAGAGCATTTGGCACCCTGAAGAAAAAAAGAGTGCTTGGCACCCTATGATTTAAACACTTAGACATAAGTGATTAAATACTCCCAACACCTCCCAAACTCTTCAAAAATCATCCAAGAAGAGAAAATAAGAGGGAAAAATTGTGTGAAAAAGAAAGAAGAGGGACGTTGTTGGAACTAAGTATTCATGAGCAATCTCAACCTTGAAATTACATTTCTAGCTCGTAGAACCTCCACAAATCTTGTTCCTCTCATCGAGAGCAACATTTCTACAATTTTAGATTCCTGGATAGAGGAGTTTCGTGCTACCTCTAAGGTGTAGGTGCAGCCGAAATCAAGAATGAGCTATAGCTGTTGGGATTGATAGGCACAACGGAAAATTAAAATTCAAAAGTTTTCAATCCCTACTTGGGATCTATCAAATGTGTTTAAATCGAGTAGTAAAGAAACATACATTTCTTATGTGTTCAGTTTTTCTTTTCGATCTCAAGGAGCTAACAACTTGGATCAGCTCCTTCTACCGGTATCGACACGAATAGGAATCTAACATGAACAACGTGCTAGCACCACCAACTTCCTTCCCTAGAGTTTTTTCCCTCATGACTCTCTATCTATCTTTTATCACATGTAGAAAACCGTAGCTCACCCTTTAGATAACTAGTCAGGGCTTTCTATTTTATGATGGATGTTGGATTTCTAAAATTAATCTTAATTAATTTCTAAATCCATATCATATCAATTAACACTTAATTGTATTTTGATAAGAAAATTAAATAAATATAGTTTAATTAAATCATTCTAACAGTTTTAATTTGACCTATGTATTTAATTTGAATAAAGAGCCAATGAAAATAGATTTAATTTATCTTTATAAATTAAATCCGAGATATTATGTCTTAGATTCAATGAATTTAGATATTGTAGCTCGTATTGGGCTATTTTTGTGTGTGATCTTATAGGCCCATATGAAGTTGGCAGTGGGCTAATGACTATACTAACCCACTGATGCTACCAAGTTTTAAGTAGGCATCGCAAGTGTACGGGATGTAAAATAATAAACTAGCAAATCAAAGTCGTCTCATAGAGACTCAAAAATAATTATTGACTAGGCATTAAATTTCCTATGTTAATTTAAGTTGAGAAAATAAAAAATAATGAGATTAATGAGAAATTAAAAGGTAAGAAAAGAAAAATAGTAGACTAGAGTTTTAAAAATTTCAGTCAAGACAAATAACCTAGAGTGACTAATCCCTTTTTTCAAGTTTTAGAGTATGTAATTACCTAAATAAATTCACTTAATGTTAACTTCTTAATCTAGAGTCTTAATAGATATAAGTATCTCCCGATCACTTATATCCCTCTCTTAAATCAAAATTATTATTCCTAACAATCTATTCAAGAGGTAATAAATATCCAAATTCACTCTAATATGACAATATGGGTCTAATAGGTATATTTCTATCGAATTAGAAAATTAGAATAAATTTTAATCCCACATTACTTAATCCTATGGTCAAATTTAGATCCCTTTCCTAAGTGTAGTCAAAATTCTCTAATTCATACTTAGTGTTGATCAAGCACTAACTAAATAGACAAGATATAATAAGATTAAGTAAATAAAAAAACATTAAGCATATACTGGTTGAAAACAAAGCCTAACCTAATAATCAATTCATAGCTACTCTAGGTTTAAAAGGAAAATCAGCCATCAGGGCTATAATAAAATCCATAAAATTAAAATAAAGTTCAGATTCAATAAAGAGAAGGAAAGAGGAAGAACACAGCAATTTTTTGCCCGCTGTTGTGGCGTGAGAAAACGAAGGTTGTACCTCTGGAAATAATAGCCTTGGTTGTCGTCGCAACCCCAAAATGTCCTCGATTTAATGTTGGTCGTCCCTGCTATCACAGGTTTGCTCCACTTCTCCGTCGCAGCAATGTTCCTTTTGATCCGACTCTGCTTCTTTTCTCTCCCGTCCATACTTTCTGCTTTTGCTTCCTTTTAATATGTGTATTTTAGGGCTTCTTTTTTATGCGGTCTCCACGCGTTTCTATCCGGATTTCTTGAGGATGTGATATATCATATATTTTGGCCAAATCTGCAGCACATATTGGTTTCATTGTTTCCTCACGTGGGACCCACATTTTTTATGGCAAGCTTTATCTCTTTCCAATATAATAACATATATGCAAAAGGATATTGCTTATGTTGTGCGCTTACACTACTCTCCTTTATTTGGCCTTCATCTTCTCACATGGGACCCGTGACTTTTCTTCATCTCCTTTATTTAGTTCCTCTTTTTTTAACATCTTCAACATATTTGCTGACTTGCGAGCATACCTATTTTTTTATTTGTTATATCCTTCTAATCTCTTACAAAATAGGATCAGGTATGAGTAGATTTTCTCTTAAATTTTTTTATTATCCTATTATTAATGTAAAGTGTCAACACCCGTTTCCATTTTGATATTTATAGAGTAATAAAGGCACAGTTCTATAGGCATACAGAAAAGTATAAATATACTGATAAAAGTATTCATTTACATACAGGAATCCGTCGTGCAGAGGTTGACAATATTTACAAATTTTCCAAAGTATTCAACATGAACTACAAATAACCACTATATTGACCTCAGGAGATGTGTCTGTCAGTTCCCCGTATCTACTACCTTGCCTTTAGAGCCGCTAGCTCCCACTGAGACATTTTTGTTTATAAAAGGGGTGAAATTTCAAAGAATTCCAGTAGTAACATATTATCAAACATATGAAATGCCAGAATTAAATATGCAAAGCACTATATAATGTAAAATGAAAATTCTTAACTATACGTGTGTGTATACAAAGCTCAGGGCCAAATCACTATTTGAATCCCCTACATGTACCTCGGCTGGGTATCTAACTACAGCTAGGTAATGTACCTCAGGCGTACCTTAGCTGGGTATCTAACCACAGATAGGTAACATACCTCAGGCACCGTGTTCATATCACAAAATACAATAACATATATCATATCAACAATCATATAGTGTATGAGAGATTATAATTACTACTTTAACCCTTTTTTCGCCTTGAATTGTGTGCCTCGTAAAGCGTGTGAAACTCAGGCTTTCCTCTCAATCCTAAAATGTCAAATGTACAAGAATTAGGTTAAAACTCATTCATGTAATATTCTAGGCACTTCCATAGTGTTTATAGTGGTTATATATGCCTATTGTGGAAATTTACCACAATGCCCCCGGGGACCCGACAGGCCTTGCCGTACCCGATTCGATCGTATTTTTTTCAAAATTTTTACCTAGGCTATTCTAACATATTTTCATTAAGAAATCTATTTTCAGACTCAGAATTACCAAATTCACTACCAAAAGACTAGATGCCCTTGGCAGCCCCCATTTTAGGGTTTCAAGGGTGTTTTTGTAATTATGCTTTCTAGAGCTTTTCTAAAAAAATGTTCAAATATAACCCCACCTAATTTTCCCTCTTGAAAACAATGGAACCATCAATTTCATGAAATTCCAACTCCTAGCCCTTCTAATAGAACTAGCCAAAATGTATAGGTTTTTTAGGAAAAGTTAGGGTTTTTCAATTCCAACTCTACAGATTTGCTCCTTTCTACTCCTAATCACATTATTAACTATTTAATTACATTATAACTACCATTTAAACTCAAATTGGGTAGAATAACACCTAGGGTACACCCTTTCCAAAGTTTACAATCGGAGTAAATTCTACAGAAATCCACCTATTAAATTACTCATAGCAACCAGAACAACCAATAGTTGAAGTTTAGGAAGTTACCTCTTCTTCCTTCTGCCTTTTTCCTCTTGTGGCTGAAAACCCTAACCCTTTAACATTGAAATTTGCTTCAATAACCCCCTAAATCATGTAGAGAACAAGCTTAGAAAAGTATATAAAAGATAATTAAATGGGCATAAAATATTAATAAATCCAGTGAATATATTCAAAATATATACCTATTTAATTATAAAATATATACTTATCAAATTCCCCCACACTAAATCTATTGTGCAAAGAAAAATCAATCTTGAAAATAGGATGAAGAAAGAAAAGAGACAAATTGAATTAACTAAGAAAGGGCGTGAACTCAAGTAAACATATCCTAAGAACTACGTGTGTAATATGAGTTGTCAATCACATATAAAGAAATTCATATTAAGATATGAAGTTTAACAATATTAAATCTAGGTAAAATAGCTATGCAAGGGTATAAAGTGTATTACTCAACTTACTAACATATAGGTTTTTTTTCGCTCAGTTCACTTATTCAATCACCTAACTATAGGCTTGTAATAGTTCTAATTTTCTACCACCAGTTACATGTCCATTCAAAAATCAAGAGGACTTTATGGCTTGTAATGTTGAAATATATGCTACGAGGAGTGGATGATAGATACTAAGCAATATGCATGTAGATCATGTTATACATTAATTTAATGTAATAGTGATATGCGTGCTATTCTTCAAGATTCAAGAAGGGTATTCTCTCTTTCTATATATATTTTTTTATTTTTTTTTTGTATCTTGAGCTACTGTAGGTTTCCTTTTGACATGAACCTACACATAGGTGATGCAGCACCGGTTACTCGGTTAATCCAACAAGTGCCTCAAGAGACTTTTAGCCCAACTTATAGCCATCTTTGACTTTATCGTTTGAAGCAAGTGCCAACATTGGTGATGAAGTGCCCTCGGTTACTAAGTGAGGTCGAGAGAAGTCATTGGAGTTGTGTTTGTTTTTCTTGAAATACCCTCCAACATAAAGCACTAATAGCAATAATACCACATCTTGTGATTTGATAATATGAGTAAATTGTTGCCGTAATGATTGTACATGCAAATTAACTTACTATAGATATGATAGATGGAAAAAAAATGATAGACTCCAAGGGGTAGCAACGGATAAAGTGCTTGTGGCTTGTGTTTAGGATTCAAGGGTGTAAAAATCAATGCCTCTATCTTATTAAAGAATTGCACATGTATTAGGTAGTAGTGAAAAGAACTAAGACAATTTTGGAGAGTAAGTTGAGACAAGTGAAATATCACACTAGAATCGAATGTTTTAGGCTCAAATTTCTTTCCAACAAGGCTATACTATCTCATCCAATTTAATCAAGTTAAACAATATATTATCATATAATTTGCAATATATGTAATTAACTTCCCTTCATGCAACTAGTAACTAAGCTACATTTATTCAAATCCAAAAATCTCAAAACCAACACAAAGTACCTCTTTTCCCTTCATTAATTGTTTTAATTTCAATAAAATTGCATGTCCTAATTCACCCCCACACTTAAATCAAGCATTGTCCTCAATGTTGCAAAAATCAATAAAGGAGTAAGAAACTAGTACTCCCCTGGTTTAGGTCATTGATTCTGATGTGGAGTGCTTTTTCGACTACCTTCACGGTGTCCCAATATATGAAGCTTGAACCAAGAAATTGTAACCACGAGAAGCACAATCATATTTGAATTTGCATAAAAGAAGAACAGAAAGAAAAAAATGAAAAAAGAAAAATAGATGAAGACCAAGTTATTGGGTTGCCTTTCAACAAGCACATAGTTTACTATCCTCAGCCTAACCATACCTATCATCTAAGGAGGTGCTGACAAGTAGTGAACCATAGTTTGCTGGTCCACTTCCTCACCATGGTAATACTTCAGTCTTTGCCCATTAGCTTTAAAGCAATTTCCTGTTCGCTCATTTTTAGCCTCAATTGCATCCGTGGAGGACATAGAAATCACTCTAAAAGGATTAGACCATCTAGAGCTAAGTTTTCCAGGAAACAACTTTAGCCTTGAGTTGAAGACAAGAACCAATTGTTTAGGCTCAAAAGTATGCTTCAAGATATGCTTGTCATGCTACTTCTTTGTCCTTTCTTTATATAGTCTTGCACTATCATATGCTTGAAGTCTTAGTTTTTCTAAGTCATTTAGTTGTAACAGCCTTTTTGCTCTAGCCTGCTTGTAGTCGATATTCAACTTCTTAATTGCCTACCATGCTTTATACTCCAATTCAAGTGGTAAATGACATGCTTTTCAAAAAACCAAATGATAAGGTGACATGCCAATTGGAGTACGAAAAGTTGTCCTATAAGCCTATAAAGCATCATCAAGCTTATCGGACCAATCTTTTCTAGTTGGACCCATAATTTTCTCAAGAACCATCTTAATCTCTCTATTAGTAAACTCACATAGGCCATTAGTTTGTGGATGGTATACAAGTTACATATGATGGTGCACTCTATATTTTGCCAAGAGAGCCTTAAAATTCTTGTTGTTGAGATGGGTACCCTAATCAATAATTATGGCTTTGGGAGTACCAAATCTTATGAAGATATACTTTTTCAAGAAACAAATCACTGTGTTAGCATCATTACCTTGACAAGCAATAGCTTCAGCCCATTTGCTTACATATTCCACAGCAACAAGAATGTACTTCTTTCCTCTTGAAGAAGGGAAAGGACCTATGGAATCCATTCCCTATACATCAAACAACTCCACCTCACTTATTCCTGACTGAGGCATCTCATGTCTCTTAGAAATATCACCTGTTCTTTGACATCTATTACACTTGGAAACAAATTGGTGAGAACCTTTAAATAAAGAAGGCCAATAAAAACTAGATTCAAATACTTTAGATGCAGTCCTTTGCCCCCCATAATGTCCCCCATTTATAGATGCATGACATGCATTCAAAATGGCCTCTTATTCTACCTCAGACACACATTTTCTAATAATTGAATTAACATATCTCTTAAAAACAAATGGCTCTTCTCGGATATAGTTAGCAATATCATGCAAAAACTTCTTCTTTTTTTTTGTAGAAATTCAAATCAAGGGGTAAAACTTCACATACAAGATAGTTCACAATATCAACATGCCATAGAAAACCATAACTACTAACAACAAACAATTGTTCATCAGGAAAACTTTCTTTAATTAACAAATCATTCACATAATCATAAATGTTCACAATTCTAGACAAATGATTAGCAATTCAATTTTCAGTTCCTTTCTTATCAACTATATGCACATCAAATTCATGTAGCAATAAAACCCATATAATCAATCGAGGTTTAGACTCTTTCTTCCCTAACAAATATTTAATGGTGGCATTATGAGAGTGAACTATAATCTTAGCACCCATCAAATATACCTTAAATTTTTCAAAAGCAAACACTATAGCAAGTATTTCTTTTTCGTTAGTCGAGTAATTTACCTAAGTTACCATTAGGGTTCTGCTTGATTAATAGATGGGATGAAAGATCTTGTCTTACTTTTGCCCCAACAAAATTCCAACAGTATAGTCACTCACATAACACATTACTTCTAAAGGGAGTGACCAATTATGAGCTATAATGATAGGGGCTAAAATCAATCTTTTCTTTAATTCTTTAAAAGCCTTTATTTACTTTTTAGTGAAGTGGAAATGAGTGTCTTTCTTAAGTAGTTGTGAAAATGGCTTTGAAATATTGAAAAAATCTTTAATGAATTGACGATAGATCCCAGTGTGACCCAGGAAACTTCTCACAGATTTGATAGTAGAAGGAGGAGGAAGCTACTCAATCACAGAAGTCTTGGCTTTATTAACCTCTAAGCCCTTTTTTGAAACTTTATGTCCCAGAACTATTCCTTCAGACACCATAAAATGACACTTCTCCCAATTGAGAACTAAATTCATCTCCTTACATTTCTTCAACACCTTATCTAGATTTATCATGCATTCTTCATGAGTTACCAAAGACTGAGAAGTCATCCATAAACACTTCTATTATTTCTTCTATCATATCATAGAATATACTCACATCTCTGGAGGGTAGGGGGCATTGTACAAACCAAAAGACATTCTTCTAAAGGCAAAAGTGCCATAAAGAAGGTGAATGTTGTTTTCTCTTGATCTCCAAGAGCAACAACTATTTGATTATATCCTGAATACCCATTTAAGAACCAGAAGAATTCTTTTTCAACTATTCAGTCTAATATCTGGTCAATAAAAGGAAGTGGGAAATGATCTTTCCTTATAGCGTCCTTCAAGTTTCTGTAATCCATGTAAACATGCCAACCAGTAACGTGTGAGTGGGGATAAGCTCATCTTGCTCATTAGCAATCACTGTCATTCCTCCTTTCTTAGGAACACATTATACAGGGCTAAACCATGAGCTATCAAAGATGGGGTAAATGATCCCAGCATCTAACCACTTGATAACTTCCTTCTTGACCAATTCTTTCATCATAGGATTTAATTGTCTCTGATTTTGAATAGATTTATTATGATCATCCTCCAAGAGTATTTTATACATCACAATTAAAGGACTTGTACCTTTAATGTCAGCAATTGTCCAACCCAAAGCTCTTTTGTGATCCTAAAGAACTTGTAGTAGCCTTTCTTTTTTATCTTTAGATAGAGAAGAAGATATGATAATAGGAAGTGTCTTAGATTAACCCATGAATGCATACTCTAGATGTAATGGTAAGGGTTTAAGCTTTAAGATTAGTACTTGTTCAATGGATGGCTTTAAAGTAGTTTGATTAATTCCATATCTAATGACTCAAATTACCTTGATGGATAATGTAATAAGGAGACACTTCAAGTAACTTCTTACATTCAACTATCTTCCCTTTCTCAACTTCATTAATCCTAACTAACACAGCTTCTAATAGTTCTTTTATGGCATAGGACTCTAAAGTCTCTTGAATTACCTTATCAAGTATGTGAACACAGAAGTAATATACAATGTCCTTAGGATACCTCAATGCTTTGTTCATAGTAAATATAACTTCTTCATCATTCACCCTTAACTAGAGATTTCTCCCTGTTTAACATAAATCCGAGTTCGAGCTATAGCAAGAAACGGTCTACCCATAATGAGTGGTAGGTCTCTATCTTTATCACAATTGAAAATAATGATGTCAGCAGGGAAAATAAACTTGTCAAGTTTAACCAAAGCTTCTTTAATGATACCCCTTAGATAAGCTAAACTTCGATCAACTAGCTGTAGTGTCACAGAAGTTAGGTGAGCTTTACCAAGTTGTAATTTTTTGACAAAGATAGTGGCATCAAATTAACACTTGATCCTAGATCAGATAATGCTCCTCCGTGAAATTTTTCTCCATTTATACAAGGTATGGAAAAGCTACCTGGATTTTTCTTTTTAGGTAGTAGTTTGTTGAGAAGAATAGTGCTACACTCTTCAGTAAGGGCTACGATTTCATAATCACTAAACCTCTTCTTCTTACTCAACATCTCTTTTAGAAACTTCATATATTGAGGCATCTGCTCTAAATCTTCAAGGAAAGGGATATTGATGAATAGTTGCTTGAAAATCCCTAAGAACTTCTTATATTACTCATCCATAGCTTTCTTCTAGAATCTTTGAGTAAATAGTAAAGGTGGCACCCATTTGAGATTCTCATTAGCTGCCTTCTCCTTCAATTTAACCCTTATAGACTCACTGTTAACTTTATCATCATTGACTTTCCTGCCAATCTTTTGTGTAGCCTTTTTATCATCTTTTATAATAACCGTAGGAATTGCTTGATCATTAGGCACTGAAGGTTTTTCTATTGGTTATGGAATCTTAGGTAATTCTTTACCACTTCTCTAAGTAAGAGCTTTACATTCCTCTTTT
The DNA here is from genome assembly GCA_963210345.1 of Inga oerstediana. NCBI lineage: Eukaryota > Viridiplantae > Streptophyta > Magnoliopsida > Fabales > Fabaceae > Inga > Inga oerstediana. The sequence goes on along the minus strand of OY723402.1, from coordinate 51,276,267 downwards.
CTATCTCTATGAGGATTAATGATAGTGTTACTTGGCAAGCTATTAGTCTTTATGTTATTGAGATCTGCTGGCAATTGCTCAATTTGCACTTCCAAATTCTTGATAGAAGAATTAGAGTGAGTATGAGAATTTTGTTGCCCTTGCACAACTTGTATCATCAAATTTTCAAGTCTATCCATCCTCTTGTCTATCTGTTGTTGAAATGAATCCTGCAGAGGTGTAGGTTGCTTAACTTGAGCTTTAATCCCTAGAGGATTTATTGGTTTGGACCCAAAGCATGAAGCTTGATTGAGAATTTGACCTTGCTTCTAGGAAAAGTTAGGGTGATTCCTTGTTCTTTGACTATAGGTGTTAGAGTAGGGGTTGTTCTAGCTATTGCCATGGTAGTTTCTAGTATAATTTACTGGCTCTGTCTATTAAGATATGAGTTATTGGCCATTGGCATGGTTATCTCCATAATAATCACAAGCATTATAGATAGCATTTACTCCCCTGTGTCCACCATTTGATTGATTTACTTGAGCTTCCAAATGATCAAACTTGTTGTTCATAGCACTTAGCATTGCTACCAATTGTAAAGTAGTATTATTAGTAACTTTATCAATTGATTTCACTGGCCTTCATTCATTGTTGTTTTGAATAAAATCAGCTGATAAGTCATCCAAACAACTCAAAACATTGTTCATTAGTTGCTTTATAATCCCCCATTAGTAATGGCATTCAATTCAGATTTAGATTTAGGAGTCAAATGAATGTAGAAGATTTGAAGTAATACCTATTTCTCTAGATTATGACCAGGGCTTTGCCTAACAAGCAATTTAAACCTCTCCTAAGCTTTATAAAAATGTTCCCTAAATTGTTGGTAGAAGTTAGTAAGAGTAACTCTTGCATCCACCATCTTGTTGTGTGGAAAGAATCTTGATAGGAACTTTTCTTCCAATGCCTCCTAAGTGGTTATGCTACCCTCTTCTAAACTGTTGAACCATTCTTTGGCTTTTCCTTGTGGAGAATACACAAAAAGCCAAAGATGGATTACACCATTAGGAACTCCATTTTGTTTGAAACAGTCACAAACGTCAAGAAAGTATATCAAATGCCGATTTGAATCTTTTGTATTGTTTCTAGCATACTGACCCTATAGTTCAAGCATCTTAAGCATAGCTTGCTTGATTTCAAAATTGTTGGCTTGAAACTTAGGTACTCTAATTCCTGATTGATAACCTCGAGATTGCCTTCCTAGGAAATCATTGACACCCAATGTATCATTCTCATCCTCAGCCATTTCTTTGCTTATGGTTTATTCTTTCTCTTGATTTGAATACTGAGGTGTTGCTGTTTCTAAAAGTTCGCTGACCTTCTTTGTCTTCTTGGTGTTTTCCTTTTATCGCCTCGCATATAAAGTGAGGCCTTACAAAGACAAAGAGACAAAGATCAAATATTGAACTGAACAAAGAAAAAGGAAAAAAAGAAAGAAAAAAATTCTCAAGCTTAAATTACTAAAGGATATATAATTCTATCACCAATTGCCTTGAGTCCCTGGCAACGGCACCAAAAACTTGATGCTACCAAATTTTAAGTAGGCACCACAAGTGTACGAGCCATAAAAAAGTAAACTAGAAAATCAAGGTCGTCCTACAGAGATTCAAAAATAATTACTGACTAGGCATTAAATTTTCTAAGTTCATTTAAGTGGAGAAAATAAAAAATAATGAGATCAATGATAAATTTAAAGATAAGAAAAGAAAAATAGTAGACTAGAGTTTTAAAGATTTCAATCGAGACAAATAATCTAGAGTGGCTAATCCTTTTTTTAGATTTTTAGAGCATGTAATTACCCAAATAAATTCACTTAATATTAACTTGTTAATATAGAGTCTTAATAAATATAAGTATCTCTCGATCACTTATATCCCTATCTCAAATTAAAATTATTATTCCGAATAATCTATCTTAGAGGCAATAAATATCCAAATTCACTCTAATATGACAATATGGGTGTAATAGGTATATTCCCATCCTATTAGCAAATTAGAATAAATTTCAATCCCACATTACTTAATCCTATAGTCAAATTAAGATCCCTTTCCCAAGTGTAATCAAAATTCTCCAATTCATACTTTGCAGTACCCTGAATTTTGGGATTGGAGGCTAGAGAAGAAGCCTGAAGTAAGTGAATTGCTAAGCCCTGATTTAGCAAATGTCCCAAATTTATTTCACAATATTTCTTATACCTTTAGGGTATTAAAGGGAATAAAATAGTGAATTAAAGAGTATGGGAAATTTGTATACAAAAAAGGAATTTATTGAAGTTGCAAGAGCATGTTGTTTCATTGCTTCAAGTGAGGCAGTGAGATAGTCATTTGATTTTAAATGATCAAATGATGAGCAAAAATTATGAACTTTTACAAGATGAAATTAGACATCATAAGCTTTAAATTGATAGGTTATATGAATCATTTGAAGCTATATACAAAGAGTTATGAATTTTTGAAGTTTACCCAGTGAAACTGGAAAGTTTCTAAGGCAGCGTCTAAAGATGGAATTTCTAGGAAGTTTGTGCTTTTAATTGACTAATAGATGTATTTTTCCTTGAAACTAGACTCAATAAAGTTCTATATCCTTTAGAATCAATCCAATTCAATGTCTACAAATTTAGTTATGATTTTTCAAAGTTTAGGCAAAAAATCTACCAGAATTTGTAAAAAATTGTACATGAATGGGTTTTAACCTAATTTGTGTACATTTGACATTTTGGACTAAGTTGGGAGCCCAAGGGGTTGGCACGCATTATGAGGCACGAGTTTTGTGGTGAAAAAGGTTTAAGGTAGGGAACTTACCTCTCCTACGTGTATTTGATATTTATGCTAGTGTATTGATGCATGTTATTGCTTTACTTGATTATATGAAACATATATGAATGATTGAAGCTTTGTTTCTATTCATGCTATAGCCATAAGTATGTTGTTTGAAATATTGAGCACGCAGATATGTCATTGTGTTAGCATGAGTTTATGTAATGCAAGCATGTCACGCATTAAGTACTTATCTTACATGCATATTGGTATTGTTTCCTACTAAGATTCTCTTGAATCTCACCTTCCCCTACCAACAATTTTGATAGGTGAATACAGAAGGTACATAGAGATCAGAGAACAGAACTACATGAGAGGATTACAATGGTGGAACAAAGACAAGAGGATGTCTCCATTTCACTGGAACAGATTTAGACACCCAAGTAGCCTTGCTGCGGCTACATTAATGGTAATTATCATGTATGAACCATATGGGTAATTTCTGTAATCATTCACATATTATCATTATATTTATGCTATTCCTGTGTTGCCCATCGAACTGCATTTCATTTTTCACAAATACTCTAAAGAAAGGTGAAAATAAGATAAGGGTGTGACATACTTAGTGGTGATCAAGCACTAAATAGATAAGATATAACAAGATTAAGTAAACAAGAAAACATTAAAAATAATTTACTGGTTCAAAAAAAGCTCTATCCCAAGAATCAATTCATAGCAACTCTAGATCTAAACAGAAAATTAGCTACTCATGGCTATAATAAAATCTATAAAATTAAAAGAAAGTTTAGATTCAATAAAGAGAAGGAAAGTCAAAGAACATAGAGAAATTTCTTGCTAGCTAATGTGGTGTGAGAAAATGAAGGTTGTGCCTTTGGATAGAACAGCCTTGGTTGTCATCGCAAGCCCAAAATGTCCTCGATTCACTACTGGTCGTCCCTACTATCACAAGTTTCTTCTGCATCTCCATTGCTGCAATATTCCTTCTAATCCAACTTTGCTCCTCATCTCTCCCATCCACACTCTCTGGTTTTGCTTCCTTTTACTAGATGTATTTTAGGTCTTCTTTTTGTTGCGAGCTCCATGCGTTTCTATCTGGATTTCTTGAAGATGTGATATATAATATATTTTGGCCAAATCTGTATCTCATATTGGTTTTGTCTTTTCCTCACGTGGGACCCACATTTTTTCATGCCAAGCTTTATCTCTTTCCAATATAATAATATATATGCAAAAGGATATTGCTTATGTTGTAAGCTGATACTACTCTTCTTTAGTTGGCTTTCATCTTCTCACGTGGGACCTGTGACTTTTCTTTAGCTCCTTTATTTACCTTTTCTTTTTTTCTTTCTTTAACATCTTCAACATATTTGTTGACTTGAGAGCATAAGTTTTTTTTTCTATTTGTTATCTCCTTTTAATCTTCTACAAAATAGGATTAGATATGAGTAGATTTTCTCTTAAAATTTCTTATTATCCTATCATTAATGTAAAGATAGAAAATTATATAAAAGATGATTAAATAGGCATAAAATTTTAATAAATCCAATTAATATATTCAAAATATATACCTATTTAATTATAAAATATATACTTATCACCCACAAGTTATAAGCAACCTCTAGCAAGGCATGACGACTACTCAATTCATATGAGAATAGATAAACAGATGCAATCTGTAAAACAACTATATCATGCCCCTTTTGTCACACGATATTTTAGTCAAGGATGAGGTATGGAGAATGTTATCTTCTTATTCCTGACCATTAATTTCTCGATCCTTGAGTAGTTGACTATAGAAATGGAAGCTTCTTTCCATCGTAGTATGGCCATACATTTCCCAGACTCACTCATCAAGGGGCCTAGTAATATCTCTCTACTAATGTGAGGACAAATTCCATCTTGACTATTACATTCCTCTACATGAAAACCACCAAGCCCAAACTTAGCCTTTATCATCACTCGGTCAAAGGTGACTTTTGACAAGTCAAAGCTGAGCATCTCTCATGTAGGAATCCATGATGATGTCAAGTTAAAAAGGGCATAGAGACTTGGTTATACATGAGATAAGCTTATGACTTGATCCTTGCAGCTTTCTCATAAAAGGTCGGTCCAACAACTTGTACTCTTACATGTGCCTAGGACTTTGATTTGTATCTCCATACCTCTTCAAAGGCATATTGGTCTTATTTTATCTTTGCTCCTACGTAGATGATTAACCATGGATATTTATGACAATCATTATGATTTATCCAAGGATAGTTATTACTGTGAACATGCAAATATTATGATAACAAAATGGAGAAGTTCACTAAATAACAATGTTCAAAGTACAATGATTGGCCCTTATGGCACAATTTCTAACATCCTCCCACTTGCACTAGGTACAATAATTAATTTGCCTAATTCCCATTATCCTAACATGACGCTCATGCTTTACCTATGCAAGCTGTTTGGCAAGAAGATCAACAACATTATCTTCTCTAGCTACTTTGTATATTTTTATATCACCTCTATTAGAGATTTCTCTAATGAGATGAAATCGCCTAAGTATATGCTTGGTCCTTTGATATGACCTAGGATCCTTAGCTTGTGCAATAGCACTACTATTGTTACTGAACAAATTTATTGAATTTGAGATGGTAGGCACCACCCCTAGTTCAGTAATGAACTTTCTGATCAAAACAGCTTCCTTAGCTGTATCCGATGCTGCTATATACTCAGCTTCTGTTATAGAATTTGCTATAGTACTCTTCTTGGAGCTCTTCCAGCTTACTGCTCCATCATTCAAGAGAAATATGTATTTATATTGCAATTTATGGTTATCTTGGTCAGTTTGGAAACTTGCATATATGTAACCGGTTACATAGAGCTCATCATCTAATATACCATATACCAAGAATAAGTCCTTAGTCCTTCTTAAGAACTTTAGGATATTCTTAAAAGAAGTCTAGTAACCCACACCAAGATCTTGTTAATATCTTCTAGTCATACTTAAGGAAAATGAGACATTCGGTTGAATACATAACATGGCATACATAATGGATTGAATGGTCGAGGCATATGGAACCTTGCTTATGCGATCTCGCTGATTAGGTGTACTAGGACATATATCCTTGCTAAGATAGATGCCATGAGATATGGGCATGTAACCACTTTTTGAATCCTGAATGTTGAACCTATGTAGTATCTTGTCTATGTATGTGCTTTGACTTAGTCCTATTAGTTTCTTGGATCTATCTCTTTAGATCCTAGGATGTAGGTGGCTCACCTAAGTCTTTCATCGGGAAAGAATATCCTAACCAAGACTTGACACTTTGTACGGTAGGAATGTCATTCCTAAGGAGTAGGATGTCATATACATAAAGTATTAGAAATACAACTGTGCTCCCACTAACCTTCTTGTAAACACAAGGTTCATCGATGTTTTGAATGAATTTAAACTCTTTGACTACTTTATCAAAAGGATGATTCCAGCTTTGGGATACTTGCTTCAATCCATAAATGGATCTTTGAAGCTTGCACACTTTACTAGAGTCCTCTAAACATACAAAGCCTTCAGGTTGTCTCATGTATGTTAGAGCAAGCGTTTCACCCAAGAGGAGGTGAATTGGGTGATACTAAAAATTTCGTTGCAAATATAAGAACTTGATGGTGAACATAATGCAGTAAAGAGTAAGGAGAAATATCACCGAAGTATACACCGGGAGTTATACTGGTTCGGCCACAACTACTTTGACCTATGTCCAGTCCTCAGAATATCTCTGAGAGTTTCACTATAACTTTTAAGATTCAGTGGGTTCTTGGCACCTCAGTACAAGCAAGTTCCTTCGCTTGGACACTCGGTCCCCCTTACAAGTTTTAATCCAATCCCAACTCAAGGTTCCACAACCTTAAGTTACCTCAATAACGAATATTGAGTTTGAATGAAATATCTCTCTCACAGAGTGAATAAGAATCACTGAAGCACAGAATTACAAGTATTATGTAAAACAGAGTAGTGAACTTGATAATGCGTTCGTGTGTGTGTTCTTGTTGTTTCTCTGTTTGGATGTTCCCATATATATAGATATGTTGGTAGTGATTGTTGGAACATTTTCTTCTCGCCCGTTAGAGCGTGCGCAGCCACTGTTGACTTTTCCAGTATTTGAAAAATATCCGTTTGTGGTACGTGGCGGTAGGTAGCTTTTGAACGTTGTATTTGACTTTCCTCATTTGGTAAGATCTCTTCATTGTTTATCTACGGATATGCTAAGAATACTAATATAATGAAGGGTTAATCACATAGGAAACAAATCAATGAACGTTGGAATGATTTCTGAATTTCTGGACTTACATACTTGAGTAGTTACTCGAGTATTCATTAAGTTTACTCGAGTACTTACTCGAGTATCATCATGAGAGTATTGATAAACAGCAAGTTAATAAATGAACATTACATTACTCGGGTAGGTGCATGGAGTAAACAAATTTACAAACCTTGGAAATACCTGTTTACTCAGGTACTTACTCGGGTATGGTACACTTTTCTTCATAGGTTACTCGAGTAGCAACTCGAGTAATCTCTCAAATGAACTTTAGGTTACTCGATGCTTCACTCCAGTAATGTTGGCAGGATTTCAAGGCTGAGAGCACTTCAAGTTTACTTACCTGGTTACCCGAGTACTTACTCGAGTAAACATCAATTTTGTGCATAGCTTACTCGGGTAGATACTTCAAGTGCTGTATAAATAACTCTACAGATTACTCGATTACTTACTTGAGTAATCTAGTTAAAATATTTTTCAAAGAATAATTGAATACCTGCATACTTGGAGTAGTGCCTCGAGTGAAGTGATAATAGCATTTCAAGTTATTCGAGTATTACCTTCAAGTTTTGCTTACAATAGTGAGTTACTCGAGTACCATTGGCAGGATTGAAAATGCCGAGAACAACATATTTCTTGAAATAGGGGACTCGAGTATAGACTTGAGTAATGTTGGCAGGCCAGAGGAACTGGAAGTAACTTCCCTGATTACTCGAGTACTTACTCGAGTAACATTGGCAGGCCGAGAGCAACTGGAAGTCTTTTACCTGATTACTCGAGTATTTACTCGAGTAACGTTGGCAGGCCGAGAGCAACTGTAAGTCTTTCTCTTGGTTACTCGAGTACTTACTCGAGTAACATTGGCAGGTTACTTGAAGGTCGACTCTGGTTACTTCAAGTTTCTGTCTCATTACTCGAGTACTTACTCGAGTAATCGTTTAGGAATATTGCCAGTGATGAAGTTTCTCAGCTTTTTCTCTTGGCCTTTCTTTATTACTCCAGTGCATACTTCAAGTGATGATTTGCCCTGTTATTACTTTGTTCAAACTTATTTGTTTATCAAATCTTTTTCATACCATTATTTGTTATCATCAAAACATGTGAGATCTAACATTCTCCCCCTTTTTAATGATGACAAAACTTGGTGATTTTGAACAAAGTTTTTGAAATTAAGTTCTCAAATAAACACTTCTTGTAATTTTAAAACCTTTTTGAAAACATGACATATTCACCTTGCATACATAATAAACTCATTAGTCCCACAATGTATTATAACTTAAAAACTTAAATAGACTTAAAATGAAATTAAAACTTAAAGAAACTTTTGAATTGAACTTAAAAAAAATTGCATTACAAGAATGAAAAAGCTCTATGAAAAGCTCCCTAAAACCCACATACATCCATATTCCCAAAATGAAAGAAACTTAAACAGAAACTCAGAAACTCCATAAAATCACTCAAGATCTTCTCCCCCTTTTTGTCTTCATCAATCAAGTGGAGGATCGGAAGGCTTGACTGCAGATATGGGCTTGACTGAAAGGACCAAAAAGCCATCTGAACTAGAAGAGTCAGAAGTGGAGCTGGAAGATTCTGGTTCAGGAAGGTTAAGTGGAGGGATATGAATGTCATCTCTTGGAGTAACTGGAGGGGCCTGATAGACAACAACAGTGGTGGTCTCAACCTCTTCTGTGGCATCTGCAGAATAATGACTAGAAGATGAGGGAGAAATTTCCTCCGTATGAGTAGGGGAAGGAATAGGTGTAGGTGTGGGTTGAGGCTGTGCTCTAGGTGGTGAATCCTCAATGGTGATGTGAATAGTTTCATTTGTTTCAGGATCATCCACTGAGCATAGGATATATCTAGGAAGAATGATAGGAAATTTAAGTGCATAGGGTCTTGGTTCAAGTGGACTAGAAACTGAAGGTTTGGGAAAAGATATCTTAGGGATAGTTGACTCAACCTCAGTATGATGAAGCTTAGAGGGAATGTACTCTAGAGGTGAGAATGACTCAGGTGCAGATGATGGACCAGCAGAAGGTCCAGGACCCATAGAGTCCAGTCTTGCCAGAATCAACTTCAGAGTCTCACCCTGGGCACGCTGCTCAGCTTATAACTCCTCATGCCTTTTGTCCATCCTCTTAACCAACTCAGCCATTTTGTCATTCATGTGAGTTATCAACTAGCATTTGTGTTGGCGATGTCTATGTGAAATCCCCTTAGCATTTCTCTATGAAGTGTTGCAGTATGGCATTGAGGAAAGAGGGTGAAAAGGTAGTGGCAGCTGGAGCAGAAGATTGAGTATCATCCATTTTACTTGGCTCAGTCTTTGTCTTCTTCTTTTTCTTGGGACTTGACTCCAGAGGACCCTTGAGAGGAATCTCAATATTTAGCTTCCCAATTTGATTTCTTCCAATTGGAGTGATCCTCTTAATTTGCTCTTTATTCTCTAAATACCATATCTTATTTTTCTTCAGGATAAGTGAGATAATATGAGGATATGGCATTGGAGTAGTTGCTTTCCCTTCTATCATGTACCTCTTCATCTCAGAAAATATTGTTGGAAATTGTGCCCTAAAGGCCAATCATTGTACTTTAAACATTATTATTTTAATGAAATTTCTCCATTCTGTTATCATATTATTTGCATGTTAACTGTGATAATTGTATCCTTGGATAATTCATAAAGATTGTCCTAAAATATCCCTGGTCGGTCATCTATGCGGGAGCAGAGATGAAACAAGACCAGTATGACTTTGATAAGATATGGAGATACGAATCAAAGTCTTAGGCACTTGTAAGAGTACAAGGTGCTGGACTGACCCACTATGAGAAAGCTACATGGATCAAGTCATAAGCTTTTCTCATGTATAACCACGTCACAATGCCCTTAGACCTGAGGTCATCATGGATTCCTACATGAGAGTTGCTAAGCTTTGAACTAGTCAAAAGTCACTTTTGACCGGGTGATGATAAAGGCTACGATCGGGCTTGGTGGTTTTTCATGTAGAGGAATATGAATGATCAAGATGGAATTTGTCCCTCACATTAGTAGAGAGATATTACTGGGCCCCTCGATGAGTGAGTCTGAGAAATGTATGGCCATACTATGATGAAAGGAGTTTCTGTCTCTGTTATCAGGCTACTCAGGAATCGAGAAAGTAATAGTCAGGAACAAGAGGATGACATTTTCCATGCCTTATCCTTGATTGATATATCGTGTGACAAAAGGGACGTGACATGGTTGTATGACAGGTTGCATCGTGATAACGATCCTCATATGAATTGGGTAGTCGTAATGTCTTGCTAGAAGTCGCTTGCGACTTTTGGGTTAGTGTAGTTATTGGCCCACTGCCAACTTCATATGAGCCTACAGGGTCGCACAAAAGAATGGCCCAACACGACATAATGTTTGATTTAGGGTGGATGAATTATATATATATATATAATATAAAATTCATTAATAATATTATATAGATATATATATATATATTTTCGAAATATATATCTTATATATATGTATATATATATTATATGATATTATTATATTGTGTTGGTTTTAAATTTAATTTATTAAGATATATTAAATTTAATAACTAACATGATAGAGATATAGTATCTCAGATTTAATTTATGAAGATAAATTAAATCTAATGGCTCTTTATTTAGATTAAATAAATAGGTTAAATTAAAACTGTTGGACAGATTTAATTTAAACTGAATTTATTTAATTAGCTTATCAAGATAATTAATTTTTAATTAATTTCAAAATTAATGATGATTAATTTTAAAATTTGAAAATAACCCTAATGGGTTATAAACTTGATAGAACTGATAGACTCAGGGTACATCAGAATTGAGAGCTGCAAGTTAAACCCTTGGAGATATTAGAGGCGCTAGCACGTAGTCTCGGTTGGCGAGTATTCGTGTGGATACCGGTAGAGGGAGCGGACCTGACGTGTTGGCTCCTAGAGATCGTGAAAACTCTGAATCATCAAAAAGGTATGAATCCTTCCAACTTGGTTTAAATGCTGTTGATAGATCCTCGATTAGGATCGGTGAAAATTTTTTAAATTCTTCCGCTGTGCTTACCGATCCTACAAATATGTATTCCCCCAAATCCTTTTGTTCCTTCAGAAGTAAAGAAGCAAACCACCTATAGTCCCGATCAGAGAAATGGGTGTAGTTATTGGCTTTGTTCACAAGGGATCTAGAGTAAATATACCAAAGGACCCTGTGATGGTCACACATGTCACTCGGATTAAAATTCAGAGGACCCACTAGCTCACCAGGTCTTAGGACAGTAAAAATTTGGTTTGGTTCAAGTTTGGAGTAGATGTCATCTGGAGGGTTTTCTATTCCTAACCAAACATTAATCCTATAGGGTGAGATAAGGATTTTCTGGCCTCTAACAGTTATGGTCATTTCTTCTTTTGCAGAAGTCCTATTGGGTTCATCTAGGATTTCAAGGTTGCAATAAAAATGAGTAACAATTTTTGTGCAAAAAGGAAGTCTAATTGAAAGCCAAGGCACAAAAGGTTCAAGAAAGGGACTTAGGTCATACTTCAATACCTCCTGAAGTGCCTTGAGATCCACACAGTGAGTTTTACAGACTTTTCTTGAAAACTGTGTAAGGTACTTCTGAGAATCCTCCAATTTGCTAATATTGAACCCCTTTGGAGGTTTAGTGATCTCCTCTTCTGGCAATTTTGACTTTTTAGAGGATTGCCCCTTCTTAAGTTGATCAAGAATTCCAGCCATTGCTTTAGCCACATTCACATCATACTTGGGCTTTTTAGAGGGTTTTGGTGTGAAAGAGGGAGTAAAAGAATTAGAAGGTGGAGGAGAAGGAGACTTGACACTTTTGCCTCTCCCAGTAGAGGTGCTCTTCTTTGATTGAGCCCTTTAACCACTGGCTCTTTAATCACAACACCTTTCTACTTTAGTTTCGATTGAGGTTTTGGTTGGATTTTGGCTTTTGATCTAGGTGTAAGTTTTCGTCTCTTTTTGGGAGGAGAAGAAAGAGGGTCAGAGAGTTGTGGGGATCCAAAAGAATCTGTAGGAGTAAGATTTTTGGTTCTAACCATTTTGATTCAGAGAAAACTTAAAATCTCAGAAAATAGAGTGAGAAGTCACGATATAAGGCAAGGAGAATCTGAACAAAATAGGAAGTTTTTGGAGCTAAGAATTGATGGGTTTTGATGGAAATCAAGTAAGGAACAGCTTGTGAAAACCTTTTCAGAGAGGACTGGGTGATTTACTCGAGGAGATTTTGTGGAAATGATCGAGTTTGCGACAGATAAAGATCTAGAACCTGACGTTACTTGAGGCCTTACTCGAGTAATCATCAAGTTTACTCGAGTCCTTACTCGAGTGATCATATAAAAATTTCTAAAATAATTCATTTAAATTGCGTACCTGGCATGAATAATATTGTAATTATCCATGTATGTTCCCTATATCATTTAATAGCCATTTTAGAACAGATTTGAGTCGATTCTCATCAAATTTTTAATCTGGACCTGCAGTTACTCGAGGCTTTACTCGAGTAAACTTCAAGTTTACTCAAGGCTTTCCTCGGGTAATCTATCTTTTCTCCTCTTGACTATTCATTTTCCACAAATAAGCCATTTGATTTAAATTCCTCATGACTTGAGACTTCACTACCAGTTTTTGAAGTCCATTACTCGAGTACTTACTCAAGTAATGTGCTCTTTTACTTCAAGTTGTTCCTCGGGTAATGCTGCACTGTCAGTCATTACTTGAAGTTGGTACTCCAGTAATGGTGTCCTCTGATAACCTCTGTTTTTATTTCTCAAAACATAGTTTCAATCTTCCTACAAAACAAGTTTCTACATACTCTGATGCTTAAATTAGTAATCATCAAAATATTATCAAATATCTTTATCTAACATTATGAGAAACTGAAATAACTTACAATTCATTGGGATTTACCATTCCCAATTCTCTTCTAATGTATAGAAATTGATCTTCTGCAAGAGGTTTGGTGAAGATATAAGCTAGTTGAAGATGAGTAGGAATGAATATCACTTTCACATCTTTCTTTTGAACATGATCTCTGATGAAGTGATGTCTGATATCGATATGCTTGGTTCTAGAATGTTGCACTGGATTCTTTGCCAAGCTTATCGTACTAGTATTGTCACAATAGATTGGTATCTCTTTGAGATAAATACCAAGATCTTGTAGTTGTTGTTTTAACCATATCACTTGTACACAACAACTTGAGACTGCAATATATTCGGCTTCCGTTGACGAAAGAGACACAGTATTTTGTTTCTTGCTGAACCATGATACAAGAGATCCTCCAAGAAATTGACCTTGTTCGCTGGTGCTCTTTCTGTCTGTCTGTATCCTCTATGATCAGAATCTGAATATGCAACAAGATATTCACTTCTTCCTTTGGGATACCACAGACCCAATTCTGGTGTGTCAGCAAGGTATCTAAAGATTCGTTTGACAGTTTCGGCATGTGATTCCTTTGGTGCTGATTGATATCTTGCACATATGCCAACACTGAATTGGATGTCTGGTCTGCTTGCTGTGAGATAGAGTAATGATCCAATCATTCCTCTGTATTTTGTGATGTTGTAGTCTTTTCCTTTGACATCAGCATCAAGCAACGTAGTTGAGCTCATAGGTGTGTCCGTTCCATTTGCTTAATCCATTCCATACTTCTTCAATAACTCTCTCAAGTATTTTGTTTGAGATATAAAGATTCCATTCTTTCTTTGATTGATTTGCAAACCAAGAAAGAAATTCATTTCTCCCATCACTGACATCTCAAACTCTCCTTGCATTATCTCAGAAAATTCCTTACATAGAGATTCATTAGTAGCGTCGAAAACAATATCATCAACATATATTTGAACAATTAAAATATCATCACGTTTTCGTTTTATAAAAAGTGTTGTGTCAACTTTTCCTCGTTCAAAACCTTGATCAATAAGAAATTTACTGAGTCTTTTGTACCATGCTCTAAGAGCTTGTTTTAAACCATATAAAGCCTTTTTGAGTTTGAAAACATGGTCAGGTTTGGTTATATCTTCAAAACCTGGAGGTTGCTCTACATATACTTCTTCCATAATGTAGCCATTTAGAAATGCACTCTTTACATCCATTTGATAGAGTTTGAATCCTTTGATACATGCAAAGGCTAAGAGTATGTGTATAGCTTTCAATTTAGCCATTGGAGCATACGTTTCCTCATAATCAATCCCTTCTTTCTGATTATAGCCTTTGGCCACCAATCTTGCCTTGTTTCTGACAACAATTGTGGATTCATCGAGTTTGTTCTTGAATACCTATTTAGTGCCAATGATCGGATGATCTTTGGGTTGGGGTACCAAATCCCAAACTTGATTTCTTTCAAATTGATTTAGTTCTTCTTGTATTGCTATAACCCAATCATTGTCTGATAGGGCTTCATCAATATTAGAAGGTTCAATCTCAGAAATGAATGCAGAAAAACTTACTTCATTGAAAATTCTATTTCTAGTTTTGATCCCTTCATTCACATCTCCTATGACTTGATTTAAGGGATGACTTTTATTGTATTTCCAGGCTCTAGGTTGTCCTAGTGATTGCTCTTCTTCCTTGGTTTCATCAACTTCTGGAATAAGAGATTTAGAAATAGATTGACCATTTTCTTGATTTAAAACAACTTCCTATTCTTCATCAATGGTTTTTTCAGAGGATTCAAATTCATCAAATACAATATGAATTGATTCTTCAACAACACATGTTCTTTTATTGAAAACTCTATATGCTTTACTTTGGTTAGAATATCCTAGGAAAATTCCTTTATCAGTTTTAGAATCAAATTTTCCTAACTTATCTTTACCATTATTATGAATGAAACACTTACAACCGAAGATGTGTAGATGAGCGATGTTTGGCTTTCTTCCTTTGTATAGCTCGTATGGTGTCTTTCCAAGTTTTGTTCTAATATAGGCTCTATTTGAAATATAGCATGCTGTACTCATAGCATCATCCCAGAAAACTTGAGACACGTTCTTTTCATTTAACATTGCTCTAGCCATTTCAGTGACCACCCTATTCTTACATTCCATGACTCCATTTTGTTGAGGTGTCCTTGGAGCAGAGAAATTGTGATCAATGCCATTAGTATCATAATATTCTTCAAAGGCTTGATTTTCAAATTCTCTACCATGATCAATCCTAATACTTGCAATGGACATACCTTTCTCATTTTGCGCTTTCTTGGCAAAAACAATAAATTCTTCAAAGGTTTCATCTTTTGATGATAGAAAAATAACCCATGTAAATATGGAGAAATCATCAACAATGACCAATGAATATAAGTTGCCACCAAGACTCTTTACTCTTGCTGGGCTAACTAAATCCATATGTAATAATTATAGTGGTCTATTTGTTGAAATCTCATTTTTCAATTTGAAAGATGATTTAGTTTGTTTACCCTTTTGACATGCGTCACAAATCAAGTCATTTTTGAAATTTACTTTGGATAATCCAAGAACTAAATCCTTTTTTATTAGTTTTCCTAATTGATGCATATTGACATGAGCCAATCTCTTATGCCATAGCCAACTTTCATCAGCATTACTCAGAAAACAGTTTTCAAATTCATTTCTACTAATATCTTTTTATCAAGTAGTAAGTCATTCTTGTTGATAATTAAACATTCCTCTGAGCTTAGCCTTGATATTCTTCTTATCAAGTAGTAAGTCATTCTTGTTGATAATTAAACATTCCTCTGAGTCAAATATTACCCAGTTGTTTTTGTCTACACTTTGACTCACACGCAGCAAGTTATGGCATAATCCTTCGTCATAGTATAAGTCTTTGACTTGTATGCCTTTGTCATTTTTGATTTCACAATTCCTGCTATCCTTCCAATTTGATTTCCTCTAAATTTTACCTTTCCACCTTCTTTAGGTTGCAATTTGGTAAAACTTTCGAAATCACCGGTCATATGTCTAGAGCATCCACTGTCTATGTACCATTTGTTGTTTTTGGATGCCTTGAGACACATCTCTTCTTCTGTTTCTTCTTGAGCAATGAGACATATATTGGCTACTTCTTCTTCATCACTTTCTTCGTCAGAGGAACTATCACCCCATATAGCAGATACAAAGGCCTTCTTTTTGTTGAAGAATTTGCCTTTTCTCTTTTTTTTGCTCTTTTGGTTCAGCTCTGGACATTCTGATTTGATATGTCCTGGTTTTCCACATTCATAGCAGATGATATGATCTTTGCTGCTAGTTCCTCCTTTCTGAAAGTGTTTGAATCCTTGACCTTTTTTGTAGAACTTTCTAAATCGTTTTATGATTAGGCCCATTTCATCATCATCAAACTCCTCATCCTCATCTTGATTTTCTTCTTTTGCTTTTAGTGCTAGGCCTTTCTTTTTCTTGTCACTGATGTCATCTAGTTCCCGTTTGAACTTTAGTTTGCTTTCATATTCAGAAAGGCTTCCAAATAGAGAAGCAACTGATCTCATTGATTCTCCTTTTGCTTCTTCTATCGCAGTGACTTTGGCCTCCCACTCTTTAGAAATAATATTCAAAATCTTTCGTACTTGGGTATGTTGATCATAAACTTTCCCAAGTGCGGCTAGTTGATTAACAAGATGAGTATATCTAAGTTCAAATTCAGATATTGATTCACCTGATTTCATTCGAAGTAGATCGAATTTAGTGCCAAGGTGTTGATCCGATTCTCCTTTATTCCCAAAGTTCCTTCATGAGCTATTTCCAGAGCTTCCCATATTTGTTTTGCTGTTGGAAGTGTGCAAATTCTGAAGTATTCACTTTGACTCAAAGCACTTTGTATCATCAGAATTGCTTTGCTGTTGAGAGTGATAAGTTTCTTGTCATTTTCATTATATTTCGCTGGCATCTTCGGAATTTTCTGAGAGTCTACAATCTTTGTAGGTTGATAGTTTCCACTCTCAATCACATCCCATAGCCCATATTCGGTAGCCATCATGAATACTCTAAACTTTGCTTTCCAGAAAGAAAAGTGTTCGCCACTGAAACCTGGAGGTCTAGTGATGGATGCTCCGTCAGGAAGAATTCCTTCACCTATGCTTGCCATTGGATCCTTCTTAGGTTGTTATACCTTAACAGAAGACCTACGCTCTGATACCAAATGTTAGAGCAAGCGTTTCACTGAATTGGGTGATACTAAAAATTTCGTTGCAAATATAAGAACTTGACGGTGAACATAATGCAGTAAAGAGTAAGGAGAAATATCACCGAAGTGTACACCGGGAGTTATACTGGTTTGGCCACAACCACTTTGACCTATGTCCAGTCCTCAGAATATCTCTGAGAGTTTCACTATAACTTTTAAGATTCAGTGGGTTCTTGGCACCTCAGTACAAGCAAGTTCCTTCGCTTGGACACTCGCTCCCCCTTACAAGTTGTAATCCAATCCCAACTCAAGGTTCCACAACCTTAAGTTACCTCAATAACGAATATTGAGTTTGAATGAAATATCTCTCTCATAGAGTGAATAAGAATCATTGAAGCACAGAATTACAAGTATTATGTAAAATAGAGTAGTGAACTTGATAATGCGTTCATGTGTGTGTTCTTGTTGTTTCTCTGTTTAGATGTTCCCATATATATAGATATTTGGTAGTGATCGTTGGAACATTTTCTTCTCGCCCATTAGAGCGTGCGCAGCCACTGTTGACTTTTCTAGTATTTGAAAAATATCTGTTTGCGGTAGGTGGCGGTAGGTAGCGTTTGAACGTTGCATTTGACTTTCCTCATTTGGTAAGATCTCTTCATTGTTTATCTGCGGATATGCTAAGAATACTAATACAATAAAGGGTTAATCACATAGGAAACAAATCAATGAACGTTGGAATGATTTCTGAATTTCTAGACTTACATACTCGAGTAGTTACTCGAGTATTCATTAAGTTTACTCGAGTACTTACTCGAGTATCATCATGAGAGTATTGATAAACAGCAAGTTAATAAATGAACATTACATTACTCAGGTCGGTGCATGGAGTAAACAAATTTACAAACCTTAGAAATACCTGTTTACTCGGGTACTTACTCGGGTATGGTACACTTTTCTTCATAGGTTACTCGAGTAGCAACTCAAGTAATCTCTCAAATGAACTTTAGGTTACTCTATGCTTCACTCCAGTAATGTTGGCAGGATTTCAAGGCCGAGAGCACTTCAAGTTTACTTACCTGGTTACCCGAGTACTTACTCGAGTAAACATCAATTTTGTGCATAGTTTACTCGGGTAGATACTTCAAGTGCTGTGTAAATAACTCTACAGATTACTCAATTACTTACTCGAGTAATCTAGTTAAAATATTTGGCAAAGAATAATTGAATACCTGCATACTTGGAGTAGTGCCTCGAGTGAAGTGATAATAGTATTTCAAGTTATTCGAGTATTACGTTCAAGTTTTGCTTACCATAGTGAGTTACTCGAGTAACATTGGCAGGATTGAAAATGCTGAGAGCAACATATTTCTTGAAACTGGGGACTCGAGTAACGTTGGCAGGCTGAGAGGAACTGGAAGTAACTTCCCTGATTACTCGAGTACTCACTCGAGTAACATTGGCAGGCCGAGAGCAACTGGAAGTCTTTTACCTGATTACTCAAGTACTCACTCGAGTAATGTTGGCAGGCCGAGAGCAACTGCAAGTCTTTCTCTTGGTTACTCGAGTAACATTGGCAGGTTACTTGAAGGTCGACTCTGGTTACTTCAAGTTTCTATCTCATTACTCGAGTACTTACTCGAGTAACCCTTTAGGAATATTGCCAGTGATGAAGTTTCTCAGCTTTTTCTCTTGGACTTTCTTCATTACTCCAGTGCATACTTCAAGTGATGATTTACCCTATTATTACTTTGTTCAAACTTATTTATCAAATCTTTTTCATACCATTATTTGTTATCATCAAAACATGTGAGATCTAATAATGTACACATCCTCAAGAAGCTTTCCATTAAGGAAGGTTGTTTTGACATCTATATGCTATATTCCATAGTCATAGTGTGCTACAATGGCAAGAAGGATTCTAATTGATTTGGCCATTATAACTAGGGAAAAGGTTTTATCATAGTCTACTCCATGTGTTTAAGTGAATCCTTTTGCAACCAGTCATGCCTTAAAGACATTTACATTGCCATCCTGATAGTTTTGCCCTTAAAAACCTATTTACACAAACTGTTTTTACACCTTCAGGTGGATCGATGAAGGTCTATACCTGATTATCATACATGGATTGTATTTCAGACTTCATGTCATTTAGCTATTTCTCAAAGTTTGGTCCCACTATGGCTTCTCGATGGGTGGTTAACTCATTTTGCCTAATAAGCAACACATCATGACTTTCAGCAATCAGAAATCCATATCTTTAAGGCTGATGCCACATCTTATCAAATTTATATAACCTTGAGTTACTTGAGGAGGCTAGCAACTTATTGTGAGTCTTTTCTATTTTTCATCTGTGGTTCTGTTCTATATTTGTGACTCTGGAAATTCTTTGAGATGTGCCTTACTCCCACTGATTCTTTTAGAGATAAACTCTCTTTCTAGAAATATACCATTTCGAATAACAAATACTTTGTTATCGGTAAGATTATAGACATAATATCCCTTCATTTGCTTAAGATATCCCACAAAAAGGCATTTTGAGGATTTGAGTGCTAATTTATCTAAGGTTTATTGCTTAACATATACCTTACATCCCCAAATTTCGAGACAAGATAAACTAGGTTTCTTTCTAGGCTATATCTCATATGGTGTCTTTTTAATCACCTTAGATGGAATACGATATAGTGTAAAAGCAGCTGTCTCTAGGGCATGAATCCAAAATAACGGTGGAAGATATGTTTAACTTATCATATATCAAACCATATTTGATAGTGTTCAATTCCTCCATTTAGAAATGTCATTCTATTATGGTGTTCTCGGAGGAGTCTATTGTAAGATTATCCTACGACTCCTAAGATGGTCAATAAACTCTTGGCTCAAATATTCATTATGTTGATCAGATTGAAGTACTTTAATCATTTTGCCAAGTTGGTTTTGCACTTCATTTTGGAATATTTTGAACATTTCAAAAGATTCATATTTATGTTTCATTAGATAAATGTATCCATATCTACTAAAGTCATATATAAATGTAATGAAGTACATATAACCTCATCTGGCAGCTGTATTCAGTGGTCCACGTACATCTGTATGTATGAGGCCTATCAGTGGACCTCTCACTATGCCCTGTAAAAGGTACCTTTGTCATATTACCTAATAAGTAAGACTCACATGTATCATATGATTCAAAATCAAATGAGTTAAGAAATCTATCTTGATGGAGTTTAGAAATACGTTTCTCATTTATATGGACTAAAAAACAATGTCATAGGTGTATCAGATTCAAATCGTTTGACTTGATCCTTTTGGAAGTTATGTTATAGATATTTCTACTATTAGGATGTTCCAAATTTAATATATAATGACTAACATGCAAATCACTGTTAGTATAGAAAATGTCATTACGATAAATAGAGCATTTACCATTCACAGTAATGGAAGTATAACTTTCCTTATCCAAATAAGAAAGAGAAACAATGTTACTACTCAAAGTAGGAACATAATAATAATTGTTCTAAACTAACAAAAGCCCACTCGGTAGAACTAATTCGTAAGTACATACAGCTAAAGCCCACTGGGCAGAACTAATTCATAAGTACCTACAGCTAAAGTATTAGCTCTTACTCTGTTTCCAACTCGTAGGTCCACTTCGCCCTTCTTCAACTTTCTACTATCCTTAAGACCCTACACATTTGTACAAATGTGAGAACCATATGTAATATCTAATATGCATGCAAAGGAAGTGGAAAGATGAATGTCTATAACATAACTACTTAAAGAGATAGCCCCACTATCCTTTTTGTTCTTTTTCAGATCTTCAAGGTAGAGTTTGTAATTCCTCTTCCAATAAACAAGTACATTGCAGAAGAGGCATAATCCTTCCTTTGGAGGCTTTGCCTTCTTAGGTGTAGGCTTGATTTCAGGCTTGTTTGACTCTTTGGTCTTCCCACCTGAGTCATTACCCTTCCCCTTGCCCTTGCCCTTACCTTTCCTTTCCATACCCTTTCTTTTTAGAACCATCAAAACAGTGTTGGGCTTTTTCTTAATGTTCTGCTCAGTAGTTTTAAACATCCCATGTTGTAACACCTACCTTACATTTATGCCCCTTATTACGCATTTAGAAGCGTTATCATTCTTGTTATGGCTTAGGAAATACGTTAATTAAAACTCCCAACCAAATACTTATTCAATTATACTTGGGGCTTTGTTCACTTGGTAAAAACTTTACCTTCAATTCTCAACCTTATCTTATAATTATCAGAGTTGTATTTATGTATATCTATATATACAGAGTGTAACCCCCTACCTTGATAGCTGTTAATGGTTCAAAAATGTGTCATTTGGTTAAATTAGAGACCAACAGATAATTTGAAACTTATTAAAGATTCTGATTTCAAGATACGGTTCGGCCCTGTGATAAAGGGGGTTTTCAAAACCTTTTCCAAAGTCTAATTTATATAGTCTCACAACCACTTTTTGAATATATTTGGTCTGTGCAGTTCGATTCCATTCATTAATATCAGAGTATATAACAAAATTCTCGATGCCTCTTGGGTTTCCTTCATTCAAAAAGGATTTATAGAGCATATTTGCCCATTTCAGTTCTTATATTGGGGATTACATACAACCTCACACATTTATAACCTATACAATTTACACAATCACCCCAAAAGTATGACAACCAACACTAAAGCTTAAAACTCCTAGCTGGGAGCACTAGCCACCCTTCGTCACTTGTTTCTCCTTAGATCCACTTGCCCTGGCTGTAGGTTAGTTTTTGAAAAGAGTGAGATTTATTTGAATCTTAGTAGTAACAATTCACTTATAAGATATATAATAACAAAGCAAATAAGAGAATCACAAAGCAACATCACAAGAGCATCCGTAACAGCAATCATATTCATGACTTTCGTCACATCAAGACAGCTCTCACGGCTATTGTTGAAAGAGGCAAGCTTCACCCAAGAGGGGGGGTGAATTGGGTGATGTTATAAATTTTTCGTTTGAGGTGGTGAAATGTAAATATAGTGACTAGAGTAGAGTAGAGAAGATTTGAACACAGAGAGTTATACTGGTTCGGCCCAACAACAATGCCTACGTCCAGTCCTCAGAGATCAAGACCTACTGAGCTTCTTACAATATCTCCAAGATTCAATGGGCTCTCAGAACGCCGCAAGACAACAATCGTCCTTGAATGGACTACGAGCAGAAATATTCTCTCAACAAGAAACTTCTCTCCCCCTTACGACAAGTCTTATGTGCAGAGAAACAACCTATGACTCTTCTCACTTGCTTATGTATACAAGACTTATGAGCAGCAACGTTTTCTTCCGCTTACACCACTGTAAGTCTTATGAACAACAACGTTCTCTCCTGCTTGTATCTTATAAGGCTTATGAGTGAAAGACACTACAAGGAATTCTCTCAACTGCTTCTCTCGTAAGGAATAACTACCCTCTCAAGGTCCCAATACCTTGAGATCACATAAACATAGAATTTTGAGTTTGTATGTGGACTCTCTTAAAGAGTAAATGAATAAACACTGAAGATCAAAGTGTATACAGAGAAAACAGATGAATAATAGAGGATCGATATAAGCTTGTGAATTCTTGTGCTGTGTTCTTATAGTTTCTCCGTGAGTCTCTGTATTTATATAGTTGCTCCAGTTTTTGCCCGTTTGGAAATTCTTCATTTGAGGAGCGGGACATTTGAAACTAATGGCAGACACATGCATGTTTGAATAACCTGAGTGCGGTAGGTGCCAGCGTGTTCATAATCATCTTGTCTGCCGTTGTATCACTTTTCTCATGTGGTTCAATTCAAACGTTCATATTCCTGTATCATCCTTTTAAAACATCCAAAACAATGTTAAACAAAGATAAAAAGAAATGATGATATGAATTAATAACAATAAACCACATTCGTAATGAACGTTGTGATACTTAGCACTTTCTGTGGTTAACAGGGCATCACTTCGAGCATGAAAGGCTCACCTCGAGTGATCTCCTATTTTCCTTCATATACCTCTGTTATCGGGTTGTGCTTGCATGGAAAAACAGAGAGACAAAATCTTCACTCGCGGGTGAAGAAGGGTCTCACTCGAGCACAAAACTCTGCTCGAGTGATCTTTGCACTTTACATTGGGAATGTCTTCTCGGGTCATCACTCGCATACCATTTTGACAAGAGTGAGGATTTGCACTCGCGGGTGAAATGGACCCTCACTCGAGCACACTTACCTCTGCTCGAGTGAGAAGCATATTCTCAAGGAATATGCTCTCTAAACCATCACTCGCACCATAATTTCAGAGGGATAGTATTTTCACTCGCAAGTGATATTGGCCCTCACTCGAGCACACTTACCTCTGCTCGAGTGAGAAGCATATTCTCAAGGAATATGCTCTCTTGAACAAGCACTCGCAACAGATCTGGAGAGGGATGGAAATATTACTCGCAAGCATGGACATGTCACTCCGAGCATGGATGGGTGTGCTCGAGCACACTTGTACTTTTCTGAACTTCAAGACTCTCGGCCAAGTACTCGCAGTGTCTTGCTCGAGTGAATATAGGAAGTATGCCATTACTTGCTCTCGGCCTAGCACTCGCATGCCCTTGCTCGAGTGAATATAGGAAGCATGCCATTACTTGCTCTCGGCCAAGCACTCGCATGCCCTCACTCGCATGTGTGCTCGAGTGAGAATGACTTCTCTGCTCGAGTGCATACCTTGTGCTTCGAGTGATCCAGTAAATACAAAGGGAGAATGCCTCTCGGGTACTCACTTTCTAGCTTTCTCTCACACCTGCTCGAGTATAGAAGTGATTTGTGCTCGAGTGCAGATTTCATGCTCGAGCACTCAAGTACAAATTTACAGCAGATATCAGCAAACATCAAATATGCATTTGGTAACTTGGAATCTTTTCTTAGCCTTCTAAAAACATGTTTTACACATAATTGAATTATTGTTATCATCAAAACTTGGGATCTAACAATTGTAACACCCCAAATTGTATATTCACCAAATATATTGTAATTATGTGAGAAATTCAATAAAATAGTAAATATTCATGAATTTGGAATTTATAAATTTTATAAATGTTAATTTTCATGAGAAATTAGGCAAAAATAATTAAGGAATTAATTTGGGTAATTTAAAAAGCCCAATATTAAGGTCCAAAAATGGAGAAATAATAGAGAAAATATTTGGTCAGAAATTGATGAAAATTGGCCAAAAGAAAAATAAGAAAAGAAATTGGATTAAAAAGATAATGGCAAAATAGTAATTTTGCCAATTTAGCACAAAATTAATTATTTTCTGATTAATTGAAGTTAATTTAAATTAATTAAGGAAAATAAAGGGGAAAGATATATTTAGAATATTTTGGTAAATTAAATATGAATTTATGGAAAATTTGAGTAAAAAGTGTAATTTTGACTAAAATTGAAACTTTACGTATATACGTAGCCGGAACAAGTTGTGAAGCCAATTTGGACCTAAAAGAGGGATTCTTAGGACGCTAATACATGTAGCAAGAGAGTGAAATATCAGTTGCATGATGCTTGGGTTTAATGGACAAGGTTACATGTACATGGAATTTATATGCATAAAGTTAACTTTTGGAATTTTGGAAATTTAATAAATAAATGAAATATGACATAAGCTATCATAATATATCATCTTCTCCTTCTTCATAGGCTTAAAAATGATGCACACAGTAGCTAAACTAGAGAGAGAAAGGAGGAAAAAGCTTACAAAGGTAGGTGATTTCTTTGGTAAATCGGTTCCTAACGCGTATAACTCCGTTCCTAAGCTACCCTTTTATGTGGTTTAAGGTTTGGAGGCTCATAAATCTGTTGTTGAAGGATAGGGTTTTTAGCCACATTGAGGAAAAGCTAGTGGGAGCTTGAGGTAACTTCCAAACTCTTGTATGTTGACTATTTTGGCTGCTGTGGACAATTTAATAGGTGAATTTTCACAGGATTGTCTGTTTGTAAAAATGAAAAATGGGTGTGTGAGGCTGTTATGCTTCCCAAATTGGTATTAAATGATAGTTGTAACCTAATGGAATGGTCAATAAAATGGTTAAGAGTAGAAAGGAACGCGTTTACGCAGCCGAAATCACAAAACCCCAATTTTCCTCAGAGTTCTTGTCAATTCTTTCCAAGGCTGTTAGAGGGCCTTAGAGTTGGATTTTCCATAATTTGATGGTTCCATTAAGTTCAAGAGAGAAAATTAGGTGGGGTTACAATTAGTTACTTTTTCAGAAAAGCTTGGAAAAGCATAATTACGAAAACGCCCTTGAAACCCTAAAATAGGGGCTATTGAGGGTATGTTCACAATTTGACAATGAATTTGGTACTTCTAAGTATGGAAATGGATTCCTTTGATGCAATTATCTCAGAATAGCCCATTACAAAATTTCAAAAAAAGTACAGTCGGAACAGGTACAGCTGGGTCGGGCAGGTCCCGGGGATGTTTTGGTAAATTTTCACCATTGGCTAATATAACCATAATATGGAAATGGATTCCTTTGAAATAAAAATGTCTCAGTGGGTGGCAACAGCTCAAATGACAAGGACGTAGACACGGAAAACTGATGGGCACATTTCCTGAGACATAGATAGTGGTTATATAGTCTATATTTGGTATATCTTTGAGATATTCTATATATAAATGTAAATATTATCAAATGCTGTATTATTGATTCCATTATGTAAATAAATACTTTTATCAGTATATTTATACTCTTCTCTATGCCTATGGAACATGGTCCCTATTACTCTATACATATTGAAATGGAAACGGGTGTGGACATTTTTTGTTTCAAAGCCCAAAGTTGTTCTGGCAGAGCCAACAAGCTGTTCTGGCATTATTAGAATTGTATATTGATATTGGTTTTGTTCGCATGATGCAGGATCATGAGTAGTAGTACCAGTGAGTCATCCGAGGGCGAGACATCAGTAAATTAGCGTCCTTTGGAGCAGCAGCTTCTAGACAGGCAATAGTACATAGAGTACTATGGATAAGGAGGTGTCCGTATGATGTGGATGGCACGGAAGAGTGTGCCTAAGCTACCTGTATAGGACCGAAACTAAGACCGGCATAACCAGGATGGTTACGAGTCGAGGAGACCTTAGATTATTCAGATGAGGACCCCAAGGAGGATCCTGAGGAGGACCCAGAGGAGGATTCAGAGGAATACTTAGATGATGAGATGAGTGACCGTGAGTCTAGAGAAGAGCTAGTGTAGGTACGACATCACTTGTGGGCAGATCTTGAGCTTCGGCATTATGTCTTTGGTAGATATCATAGGGCATGCCAAGCTTAGTCAACACTTGTGACACGATACTATGTGTTTTTGTTTGGAGTTCAGTCTTTGTATGCTATATGAGAGTTGAGTTCTGGGTTTGTACCACATTGGATTTCTTCCCAAACTCTACTTTTTGGAATTGTTGAGCGGAGCCCAAAGGAGAACATTTACGCATTTATGAGTCATATGGATGACCTGGTCTAGAAATTTATGTATGATGACTGATGTGGGGTCTATACGGTACATTTTTGGTGACCGGAGCTGACCAGCATGTATTAGAAGATAAGGGCAGATAGGTGGAACCGATGATAGAAAAAGAATTAGCTGAAGTCGGTATTTTGGGAGGGTACATGAATGTTGAAAACTTTAACAGAAAAAGACTAATATGTCATGTACAGTAGTTTATAGGATATCTGATGTTTCTGTTTGTCTATAACTACTATAAATAGTTGTTGTATGTTATGTATGACATATCTGTATGCCCTGAATTTTATGAAATTATGAAAATGCCCTTGCTTTTATATGAAATGCAATTCTTTTCTATGTTCATATAGTTTGAAATATAGAGATTGCATGACTTGGCAGACCACCTGGTAGACCGCGTGTAGGACACAATAATGTTGTAAATGAGCCAAGGCCTAATCCTGTATAGTAGCGAATACTTGATATGCTAGCATAATAGTAAAATACAATGAATGACATAAGAGGTAAGCTTCAGGGGGTACAGCAAAGGCAGGATCGCCTGGATGAATTCATGAGGGGTAATAATGATGAAATACCACCGGAGGAACCAGACCCAGAGGATATCATACCAGATAATGAGGCAGAAGTCTAGAATTGGTTGAGCAGATTTTGTAAACAACAACCACCTATCTTTTGGGGAAATTTTGACCCACAACTGGCTGAGAATTGTCTATCACATCTGGATAAGATTTTCAACATGTTGTGATGTCTAGACGAGATCAAAGCTTTGTTATCCATCTATAAATTGGAGGGTGATATAGACCGATAGTGGAAGAACACGGAGCTCACCTTGAGGGGGAGGAATATTTCTATCACTTGGGAATTATTCCAGGAAAAATTTAATGAGAAATATTTTCCCCCATTTATAAGGCGTGAGAAAGGGAAAGAGTTTCTGAGGATCAGATAGTAAGATCAGGATGAATATCTAGCCTGGTATATCTGACTATCATGGTATTCAGCCTATCTCAAACTTCATGATAATGATGATTAGAGTTTTGATATGATGATTGAGGGGTTAAGACCCAAATTAAAAGAAAAATAGGTTACGCAACATTTCACCAAGTTCAGTAAAGTGGTGGAAGAATGCCACTATATTGAAAAATGTATGGTGAGTCTAGCTGGCCAAGACAGTAACAAGGGTGCCTCTGAAAGTTGTAGTACTCCACAGAAATGGAAAAGTCAGGGTTGACCTTTCGAGGGTAATAATAAGAAACTAAATCAGACTAGAGGCCGAGGAGTCAGGAATCTTTGAGAAGCTGAACCTATTGGCATTGCCATAAACGTTTAATCTTGGAAAGACTTGTAGTGGTGCTCTACTGAAAGCTGACCCAACAAAGCACTCACTTGCTTTAATTAAGGTAAGCTGGGACACATTTCTAAAGATTGCCCATAAAAGTAGCAACCGGAGGAGACTTGACCCAAGGTTCCAAGCAGGGTCTACATATTGACATAGGAAGAAGCCTGCATATCTTTGGAACTAATTCAAGGTATGATTTCTCTCAATGGCAATCTAGTGTATGTAATGTGTGATTTAGGTGCTAGTCATTCATTCATTGCATACGACTGCATGAGCCGATTGAATTTATATGTGTATAAATCCCTATACGATTTGGTTGTGTCAACGCCTACGGGCATTCAAATTGTAACAGCTGATGTTTGTTTGAATTGCGAGATAAATGTTGAAGGGCATGAGTCAACTGTAAATCTTATTTGCCTGCCATTACAAGGGTTAAAGGTAATCTTGGGGATTGACTGGTTGACAATGTAACCCCCTGTCGTAATTATATCTGAAATACGCGATTAAAGTGAAATAGAGACCAATAAGAAACAAAACTTATTTAAAATCCTATCTTCACGATAGGGTTTTCACAAATAACTTTCAGAATCTAATTTACCTGGTCTCATATTCAATTTCGAATACAATTACATCACGCGGAATATCACATTTATACAAATATCAGAGTATACAACAATATCATCCCGGAAACTCCCGGGCTCCATTTATTAACTCAAAGCCTTACAGGGCATATTCGCCCCTACAAGCCCTCATATGGGGATTGTAACCCCCTCACCGTAATTACATCCGGATTACGAAATTTAAGTGAAATAGAGACCAATAAAATGGAATAAATATTTATAATCCCACATCCAAGGGATGGGGTATTTCGAAAATCAATTCAAAACATACTTATTGTTGGTCTCACATTCACAGACAGATATAATTACTTGAGAAAACGAATCACATGAGAAATATCAGAATGCGGAAGCTAAAATCCCGGCAAAACCTCGGGTTCAACTACATATATTTATATCATGGGTTTACAAATTCCCAAAATGGGGATTACATATCCAAAATATTCATTTACAACTTATATACATTTGGTAACCCCAAATCCAAAACGAAGATAACCAACTACCACTAAGTTTCAGAGTAATCCTAATTACTCCTGGTTGTCCGCTTTCCTTTCGAGCCACTCGCCCTGTTGAAAAGGTTAGTCATTTGGAAAGAGTGAGATTCTAAAGAATCCCAGTAGTAACAACTATTTCATACCACATGCAATCACATAATATGTAAACCAATCATCTCACATCACAGCAACACAATCACACTCCACCCTCATCCCCTTTTACCGCCGGGAAGACACACCGTCCTAACCCGAACCGTTGATAGTGACTCAGGGACTATTGGCGTGGCAGTGCATACGAATAGCCACACGGCTCACATATAGCCTTGCGGCTTTCACAAATGGCCCGTCGGCCTTCACAAATAGCCTTTCGGCTCACAATTAGCCTTTTGGCCCACATATACACATATATCACACCCTAACCTCATCCTTTTTTACCGCCGGGAAGGCATACGGCCCTTACCCGAACCGTTGTTAGCGACTCAGGGACTATTGGTATAGTGGTGCTTCCACAATTTTCATAAACTTGCAGCATACAATATCCATTTCAAAACAATGACATAGCACACATACAATGTATCATATAAGGTATAAAGAAAGAGTCACTACCTGTATCTTTCCTGACTGGCTCCGTTACCGTGGTCTCACGCGGACGACAGATATCAAATCCTATATCAAATTAGGGACAATTGATCAATCTCTTTTCCAATTACTTAATCCCATAATACACTAAGTTGGTTATCATTTAGGACTCTTAAGAGGCCACATATGTCTCTAATGAAAGCCCTAAAAGGTTGGGAAACAAAAGGTTGAAGGTCACTTTTCGAAAAAACAAAATGCTGGAACACAGGGGTGGGCCACGGTCCACCATTCCTTGGGCTGCGGCCCAAATATGGTTAGAAGGCCTTGGGCTGCGGCCCACCACTCATGGGCCGCGGCCCAAATCAGGTCAGAAAGGCTTGGGCTGCGGCCAGCCACTCTTGGGCCGCGGCCCAGAAAATTCCTGACTCTGGGCTGACTTCGAAAAACTATAACTAATTCTAGAAAAATCGAAATGAGGTGATTCCAAAGCCAAATGAAAGGTATATGAGTCCTCTTTCAAGGAAAAATATAGCCCATCACTGGAAATCACTACACAAATACAGAATCACCAAAAACTAAACACTACTCCAAAACAGAGTTCTGTTTCAATCCCAAACTTTGGACAACCATATCTCACATAATTCTAAACGAAATGACACAAAATATATGTCCATTTTGAAGCTTAGGATGTGAACTTTAAGACTGGAAAGTTTCACAATTTTTCAATACCATTTGGTCACTCAAAACGCTAGTCCAAGCTGACAGCGAAAAACAGAGCTTAAACAAACAGATTTTCCAACTTTTCCCAAGTGATCCAAATGAATCCAAAATCAACAACCAAGGTTATTCCCACACAAAATCACTCAAGGACTCCAATGACGATGTCAAAATCACCAAAATTCTATTCCATTATCATGCTTTGGTTGTGGGTGACATTAAACACCAAACTCTCAAAATCTCCAAACTTAACAATTTCAAACCCAATCAATTTCTATCTATCCAAAATGCATCAAATGTTCATATATCTCCAAACTAAATCATTTCCAATCATCAATCATAATGAACTTCATATTTCCAAAAATAGGCATAATTAGGGCAAAATTCCAGATTTTACCAACTTAGCCAAAGATCACAAACAACATATCAAAATACTATAAATGCCTACCTCTTTACTTTGCCCAATCCGGAATCTTGATCCACGAACTCTCAAATTCGCCCAAATCACAAATCACCACTTCTCAAGATTCTACAACCACCACCATAAAGCTCTCATTGCGATGAACAATATTAGAGAAGAGGTTTTTAGCAAAGGAGGAGCATTTCTTACCAAAGATCAAAGCTTTTCCTTTCTCTCTCCAAGCTTGATTCAGCGAAAATGGAGGAATGGGAGAGAAGAGAGAGAAAATGGGAGGAGGATGATGATGACTCTTCCCTCTACACACACATACTCAACCGAATAGGAGAGAGGGAGAAGAGAAAAAGTGATATTTGTCTTCTAGTGCCCTATCCAATGGCCACCCTCATGCCACTTGTCACCATCTACATAATTCCCTCTATGAGCTCACCAAGTCACAAAACATAGGATTCCGACCCATATGAAATGCATCTCAACCCTTGATCTTAAATACCACTTGTATTTATCCCAAAATTTACATTACATTAATCATAATAGTGCTTAATCAAGATAATTACAATAATTATCGGAGTCATTAGCCCTAATTACAAATCGGGATATTACAGGGATTACACAAAGTCTTCTCAAATACACATCTCAAATACATATCCGAATACATACTCAAATATACATCCATATCATATATAATTATCCCAACATCTATGATAACCAACTACCAAACTCAAATACTATAAAGAGTCTTCACCGTCCTTGAATGCCTGCACCATCCTTGCTCTTCCTTCCCTGTCTACAATGTTGATAGGGGAGGGTGAGATTCGAGAGAATCTCAGTAGAATAACAATATCAATATGCACGTACGATAAATGTTTAATGCATGACATGCTTGCATCACACAACTCATGATAACACAATGACAATTTGCAAGCTCAATGCTTTGAACAATATACCTATGACCATAGCATAAATTGAAACATAGCTTCAAATTACACATAATTATGCAAAGCTAAGACATGCACCAACACACTAACACATATATCAAATACAAGCAGAAGAGATATGTTCCCTACACTCTTTCCACGTAAGCTCCAGCTCCGGCTGCTCACGATCAGGGCGAACACCAAATCCTATAACCAAACAAGGACATAGGGTTAATCCCTTTTCCAATTCCTTAACTCTCAAACACTTAAATTGGTTATCATTCACAACCTTTAGGTGGCTAATCAAAGCCCAAACATATGCCTAAAGGCTTGGAAAACACTTGACCAAAGATCACCTTTTAAAATTCCAAAATGCTGATTTTTGGGGGTTGGCCGTGGCCCACAAATCCACTGGCAGTGGCCAAAAACTGCCCAGAAACATTTGGGCCGTGGCCCAGAATCCGCTGGCCGCGGCCAAGAAAATCCAGTTTCTTGGCTGAACTTCCAAATATTATAACTAATTCCACAAAAATCGAAATGAGGTGATCCCAAAGCCAAATGAAAGCTATTCAAGTCCTCTACACAGGAAAAATATTGGCCAATACTGGAAATCACCACATAAATACAGATTTTCCCAAAACTCAAGACTGTCCCAAAACAGTGTTCATTTTCGACCTCAAACTTTGGACAGCTATAACTCACAGAAGACAAAACGA
Source organism: Inga oerstediana (assembly GCA_963210345.1). Taxonomy (NCBI): domain Eukaryota; kingdom Viridiplantae; phylum Streptophyta; class Magnoliopsida; order Fabales; family Fabaceae; genus Inga; species Inga oerstediana. The sequence continues at coordinate 51,243,707 of OY723402.1, read as the reverse complement.
AATGGCACAAATTATGTGTCCACTTTGAACCTTGGGATGTGAACTTTAAGACTGGAAATGTTCATAATTTTCTGACATCATTTGCCCAGTAAAAACGTCCACACGAACAGACTACCCAAAACAGACTTCCAATTGACAGATTTTCAAGTTTTGCACAATTGGCTTCCAATGGTCCCATTTTCACATCAAACACCATTCCCACAAAAATTTTCACAAGGAATCCATTGGAATCACCAAAACAACCAAATTCACATCACATTGACATGTTTTACCAATAATCATATCATGTCATCACAAAACCACAACACAATCACACATTGTCATTCCTTTCATTCCAAGTTCTCAAACCAATTCCAATGGCCATATCACACAACAAAATACCAATTTCACCACAATACACAAGGCAATTCCTCAAATCCAAAATCACATGAAAATCAGGGCAAAATTCAAAATTCACAAAGCTCATCCACAAATCACAAAACTTAGATCAAAAGGCTTCAAATACTCACTTCTTCCTCTTTCCCAAACCAATTTCTTGATTCTCCATCTTTCCAAATTTCCTCCATCCATCAAACACCTCCAAACAAGAATCTAAAACCATAGAAATGAAGCTCTCATCACTATGAACAATATTAAAGAAGGGTATTTGAGCATTAGAGGACATTATCTCACCTAAACATTGAACTCTTCCTTTCTCTTTCTTCCTTGCTTTAGGACGCCATGGAGAAACAAGAGAGAGATGAGATGATGAATAAATGAAGATGATGAAGAAGGGAGCAGATTTTTAGGGCCAAAAAACATCCAAATAAGGGAGAGAGAAGAGAGGAAGGGTGTTGAATCTTTGACCCAAGATCAAGGGTCCAAATCTTGCCACTTGTCATGATCTTGATCCATCTTCATGAGCTCATATAGGCACTTGCACACATGATTCCACCCTTTGATCTCTACACAAATCAATCTCAACCATTGATCTTGAAGTTACCAATAAGTTCCCTCTTCGGTAACTGACTAATTGGTCGGTAACTTTACCGTTTTGCCCCTAATTACGGTAATTCTCATTGAATCACCACCAACACTTCACATCTTTTCATTTAGACACAATATGCGCCTTCCCTCTATTTTAAGTCAATTTAGATGTTAATCCATAATTGAGCTTAAATATAGGGTTTTGGTGCTGCTTACAGCACATACGAATCACATCGGGTGCCAAATCACACCATAATCTCCAAAAGGGTTTATTTATCACTAACCACCTCCACTTTTGGAGTCATTAACCCTTAATCACAATTTGGGATCTTGCTAAATCAGGGTTTAGCAATCCACTTATTTCAGGCTTATTCTCTAGCCTCAAGTCTCAAAATTCGGGGTATTACAGATAACGAATAGTGTATTACTAGATTGCAAATAAAAGAGAGTTATATATCCGAATCCACAACCATGAGCTGACACAGAAATCACTCTTAAGCTTCTTCTACAGTTAATGTTGGGAGATACTTGTAAAAAGGCTGTCAAGGGTATATGGTGTTCTGTTCAATATAGTCAGAGGCTGGTGTAACCTTGGAAAGTATCCCTATTACGAATGAGTTCCCTGATGTGTTTCGCGAGGATGTCGGTAGATTACCTCCAAATAGGGAAGTGGAGTTCTTAATTGACCTAAGGCTTGGAACAATCCAATCTCTAAAACCTTATACCATATGGCTCTGAGTGAAATGACGGAGTTAAAGAAGCAAATTGAGGAGTTACTCGAAAAAGGGTTTATACGACCCAGTGTTTCACCTTGGGGTGCTTCAATACTTTTTGTCAAAAAGAAATATAGGAGCCTGTGTCTCTGTATTGATAATCGAGAGCTGAATAAGGGGATTGTCAAGAACAAATGTCCACTCCCTAGAATTGATGATTTACTTGATTAGCTATATGGTTCCTATGTATTCTCGAAGATCAACTTATAATCGGGATACCACCAATTGAAGGTAAAAGTAGAAGATGTATTGAAGACTTCATTCAAGACAAGATATGGCGATTACAAGTTCCTTGTAATACCATTCAAGCTGACTAATACACCTGCCATGTTCATAGACTACATGAATAGAAACCTTTGTCTGTACTTGGATCAGTTTGTAGTAATCTTTATCTATGATATACTGGTGTATATGAAGAGTAAAGCCATGCACGCGCAGCATTTGAGAACTATGTTGAACATATTGCAGGATAAGCGACTCTACGTCAAGTTGAGTAAGTATGAATTTTGGCTTTCAGAAGTAAAGTTTCTAGGCCATGATGTCTCATAGCAGGGTGTTTATGTTGATCATAGCAAGGTGGAAGCAGTATTGAGTTAGAAGAGACTAGAGACTGTATTTAAAGTGTGTAATTTTTTGGGTCTAGCTAGCTATTATAGAAGATTTATTCAGAATTTTTCCAGAATTGCATTACTATTGACCAAATTGATGTGGAAAGGTCAACATTTTGTGTGGGACGAGAATTGTGAATAGAGGTTCTTGGAGTTGAAGTAGATTTTGACAACAACACCTATGCTAACAATCCTAGATCCATAGTTTATGTCTGTTGTGTATACAGATGCCAGTAGGCATGGATGGGGATGTGTGTTGATCCAGCATGGCCAAGTGGTGGTGTATGCGTCTCATCAGCTGAAACCTCATGAACTGAACTATCCCACTCATGATCTTGTGTTGGCGGCAATTGTGTTTGCTTTGAAAATCTGGAGACATTATCTATACGGGGAGACTGTGGAGTTGTACTATGACCACAAGAGCTTGAACTACTTGTATGATCAGAAAGAGCTCGACATAAGACATACAGGTAGATGGAGTTGTTGAAAGACTATGATTGAGAAATCTGGTAACATCTTGGACAAGTTAATGTCGTTGCTGATGTATTCAGCCAGAAATCAGTGCAACTGGTAGCAATGATGATTGATAAGTAAAATATTTACATATTTATTTTCCCTTATATGATGATTTTATAGATGATATTTAAGCTCAATTTAATAAATTTGGGTGTAATTATAAATAAATAATGATTTTGGCATAAAATAGAATTTTTTGGAAAATACTAAATTAGACCCTCTTTTAGTTTTCAGGCAATATCTAGAGCTCTAAATGTTGGATTGGGACATACTTTATATGGATAAACAGTTAAGAAAGAGCTCTACAACTTTGATGTTGAGACCAAAATCCAGTTCTATCTCTAAGGGATTCAAATTTTGCTTGGAAATTGAAAGCGGGAATCATCTACCATTCAACTAACCATTTCATCTACCTCTTCATCTTTCTTTTCACCTACTACTTCATCTCCCACATTTCATCTACCACTTCATCTTCCTTTTCACCAACTACTTCATCTACCACATTCTATCTACTACTTCACCTATCATATTTCATCTATCACTTCATCTACCCTACTCCATTCTTCCCTATATATTGACACCCTTTCCTTAACATTTCACATACACCAATTCATATCCATTACTTTACTCTCTTATCTACTTACATACCATTTCATTACTCTCATCTCTTCTCCACTTATCCTATCATCTTAGAATTAATTTTATATATTGTATTACTTTTTGCATGCCTTGATCTTGGAAGGCTTAGGATTGTATTAATTTTTGCATGCCACATATATGGACGGTTTTACCTCTTAAAGGGACGGCTAGATTTTTCCATTTTTTCATGCATATTTTGGTTGTATATTTATGTTTGAGAATTTAATATTCAAGTTTTATGCAATATTTATGAGGATTTCATTCTAGTTTTATATTATATCAATTTATTTTGGTTTTGTGTTTAATTTTATCATGAGCTAAATTTTCATTTTCCTAGGGTGATGACGTAGCTTACTAATAATGGATTGAATCTTAACTTATTAAATCTAGTTTTAATTTTTCCTTCATGATTAAGTTTTAATTATTATTCTTAATGCTTTCATTTGATTGGCTATCTTTTAAATGCTTTCAATATATATGTTGAAACTGGAAGGAGATACATGTGTGTAGACCCTATAATTAAAACCATAACTTGCGTATGAAATAGAAATATATTCATATGAGTTGTGTAGTCTTATAGAGTTCCATAAATTTTAATGCATAATTAATTGCTTAAATTCATATAAGAATATATTGGATTAGCAATTAATTATAAAATTGCTTGATCTTGGAAGAGGATAGTAATTAAATTAGGGAAACTTGACTATCAATCATGTGGAATAAATTGAGCTAGAATAGATAAGTGAAATATGACCCCTAAGGCTTTTTCTCATATTTGCTTTCATATTATTTGCACTCATATTTAGTCATTTTATTTTGTTCTCTCAACCACCAACTACTCGATTGACTAAATAGAATTAAAATTACCTATTTTGGTACTTAGTGATCAATCCTCGTGGGAACAATACTCTACTCACTCCTGTATTACTTGATTGTGACAGTGTACACTTGCACTTTTTAATGGACCATTTACACTCGTAACAAGTTTTTGGCACCGTTGCCAGGGATTGTTTTCATTAATATCAATACCAAGTAATTTTAATACTAATTTGGTCTTCATATTACATTTGTTTTTCTTTTTGGTGTTTTGTGTTTCCTTCCAGGATTTTGCTTAGTGTATGACCAGATCGAATGAGACTGAACTACAACTGCTTGATTCTTAGATCGAAAGAACTTGTCAAAGAAATCGAAGAGTTCGAAAGTAGTCTACTTCAATCCTAAGCAATCTGATGGCAAATCCGGGGGGAGGAACAACAGATACCAAAACACTCTGTGACTATGTAACACCAAAAGTCACGGGGACAAATTATGGAATCATGAAACCACTAGTAGCAGCTAACAACTTTGAAATCAAGCCGGCAATTATCCAGATGATGCAAGCAAATCAGTTCGATGGTTTACCAACAGAAGATCCTAATGCACATATAGCCAACTTCCTAGAAATATGTGACACATTCAAGTATAATGGTGTTACTAATGACGCCATTAGCTTAGACTTTTCCCTTTCTCACTCAGGGATAAGGCTAAGAGTTGGTTACAATCGCTACCAGTGGGAAGCATAACTACATAGGAGATCATGGCGCAAAAAAATTTTGGAGAAATACTTTCCTTCAGCAAAACTGCTAAATTGAGGAATGAAATTGCCTCATGCACCCAACATGAACTAGAAAGCCTTTATAAAGAATGGGAAAGATATAAGAAGTTGGTAAGGAGATGTCCTCATCATGGTTACCAAATTGGTGGTAACTGCAAACTTTCTATAGTGGGATGATGCACTCCTCCATAATTCTTGTAGATATTGCAGCTAGAGGACCTTTAATGGGAAAAAATATAGATGATGCTTATAATCTATTTGAGGAAATGGCAGCCAATGCATATCAATGGCCTTCTAAACGTAGCAATCCAAAGAAAGCACTTAGAGTATACAAGCTGGATGTTCTTACAACTTTGTCTTCTCAAGTTGCATCTATATCCAAGCAAGTAGGATTATTGACAAACCAAGCAAATGTAATCAGCACTCCTACTGAAGCTTGTGATCAATGTGGAGGACCACATGTGTGTACGCAACGTCAAGAAGGACACTCATTCATGCCAGAGCAAGCTCATTTCATCAGAAATCAAAGGAATGACCCATTCTCAAACACCTACATTCCAGGTTGGTGAAATCATCCAAACTTTAGTTGGAGGAATAATCAAAATGTATTTAAGCCGCAAGGGAACTACTAGTAGTAAGCTTTTCAACAACCAAATCCACCACAACAGAAAGTGAATTTGGAGGATGCACTGGCTCAACTAACCATGAATACATCTCAATTCATGGCTAGGATTAATGCAACAATCAAAAACCAAGAAGCCTCAATAAATAACTTGGAGATCCAGATGGGCCAAATTGCAAATATGCTGAATTCCAGGCAACCAGGAACTCTACCAAGTGACACTAAAAGAAACCCAAAAGAACATGTAAAGGCTGTTCCATTAAAAAGTGGTAAAGAATTGAAAGATCCTGTAATCAAGAAGAAGGATGACAGAGAAAAGAAAAAAAGTGGAGAAGAATAGAAGGAGGATGATGTGATACCAGGAAGAATCAGCTTTCCAGACAACCCTCCTCCATTTGTACCACCAGTTCCATACCCTCAAAGACTTACGAAGGCAAAGTTAGACAAACAGTTTGCAAAGTTTCTAGAGGTTTTCAAAAAGTTACACATCAATATTCCTTTTGTAGACGCTCTTACCCAAATGCCCAGTTATGCAAAATTCATAAAGGATATTCTCTCAAATAAGCTTAAGCTTCAGGAATTTGAAACAGTTGCACTTACTGAGGAGTACAACGCTATTCTCCAGAAGAAATTACCTCCAAAGCTGAAAGATCCAGGAAGCTTTTGTATACCTTGCACCATAGGTCAATGTCACTTTGAAAGAGTACTTTGTGATCTTAGAGCAGGTGTAAACCTTACGCCTCTATCTGTCTACAACAAACTTGGTATTGGAGAGGTGAGCCGACCACAATTTCATTACTTTTGGCTGACTGATCAATAAAACATTGAGGGGTGTCTTAGAAGATGTTGTGGTAAAGGTGGACAAACTCATATTTCCAACTAATTTCATAATACTCGATATGGAAGAAGACCAAGAAATTCCTATCATTCTTGGGAGGATATTCCTAGCAATTGGGAAAATGTAATAGATGTGCAACAGGAGAAGTTAACCTTGTGAGTTCAAGATAATCAAGTATCCTTCAACATTTTAAGGCTTTATCCTTTCCTGATAAAGGTGACACTTGCTACAGAGTCGATACATTGACCAACTGCATAAAAGACGTGGTGAACGAAATTTACATGGATCAACCATTAGCAATGGGAATGGTAGATGTATCAAAATCTGCTAATCTAGAAGTTTTGGAGCAGATAAGGTACCTTGAAGTAAATTCCCCAATTTTTATCAAGAAACTATTTAAAGATCTTGGGGAAAGGCCGAGTAAGCCAGTATCATCAATAGAGAAACCACCAGTACTGGAGTTGAAAATACTTCCATCCCTCTTAAAGTATGTTTATCTGGGAGGAGATTCAACATTACCTATAATCATTTCTGTGGCTCTTACTCCTGAAGAAGAAGAAAAGTTATTAAGAGTTCTAAGGGAGTATAAAACAGCATTTGGATGGTTAATAACTGATATAAGAGGGATTAGTTCTTCAATTTGTATGCTTAAGATCTTGATGGAAGACAACTACAAGCCATCAGTTGAGCACTAGAGAAGACTCAATCCAAACATGAAGGAGGTGGTGAGAAAGGAGGTAATAAAGTGACTGGATGCTGGCATAATCTACCCAATCTCCGACAGTCAATAGGTAAGTCTAGTTTAAGTTGTGCCAAAGAAAGGTGGAATGATAGTAGTGCCTAACGAGAAAAATAAACTGATTCCACAACAAACGGTGACTGGATGAAGAGTGTGCATTGACTACAAAAGCTCAATAAAGCCACCAGAAAAGATCACTTCCCTCTGCTATTTATAGACCAGATGCTGATAGACTAGCAGGGAAAGCCTATTATTATTTCTTGGATGGGTACACAGGATATAATCAAATTACAATTGTATCAAAGGATCAAGAGAAAACAACTTTTACATGTCCATATGGTACCTTTGCCTTCAGAAAGATGCCATTTGGTCTATGTAATGCACAAGCAACATTTCAAAGAAGAAATGGTGGAAAGGTTCATTAAGGTATTCATGGATGATTTTTCAGTTTTGGAGAATCATTTGATCATTTTCTTTCAAATTTGGAAAAAGACTTATAACGTTGTTTGGAGACAAACTTGGTTCTAAATTGGGAGAAATCCTTTTTTATAGTGAAAGAAGGAATTGTGTTGGGTCACAAGGTATCTGATTGAAACAATTTAAAAGCTACTACCTCCTTCCTCAATCAAGGGCATTTAGAGTTTTTTGGGACATACTTGCTTCCATAAAAGATTCATCAAGGACTTCTCAAAAATCATAAAGCTACTTTGCATGCTGTTGGAGAAAAACACTCCCTTTATGTTTAATGAGGAGCGCTTATTAGCCTTCCAAACTTTAAAAAGTGCCTTGACTTCAGCACTAGTCATCATAGCTCCAGATTGGCACCTTCTATTCAAAATGATGTGCAATACAAGTGATTATGCAGTGTGTGTTGTTTTAGGCTAAAGAAGAAACAAGATCTTTCATGCTATCTATTATGCTAGCAGAACACTCTCAGAAGCACAACTGAATTATGCAACAACAGAAAAAGAGCTCATAGTAGTAGTGTTTGCATTTGAAAAATTCAGAGCATACTTGATCGGGTCAAAGGTCATTGTTTGAATGGACCACTCAGCAATTAAATATCTAATTCAGAAGAAAGATGCCCATACTGATCAGATGGGTGCTTCTATTACAAGAATTTGACTTGGCGATCAAAGACAAAAAAGGGACCGAGAATCTTATTGCAGATTATCTTTCTCGGTTAGAACCACCTGAACGAAAGAGAGAATCACCAATCCAGGAGAATTTCCCATATAAGCAACTTTTTATCATACAGTCACAACCTACTCCTTGATATGCTGATTTTATGAATTATTTGGCAAGCAGAGTAATGCCTTATAAACTTTCTAAAGTACAAAAGAAGAAGTTTCTGACTAATGTAAGGCATTACTTTTGGGAGGATTCGTTCTTATACAAACAATGCCCAGATCGAATTATCAAGCGATGTGTTCCTCAAGAAGAAATGGACAACATCTTAAATCACTATCATTCATCCCCATATGGTGGTCATTTTAGAGTAAATAGAACAACTATTAAAGTCCTTCAATTAGGATTTTATTGGCCTACACTCTTTAAGGACGCTCACAGAATTATGGCAACCTGTGACAGATGTCAAAGAACGGGAAATATCTCAATAAGACATGAAGCCCCTTTAGCCAACATCTTAGAAGTTGAACTTTTTTATGTATAGGGGATCGATTTTATGGGGCCTTTTCCATCATTATTTAGCATTCAGTTTATTTTAGTAGCTGTTGATTATGTCTCCAAGTGAGTTAAGCAGCTGTTTTTCCTACAAATGATTCTTGGGTGGTTGTGAAGTTTCTGAGGAAAAATAGTTTTACAAGATTTGGAGTGCCTAGAGCTATTATCAGCAATAGAGGAAGGCATTTTTGTAATTAGCATCTTCAGTCTGTGTTAGCTAAATATGGAGTAACTCATAAGGTTGCAACTCCATATCATCCACAAACTAGCGGGCAAGTAGAAATCTCAAATAGAGAATTGAAGTAAATCTTAGAGAAGACAGTGAATTCAAACCAGAAGGACTGGGCTCAAAAGTTAGATGATGCACTTTGGGCCTATAGAACTACCTTTAAGACACCAATTGGTACATCCCTGTATCAATTGGTCTACGGAAAAGCATGCCATCTTCCAGTAGAAATAGAGCAAAAAGCATATTGGGCAGTAAAAGCATTAAATTTTGACTTAAAGGTAGCTGGTGAGAAAAGGCTTCTCCAACTCAATGAGCTTGAAGAATTCAAACAACAAGCTTATGAAAATGCAAAGTTATACAAGGAGAAGACAAAAATGTGGCATGACAGAAGAATTTTGAGGAGAGAGTTTACACCGGGACAAAAAGTGCTTTTAGAAAACTTAAGGTTAAAGCTCTTTCCAGGAAAGCTGAGATCAAGGTGGTCTAGTCCTTTTACTGTGATTCAAGTATGGCCATATGGAATTGTGGAGATTCAAGATGGTGATCAAAAATTCAAAGTGAATGGGCAAAGGCTTAAAGAATACAATGAAGGTGCACTCAACACTTTGAAATCTATCATCACGTTTGAGGAACCAACTGGTAAGTTCACAATCAAGTAATTTTTTTTAAACTAATAATTAAAAAAAAATTTGGTTTGGTATTTGTCTAGCTAAAGACGTTAAAGAAGGGCGGCTATTTGGGAGGCAACTCAAAACTTCTTTCCTACTCACTTATTTCTTTCCTACTCTTTCAAAACTTCTTTCCTACTCTCTCAAACTTCTTTCCTACTCAATGAAACATACTGCACTTGGTTGAGAATTTTAGTTTTCATCAGTTTCATTTTAAGTTACCATGGAGGAATCTCTTGTAAAGCTTAAGAACAGGTTCCCCACTCTTCCCAAAGATGTGCTCCGGAAGATCTATAACAATCGACTTAAAAGGATGAAGATATTCAAGTGTTTAGGCCTTCTTGTGGACATACGCTGGATCATTGAAGCGAAGGTACGTTTAGCAGGTGAGATTCATAAATCATTTGTTAAACCTTTGCCAGGAATGGGAAGAAGTTCTTACTCCAAAAAGAGAAGAGCTAAAAGGATGAATGTCTGCCATAAATGTGCAAGGTGGAATTGTGATCAGCACTGTAGGAATAAAGGTATGGTTTCTAAAAATTGAGAAGATAAAATTAAATTTATAAAGGATGGACTGAGTAAGGAGTCATTAAATGATATCATTCAAACTCTTGAGACGCATCCGAGTAGTGATGTTCATCGTATTCTTCTTGATTTAGCATACATATTCAACAGAGAAAAAGAGCGCTATTGTCATGGGAATCTAACATTAAAATACCCTATTTGCTAGTTTATAAGAAAACTGAATGGGAAGCAAATCCTTGATTCATAGATAGTGTTTAAGCCGTTACTAGACATAAAACCAGAGGAAGATGTGAGCCAAAATCACAACTACTGTACATAATCATGCTTTTGTTTTAATCTTTCTTATCTTTTCTGTTACTTTTGTCTAATCTGTCTTATCTTTTCAGCAGCTTTTATTTAATATGTCTTTTATTTTTAGTAACTTTTAACTTTCTTTCCCCTTTTGCTTCATGCAAATTACGCCAGTCATTTGTGTTAGAATTTTTTCAAACTTTTTGGAAAAATGCTTGATTTGTACGATTTTGTTGTCACTGCTTTATTGTTATATATATGTACTCTTTCATTTGTAAATATTCATACTTTCACTTGTAAATATGTAGTCTTCCTCTTGCAAGTACAAATGATCCAAGAGAAAAGAAAAGAAAAATGGTATCATACAAAGATGTAGATTTACATCTATCTGCATTTTTTGTGAAACTGATATGGGTAAGGATGTAACCCCCTACCTTGATTAGCGTAATCATAATTCGATATTACATAATTAAGTTGAATTAGAGACCATCGGATAATTTAAACTTATTTCATCTTTCTGCTTTATAGTAGGATTTTCACAAAGTTTTTCAAAAAAATTCTTTCCTATCCTGGTCTCAATTTTCAAAACTCGAATATAATTACCTGTACAGTTAACTTACATTCACATATATAAGAAGTGTATTACCAAATCCCCGGCAACTCCTGAGTTCTATGCATATATAATCTAAGGGTTTATAAGTCTCCACTAGGGGATTACGTAACCAAAATCGAATGTAATATGTCTACTCGATAGGCGACAGGCCCAATTCTCGATTGGCAACAGTTGACTCGATAGGCGACAGGCCCAATTCTTATAAGAATCTCAAAAGGACCTATATTTCTCGGACTCAACTTCTTTCGCTTGATTGATCGCCTAACATCGGTGACAGGAGATACCTTCAGAAACATGTGGTCACCAACTTCGAACTCTAGAGGTCTTCTTCTCTTGTCAGCGTAGCTTTTTTGTCGACTCTGCGCTACAAGCAACCTCTTTCGAATAATCTGAATCTGTGCTGAGGTTTGATCAATAAGATCCGATCCATACAGCTTCCTTTCTGATAACTTGTTCCAGCACAAAGGTGATTGGCACCTCCTTCCATACAACGCTTCATACGGAGCCATCTGGATGCTCGCATGATAGCTATTATTATAAGCGAACTTAGCAAGTGGAAGAAAGCAATCCCAACTTCCTTTAAAGTCAAGAACACATGCCTGCAACATGTCTTCGAGTGTCTGGATTGTCCTCTCTGACTGTCCATCCGTTTGAGATGATAAGCTATACTGAACCTCAATTGAGTACCCAGTGCTTCATGCAACGCTCTCCTGAATCTTGAAGTGAATCGAGGTTCTTAGTCGGAAATGATATTCTTTGGTGTACCATGAAGCTTCACAATCTCACTAATGTAAATCTCTACTAGCTTGTTCGAAGAGTAACTAGCACTGATCGGTATGAAGTGGGCTGACTTCGTTAGCCAATCCACAATGACCTAGATCGCGTCATAGTTCTTGATCCTGGTTAATCCCACCACAAGGTCCATGGTCAAACTTTCCCATTTCCATTCCAGAATCTCAGGACTCTAGAGTCAACCAGGCGATCTCTAGTGCTCGATCTTTACCTTCTGACAAGTGAGACACCTTGCTACATATTTGGTCATATCACTCTTCAAACTTGGCCACCAATACATAGACTTCAAATTATGGTATATCTTGGTCATACTAGGATGAAGAGTATATCAGCTCTTGTGCAACTCATCCAAAATTTTCTGTCTAAATTCCGCCTTTAGTGGAATAAAGATTCTCTTCTGATAGTGAACCAATCCACTAGGCAATAGATTATAACCCTGGGCTTCTCCCCGTTCAATCCGAGCTAGGTTGCGCTGTATCCAACCATCTTTCCTTTGAGCTTCTTCAATCTCAGCCATCAATTCGTTTTCCTCTTGGGAAATGGTATAGTTAGCACAGAGAATCTGATTTGTCAAATTCAAATCACGAAAATCTTCTATCAACTTCCCCCTCGTATCATCATAACTGCCACAAGTACAATTTTCTGACTAAGAGCATCAGCAACTACATTTGCTTTATCCAGATGATATTTAATTTCTAGGTTGTAGTCTTTAAGCAACTCTATTCAGTACCGTTGTCTCATATTCAATTCTTTTTGGTCATACAGATACTTGAGACTCTTGTGGTCATAGTACAGTTTTACCGTCACACCATACAAATAATGCCTCCAAATTTTCAAGGCAAACACAATGGCCGCAAACTCCAGATCATGAGTGGGGTAGTTTAATTCATCAGGTTTGAGCTGTCGAGAGGCGTAGGCCACCACACGTCCCTGCTGCATAAGGACACACCCTAATCCCTGTCCACTGGCATCACTATACACAATGTATTTCAAACTGGGATCAGGTAAAATCAACACAGGTGCTGTAGTCAACCTCTATTTCAGCTCCACAAAGCATTTTTCATATTTCTCATCCCACACAAACGGTTGATCCTTCCTCCTGAGCTTGGTCATCGGCAAAGCAATATGAGATAAATTCTAAATGAATCTCTGGTAGTAACCAGCAAGACCCAGAAAACTGCATACCTCTGCCACAAATTCTGGCCTCTTCCAGCCCAGTACTACTTCCACTTTACCGGGATCCACAGAGACCCCTTCTTGCGAGATAACATGGCCTAAGAATTTTACTTCCGATAGCCAAAACTCGCATTTACTCAGTTTGGCTTAGAGCTGCTTTTCTCACAATGTATTCAATACGATTTTCTAATGATGTTCATGTTCTTCCTTACTTTTAAAATATATCAGAATGTCATCGATAAACACAACAACAAACTAATCCATATATTATCAAAAAATACGATTCATGTAATCTATGAAAACCGTAGGCGCATTGGTTAGCCCAAATGGCATCACCAAAAACTCATAGTGACCACACCTGGTCCGGAAAGCAGTCTTCGGAACATCTTCTACTTTCACTCACAACTGATGGTACCCCGACCTTAGATCAATCTTCGAGAACACACATGAACCAGACAGTTGGTCTAATAGGTCATCGATTCGGGAAAGAGGGTACTTGTTCTTGATAGTAACTTTATTCAATTCTCTGTAATCAATACACAATCGAAGGCTCCCATCTTTCTTCTTAACAAACAACACTGGAGCTCCCCAAGGTAACACACTGGGTCTAACAAACCCTTTTTCAAGCAAATCTTCTACTTGTTTCTTTAACTCTGCCATTTCGTTTTGGGCCATATGATATAAGGCCTTAGATATAGAACCAGCTCCAGGCACAATGTCGATTGGGAACTGAACTTCCTTCTCAGGAGGCAATCCATTAAGATCATCCAGAAATACCTCAGGGAATTCATTTACCACGAGTATATTACCCAAAGTTTCACTGGTTTTCCTTTGTACAAAGAAAAATACCATATACCCCTGGCAACCCTTTCTAATATATTTTTCCATTTTAGAAATAGAAAGGAAATTCGTACTGGCATTCACAACTTTGACCCTCTAAGAAACAGGATATACTATCCACTTGTTCCTACAATCCGATATCACATTATTTTCCGTCAACCAATCAAAACCCAAGATGACTTCTAATTGGTAAAGTGGTAGACAAATCAAATCTACAGTAGATTGATGCCCTTCCACATTTATGACACAATTCAGACAAGCTTCTGTGGTCGAGGCCTTAACACCCATCGGAGTTGACACTATCAGATCAAATGGTAATTTATGTACATGCAATCCCAGGCGCTTCACACAATCATAAGCAATGAAGGAGTGACTTGCACCCAAGTCAAACAGAACTTGCAATAGATAACCATTAAGAGAGATTTTACCTTGTATCAACTCAAGAGATTTGTGGGCCTCCACGTGGGTCATAGCGAATACTTGACCCTGAGTCTTTGGCCTCTGGTCTAGTTATGGTTCTTTACATTCGATAGTAGTATGCCCTACACGCTTACAATTGAAGCATATGATCCGGCCCTTACAAGTTCTACCATGATGTGATTGAGTACAGTGAGGACAGATCCATGGTGTAAAAGAAGTTCTCTGCTGATCACGGTTCCCAAACTGATAGGGCTTTTTACCGCTCCCAGATGAAGATCCTTATCCCTTTTGCTTCTGTGAGATACCACCCTTACTGGTTTCATTACGTTGGCCAATAGCTCTAGCATGATATAGTTCTCTTAAGTTGTTCCCCATAATTCTGTATTGTTCCACCGCCTTGTTGAACTTGGTGAATCGATGAGTGACCAACTGTTTCCTCAACTCTCGCCTCAGACCACGAATGAGCATGTCTGAACTCCATTCTTTATCATCCTTATACCGGAGATAGGAGGAATACCGGGACAAGTGGATGAAACAAGACAAATAATCATCAAAGCTCTCCGTGTCCCCTTGTCTAATGTTAAGGAATTCTGTCTCCTTCTCGAGCCGCACTGATTTAGGAAAGTATTTCTCATTGAATTCTTGCTGAAACAATTCCCAAGTCAGCGGCATATTTCTACTACGTAGGGTGAGAGAGATATTCCTCCACCAGCGATCTGCATCACCTTCTAACTTGTAGACTGCTAGGCATGCCTTTACCTCAGACGAACATCCTAGGACCTTGAAGATCTTCTCAAGGTGATTCAACCAATCTTCAACCGCTTGAGGATCAAACCTCCCTTTAAACACTGGAGGCAGATGTTTGCAGAATCTGGTAACCCAAAACTGAAGATCCTTGTCCTCTCTTACTGGTACCCCATGAGACTCTGGGTTTGGAACAGTATAAGGTGGGGACTCCAATGGTCCTACTGATCCTTCAGCAGTTTCCTTATAGCGGGTTTCTTCTTGGGTCTCTTCCTAAATAGACGGACCTTGATCTGCTCGGTTTTTGCCTCTCTCAATTCTGAGCTCTTCTCTCAGCTCAGTGATCATGTCCCACTGCTCTTTTATCAGACCCATTAATTCTTGTATAGGATCCGGTGGATTATCATTGACGACCTCTACCTCTGGGTCTACATTCGGAACATTGGGGCTAGTTTTCTTCATTCTACAAACAACTTACCCTATTAATATAACAGAGATAGTATGCACATATATTCACAAGTCTTATATACATCCATATCAATAGAACATATATGTTCATACACAACAATGATTCACAGATGATTTTCTATCCCTAAAACCAACTAAGGGATCTATCCTAGCAAACTCTACCCTTACCAAGACCTGGCTCTAATACCAAAATGTAACCCCCTACCTTGATTAGTGTAATCATAATTTGATATTACATAATTAAGTTGAATTAGAGACCATCGGATAATTTAAACTCATTTCATCTTCCTGCTTTATAGTAGGATTTTCACAAAGTTTTTCAAAAAAATTCCTTCTTATCTTGGTCTCAATTTTCAAAATTTGAATATAATTACCTGTGCAGTTAACTTACATTCACATATATCATAGTGTATTACCAAATCCCCAGCAACTCCTAGGTTCTATGCATATATAATCTAAGGGTTTATAAGTCTCCACTAGGGGATTACATAACCAAAATCGAATGTAATATGTATATCTCAAAATATACAGTAAGCTCGAGTTCAAGAATAGATAACTAACTCCTAAAATCAAATATACCCCATAGGGTCCTAATCGCTCTGGGTTGCCCACTTCTCTTTAGCGCCACTAGCCCCAACTGAAATGTTAGTCATTGGAAAGAATGAGATTCAAGAGAGTCCTAGTAGTAACAAATCACTCATACAGTGCATAAGCACATAGCATATATGATCATATTAAGCAGCAACACAACGTATAAGCAGCATAACGTATCATGGCTCACACCACAAACAACAGCACTCATGGCTGTAAACTCTATGCATCAGCTTTCACTATAATATCTATGTATTCACAAAGTATCACAATGTATCACTATGTGTGAGCTTTCACTGCGATCTCTATGTATTCACAAAGTATCACAATGTATTCTCAATGCAAGACACACATACATACAATGTTTCACACATAGTATAAGAGAAAGAGTCACTACCTTGTTCTTTCCTGATGTTCTTTTGCACCGTGGGCTCTCGAGGGCGGCAAATATCAAATCCTATAAACCAAATCAGGGACAACCCATCAATCTCTTTTCCCAGTTTTCTAATTTCGTAATACTTTATGTTGGTTATCATTTAGACTCTTTAGGTGGCTATTATAGGTCTAAACATATCCCCAAAGGATTGAGAAAAACTACCCTGAAGATACCTTTTTCATGTAAAGCACACTAATTTTGGGCTACCTCACCCGAGTGAATAAAGTCTCACTCGAGTGTTGCCCTCACCAGTGCTCGAGTCCTAGTGAGTGTGACACAGGAAGTGTTTGCCTGAGAGCAAACCTCAAAATATTTCTCATACTCACTTGAGCACAAGAAGCTACACTCAAGCGATGTCTTCAAGTGCACTCGAGCACCAAGAAGTGAGGCCCAACGAGTGACTACCCGAGAGCAACCATAAACTCCCAGGTCTTAAACTTACTCCCTCACTCGAGCATGCCCATGCTCACTCGAGTGGGATCATATCTCACTCGTAAGTCAGGAAGTGCACTCTCGCCCTTCCACTAGAAAACACCACTGAGAAACCAAAGAAAATAGAAATCTACTGATGCACTCGAGTGAGCTCATCCCTCACTCGAGTGATACGCATCAGAACCCAAAAACGCAACAACTGGTATGGTTTTCCAAAGTGACCTAAACTGATCTCAATAAGTTCTACACTTGCACCAAAGCTCTTTCTCACCTAAAATTCCATATAGAACCTATTTATAACCTCAAAATATCCAAAATTACACCCCAAATACAATTTGTCCTTAAATCTCCACATTCCACTCCACAACTCAATCATTAACACTTTCATTTCTTACTTCTAAATCAATCCCAACCAACTCAAAATACCACAAGCTACCAATTAAATAGTGACACTCCCTCCAATTCCCACTTTCATTTAATACAAATATTCAAGGTCAAATTCCAGAATTTATAAAACTTAACCAACATTCAAAACACAACCATCAAAATACATCAAATCATTACCTCTTTCACTTGGTAAGATCAAATCTTTGTTTCTCCAACTTTCAGATTTAAGCAAACACCAAATCACCACTTTTCAAAATTCTGAAAACATAGAAGTCAAGCTCTCAACTTCTTGAAGAATATCAATGAAGAGTGTTTAAGCATGTGAAGTTATTTACCTACCTAGATTTCAAACCCTTCCTTTCTCTTTCTTGCCAAGCTCGCTGGAAATGGAGAAAGAGGAACCGATTTACCGAAGAAATCACTTACCTTTGAAGGTTGTTCCTCCCATTCTCTCTCAACAAATCTCAACTCTTCTCTCTCTCTAAAACTGAACTTCACATCAGTTTTGAAGCAAGGAAGGAGATGATGATTTGTTTTATATCATTTTACTTTATGACACCACTTTTCCAAAATTCGGATTTTTACTAAATTCTGGCATATTTCTACTCAAAATTTAAAAAATCATAACTAAATCTAGAAAAATGGAATTGAAGTGATTCCAAAGCCTATAGAACCTTTATTGAGTCTAGTTTCATGAAAAAATATAGATATTTTCTAGCTGGAATCACAAAATTCTCAGAATTTCAATCTTTGCATACTGTTCCAGAAATTTCACAGTTTTTCTGTGCTGACTTCAAAAAATCATATCTTTTTGTATATAGCTATAATTGCATCATATAACCTATCAAATTAAAGCTTAGGATGTCAAATTTCATCCTGTAAATTTCATAATTTTTGTACATCATTTGGTTATAAAAAATCACATGACAAGATCACTACCTCATAGATGATTTCACCAAAAACATAATTATATTCTCCATTGTTCACCATTTTAATTTCTTAATACCCCAAAGATATAAGAATCATTAGGGGATAAATTTGTTCTTCTACTAAATTGGGGCTTAGTAGTCCACTTAATTTAGGCTTATTCCTAAGCCTTCAACCCCAAATTTCGAGGTAATACAGGCATTATGGAGACTTTAGTTCTGTATTTTAGCTATTGAGCCATGTATCTTACCAGATATTAGAGTTAATTCTATTTCTAGTTCTTATTCTTAGTTGTAGTGAGTTTAGAAATTTAGTTATGGCTTACTTAAATTATGTGAATTTGATCTTGAATATTCATAAAATTGTTCTTGTCGTGCAGATAATTTACATACAGTAAAATAATATAGGTTCTTTTCTCTTTGATTCTTCATCTTCTTTCCTTCTTGTTTACCTTGAGTATTCTTTCTTTGGTATTCCTGTACCTATATAGTTGGTGGGGGATGAGAGCCTACAATCATGTAAAAATTCTTCTAAACCAGCTCTAATTCTATCCTACGGCTATATACTGAATGCTTATCAGGCCTGATTGCCCAGGGTATCACCCCTTGCCTTAGGCATATTGGGTCTTACTGCCTACCATACATTCCTGAAAGGAATATACTTGATAGTAAAAACCTACTTGTAGAACTATTACATAAGATATGAGTGCAAGAGTTCACTTGACTTGTTCTGTCAAGCCTATTCTTTCTTAATTCTCTTATCTATCCTTCTTTCCACAATAATACTAGAGCACCCCATGGCGATTTACTGGGTCATACAAACCCTTTTCTCTAACAATTCTACATTTTCCCATCCCATCTAGGGTTAGTCTAAATGGACTTTCGATATCAATCCAACTCCAGGCAAATTTTGCTTCCCTTACCTACCAGGGTAATCTACCTAGGTCATACAGGGAAACTGTAAGCTACTTGTATATTTTATTATCTGTCTCAACTATAAGACCATATCTCGTGGCTTTTCTCACTCTTTCTGTTACTATGTTCCATTAGAGAATACACTCTCATTCATTCTTTCTTTGGGAATATTTGTAATCACAATCTTTCCCTATGCTAGATTATCAACTGGCAACCTCCTGAAACCTCAATTCATTCAAGTCATTCTAGTACCTCAATTTCCTCAATTCATTATAGTACCTTAATTCATTCAATTCATTCTGGTACCTCAATTAATTCAATTATATAGGAAATCAATTCAACTATCATTTGATTCTTAGGTCATGATTCAATTGGTAGGAACCCTCTAGATGCCTATCCAACATCCAGGTTCATCAACCTAATTTTGGAATCCTCAATATCAAGTAGATTGGAAAAATCATTTTTCTTAGCTCCTAGCAATACCCAATAAGCATGCTAAGGTCATCATAATTCATTCCTTATAAAAGCATTGCTAACAGTTTAGCATTATTCACAAGGTTCAGAAGGTTCATACTTTCATGTATCAGAACCATAGTGCAACCTTAAGACCTAAACACTATTTCAGCTTAGATAAGATGCAAGCCTATTCTCAACCTTCACCATATTGATTCTAACATTCTCATGGCATCCCTAAGGATCACCATATATCATACCTTGAGGCACTCATCCTTTAATCAAGAGGTTTTCAAAGTTTTATAATACTTCCTAGGGGGTCACCCATCTTGAGATTACTCTCACCTAAGCACACTTAACTACGGAGTTCTGTTAGGATCCAGGTCACATACTATCTCAGCATCTGATTCTACTGGAGCTTATACCCTTCTATACTAGGTATACATCACTATTGCTCCATTTCATTCTCTATATACAGCTCTACCAGTTCCTCTACTGGAACTACATAAACCCAAAATTTCGCAACTGCCCAGACTGTCACAGGACAAGTTCCAAAATCATTACCAGAATTTAAAAATACATATCTCTCAATCTACTTGTCCAAATTACACATTTCATATATCAAAATAAATCTCTTTGAATATATTATCAGGGAAAATATCACCATCTAGCAATTACAACCATAAAATTTCCAAAAATTCGTCAAACCCCATATGTTCTAGAATTTGTTCCAGAAATAAGGTTTAAATTTGAAAAATTATAACTTTAAATTCACTTATCCAAAAATTATGTTCTACCCATAAAATTTAAATTTAGGATGTCTACTTTCATCCTATAAAATTTCATAGCCATTAGATATTATTTGGTCATTCAAAAACATGTCACAAGCAAACTGCCTCATATAACTTGAATCTAGCAGCACTTAAACAAGTCTTATATTATCATCAAACACCTTATATCATCATATATTCATGGTTAAAACACATTAGACCTCAAAAAATCAGCTTTCTTGAAACATATGGCAGCCCAAGGGTCCAAGAAAACTCATTAAAATCTCAAGCCAATCGGTTCAAAACAAAGCTTAATCTTACCTCTTCACGTTTCTACAACTGTTTTGGTATTTTGGTGGCACTTCGGCCAACTAGATGGCATTGAATACCTTTGATCAAGAATCCAAAACCATAGAAATGTTGCTCTCACTGAGAGGAAACACATTACAGAAGACTCCGGCAGCTAGAAACGCTGAATCAGAGGTGAAATCGGCTCTCAAACTTTGGGAAAATCACTATTCACACACCTTCTCTCTTCTTTCTATTTTCTCTCTATTTTTCTCCTTAGTTTTCTCTAACTTTTCTTCCCTTGGCTGACATCTTAAAGAATAATGGAGGGTTAGGATTTAATCTTGAATTTTGGATGGTTTCATGGTGTGCCAAGTATGAACAAATATGAGCTTAAGATTTCTATGTGTCCAAAAAAGGCATCTTAGCTTTTCTTTCTCTTTCTTAAGTGGCGTCCTATTTTGTTAGGATAAGGAGAGGCCTGACAATTTCCTCGGACTCCCAGGTTTGATGTTCATGAAGTTAAATACGCGACTGGACCGATGGCTAGGGAATTTCCTTGACTCAGGTGACATGTGGCATATCCTGGAGATGCCAACACAAAAGGCAAAATGTAGGTGTCATCTTCCAATCAAGCCAACATAAAAAGGCACTCTATATTTTGTTGTGATGAGAGGACACTTGTCACTCTCTTGTAAATTCAACAAACCAGTAGTGTCACATTAGCTATCATGACTTACTTTATTAAAGCTACTTTATTGGTGCTTACTTGGAATTCTCCTTAGGGTTTACTTAAGATGGCTTCAAGCATACCGAGGCCCCCTAAATGATGTCAGGTTATAGACAACATGTGTATGTAGGCCCCATATGGTGCCACATACCGATGTCTTCTCCAAAACGTAGGGTACATATTTCTGTTATGAAAATGCCATATGCCTACATATACTGGCATATTTTTGCTCGACCAATCAGTCCATACTTCTTGACATAGCTAGGTGGCATCTTTCTACTAACCTAATGACACGTATATGTATCTTATGCACATCTACATAGATACTTTGATCTTACTGCTTATACATACTGGGCCCTCTGTCAGATAGGGATAGATCACATATTCCCTAAGAGTTTTTTTATCTCTCGTCATATTGAATGAGGTAGAAGAATGTGATAGATGCCTAACTATATACCCTAGTGAATTGTAACCTAAGAATTAAACTATAGTTGAATTGATTCCCTATGTAATTGAATTTAAATGAACAAATTGAGGTACAATAACAAATTGAATGAATTAAGGTACTAGAATGACTTGAATAAATTGAGGTTTCTGGAGGTTGCTAGTTGCTAATCTAGCATAGGGAAAGATCTTGATCATAGAATATTCCCTTGGAAAAAAATGAATGAGAAACTTTTCCATTGATAGATGGTCAATTACCCCAGTAGGTAACAGAAGTAGAATTGTGCTTGAAGCTAGACCAATATCAAAAGTTTATATACAATGACTGCTAGATGAGATAGTAGAATTAAAGAAATGTAGAATTGATAGAGAAAAGGATTTATATGACCTAGTAAATCACCATAGGGTACTCCAATACTGTTTATAGAAAGAAAATTGAGAAAGGGAATTAAGAAAGAAAAGGCTCGATGAGATAAAGGAAAGCAACTCTTACTCTCGTATCTTATGTAATGGTTCTGCATGTATATATATACCATTAAGTGTATTCAGATTATGAATATATAGTGGCCAATCAGACCTTTTAGGCTAATGTGTCCTTAGGTAGTCAGACCCAAAAAGCATTCAGAATTAGAAGGGCAGAAGGCCATGGTAGAAGACCAGAATTGTCAAGCAGTGTTCTAAAGAGGTTGCAAAGCCTGAGAACTATGGGTAGTGTCTCAAAATAATGGCTAGAAGGTTAGAATTAAAATGACAGAAGACTGGAATAATAGCCAAAAGACTGGAATAGAAGGGACTATGTGTCCTGAGAATTTCCTAATGGTTACGTATCCTGTGAATGAATATGAATGCTTGAGTATAAATGGTTTATTTTGCATGCTTTGTGAATATTATGTATGAGTATGAATGGCTTGAGTAGTAAGGGTTGGAGCCTAGAATGAAATTTAGAATTGATGACCTTCTAGAATAGTTGTCTGGTTCCTGTATAGTATTAAAAATTGAACTTTAACCTGACCAATGCACCTGTTGTATTTGTGAATATAATGAACTAAATTTTTGTAAGAACTGAATTTTGAACATAATTTTTCTATATAACTTATAATTATTTTACAATGATCATTTCTGAACTATTTTGTCTCAAAATAAGGAATCCTCAGAGGAACCCAGAATAGTGGGAGCAGTACAGAACGAAAAAGTCCAGAAACTGTTGTAGAGATACTCAGTCTACTAGGTCTTACCAAATAAATTTAGAATTTATCTTGAATTGCTTTGCCACTCACTTAAAAGAAAGAACGGAAAGAAAGAATTGTAGAAAGAATTTCTTAAGTAGGATGATGTCTATAAGAGGATTTCATAGGGCTGTAGGAGAGGTTGAAACTCGCACAAGTATTGACTCTTCTAGGTCTAAGAATATAATTTATGTATGGTCCACAAAAAATGAATAAGGCAAACTATGGGTCTATAGAGAATTGCAACCCGTAAGGTTTGCAGTGAAGTAACCAGTATGGTCTGCAATAGAATGAGAAAGAAAGAAAGGATTGGGATATATTCTAGTAAAGTAGGACGGAATGGTGTCGTGTGCCTCTCAATAGTTGAAACCTCACTAGATGAATTACCTTACTTGTCAATTGATCTGGAAGTGATCATGATTTCTTTGAAAATATAACAATACTATTTTGTATTATGTGATTTGTGAAAAAGCACTATGACTACAAGGATTTCAAACATTTGAAAAATTAGAAAAGTAGAATATGAAACAACATAGATGAACGAAAAGGCAGTGATGCGACCATCATTGCTGATGCTTTGAACTGTAAAGCGGTTTATGGTGAAAACATGAACAGAAACTAATTGAAGAGTCTAGAAATTTGAACTTTTTAAGTCAGATATTAGCATAATAGAATTGAATAAGAAAACCTCTAGAATGTAAGGTGCTAGTAAACCTCTAGAATTTGAGGTGTCCTCAAGAATTTGAGGTATCAATATGTAAAAAGAAAGATATGAAACCCTCACTATAGTGGTCCTTTTGAAGTAATATTAAGAATCAGACCAATGACAAATTTTAAGGATGAAATTTATTGAACGAGTGGAGAATTGTAATATCCTAAATTTTGGGCCTAGAGACTTGAGGATTAGGAAGATGACTAAGCCCAATTCAGGAAGAGTCCTATGAATGATGAGAGAAAAAAACTCTTAGAGACTGTTATCAGGACCTACTGAGCAAAGGGCCCAGTATATGTAGGCAATAGGATCAAAGAATCGATGCAGATATGCACATGACTTATATACGGTGTCATTAGCTTGGTAGAAAGACACCACCAACTATGTCATGAGGTATGGGAATGATTGGTCCAGCAAAATATGATGGTGTAGGTGTACACATGACATTTTTAGAGTAGACATGTGTACCTTGCTTTTTTTTTCGAAAAGACACTGGTATGTGGCACCAGGAGGGGTCCACACACACACACAGAATCTCTAACTTGGTGTTATTTGGTGGGCCTCGGTATACGTGAAGCAATCTTGAGTAAAGACCGAGTATAATTTCGAGTAAGCCCCAATAAAGTAGCTTTAATGAAGTAAGTCATGTTAGCTAATGATGGCACTACTTTTTGATTGGCTTTATAAGAGAGTGACAAGTGTCCTCTCATCATGACAAAGTACTAAGTGCCTTTTGTGTTGGCTTGATAGCAAGATGACACTTGTCCCTCATGATGACACTTAATTTTTGCCTTTTGGGTTGGCATTCCCGGATACTTTACAAGTCACCTGAGCTAGGGAAATTTGCCGGTCTCTAGTTTGATTGCATATTTAACTTCCCGAACACCATACCCGGAAGTCTAGGGAAATTGTCAGGCCTCTTCTTGCCCTGAACAAAAAGGACATTGATGAACCCATGTCGTGTGAGTTCTAAAAATAAAACTAGGTTTGAAAATGTAGCATAGTAGCTCAACCTAGGTTGTTCTTGTAAGGAGATTAATTTTCAACTTTCTAAATAGTAAAGTGATAAAAAATCTTAAAATTGTGAGAAATCATTTTGAGAATTTTATTTTAAAACTAATGAAGTAATCTAATCTAATTCAATATTTTTGTATTTTTTTGGTTTTCAAGACAAAGAAGCAAACAGAATTGAAATTAACACTAACAACAAGATACATTCAATTAACTAGTATAATGATAAAATGGGATTCCCTTAAGTTGAGATTTTAGCCTTCCTTGATTACTAATGATATGAATTCCACAATATGAGTCAAGAGGATGGAACTAAGTTACCACTAGCTCCACGCTTACAATAATCATTCAATTCATTCTACCGAGGCAATTAAATGAATACCACCAAATAATTCAGACTCAAGGAGATGAATAATCAACTTCCAATTCTAGCTTGTAATTACCATTACAAAATTTCAAAGCATTCAGTTTAGTCATTTACAATCCACTTAACCAAGTTAGAATAAACAACTCAACCTACTCCTAATTTGAATCATACAAAGCTTAATTAATCAACTCCTCGCTTAACCACCAAGTTTATTTACTTGGCATAGAACAATCTAGATCATAATCATATACTTAACTAAGCCATACAATTATGAACTAGAAAGAGAGCTTAAGGGAATTCCATTGAAGTTTAGAAGCTCAAACCATTACCCAACTCAAGGAAATCACCAACACCTTGCTATTCATGGAAGAAGAGGATGAAGCTTGATGAATGCATGAATAATCGGCTATGAAGATAAGATGCAGCAGCCTGGAAGCTTGCGTCTTCTTTTTCAATTCTACATAGCCTCTATTCATACTCAGCCTCTATTCATACTTTCCTTGTTATACACAACCGCCTCTTGCTTCCTATTTCATTCGGTGCTCCCCTTTTTTAATGTGTTGCAGCTTGCGTCTTCTATTTTTCATACTTCACGTTCTTTTCTTTTTATTTCACACTTCCTCTTTATCTTCATTATTCCCTCACGGTCCAGCACCTTTAACTCAGTCAGCCCTGCTTCTTTTTCTTCAAAATCCCATCAGTCCAAGTCATCTAACTTTCATTCTTTAAATTGGTCCACAAGTTCCGCTAAAGCCTCTCCAACGTGTGCCTTTTCATTCATTATTCTTGGTTTAGCTCATCTTCCCTTGGTTCAACTAATTCGGCTATGCTTCCTTTTCTTTTCCCCTTTCACATTCGGTAAATCTTTTCCATTTCTTCTTCAACCCATTCGGTCAAGATTGCTTCAATTATTCCCTTTCATTTCGTTCAGCTCTTCAACTTCGGTTCAACATCTATTTTCCCTTCTTTATTTAATGTTGTTCTCTTTCTCATTTAACCAGCAGCCACATCCTTCTTAATCAATAGTCCCCACTTCCTTTTCTTTCTTCAATTCACTAGGTTAAATAAGTTGTGCCACATCATCACCTACAAAATTAGATTCACAAAGGTAATATCTTTTACTCACATTTAAAGAATAATGGGAATAACAGATATTAATTAAAAATATAACAATTTAACTAATATAATTCTCAAATTATCCTTTCACTAAAATCTCACTTTAACATTTAATTATGCCTAAAATATTTAATTAAGTACCATAAAATCTAAGATTAATTAATAAAAATATATAAATATTGAGTTCTATCAATTCCGCCACACTTAAGCTTTTGCAATCATGATTAAAACATTAAACTCAACCTAGGAAAAGAGGGATGAAATTTTAAAGGATAGGCAAGATCAAGCTTCAAGAATCACACTTAGCCAAATAACAACGTATCCTCCAATTCAAATTCAATGAACATACCAAAAATTGAAATAATTAAAGCAACGCAATGTTTAATTACAATGAGCTTAATTTGAAACCTTAACTAGGATAAGTGTTTACACTCACATATACTTTAACCATCCTCTACCATAGGCTTGTAGTATTTCTAGGCTCTCCACCACTTGTAGCAATGGCATAAATAAATCCAAAGGACTCTATAGGGTTGTAATGTTGAATAGGCAAAATGATGGAAAATATAACAAACACTATGCTTGCACCAAATAATTTGCTAGATCACTTAACACTATAAAATCAAACTTAATTCACATATTTTAGCATTGTTACTTTATTTCTTTCTTTGAATTTTTTTCACACTTTTTTCTTCTTCTTCTTTTTTTATTTTTGCTTTTGACTATTCACATGGCATTTTTCTCTCTTTTCCTTTTCTAATATATAATAGTACTCTCTCTTTTTTTCAATAGTGCTAGGAAGAACTTGATAAAGGATGCAAACATAGCATTTGTATAATGAAATGGAAACAAAAGTAAAGGGCTCAAGGGGCTAAACAAACGTAAATGATAAATGGTTTGTGTTTAGGTAAATGGGTGATGAAATGAATGCCAATGTTATCTCTATCCATACCATTGCAAAATGTAGCCTCAAGCAAGAAACAAAACAAGTTCTAGAGAGCAATAATCTAAGTGGATGAATCACATAATAAAATGAACAATTAGGCTCAAAATACCTTCCAACTAGGCTTTTTGTTCCCTAACAAACTTATCAAAAGTAAACATGTATCATTAAAACACTTGAATTTTGTGGCAATTCACTAATTTAAAGCAAGTTTCAACCATGAATCCAACTAAGAGTAATTGAGATACTTGATCATGACTAAAGACCTAAAAAATCTCAGTGAATTGGACCATGTGAACACCCTATTTTGTCCGGGCCCCACTAAAAAATACAAAAATAATTGATAATGATTGGTGTCCAAATTGGCAATCATCATTGAAAGAAAAAATAAAAAAAACGAAAATAAGAAAAAAATAAGGAAATGCTCCTATTAATGATGATCGGTGTCTAAATAGGCAATCATCATTGAAAGTGAAAAATTAAAAAAAAACGAAAATTAAAATAAATCCCCTAATTGATATGATTGGCATTGTCATTCATTAAGGGAAAATAATAAATAAAAAACAAAAAATAAAAAAAAATCTCATTTATGTTGATAAGTTTAAATTAGGAAGTTACTTGTGGGGAGAATAATGAAAAAAAATTAAAAACAAAAAAATCTCCACTAATGGTAATTAGGTCAAGTTAGGAAGTTTTATCAGAAAATACAAAAAAATAAAAAAAACGAAAATTTAAAAAAAATCTCCATTGATAGTAATTGGGTCAAGTTAGGTAGTTTTTAGCATAAAATACAAAAAAAAAAAATCAAAAAATGAAAATTAAAAAAAAGAAAAAGAAAAAAGGGAGCATTTATGAAGAAAACCCTACCTTGAGACTATAAATAGGAGTGCAAGGGTTGAAGGAAAGGAGACAAGAATTTTGGGAGAGCAAGGAGATAAGGTCTGTGGTTGAGTTATCATCCTTTTCTTTGATTTCACTTTTACATCTCGTTTTTTTCTCTCTCATCTAATATCCCTTGGTTTATGCTTACTTCATCATTCATGCACTATGACTTTATCCGATATGCATTACATTGCTTTACTTTGTATTATGATGTTTCTAGATGTGTTTTAGCTCATTGTGGTCTTGTGAGTTTGCATTTTATTGTCCAACTGAATTATCTCATATATAGGCAAGATGTATGTGCTGTCTTTATTTTTTATGATATTAGGTGTTATGCTTAATAAATATAGAGAATATAATTGTACTTGCCTCTTGTTTATTATGTGGTTCTATCACCCTATCTCTAATTTGTAGCGGGTTCAAAGAATAAAAGGTACGCATAAATCTTCTCATCTTTGATTTCCTTTTCTTTTAACTTGTGCTATTTCTTCTTCTTCTTCTTTTTTTCCTTTAATCCATTTCTTAGGTCCTCTTTCAAAAAAATAAAAAAATATTTTTACACATTTTGATAAATGAAAATAAAATGGAAAAGCTCCCTTTCATGAAAAATAAAAGAAGTTCTTTCATAAATTAAAAGAAAAATTTTTTAAAAAAAATAAAAAATACAAACCAAATAAAAAATTATTTTTCTCAAATAAATTAAATAAACATTTTTTTCTAAAAAACACAAACAAAGTGACACGCATTTCTACCCCCCGAACTACGTGGGCTTTGATCCCTCTAAAGGGTACGTAGGCCCTAGGTTTTCATCCTAGGTCAAGTCCAATTTTATAAATAAATATATTGTTTTTTCTTTTTTTCTTATTGTAAATAAATGTTTTTTTAAATAAGTATATTTTTCCTTATTGTAAATAAGTGTTCTTTTTTTTCCTCTTCTTTTGCTTTCATTTCATTTAGTTTTGTAAATATTTTTTTTATTTGAGTAATTATAATAAAGTTAAAGGCCATTTTTATTTTTAAATAATTAACTTAGGGTAACCATTCTTATGAATGGGTATTGTGGGGTGCCTAACACCTTCCCCACACACAATCGACTCCCGAACCCTAAATGGTTTTTGTAGACCAGTTTCCATTTTTAAAAAGGTTTCCAAAATTATCTCTTTTCAAAAATTTTGGTAGCGGTTCTATGTTTTTCCAAATTCCGGGCGCTACAAACCAAAAACAATAGAAGACACAAGTAGGAGACAGAGGCATATGATATCACAGTGAAATCCATCATGGGAATAAACACACTCCCTCACACTCAATCCTTATATTGCCCTCAATGTAATTCACAAAAACAAAGAACCTAGATGCACTTATCTCTTGGGTGAAGTGAATGTTGTGAAGTCCAATTCAAGATTGAAGAACAACACATCATTGTCACAAGGAGAGAGAGAAGACAAGACATAAGCGAAAATAGTTCTTAAAAATTAAGGATATAGAGAAAAGGGTAGTGTAGGATAAGGCTAAGCACAAGAGTACGATTCAAAATGGAGTTTATTCAATTAAAAAATGCAATCTAACAAACTAATTTTGACTACTGATAAGTCCCTCCCCCACAATTGTTCAATAGCATATCATTAAATAAAACAAGGAACAAGGTAAGGAAAGAGACTACCATGTGCATTATGGTGGTTGATGACTAGCATGGTAATGCGTCAACAAATGACCATTCACTTCAAACTTTGTACCACTTGCAAGATCTTCGAGCTCTATTAACCCAAAGTATGCTCCTTGACCACTTTGTTGGGACCTTGCCGTTTAGTTTTAAGCTTCCCATTCTGAGCTTGAATCTTACCTTGAACATAAGTACTTG
The DNA here is from genome assembly GCA_963210345.1 of Inga oerstediana. Classification (NCBI taxonomy): domain Eukaryota; kingdom Viridiplantae; phylum Streptophyta; class Magnoliopsida; order Fabales; family Fabaceae; genus Inga; species Inga oerstediana. The sequence continues at coordinate 51,213,476 of OY723402.1, read as the reverse complement.
CTCTCCTTCATGAAACTGCTTCCGTAAGATGCCTTGATCATGAATCAATTTGGATTTTTCCTTATAGATAGGAGAACTTTCATATGCATCCAATCGCAACTCTTCAAGCTCTTGTATCTCAAGCATCCTTTCCTCAACAGAACATTGAAGATCCATATTATAAGTCTTCACAACCCAGTAAGCTCTATGTTCTAGCTCAACAGGTAGATAGCAACCTTTACCAAAGACTAACCGAAAAGGAGACATGACAATAGGAGTTTTAAAAGCTGTACGATATGCCCAAAGAGCATCATTCAACTTAAAACTATAATCTTTTCTACTTGGCTCGACAATTCTCTCTAAGATATACTTGATTAACCTATTAGACACCTCAGCTTACCTATTTGTCTGTGGATGGTATGGGGTAGAAGTTTTATGGAGAACACCATATTTGGATAGCAAGTTGTCCATTAATTTGTTGCAAATATGTGAGCCATGATCACTCACAATTGCTCTTGGCACACCAAACCTACAAAAGATATGAGTATATAGGAATTTAATAATAGTAGAGGCATCATCCTTCCTTGTAGGAATAGCCTCAATCCACCGTGAAAGGTAATCAACAGCCAACAAAGTGTATAGATATACATGAGATGCAAGAAATAGACCCATAAAATAGATGACCTAAACATCAAAAACTTGACAAAACAACATAGGTTGTTGTGGCATTTCATGCTTTCTAGATAACCCCTCAAAACGCTGGCATGCATCATAAGTTTTACAAAAAGCAAAACAATCATTAAAGAGGATAGGCCAATAAACCATAATCTAAGATTTTCCTATAGTTCTCTTTGCCCCAAAGTGACCACCACACAACAAAGAATGACAAGAGGTTATAACATAAGAGAATTCATCATTCGGCTCACATCTCCTAATGACTTGGTCACTACAATGCCGCTACAAGTATAGAGGATCCCACAAATAGTCTTGAGCTTTATGTTTCAGCTTCTGTTTCTGAAAATGAGACAAAGAATCAGGTAAGTCTCTAGTAGCAAAATAATTCACAATATGAGCAAACCATGGGTCATGAAGTGCAATAGCAAGGAGATGGGGATCAGGAAAACCATTACAAATAACTTTAGCATCAACTACTCCCTATGTAGCAAGGGGTAAGCGGCTTAGATGATCAACAACAAGATTTTCTGCACTTGCCTTATCCCTAAACTCTGTGTTAAATTCTTGAAGTAGTAGCATCCACCTTAGCAATTGAGGCTTAGTATGAGTCTCCCTATATAAGAACCTGACAGCAGAATGATCAGAATAGATAATCACTTTAGAAATCATTAGATAAGACCTAAACTTCTCAAGTGTAAAAGCAATGGAAAAGAGCTCTTTCTTAGTGGTAGTGTAATTGATTTGAGCCTTATCTAATGTTTTAGAAGCATAAGCAATACCACAAGAGGTCTTACCAATTTTCTAACCTAGAACTGCACCAATAGCATTATTGGAAGCATCACAACAAAGCTCAAAATCAAGATCCCAATTAGGAGCAATGAGTATAGGTGGATAAATGAGTCTAGACTTAATTTCATCAAAAGCCAATTTGCATACATCATCAAAGATGAAATCCATATCTTTTTGGAGAAGCTTAGATAAGGGACAAGCTATTTTACTAAAATCCGTAATGAATCTTCTATAAAATCCAGCATGCCCTAAGAAAGATCTAAGTTCTCTTAAGTTAGAGGGATAAGGAAGAGATAAAATTACTTCAATTTTAGACTTGTCAACTTCTATACCCCTCTTACTTATCAAGTGGCCTAAGACTATTCCTTGATCCACCATAAAGTGGCTTTTCTCAAAATTTAGCACAAGGTTCTTTTACACATACTTTTCTAATGCTCTCTCCAAATTCAGAAAACATTCTTCAAAAGAATCCCATATACAGAAAAATCATCCATGAATACCTCAATACCTTATTCAAGTAAGTCATTAAAAATAGAGAGCATGCATCTTTTAAATGTCCCAGGAGCATTGCACAACCTAAAAGGCATCCTTCAGTGTGCAAACGTCCCAAATGAACATGTAAATGTTGTCTTTTCCTGATCCTCCGGCGTAATAAGAACCTAAAAATAACCAGAAAAACCATCAAGGAAACAATAATATGATTTTCATGCCAATCTTTCTAACTTCTAATCTATAAAGGGGAGGGAAAAGTGGTCCTTTCCAGTTTCTTCATTTAACTTCCTAAATTCTATACAAACCAAGAGTTTTAAACTCTTGTTGGAATGAGTTCGTTCTTCTCATTTCACACAACCGTTATTCTACTCTTTTTTGGAACAACTTGGAACGGACTGATCCACTCGCATCTGAAATAGGATATATGATCCCTGCACTTAAGAGTTTGGTAACCTCCTTCTTAACTACATCTAAGATTAGAGGGTTGAGTCTACGTTGGGGCTGTCTTACAGGTTTAGAACCCTTATTCAAAAGTATTTTATGGGTGCATACAGTTGGGTTAATACCTAGAATATCACCTAAAGTCCACCCTATTGCCCTCTTGTGTTTCTGCAACACATGGAGTAAACTCAACTCCTCAGATATACTTAAGGAACTAGAGATAATGACAGGTAATTGATCATGTTCAACAAGAAAAGTATACTTCAAGTTAGGGGGAAGGGGTTTTAAATCAAGTTCAGGGGGCTGAACAATTGAAGGTAAAAGTTCTTTTAACTCAAGTGCACCAAGAAACTTCCCTTTTTTATCAGAATCCCCAATAATTGTTGGATTGAAGGTATATCCCCCTTGTTCAAGTGTGGATTGAAATTATGGCTCATTCACAAAGTAACCTTGACTACTACCTATATCATTTAGAGAGTGAAATATATGAGAAGTAGCATCATGAAATGGTATGCAACAGTTTACTAATTGATTAGTACCGAGTTTCTCCCCTGTTACAGTCTTGACATGTGGTTGACTATTGTGTTTAGAATTTTCAGTAAAGAAATTTATGGCTTTTGACCTGCTAAGTTCATCACCAAAAGGAGAATGTAAGTATTTCAATAATTGGAAAGAAGTGAGGTTACCCATACAATCATCCTTGATGTTAGGAGAAGTCTGAAACTTGTTAGATGGAGGAATGTGAAGCTTAAACCTATGAATTGCAGTTGTGCCTTCAGTAGCAAATTGATTTCTTTCCTTATGTTCAACAATGACTCCATTTGTGTCCATAGGAGTAGATTCAGTACTGATGGATGTTGCTTCACTTCCAAAAGTGGAATCCAATTCAAATGAAGATATAGTACTACCAATGGTAGAAAAATCAAAAACAAAGGATTGGAAATGGAAAGTGAGCTATCAATTGACATGCAATCAATACTACACACATCATCATCACAATCAATAGAGGGGAAAGAATTTGAACCAATGGTAGTACATATATCATCATGACAATCATTTTTCACACACAATGGTAAAGTGAACTCATCAATTGCCTCTTCCAAGGCCAATTCAATCAAATTCAAGCTAAGAAGGTAGTAGTCCTCAAATGGGTGATTCATTGCTTCATAAACATTGAACTGAATGACATGATCACCTACTTCTATAGTTTTATACCCATCTTTCATACTAATAATAGTATTAGATGTTCACATAAAAGGCTTACCCAAAATCAATGGTTCCTCAACAGAGACCTCAATAAACATGTCTAGGACATAAAAATCAGCAGGAAACACTAATTCTTTGACTTTGACTAAGATGTCTTCCAATAAGCCATAAGGTTTCCTAGTTGTGAGATCAGCTAGTTGTAGGATGACACTAGTGTATTTGATGTTTGTGAGGCCAAGAAAGGTGTAAATAGAGTAGGGCATGACATTTATAGTGGCTCCTAGATCAAGAAGAGCAATACTAAAATATATGGTACCTATAGTGCATGGAATAGTAAATGAGCCAGGGTCTTTTCATTTAATTGGAAGATGGGGTTTAAACATAGCAGACACACTAGGACTCAACTGAACAGACTCATTGGGTTTACACCTACGCTTTTGGGTACACAAATTTTTCAAGAATTTTGCACAAGCAGGCATTCCTTTCAACACATCAAGCAAAGGAAAATTAACTTCAATCTTACTAAAAATATCCATCATATCAAGAAATTTCTTTTCATTTGAAACCTTCTTGCTAAGCACATATGGATTAGGAAATGAAATTTCAGAGAGATTTACCTTTTTACCTTCCCCATTGCTTGAAGAAGAAGAAGTTAAAGGGTCAAGTACCTTAGTATTTGCTAAGGTCGACACTCCTTGCCTGCTATCCATATTTGAATTTGGAGAAGAATGCCTTTGTAAAAGTTTTTATTCATCCATACTCTCAGATTTTTCAATAGCAAGGTAAGTGCTTTGATCAAAATCATTACTATCATCAATATCTTCTACTTGTGGTTGTAATGGAACCTCAACCTCTTCATTATGCCTATCACTAGAATGTATTCCAGATTTAAAACTCAACATTTCTTCAAATTGGACTTGTTTACCCACTTGTTTACTACTTCTCAAGGAGATAACATGTACATTCTTAGGATTGATCACAGTGTCGGAAGGTAACCCTTGTCCACTTTTAGCTTGTTGATCATTGAGGCTATCAGACATTTGAGTGACAAATGAAGTAAGGTTATCATCCTTAGAATCCAACAACTCCAACTTGTTGAAGATTGTGTCAAACTTAGTCCTAATGTCAGAAAATTTAGAATTGGCTTAAGCTCTCTCTTTATCAAATCTTGAGGGTGAGTTACCCATAGAAGATGACATATTGTTCATACACTTGAGAAGTTGAGAGATAACATCTTTTGTAGCACGGGATTCAGGTGTAGCAACTACTATTTGTTAGGGATTAGATTGTTTTGAAGGTCCTAGATTTGGAGCTTGATTTGAAGAACTCCCTTGAAATTGATTTTGGTTCCTCCAACCAAAGTTGTGATAGGACCTTAAACCCTCATTGTATGTGTTGGAGTAAGGATTCCAAGGTCTTTGATTCTGTCCTTGTCTCCCTTAGAAAATAGCCAAGACCTCTCCAAGTTGGTGTGGGCAATTAGGAGCAATATGCATGTGAGAGCTACATATGTCATAGTTACGAGCCACTAAAGCTTAAGAATGTGATCCATGAACGTTAACATTGTTTAAGTGGGCTATAAGCTTATTGAGGTCAGTTCTCATATATGTCATTTGGGATGACAAATTATCATACTCCCTTGAAGATCTTGAAGCATATAAGACCTCATGGACTTGTCTAGCATCCAACCCTTCAAATTGTTGATCATTACCAGCTATCTTCTCAAATAATGCCCATGCTTCTTGTAATCCCCTACCTTGATAATCGTAATTAAGATTCGAAAATGCGAAATTTAAAGGAATTAGAGACCGACGATTACGCTTTTCTCAAATCTCTTTTCTAAAATTTGTTCAACATGGTCTCATATTCATCTTCTGAATCTAATTACTTTGTGCAGTTCAATCACATTCATACATATCAGAGTGCATAGCCAAATTCCCGGCAACTCCCGGGTTTCATACATGTATAAACTAAGGGTTGTAAGTTCCAACTAGGGGATTACATGACCAACATCAACATAATATCTACATTTAAAAAATAAACAGTAATCCCAAGTCCAAAATAGATAACCAACAACCTAACAACACATCTCTACAAGATCCTAGCCGCTCCTGGTGGTTCGTTTCTCCTTGGAGCCACTTGCCCTGTCTGAAATGTTAGTCAATGGAAAGAATGAGATTCAAAAGAATCTCTGTAGTAACAAATCACTCATACAGTGTATAAATGCATAGCATATATGATAATGTTAAGCAGCATCACAATGATATATGGCTCACGCCACATACGACAGCACTCATGACTGTAAACACTATGCGTCAGCTTTCGCTACGATCTCAATGCAACAGCTTACGCTGCAATCACTATGTGTCCGCTTTCGCTGTGATCTCAAAGCATCACAATGCATGACAAGCATACATACAATACTTTACACATAGCATAAGAGAAGAGTCACTACCTGGTTCTTTCCGAATGTGCTTTGGCACGGGTCGTTCACGATCAGGGCAAATGTTGAACCCTACAATTCCAAATGCACCATTTAGACACTTCCATAGTGTTTCTGGGGGTTATATGAGTCTATCATGAAAATTTACAAAAATTGCCCCGAGGACCCGGCCCGGGCCCGCCGTACCCGGTCCGGCTGTACTTTTCCTGAAATTTTGACATGGGCTATTTTGACATATTTCCACCCAAGGAATCCATTTCTGGACTCGGAATGATCACATTCCATGTAAAATTACAAATTTACCCTTGGCAGCCGCACTTTAAGGGTTTTAGGGGCGTTTTCGTAATTATGCTTTTTCGGCCTTTTCCAAAAAAGTGGCGAACTGTAACCCCACCTAATTTTTGCTCCTGAACACAATGGAACCATCAAATCATTAAAAATCCAACTCTAAGACCCATTTCTAGAGCTGGCCGAAATTTATGAGTTCTCTAGGGAAAATTGGGGTTTTACGATTTCGGCTCCTTAAACGCGTTCCTTTCTACTTCTAACAACTTTATTAACTATTACATTAGGTTATAACTACCATTTGAACCAAAATTGCGCAGCATAACCCTTAGGAAACTCAATTTCCAAAATTTAAAACCAATGGCAATCAGGCAAAATTTCACCGATTAAATTGCCCACAGCAGCCAGAATACTTAATATACGAAGGTTTGGAAGTTACCTTAAGCTCCCACTAGCTTTTCCTCAAGGTGGCTGAACCCTAACTCTTGAAACACCAAATTTTGAGCTTCACAACCTTAAAGAATAAAGAGGAGTAGCTTAGAGTCCGAGTAATACGCGTTAGGAGCTAAATCGTCGGAGAAATCGGCTTTCCTTGTGAGATTTCTTCCCTTTCTCTCTCTAAACTCTCTCACCTTCTCTCTCTTGTTTCAGGTCTGGAACATCACGAAAATGGATGGAGAAAGAAGGCTGATGGTATGTAATATCATATATTATATGATATTTAATTATTGATTAATTTCCAACAATTTCGGATTTTTCAAAAATTCTGGCAGATTTCTACCCAAACTTTGAAAAATCATTACTAATTCTAGAAAAATTGAATTGGAGTGACTCCAAAGCCTATGGAACCCTTATTGAGTCTAGTTTTAAGGAAAAATATAGAATATTTCTGGATGGAATCACAAAATTCCCATAATTTCAATCTTTACATACTATTCTAGAAAATAATTAATTTCGTTGAGCAAACTTCAAAAATCCATAACTCTTAGCTCACAAATCAAAATGATACAAATTATATGTCCATTTTGAAGCTTGACATGTGAACTTTAAGACACCATTTTCCTATATAAAAGGTCCATACAATCGGCTGCCCTGTACAGAGTTTCAATGGACAGAGTTTTCAACTTTTGCACAAATGTTCCCAATGGTTCCAATTTCACAATAAACACTCTCCCCACACGAATTTTCACAAGGAAGCCATTTGAATCATTAAAATATCCAAATTCCTATCACACATTCTCTAAAAGTGTTTATTCAACCATAATTACATCCACTTTTGAAGTCATTAGCCCTTAATCACTTTTTAGGATATTACACTTCTTCAGGTGTAAGCAATTGAATAGTGTTTCCAGAAGTAGAATCCAAACTCTTCCTATCTTGAGGAAGCAACCCACTATGAAAATATTGCACCAATTGAGCTTCCAGGATTTGATGATATAGGCACTTGGCTAGGAGTTCTTGAAATCGACACCAATACTTTAAAAAGATTCATGGAGGCCTTGTTTAGCACCGAAGCTTTCCTTAGTGAGAGATGTTATCTTTGAAGAAGGGAAGTATCTTTCCAAGAAGGCACTCTTCAAGGTGTCCTAAGAGGCTAAGGCATTGGGATTGTGGTGAGGTAGCATCAAGAACCACTCCTTAGCTTTGTTTTCTAGTGTAAAATGAAAGACTGTCTTGCAACCTAATCTAGATCAACCCCTATTGGTTTCATGGAATAGCACACAATGTACATCTTCCTTAAGTACCTATTAGGGTCTTCTGCAGGCAAATCATTAATTTTTGGTAAGTGACTCAACAAAGGACCTTACAACTCAAATTAATATTAAATTCAAGACAAGTGAGGAAAGGATCAATAATATTAGTAGAAGAGGTAAGATCTTTGATAGTTCTACACTTCCCATTGGGTAAAGGTATGCCTTCTGGAGAAGGAACTGGATCCATGGCAAGATGGGCGATCTACAATGAACAAAGAGCCAATATGAGAAGAATTATCACAAGTATGTGCAACAACTTCAGTGTCAATGACTTGTCCAAGCCCTACACTAGTTGATTCAGCTTTCTTACCTTTCTTAAGCAACCTAATTGTCTTGTTAATATCTTTATCTAAAGGCACAAGTTCAGTTTTCTGATATCTAGTCATGCATAATAAGGAGACTCACAAAGACATAAATTACAGTAAAGTAATTCGTCAAATGGTCAATTGAAGAAGGGTTGTATACAGCAAAAATTAGCAACTTACAAGAAACCAAGTTAACTAATCTTTGACAACCAAAAGAGTTAACCAAAACCAATAAAATTCAAGTGTCTAAAGAGTAAGACCAGTTTCAACAATAACAAGACAAGTGCAACACAATGGAACAAAAGGCAAATAGGAGTTGCAAGGTAAGAATTCACCTTTTAGGAGAACAAGTTGGTATAGCAATGAAGTAGTACCTCAAATAGCAAGTGTGTGAGTAGAGTCACTGTAATCACAACTTACAGAATATGATAGCAAAGCAAAAAAATGAAAATTTATTTTTGTTTTTTTAAGATGAAAATGGAATACAAAACAACTATGAACATGAAAAATGACCTAAACCACTACCAAACACTTCAACAATTAACAACCAAGCTAAGACACACTATGACAACTAAAAAGAACACTTAACTACTTAGAACCTTGGCAATCATCCTTCCCGGAAACTGCACCAATTTGATGAACCCATGTCGTGTGAGTTCTTAAAATAAACTAGGTTTGAAAATGTAGCGTAGTAGCTCAACCTAGGTCATTCTTGTTTGAATCCACAATGAGTCAAGAGGATGGAACTAAGTTACCACTAGCTCCATACTTGCAATAATCATTTAGTTCATTCTACCAAAGCAATTAAATAAATACCACCAAATAATTCAAACTCAAAGAGATGTATAATCAACTTCAAATTCTAGCTTGTACACTACTACAAAAAACGCTTTTAACATTCCTTTTTTGGGCCTTTTAACGTCTGAAAACAGGGGGACGTCTATCTATGCGACGTAGAAAAAAACTTTCAATAACGTCCCTAAAATAAGGGATGTCTTTAAGCAGACTTTAGATGTCCCCAGTCCAAACTGGGGACGCCTAAAGTGGTTCAAAACCACTTTAGACGTCCCCAGTTTGGACTGGGGATGTCTAAAGTTTTTTTATGGCTTTTTATATACATCACTGTCCGGCAAATTTAAACTACAGAAATTGGATAAAAGAAATATTGCATAAACCAGGATAGAAAGAACAACAGTTCAATACTAACTCATAAAAATGTTATCCAATAATTTAATAGCATGTATAACAACACAACTCTAATTTGCACCTTGGAATATAGAAATGTTTGAATCCCCTTTAATTAACTAAGAGATAGGCAGACAACATAACAACAGCAGTTCAGCCACCACAAAGTATGTCCTACACAAACCACTAATTAATTAACTAATATAAATAAAAACTTCACTTTGGTATACGTTGAAGAAGATGCCCAGCCAAAAAGTCTCTGATCAAATTAATGTCTTCATATAAGTAGGCATATTCATTGTCAAAAATCTGCAAATCAGAAAATAAGCTTAGATGAAATAATGAATCAAGTAAGTGAATTAATTTGCAATTGAATTACAACACCAAAAATAGTATCCTTTCAGAATGAAGAAGTGATTAATTGTTCAAAATCTGTTGTAATACCACTCTTAGTGATGTTAAACATATAAAGTAAGACATAGTATCCACATTCCCAGCTGCTAGGTTGTTGAGGGCACTATAAATCAAAAGCAAATGGTTAAAATTAATAAAGGCATATCTAAAATGACCTACAATCAAAATAACTTGATTTGAAACTACATACCTTTGGATACAACCATTTCGGGTCTTTACTGTAACCCCCTTACCGTAATTATACATGGATTATGAAATTTAAGTGAAATAAAGACCAAGAAGACAAAAACAATATTTATAATCCCTCATCTAAGAGATGGGGTGTCCAGAAAACAGTTCAAAAACATAATTCATCTAATCTCACATTCACTTTCGGATACAATTACCTGTACAGTTAAATCACATTCATAATTATTAGAGTACATAACTAAGATCTTGGCAACCCCGGGTTACTTGTATATATACAATGGGTTTAAAGTTTCCCAAAATGAGGATTACATATCCAAAAACATTATTTACATCTCATATACATGCAGTAATCCCAAACCAAAAATTAATAACCAACACCCAACCAAATGTCTCTAAGATATCTTAACCACTCCTGGTTGTCCGCTTTCCTTTTCAGCCACTTGCCCTGTCTGAAATGTTAGTAATTGGAATGAATGAGATTCTAAAGAATCCCAGTAGTTACAAATCACTCATACAGTATATAAACACATAGCATGTAAATTCATCATGAACAGTAGCAAAACAATGAGTCGTGGCTCACACCACAACCGACAGCCCTCACAGCTGTAATCACAATGCACTATGCCCGCTTTCGCTGTAAATACTATGCTGCAGAATCACAAGGCACAAAGCATCACAAATCTCTACAAAGAATCTCAAGGCATCACCAAGCACAAGGCATCACAAAGCAGTAGCAGTAGCAACACAATGCATGATAGGCATACATACAATACATTTACACAAAGTATAAGAGAGGAGTCACTACCTGTATCTTTCCTGACATTCTTCGGCATAGTGGGCTCACGATTCTGGCATATATTAAATCCTATAGCCAAATTAGAGATAACCGATCAATCTCTTTCCAAGTACTTAATTCCATAATACTCTAAGTTGGTTATCATTTAAACTCTTTGGGTGTCTATTAGAGGCTTAAATATATGCCAACAGGGTTGGGAGAACCTACCCTGAAGACCCCTTTTTTAAAGGCAGAACACTACTTTTTGGTTGACTCACTCTAGTGAAGATGACCTCACTCGAGTGATGAGAGACTTGCACTCAAGTGAGAATAGCTCTCACTCGCGAGTGCTTAATAGTGAGTGACCACCATAGGCAGAAAGTGCTCACAACACTTGAGCAAGAGGTTTTGCACTGAGGTGACTCCAAAATCACTCGAGTCCCCAAAAGTGCAATACAGAAGGTGACAACCAGAGAGCACAGCCAACTTCAAATGGAAAAGCTTACTTAGGCATAACCCTTGGCACTCTAGTGAGAAGACCACACTTGCGAGTGTCAGACCACACTCTTGAAACTTGGCCAGTGAGTGAGGACCTGAGACACAGCCCTAATCATGAACTCATAGCTTCACTCAAGTGAACCCATGCTCACTCGAGTGATTATCAATATCACTCGTGGTTTAAGAAGTGCACTCGAGCTTCCTTCATGAAACCTAGGCAAAACACAAAGGAGAAAGGGAAATTACATGGTAGCACTCGAGTGAGACACCCCTCACTCGAGTGAAGCTATCAGATTGCCAGATCGCAGCAACTGACAGAAATTCTTAGATTTATTAAAGCTGATCCTAATGGTTCCCAAACTTTACACAAAGCTCATTCCCACTTAAATTTGCCCAAGGAATACTTTGGTAACCTTAAATTACCCAAAATTTCATTCTAACCATAAATTTTACTCTTGAGTCTCTATAACACACACAATACCCAATTCCAATCAACTCGCTTCTAAAAGTCAAAACTATATCCAACACTCAAATAACTTCCCAATAAACTAATTCAAACATCATTCACTATGACATTCATGCATTCAAAATTGACACAAAACTAGGGCAAATTCCAGAATTTCTCAAACTTAATCAAAAATCACAACAAATATACCAAAATAACTCAAATGCTCACCTCTCCAACTTGCTAAAACCAGAACCTTGATTCTCCAACTTCTAAATCTGCTCCAATACCCAAATTACCACCTTTCACAATTCTAAAACCACTAAAATTAAGTTTTTAACACTATGAACAAGTTTAATAAAGAAGATTTGAGCATATGATAACCATTACTCACCCAAAATTCAAGCTTTCTCTTTCTCTTTCCTTGCTTCAAGTCACTGGAAATGGAGGGATGAGAGATATGGTGAGAGATGTTGAAGATGATGATGATGTATGCATTTTTTTCCTTTGCCCATACTCCCTAATGAATAGGAGAGAGAAGAGATAGAAAAGGTGGATGTTTGACTTTTGGCACATCCCATGGTCCACATTAAGCCACTTGTCAACATCTTGTTCACTCTTCTATGAGCTCACATAAGCTTAAAGCAAAGGATTCCGACCCATTGACAATAGATCTCAACCATTAATCTCTAATCACCAATGAGTTTCCTTTTTGGCAAATAACCAATTGAACTGTAAATTTCCAATTTTACCGTTTTGCCCCATGGTTTCCACTATGCTTATTAAATTATCACCAAGTACTTTTATATCGAATTCATATCATATTTCTCCAAAAGTGTTTAATTACACTAATTACAATCAATTTCAAATTCATTAGCCCTTAATCCCAAATTGGGTCATTACAATTCACCCTCCGTAAAATAAATTCTGCCCTTAAAATTTGTTAAACTACTTGAACCATAAACTCTGGATATCGCCTTCGCATATCTTCTTCCGCTTCCCAAGTTGCTTCTCTTTGGGTCATTCCATTCCAGATCACTTTCACATGAGGAATATTTCGATGTCTGAGCTGCCGTTCTTCTTAATCAATAATCTACTCTGGCTCTACTGCATACATGAAGTTGTCTTGCAACTCCACTTCTTCATACTCAACGGTGTGAGATGGATCCGGTTGGTACTTCTTCATTTGGGAAACATGAAATACATCATGGAGTCTATTCAAGTTTGGGGGTAGGGCTACTCGATATAGAACAGGCTCAATCTTTCCAAGGATCTCAAAAGGACCTATATATTTTGGGCTCAACTTATTTCACTTGATTGCTCACCCAATACTGGTGACAGGAGATACCCTTAGAAACACATGGTCACCAACCTCAAATTCTAGTGGCCTTCTCCTCTTGTCAGCATAGCTTTTCTTGCAACCTTACGCTGCAAGAAGTCTCTTACGAATGATTCGAATCTGGGCTGAGGTTTGATTAACAAGCTCTGGACCATACAGTTTTCTCTCAGACAATTCATGACAGAATAATGGTGATTGAAACGTTCTTCCATTCAACGCTTTATACAGCGCCATTTGAATAATTGCATGATAGCTATTGTTGTAGGCAAACTCCGCAAGTGGAAGAAAACAATCCCAACTCCGTTTAAAGTCATGAACACAAGCTCGCAACATATCCTCTAGGGTCTGAATAGTCCTCTTTGACTGTCTATCTGTCTGAGGATGATAGGTTATACTAAATCTCAACTGAGTACCCAGGGCCTCATGCAATGCCCTCCAAAATCATGAAGTAAATCAGGGATCTCGATTGGAAATGATATTCTTCGGTATGCCATGGAGCTTCATAATTTCTCAAATATAAATCTCTACTAGCTTATCTGAAGAGTAACTAGCGTTGATCGGTATGAAGTGAGCGGACTTCATTAACCAGTTCACAATTACCCAGATCTCATCATAATTCCTGATCCTGGGCAATCCTACCACGAGGTCCATAGTCACACTTTCTCATTTCCATTCCGGAATCTTAGGATTTTGCAACAACCTAGGTTGTCTCTGTGCTCATTTTTTACATTCTAGCATGTGAGACACTGTGCCATATATTTCGTCAAATCACTCTTCATTCTCGGCACTAATACATAGATTTCAAATTATGGTACATTTTAGTCATACATTTTAGTCATACCAGGATGAACAGTATACCGGCTCTTGTACGCCTTATCTAATATCTTTGCCTTAACTCCGCCTTAAGTGGAACACAAATTCTCTTCTGATAACAAACTAATCCACTAGGCGATCGATCATAAACCTGAGCTTCGCCCCGCTCAATTCTAACCAGATTACGCTATATCCAGCCATCTTGCCTTTGAGCCTCTTCAATCTCAGCTCTCAAGTCACTTTCCCCTTGGGAAACCATATAGTTTACACAGATGATCTAGTTCGACAAATTCAAATCATGAAAATCTTCTATCAATTTCCCCTCTTGTATCATCATAGCTGCCACAAGCACAGTCTTTCGACTACATTTGCCTTACCTGGATGATATTTAATTTCCAGGTTGTAGTCCTTAAGCAATTCCATCTAGCGACGTTGTCTCATATTCAATTCTTTCTGGTCATACAGATACTTGAGACTCTTGTAGTCGCAGTACAGTTCTACCGTCACACCATACAAATATTGCCGCCAAATCTTTAATACAAACACAATGGCCGTAAGCTCCAGATCATGAATGGGATAGTTCATTTCATGAGGTTTAAGTTGTTGAGAGGCATAGGCCACCACATGTCCCTACTGTATAAGGACACACCCTAATCCCTACCTACTGGCATCACTATACACAACGTATGTAAAAGTGGGAACATGTATAATCAACACAGGTGCCATAGTCAACCTCTGTTTCAGCTCCATAAAGCAATTTCCATAATGTTCGTCCCACACAAATGACTAATCTTTTCTCATGAGCTTAGTCATTGGCAAGGTAATACAGGAGAAATTCTGGATGAATCTCTGGTAATAACCCGTAAGACCCAGAAAACTGCGTACCTCTGCTATAGTTTCTGGCCTTTTCCAGTCCAGTACTGCTTCAACTTTACTAGGATCCATATAGACCCCTTCTTGTGGGATAACATGCCCTAAGAATTTCACTTCTAATATCCAAAACTCGTACTTACTCAATTTGGCATAGAGCTGCTTCTCACTCAATGTATTTAACACAATTCACAAATGATGCTCATGTTCTTCTCTATTCTTAGAGTATATCAGAATATCATCGATAAATACCAACGTTATCTGACTCAGACTGGACCGACCGAACTGGACCGAAAACCGGTGACCCGGGTACTAAACCGGCCTGGTTTGGTGACCCGGTCTGGGTCAAATTTTTTGAATTTTTTTAAAATATTTTTTTAAATTTTTTAGAATTTCATACTCTAAGCCTAAAATATTCCATTTCTCACCAGTTTGGTCCCAGGTTAGCTCCGGTCTGACCCACTGACCCACTGACCCTTGACCCAGTATCCCCACCAGTTCATTAACCGGTCTAGATTTAATTACCTTGATAAATACCATAATGAATTGATCCAAATATTGTCGAAAGATACGGTTCATGTAATTCATAAAAACTGCAGTTGCATTGGTTAGCCCAAACGGCATCACTAAGAATTCATAATGACTATACCTAGTTCGGAAAGCAATCTTCGGAACATCTCCTGCTTTCACTCGTAGCTGACGATACCCCAACCTTAGATCAATTTTCAAAAATACATTTGCACCAAATAATTGATCTAAAAGGTCATCAATTCTGGGGAGAGGGTACTTAATCTTATTCAACTCTCTATAGTCGATACACAAACGAAGACTCCCGTCTTTCTTTTTCACAAACAAAATTGGAGCTCCCCGAGGTGACACGCTGGGCCTTATAAACCCTTTCTCAAGCAAATCCTCAATCTACTTCTTTAATTCCGCCGTTTCATTTAGGGCCTTAGATATAGAACCAGCTCTAGGTATAATTTCAATCGGAAATTGAACTTCCCTCTCAGGAGGTAATCCACTTAGGTCATCCGGAAATACCTTAGGGAATTTATTTACTATGGGTAGACTACTCAAAGTCTTACTAGTTTCTCCTTGCATAGAGAAGAAAACCATATAACGTTGACAACCCTTTTTCAAATATTTCTCAGCCTTAGTCGTTTAAAGGAAATTTAGGCCAACATTTTCGACATCAATGCTTTGAGAAACATGATACACTATCCTCTTATTCCTACAATCTAGTAACACATTATTTGCTCTCAACCAATCAAAACCTAGAATGACTTCAAATTGGTAGAGCGGTAAACAAATCAAATATACCACAGACTCACGACCCTCAATGGTTACAACACGATTTAAGCAGGCTTCTGTAGTCACAGCCTTAACACCCATCGGTGTTGACACAATCAAATTGAATGGTAACTTATACACATTCATACCCAGGTGCTTCACACAATCATAGGCAATAAAGGATTGACTTGACCCGAGTCAAATAACGCTTGTAACACATTACCATGAAGAAGGACTTACCTTGTATCAACTCTGGGGATTTCTGGGCTTCCTCATGAGTCATAGCAAATACTCAACCCTGAGCCCTTGGTCTCTGCTCCTATCGTGGCTATCCACACTCAATGGATGTATGCCCTACTTGCTTGCAATTAAAGCAGATCACCTGACCATCGCAAGTCGTGCTTTGATGTGGCTTGTTACATCGAGGACATGTCCATACTGTAGGGGCTCTCTACTGATCATGACTCCCAGACTGATAGGACTTTTTACCATTAGCCCTATATGAGAATGATCCTGAGCCCATCCGCTTATGAGAGGCAATGCCCTTACTGGGCTCACTATGCCCACCAACGGCCTTAGCTGGATACAATTCTCTTATATTGCTCTCTATGATCCGACATTCGTCAACCGCCTTGTTGAACTCAGAAAATTGATGGGTGGCTAATCTCTTCCTCATATCACGCCTCAAACCCCGCACTAATATAGCCAAGCTTAGTTCCTCGTCATCCATCTTCCGTAGATAGGAAGAATACCGAGACAAGCAGATGAAATGGGACAGATACTCGTTGAAAGACTCCGTGTCCCCTTGCTTGATGTTCAAGAACTTTATCTCCTTCTCAAGCCTCACCGACTTAGGAAAATATTTTTCATTAAAGTATCGCTGGAACACCTCTCAAGTCAATGGTATATTTTTGCTCCGCAATGATAAAGCAATGTTTCGTCACTAGCGATCTGCATATCCCTTAAGTTTATACACTGCCAGCCAGGCTTTGACTTCTAAGGGACACTCTAGGACCTCAAAAAATTTTCTCAATATGATTTAACCAATCTTTAGCCGATTGAGTATCAAATTTCCCTTTAAATACCAGAGGTAGGTTTTTACAGAATCTGGAGACCCAAAACTGAAGATCTCTTTCCTCATTAACCGACTTCCCATGTTGTCTTTGATTCATTCTGGTATGAGGAGGTGACTCAACTGGTCGCACCGACCCTTCAGCGGTCTCTACTTGTCTAGTCTCTTCTCGAGTTTCCTCTCAAGTTTCCTCTTGAGTAGACTGACCCCAACCCTCATTGTTCTTAGCTTTCTCAAATCTGAGCTCTTCTCTTAGCTCAGCAATCATATCCCGCTGATCTCTTATCAGACCCATTAATTCTTGCATCAGGTTTGGTTCTTATCATTGACTATCTCTACCTCTGGGTAACCTTTTGTCTGGGGCAACCTTTTATTGCTCTTTCATTCTACAAATAACTCACCCCATTAATCCAACAATTATAGTATACACATAATTCCACAAATCATACACATATCCAAATACAGAACACATATGTGTATACAGCAATCATTAACAAATGATCTATTATCACTAAGACCAAACTATGGGAGCTATCCTAACAACTCTACCCTTGCTAGAAACTTCGGCTCTGATACCAAAAATGTAACCCCCTCATCATAATTATACCTGAATTATGAAATTTAAGTGAAATAGAGACCAATAAGACAAAAACAATATTTATAATCCCTCATCTAAGAGATGGGGTGTCTAGAAAAAAGTTCAAAAACATAATTTATCTGGTCTCACATTTACTTTCAGATACAATTACCTTTACGATCGCTGGGCCCACCAAGGATTTGATATGTCTGGGTTGCCCTATCATTAAAATGAAAATCAACAGAAATTAGAACAATTCATTTAAGTCAAAATAAAATACAAACAAAATAACTTACGTGTTAACGACGCTTTTTGTTTCTTTGTCTGGCCTTTTACCCAAGCAATCAAACCAGTAAACTACGTTGAACCGAGGACAGAGAACACACAATCTCCAGTGGTAACTATAACAACATATACAGATTAAAATGAAGCTAGATGGCAAGGCAATTATTTATTAAAAATCTTAAATAGACAAAATTAAAATGCGTACCCTTGAACAATTAGTGCTAGATAACAATAATAGTTGTTCTCTCCCATTGTGAAGCTCGCATAATGGGTCCTTTTTTGCACTGTATTCGTATCCATTGTCGTATTTGCATGACACAAGAATCCATATAAATCAACTCTTTGCATGTCAATACATATATGACAGAGGGAGCTATAATAGAATTAAAATGATGAATGTATTAGCTAGTGAATATATGAAACCAAAAGACCACTTCACTAAATGAAGGAAAAAATTAGAATTAAAAAACTTACAGGATTACAAATTTGACCCATCCTACATCTATCTCCTTTAACTTAATGAACTCTTTAAGGTCATCTTTATCAATTGTGAAGGGATACTACCAACAATCCCTGTAGGCATATGTAAATCAATCTACTTAATGCTTTTATAGATCTGCTACAGTCGTGCTAAGAAGGGTCATTTGCCTGCTTCCTGCTCATTCTTTTAGAACCTAAAAAAACATATTGTTAGTAGAATGCTAACAGATCTCATGTAAAAGTAAGGTAGTTCTATACCATTGGAAGTGTTGCCGCTGCTGAGCCACTAAGATATACAGGCCAAAGGATGAAAGATCCTCTCGCTTGAGCTATCATGGCAAACTCATCATCAAGAATAGGGTGGTTGTACCTTCCTCCCCCTCTTTAACACACGTCACAGTCACCCTACGTAAAAGCTGTGGAATTTGCTGATGATGGTGGGTGGTAACTTGTGTGTGAATGAGAGCATCTGCAACTACATGCAGTACTGGGGCATCCAAAGAGAGGATGGCAGGTTCTCTCGGTACTGGAGTGGGAGAAGGGTCACCAAGTGGCTCTTCTACCAGGTTGTAACTTCCTTTGGTTCTATGGAAGGCCGGGGATGAATAGGTTCTACGCTCGGTAGTTACGATGTACGATTCAAACATCTTCATCATTCCAGCTCGTAGCTCAGGCATCAGCTCAAGACGTAGCTCTAGCAATAACTCTTGTCAGAGCTTGTCGCGAAGGTTGGCCTCGAGCTTTTGTGAGACTTCCTAGAGAATCTTGGCCACAAGCTCCTTACTCGGGTCAGCTTGTGATGAATAAGAATGTGAGGCTCGGCCAAAATACTTCACGACACAAACTCCCCATGTCTCCCCTCGAACATGACTAGGGTGATCTGCCTTCCCAATCGCCATTGACAAGATGTCCATCTGTCCACCTGGAGTAAATGAACCTTGGCTACTATGATCTTTCAGTTCATCCTGCAGCATAAAAGCTATCATAAATGAAAATTAAGCAATCCCAATATAAAAAAACTTTGTACTTATGCTCTAACTACTTACAATCTGCGTGGTAACCTCAGCAACAATCAGATTTACATACTTCCCTCCCTTAATCCTCCCTGCTTTCCATTTTTTATGATGTGGAGGAGGTGGCGGGGCCTGAACAATAATGTTAGGATATGATATGGCTGCTTCCTTCAATTTCTCTAACTCTTCTGCCATCATCCTTCGCTCAAGCTTCCGATAACCATCATGAGACATGCAATGTTGATACTTATTAGCTGCTTGCCTATCTATATTTGCTGCACTTAAAGCCTGTGAAAGGAAAACAATGAACATTGACACGGTCTAGTTGTTGCATCAGCACATGATAATCATGGGACTTCATTCCCACTAACTTCAAATCGTCCATTGATACGCACCTTCTCATATTTGAAGAATACCCTTATGGCACCTTAATTTCATGCAAACACCCATACAAACTTCTTTTCTTCGCTTTTGATAGTGTATGTGCTGCTGGCTCTATATATGCCCTCCTACCATCATCTCTTAGAAGTGGATGTAACCATTCTCTTATTCCCTGGTATGTGCAAAAGCGTACTAACAAGGCTATCACAAACGTTTTTCTCCACGTGCATCACATCAATATTGTGCCTCACGTCAAGACTATGCCAAGATGAAAGATAAAAGAAAATGGATCTCTTTTTCCATATGTTCTTCTCACCCGTAATCTTCTTATTCTTACTGAATAAGACATTGATATGTTCAACCCGACTGTAAACTTTCTCTCTGGTTAATGCCTTTAGAGCCATTCCATGCTCTGGCAAGCCGTTAAAATGCTTTCTTAACCTATGATATGGGTGGAACTTAGGAAGGAACCTCCTGTGACCAAGGTAGACCGTTTTTCTTCCATGTTCAAGTTGGTGGAAGTGAGTGTCTGCTTCACAGATCGGACATGCTTTATGCTCCTTTACACTGTACCTTGACAGGTTTCCGTACATAGGGAAGTCATTTATCATTGTGAAAATCATTGCATGTAGCTTGAAGGACTCCTTCATATATGCATCAAACACATATATACCTTCCTCCTGCAACTTCTTCAAGCCCTCAATCAAAAGTGCCAAGTAGACATCAATATCGTTCCTCGGATGTTTTGGTCCATAAATCATCATAGAAAGCATCACATACTTGCGTTTCACACAAAGCCAGGGAGGCAAGTTGTATATTACAAGGAGTACCGGCCATGCACTGTGTGTGCTATTAAGATTTCCATACGGATTGATGCAATCTGTACAAAGCCCAAGCCAAAGGTTTCTCAGTTTGCTGACAAATTCAGGGAACATTTCATATATTTTCTTCCATTGTGAAGAGTCAGCCGGGTGCCTTAGATATTTTTTGTTGATATTCTATCATCTAAATGCCATCTCAACTTCTTCACCTTTTTTGCAGTCGCAAACAAACACTTAAAACATGGTATTATTGGAAGATACCACAAAACATTTAAAGGTTGCCTTTTAGTTGCCCCATGCCACAACTGCCATCTTTCTTTACTTTGTATCATACAGTTTGACACCTAAGGCACTCACTCAGACCTTTATACTCCTTTCTATACAATATGCAGTCATTAGGGCAAGCGTGTATCTTTTTATACTCTATACCTATAGTAGATAGGGTTTTCTTGGCCTCATATATACGATTTGGAAGTACATTATCGTCTGGAAATATATCACACAACAGTTCAAGCAGCAATGTAAAACTACTATCGGTCCACCCACAAGTTGCTTTTAAGTTAACCAAATATAATGTTCCTGTCAGTCGTGTGTACTTACTCCCAGGGAACAATGGTGTGTCTGCATCACTCCGTAGGCTGTCATATTCATGCAACTGCACAAAGGATTCTACCTCAACATCGTGAATCATTTTCTCCATTCTATCTTCATCTATGACATCCACAGCTTCCTTCTTGTGTGATGGACAATCAGTTACTTCCTCACCATGCCATATCCACCTTGTGTATCGAAGATTTATTCCATCACAAAGTATGTGATCCCTTATAACTTCAAAATCCCGTTTTCTCTCATTTAAACAATTGACACAAGGATAAAAAAACATCCCATTTTTTGCTGGAGCGTTCCTTTTAGCAAATTCAATAAACTCTTCAACCCCATTCTCATATTCTTCACTTGCTCTCAAAGCATTCATCCAACAATGATCTATTTTGTTACCACCTATGCCATCCCATTTACACTCAAGTTTAGAATAATTGTTAACACTGGGAATTTCCTTTTACTATTTTGTTTTTTAAAATTTTTACAGCATTTCCCCTTAAAAGTGAGATATCCTAAAATCAAAATAACAAACCATCTCAGCTTAATTTAAACGAAACTAAACTTTAGCTTCTAGCACCAAGCACAAACATAATACACTTATATTTTAGCAACCAAATTATTAAATCAGATATGTACCATAAGTGGGATATATGGGAATTTACAAATCAACTATGTCTATTTACAAGACACATGTGGAAATTTATAAGACCATCTCGACCATATATAAAACAAGGGCCTAAATGTCCTTTCAAAAAAAATAATTTCTTTTTAGACCTAAGGGTACAATGAAGTTTTAGAAACTGTTTGAGAATAATTTGCTAGAGAGGGTGCAGTGATATTTTCCCTATAGAAATTGAATAATCATGTCAAAGAGAATGACTTGTAGTTATGATTGCTGAAATGATATATAACATACTCCATGGCATTTGCATCTTAGGATATATATATGGTTGATGGGTCATTTATAGGCATATTGCTTGTGAGTGAGAGAGGGAATAAAGGAAATTTTTTATTTTTCTCCCAACATTACACACGAACATCGTTCATAAAAATTAAATTAGAAATCCTTGTTCATGAAATATATCATTATATTAAATATATATATATATATATATATATGTATCTAGTCCCTTCTACTTGATCTAACTATTACTATTACTGGTATGTGTATATATATAAATATTCCAGATTCTTTAGGCATTTTACACCTTGCAAGCCATTCACAGTCACATACACTTTAATTTATTCTTTTAATCACCAATTAAACTCAATATTTTGCAATTATGGACAGTAAAGTTACGCTCAACAACAGTCAATTTCAAGTCAAACTTTAAATTCATAGCAGGGAAAATTAGTCTATAAATTCAATAGCAAGCAAGGTGTACAAGCCCAGCACAAGTCATGTAACCCCCTGCCGTAATTAATATTCGGATTACGCAATAAAGTGAAATAGAGACCAATAAGAACAAAAATTTATTATTATAAACCCATCTACCAGACGGGGTTTTCATAAATACCTTTCGAAATCATTCATAACCTGGTCTCACGTTCACATTTCAAATACAATTACTACACAAAGATAAATCACATTTAAATATATCAGAGTACGCATTATAATAATCCTGGTTTCCATATATTAACTCAAGCTTTATAGGACACATTCACCCATTACAAGCCCTCATATGGGGATTACACAAACCTTTCTCATAGACATAACAAATCCTTATCAACACACATGTAAACACATCCATTTATACTTATTCAAATAACCAAATACAATTATCCAAATATACATCCCAACTAAGATAACCAACTACCAACTTCAATCCTGAAGGAGTCTTCATCGCCCTTAGCTGCTCGCTATATCCTTGATCTACTACCCTGTCTGAAAGGTTAGTAGGGGAGGGTGAGATTCTAGAGAATCTCAGTAGGATAACAATATCAATATGCACGTACGATACATGTTTAATGCATGGCATGCTTGCATCACACAACTCATGATAACACAATGACAATTTGCAAGCTCAATGCTTCGAACAATATACCTATGGCCATAGCATAAATTGAAACATAGCTTCAAATTACACACAATTATGCAAAGCTAAGACATGCACCAACACACTAACACATATATCAATACAAGCAGAAGAGATATGTTCCCTACACTCTTTCCACGTAAGCTCCAGCTCCGGCTGCTCACGATCAGGGCAAACACCAAACCACGTTCAGGGCGAACATCAACCCTATAATCAAAGCAAGGACATAGGGTTAATCCCTTTTCCAATTCTTTAACTCTCAAACACATAAGTTGGTTATCATTCATGACCTTTAGGTGGCTAATCAAAGCCTAAACATATGCCTAAAAGCTTGGGAAACACTTGACCAAAGATCACCTTTTAAAAGTCCAAAATGCTGATTTTTGGGGGTGGGCCGCGGCCCACAATCTACTGGCTGCAGCCCAAAACTGTCCAGAAACGCTCAGAAACATTTGGGCTGCGGCCCAGAATCCACGGGCTGCGGCCCAGAAAATCCAGTTTCTTGGCTGAACTTCCAAAAATCATAACTAATTCCACAAAAATCGAAATGAGGTGATCCCAAAACCAAATGAAAGCTATTCAAGTCCTCTACACAGGACAAATATTGGCCTTTACAAGAAATCACCACACAAATCCAGATTTACACAAAACCCAACATTGCTCCAAAACAGAATCCAGTTTCGTCCCCAAACTTTGGACAAACATAAATCCTAGTTCACAAAACGAAATGACACATATTCAAACCACAACATTACAACTCTTCCAATTCAAGTTCCCAAATCAATTCCAATGACCAAATACCACAACATGGCACCATTTCCAACATAAAACACAACCCAATTCATCCAATCCAAACCACACGAAATTCATCACCAAAATCAGGGCAAATTCTACAAATCACAATACTCAACCATAATTCACAAAACTTAGATCAAAAGGCTTCAAATACTCACCTCTTCCTCTTTCCCAAACCAATTTCTTGATTCTTCATCTTTCCACTTTTGCTCAAGCAACAAAACACCTCCTCTCACAAATCTAAAACCATAGAGATGAAGCTCTCATCACTATGAACAACTTTATAGAAGATGAATTGAGCATTAGAGGACAAGAAGCCAACCAAAATCTCACCTACAATTTTCTCTTTCCTCCCCCCAAGCTTGCGTCCATAGAGAATAAAGAGAGAGAGAATGATGAGATAATGAAGAAGGAGGTCAGTTTTTGGCCACTAAAAGCCTCATTAGGCTGACCAAAAAGGAAGAGGAGAGAGGGAAAATGAGTTGACAAATTGACCAAGATCTATGGCTCACAACTTGCCATGTGTCAACATCTTGCTCCATCAACCATGAGTTCACATAGGCACATGCACATTGGATTCCACCCTTTAATCTCAACACAAATCAATCCTAACCATTGATCTTGAAGTTACCAATGAGTTTCCTCTTCGGTAACCGATCAACTGGTCGATAACTTTAACATTTTGCCCCTGATTATGGCAATTCCTCTTGAATCACCATCAAATACATTTTCTCATTCATTTTCTTTCACAATGCGCCCTCCCCTCTATTTTAAGTCAATTTAGAGGTTAATCCATAATTGAACTTAAATACAGGGTTTTGGCACTGGTCACAGCACATACGAACCATATCCGAAACTCAAATCACATCATAATCTCCAAAAGGGTTTATTTATCACTAACCACATCCACTTTTGGAGTCATTATCTCTTAATCATAATTTAGGATCCTGCTAAACCAGGGCTTAGCAGTCCACTAATCTCAGGCTTATTCTCTAGACTCAAGTCTCAAAATTTGGGGTATTACAAGTCAAACTCTAAATTTACAGCCAATATTGACAACAATTGTCTCAGCAAGTCTACTACCAAAATAGCAAAGATAAAGCTCAAGCACAAATCACACTTAAATTCTAGCCAAGAATCAAATGAATTTTTCTTAGCATTCCCAAGTTTAGTTAGCTAACCTGTAGCTGGAACTTTAGAGGGAGATGACCCACAGTGGTAAGAGGGAAGACGACGGTGGCGAGAATAAGAGAAAACAATACAAACCCAGAGTAAAGATGGCGACGAGCAGGCATGCTATAGATGAAATAGAGGGTAAGATAGAGGACTAAGAAGAAACAAGGGCTAGTCGAATAGAAAGATTTGGAGAAAGAAAAAAAATGTGAAGGGGAGAGGAGAGCATGAAGATGATGGGGATGACGGAAGTAAATATAGGAGGAGTACTAATAGAGTAAAGTAGGGGAGCTTTAGGCGTCCCCAGTCAATATTGGGGACACCTAAAGACAATTTTCTGACACATCACATGCACCGGTCATGTCGACTAGTGCATGTGATCCAGCTTTAGACGTCTCCAGTGGGTCTGGGGACGTCTAAAGCTTAACATTAGATGTCCCCAGATAGGCTGGGGACATCTAAATCTTACCATTAGACATCCGTAGCTATTCTGGGGACTTCTAAAGCTTTTATTTTTTTTTCTGTATGTCAGATTTAGGGGTCTTTAGACATCCCCATTTTGATTGGGGACGTCTAAAACACTTCCTGACATCTTTTGGCGTAAGATTCAATTATTTTTGACACGTAAACCTTTCTAATTCTCACCTATATTACACATATGCCACCCACCTATATTTTGGGAATCCTTTTTTTTAAAAATGGAAGTCTTTTAGGGTAGTTGTAGGTATATTCTGTAGTAGTGTGTAATTAGTGTTCCAAAAGTTTAAAGCATTCAGTTTAGCCATTTACAATCTACTTAACCAAGTTAGAATAAACAATTCAACCTACTCCTAATTTGAATCATACAAAGCTTAATTAATTAACTCTTAGCTCAACCATTAAGTTTATTCACTTGCCATAGAACAATCTAGATCATAATCACATACTTAACCAAGCCATACAATTATGAACTATAAAGAGAGCTTAAAGGAATTCTATTGAAGTTTAGAAGCTCAAACCATTACCCAACTCAAGGAAATCACCAACACTTTACTACTTATGGAAAAAGAGGATAAAGCTTGATGAAGGCATGAATAATTGGCCATGAAGATAAGATGCAGCAGCCTGGAAGCTTGTGTCTTCTTTTTCAATTATGCATAGCCTTTATCACACTCTCCTCATTATGCACAACCACCTCTTGCTTCCTATTTCATTCAGTGCTCCCTTTTTTTAATGTGTTGCAGCTTGTGTCTCTTCTTTTTCACAATCCACGTTCTTTTCTTTTTGTTTCACACTTCCCATTTTTTTAATTATTCCCTCACAGTCCAGCACCTCCTTTAACTCAATCAGCCTTGCTTCTTTTTCTTCAAAATCCCATCAGCCTAAGTCATCTAACTTTCATTCTTCAAATCGGTTCACAAGTTTAGCTGAAGCCTCTCCAATGTATGCCTTTCTATTATGCTCATCTTTCCTTGGGTCAACAAATACAGCCGTGCTTCCTTTTCTTTTCCCTTTTCACATTCGGTCCATCTTTTCCATTTCTTCTTCAACCCATTCGGTTAAGCTTGCTTCAATTATTCCCTTTCATTCAGTTCAGCTCTTCAATTTCGGTTCAGCATCTATTTTCCCTTCTTTATTTAATGTTGTTCTCTTTCTCATTTAACCAACTGCCACCTCCTTCTTAATCAATGGTCCCCACTTCCTTTTCTTTCTTCAATTCACTAGGTTCAATAAGTTGTGCCACATCATCACCTACAAAATTAGATTCACAAAGCTAATATCTTTTGCTCATAATTAAAGAATAATGGGAATAACATATATTAATTAAAAATATAAAAATTTAACTAATATAATTCCCAAATTATCCTTTCACTAAAATATCATTTTAACACTTGATTATGCCTAAAATATTTAATTAAGTCCCATAAAAACCTAAGATTAATTAAGAAAAATATATAAATATTGAGCTCTATCAAAATTCAGGCCTTTTCTTGCCTTGAACAAAAAGGACACCACCTAGTAAAGAGAAAGAGAAGCCAAGATGATTTTTTTAACACATGGCAATCTTGAGCTCACATTTGTTCACACTTGGCATACCATGAAACCATACAAAATGCAAGATTAAATCCCAACCCCTCCATTATTCCTTAAGATATCAGGCAAGGGAAGAAAAATTAGAGAAAAACATGGAGAAAAATATAGAGAAAATATAAAGAAGAGAGAAGGTGTGTGAATAGTGATTTTCTTGGAGTTTCGGAGCCAATTTCATCTCTGATTCGGCATTTCCGGCTCCTGGAGTCTTCTGTAATGTTGTTCCTCTCAGTAAGAGCAACATTTCTATGGTTTTAGATTCTTGATTAGAGGTGTATGGTATCATCTAACTAGCCGGAGTGCGACTAAAATGCCAAACCGGTTGCAAAAACACGAAAAGGTAAGCCTAAGCTTCATTTTGAACCGATTGGCTTGAGGTTTTAAGGAGTTTTCTTAGACCCTTAGGCTGCCATATGTTTTCACCAAGCTGGGTTTTGAGGTCTAATAATGTTTTAACCATGAATATATGACGATATATGGTATTTGATGATAATATAAGAGTAGTTTAAGTGCGGCCAGATTTATGTTCTTTGAGGTAGTTTGCTTGTGATGCATTTTTGATTGGGCAAATGATATTTAATGGCTATAAAATTTTACAAGATCAAAGTAGGCATTCTGAGTTTTGAATTTATGGGTATAACATAATTTTTGGATAAATGAATTTAAAGTTATGATTTTTCAAATTTAAACCCTGTTTCAGGAACAAATTCTGAAATAAATAGGGTTTGATGAATTTCTGGGAATTTTGTAGCTGTAACTGCTAGATGGTGATATGTTTCCCTACAAATATATTCAATGAGCTTTATGTTTATATATGAAATGTGTTACTTGGACAAGTAGATTGAGAGAGATGAATTTTTAAAGCTCGGTAATGATTATGGAATCTATCCTATGACAGTCTGGGCAGTTACAAGATTTTGGGTTTTTGTTGTTCCAATTTTCAATGGACCATATTTTTTCTTGATAAATGACTTAAAATTATTTAATTAGCCACTTGAACCATCTCTTTTGGATAAGTACACTAAAAGTTATGATTTATTAAAGTACATGTTAAAAGCTGGAGTAATGTTTCTGGCAGAAAGGACTAAGAGTGATCTCTGGGATTTTGGTGTGTATGTGACTGAAGAAAATATGTTTTCATTAAAGTGAACTTAATAAGGGTCACAAAAGACTGTGAACCACCCTTATTGGAGTTTCCTAGGCAAAGTTATGATTTTTCAAAGATAAATGAAAAATCTGCCAGCTTTTAATTCTATGCGAATTTAAAGCAAAAAGGGTAAAATGTAATAATGAGGAAATCCAAAGGTTAGGATTAGGCCATTAAAGTTGTTAGCAACATTGGTCATTCATGTATCATGGCTCTATTATATGGTTATGTACCTATGGCTACAAGATAACAAGAAAGAGGAAAATGGAAGGGATCCATTCAACCAAAAATCTTCTTTTGTGTTTCCATTCAACCAATCATCTTCTTTACACTCCTAATCACTTATTTAACCATTAAACACCTCTCTTAAACATGATTAATGGAAAATTGGGCAGCATAACCCCTTAGGGTTTCATCATCCCAAATTTACAAAATCAATCAAAACAAGTCAAATCAAGCCAACAACAACCACAACAACAATCAACTATCTTGAATCAACATAAAAATCAAGGTTTCTTAAAGTTACCTTGCTCTCTCTCTCTCTCTCTCTAACTCTCTTCTAGTCGTCCCTCTCTCCTCTTCTTTCTCTTGAGTTTTGCTTGCTACACATGATATTTATGATAGCATATATAGAGATTAGAGGGAGTTTTTCATAATTTTGGAGGCATAACCACTTAAAATCACAACCTACTTAACTTGATTTCCTCTTGAACTTTTCCTTTGCTCTTGCTTCTTCAAAACTCTCTTTCCCTCTATTTTCTCACTTGGCCAAAAATATGGAGTCTTGGAAAATTTAATGCTAATTTACCTTGTGAAAGTTTTCTTTTTATGACTTCATCTTTTTACTTGGCCTAAATTATTTACGCATGGCACATATTTTATCCAAGTAAATATTTTCCCTATTTGGCAGAAAATCAAGTCATAAAAGAGGATGATGATCAATTAAAATATCATCTCTTACACCTCCTCAAAATATGTTATTTTATTACAATTTCACCACATGTTTTCCTTTATCTTTTCTACCTTCATCTTTTTGTTTCAAACTTGATCTCTCTCCTTCCCTTCTCTACTTGGACGAAATAATGGCCTTGGAAGAGGATAAATAAGCTTCTTGAGATATCATAATATTGCCTCCTCAATATTACAATAATTGCCTACAATTGTTGACTTTATCAACTCATCCTTTTTACTTGGCTGAAATTTCTCCTCATTTTAACATAATATGAATCAAGTATTTAATCCCTTCCTTGCTTCTCTTTGGATGTCCAAGACCATATGAAAGGACAAAAATATTGGCTTTTTAATTTTTATTAGCCAAATGACTATTTTACCCATATATTTTTATGATTTATTACATTAAATCATAGCTGCTTCTTTCCTCCTTGTTTTTAGTAGAAACTTGACATTATTATTGGGACAATATTTGTGCTCTTCCATGCTCCAATTTGGATTTCCATGTTAGGCCTTTAAGGGACTAAAAGTTGCTCCTTTGTGGCCAAACCTAAATTATATTGCACATAGCCACTAAGTACATTGTTTTATCATTTCATGCGCACCATAATTCACTATTTTATTCCATTAAATGTCTCAATATATACAAGGAATATTGGTGAGTAAAATTTGGGATGTTATAGTTCTCTCCCCATCAATAAAATTTCATCCTCAAAATTTCGAATATCACATAGAATTGATTGTCCTTGGGGGATCACTTCCTAATATTCCATTCTTCCCTATTTGATGAATAATGCATATTCATAAAGCATGCATCACAAATCAACTGATAGGCATTTAACATATTTAGCCTATCCAGTACTGACACATTCAACCTAATTGATACTCATGGGACATACAGCCTATTACCGTACCATTTGCCTATTAGGTCTTACTGCCCAGGGACACTGCCCCATGCAAATATACACCTCAGGTCTTACTGCCTCTAGTCTCTACTCAACATAACTTTGAATGTATAGCAATCTATTAGCCTAAGGACACACTAGTCCAATAGGTCTTATGATCTTAGGATACACAATCCAACATCTATACTGAATGCATATCAGAACTTACAATCTTAGGACACGTAGTCCCCTAGTTACTATAACTACATTCATTCATCATTCTCAAGACACACAGTCTTCAGAGTTTACTAGGCATATAATTCATTACATTTACTGGACATATAGTCCACTATCACCGTGCTTAGTAACTCAGGCCTTACTGCCTCTTTGAGATGCTTCCTACATCACACTATATGCATTTCAAGCCTTACGACTCATTCTACTCCCACAGTGTTGGATATTCTGGTCTTACGACCTCGTACAAACATGTACATTGGAACTTATCGCCATTTCTTAGGCTTTACAACCTCTTTAAATTACTAATTCTAGAACCTTAAGCCTCAATATTATAAGGTTATACTCAAAATCACCATATTTTCAAATCAAAGTCAATCATTGCTAGCTCTACAACAAGGTAGCTGGTGGACAACTTAAGGTACCTCAGCCATATGTTTTACGCCCAGATTCTTGACTGCAACAACTAAGACTATCGTGCATGACTTCTTGGCCATATTAGGGCAATAGCCAATAGTTCATCCATTGGTCTCTTCTAGCAAGAACCCCCGATCAAGGTTAGGCATACAACTACAACATAAGTGGGGTAATTCATTTCTTGAGACTTCAACTATTGAGGGGTATTCGCCACCAATATGCCTTACTATACTAGGGTTCATCTCAATCTCTACCTTCATGTTGTACTGCAGACCATACATGTCATATCACTATAAACAACATTGGTCACCTTAGTGCAAACCATACATATCATATCACAATAGACCACATAGGTTGCGTCACTACAAACCACATAGGTTGTATCACTGTAGATATATGACAGTATCATTACAGACCACAATAGTCACCTCATTGCAAACCATCTTACTACAGACCACATAGGTTATATTACTGCACACCACACAGGTTGCCTAACTACAGACCACATAGGTTACCTTATTGCAAACCACACAAGTCATACTACTATACACCACATAGGTTGTATCACTGTAAACCACATAGGTCATAGATAGATCTGGGATGATTAATACTGGTGCCAATGCTAACCCTCCTACAGCCCTTAAAAGTTACACTTAGATTCATCGTCCCACTTAAATGATTTATTCTCCTATAAGAGCTTTAACAATGTCAAGATGATTCGAAAGGAGTCTCATAGGAACCTTTATAACACCTTATTGAACTACAAAAACTACGTACTTTAATGACAATTCTTAGCCTCTTTTAGCTCAGTACTGATTCCACTTTACTAGGATCTGTTGGGTCCTATTATGTAAGGAATCACCACTAAGTAAGTTAATTTCTGAAATCCAACGTTTATATGTGACTCCCAACATCACTTATAGTTGCTTATCACATTCTTATCTACTCCTCAAAAAGATCAGAACATTAACACTAAGTTTATCACAAGCTGGTCTAAATGCTTTCAACAATTCTACTCAAGTATTCCACTTATATCTTTAAAAAGATAATAGGAAATTCACTAGCCATAGGTATACTTTTAGTTGCCATTTTGGCTTCTACTGATACTAAAGTAAACAAAATACCCTTGGCATTCCTTATGTAATACTTCTTTGCTTAAGCATATGAGAGAAAATTCAGAATAAAAATAGAAAAGCAAGTAGTCAATATTGAAACCAATATTGCCTTCAATGGTGCTTGAAACTCAAGCACCATTGAAGGCAATTCTTCAATGGCGCTTGTGTTGGAAATTATGCCCTAGGGGCCAATCATTGTACTTTGAACATTATTAATTTAATGAATTTTCTCCATTATGTTAACATATTATTCACATATTCACTATGATGACTATATCCTTAGATAAATCATAAAGATGATCCTAAATGTCCCTGGCTGGTCATCTATATGGGAATTGAGATGAAATAAGACTAGTATGACTTTGATAAGATATGGAGGTACAAATCAAACTCATAGGTACTTGTAAGAGTACAAGGTATTGGACCAACCTATTATGAGAAGCTGCATGGATCAAGTCATAAGCTTATCTCATGTATAACCACGTCACAATGCCCTTCGACCTAAGGTTATCAAGGATTCCTACATGAGAGTTGCTAAACTTTGAACTAGTCAAAAGTTACCTTTGACGGTATGATGATAAAGGCTATGATCAGGCTTGATGGTTTTTCTTGCAGAGGAATATGAATGGTCAAGATGGAATTTATCCCTCACATTATAGAGAGATATTACTAGGTCCCTCGATGAGTGAGTCTGAGAAATATATGGCCATGCTACGATAGAAAAAAGTTTCCATTTCTATTGCCAAACTACTTAGAAATCAGGAAAGTAATGGTCAGGAATAGGAGGATGACATCATACATGCCTCATCCTTGATTGAAATATCATGTGACAAAAGGACGTGACATGGTTGCGTGACATAGTTGTATGATAGATTGCATCATGTTAACAGTCCTTATATGAATTCGGTAGTCATAATGTCTTGCTAGAGGCCACTTGTGACTTGTGGTTAGTACAGTTATTAGCCTACTGCCAACTTCGTATGGGCTTATAGGATTGTACATAAGAATGGCCCAAGACGAATACAATGTTTAATTTAGGGTGGACGAATTTTATATTTATATATATGTATATGTTTCTTGAAAAAGAAAATTAATAATATTATATATATGTATTTTTGAAATACATATATATATATATATATATATGATAATATTATTATATTGTGTTAGCTTTTAAAATTAGTTTGATTAGATAAAATAAATTTAATAACAAACATGATAGAGATATAATATCTCAAATTTAATTTATAAAGATAAACTAAATCTATTGGCTCTTTACTCGGATTAAATAAATATGTCAAATTAAAACTGTTAGACAGATTTAATTAAACCAAATTTATTTAATTAGCTCATCAAGATAATTAAGGGTTAATTAATTTTGAAATTAATCAAGATTAATTTTGAAATTTCAATATATCCCTCATGGGTTATAAAAATGATGGAGCAGAAAAACTCATGTACGATCGAGAATTTAGAGCCATAAGGAAACCCTAGTAGACATTAGAGGTGCTAGCATATAGTTCATGTTGGAGTCACATTCTTGTAGATACCGGTAGAGGGAGTCGATCTAAGGGGTTGGCTCCTAGAGATTGAGAAGGGCAAAACATAAAAGGTACTATTCTTTCTAACTCGATATAAATGCCATTGATAGATCCACAATTGGGATTAGTAAAATTTTAAAATTCTTCCTCTGTGCCAGCCAATCCTAATAGTGGCATAAAAGCCAGGTCAATCATGGGTTTAAGTTGAGTTTGTGTTCTTATATTTGTGATATATAAGTTGTATAATATTATAATTTGTTTTGTTTCCTTGTTAGCTTGGAATTCTATAAGTATAAATTTAAAGGAGGAGTTTCTTAGGATTTGAGTATATTATCACAAAGAAATTCTAGATACAACTTCTTATGCTAAGCTGGGTAACTTCATAAGTGTTATTGTGTCACATACTAAGGATAGAAGACCAAGGAAAATCTGGCCTGGTTTTAATCCTCTTGTGTTATGAGATTGTTAGATTCAAAATCTCATGGGCAACATGTTGAGTAGAAACATGTGGGAATCTCTTACATGAAATGTTAAGGATGAATAAATTAAGAAGATCTATAACTATTCTTGGAGACATGTGATACCTCCACTGCTAGTGTCAAAAAGCTTGAAAGTCAAGCTAACTATGACTTAAAGTTTAATGCATGCTTCTTTATACTTTAAATAAGGGTAGAGTTGAGAAATTGTTCCATTCCTAGGCAAAGTTAATGAGTCAACCATTGGACCTTAATTCCGGTATGGATGTTAATTAATTAGAGGTTACTTATAATATTGTTGTGAAAGAGTAGTAATATAATTTACTAATATGCAACATAAATAAATTAAATAAATATTAATAGTTTGATATGGCCAACTATTAATAATGAGACATAATCATAACATTTATTGCTTTTCATATTGTATGTATTGTTATTTATTGTGGTTTTAATTTCTAAATTTGTTTAGCTATGCTGAACAATATAGCTCTATTTTTACAAGGGTTGTAAACTTTTTAAATATGGCCTGTATGCCATACCATCCTCTACATAGTCTAGATGTACATTCTCTTCTCATCTCACTCCCCTCACATGTTTAAATGACGTTTCTCTCAATGTATTCCTTTTCTTATTTAGAGAAGTCCTCTCATTGGCTTGGGAGGATTACAAGTTAGGTAAGCCATATTGTACCACATTTAAATTATGCTTTTGATTATATCATTGCATGCATACTTTTGCGTGTATATGTATTTATCTATATGAGATACGACCACGATTGCATTCATATAAACAAAACTAATTAATTGAGCCCTCCAAATCAAATCTTAAGTCATTAGCCCTCAATTAATGAATACTTGTCAAAATCTAGATCTCTCAATTATGAGAACCACCAAAGTGGATGCATTTGAGTTATCTTGGCAAGACAAGGATGAGTAATGGTGCTACTCACAAAAAATTATTAATGCTTTGACTTAATTGAGATTAATGAAATGCTTTCGGATCTCAATGTATTAGATAGGATTAAACATATCGGATCATATAATGATCAAATCCCATAAACATTTAAGAGTTACATGTGATGTAATTGGTAAAGAGGTTACCAACCTAAATAACTTGAATGTAAGCGTCTTGCCAAAACAGACTTAAATTTAGGCAAAATATAGATCTTAGCCCATTAATTATTATATTAAGAGTTTTTAATTTAGTGTGAGATTATTAACTAAAATTTTCATATTTTATTGTAAAATCATGTCGACTAGTAATATTGCTACACTATCATTGCGATCAGTCCTTGAGAAGGACAAACTCAATAGGACAAACTTTGTTGACTGGTTCAGGAACTTGAGAATTGTTCTCAAGCAAAAAAAGAAAGCCTTATGTCCTAGATCAACCCATTCTTGAGGAGCCTATAGCTAATGCTCCAAGATTTCAAAAAGATGCTTACAAAATACAAAAGGATAACTCTATAGATGTAGGTTGCTTGATGCTTGACACTATGGTTCTAGAGCTCCAAAGAGATCTGGAACTTATGGAGGCTCATGAGATGATTTTCCATCTCAAGGAAATGTTCTAGCAACAGGTAAGGCAAGCAAAGGGTATGAAAAGGGAAGGGAAGGGAAAATGGAAGGGTAATGGCTCAGGCGGTAAGACAAAAGAGTTAAACAAGCCTAAAACCAAGCCTGCACCTAAGAAAGCAAAGCCTCCAAAGGAAAGAGTATGCTTCTTCTGTAATGAACCAGTCATTGCAAGAGGAATTGCAAACTCTACCTTGAAGATTTGAAAAAGAACAAGAAGGATAGTAGGGTTATCTCATCAAGTGTATATGTTATAAAAATTCATTTTTCTACTTGCTCTTCATGGGTATTAGATACCCACGTGGTTTTCACATTTGTGCAAATGTACAGGGCCTTAAGGATAGTAGAAAGCTGAAGAAGGGCGAAGTGGACCTACGAGTTGGAAACAGAGCAAGAGTTGTTGCTTTAGTATAGGCACTTATGAATTAGTTTTGCCCAATAGGCTTTTGTTGGTTTTAAACAATTGGTATTATGTTCCTGCTTTGAGTAGAAATATTGTTTCTCTTTCTTATTTGGATAAGGAAGGTTATACTTCAATTACTGGGAATGGTATATGTTCTATTTATCGTAATGATGTTTTCTATGCTCATTGTGATTTGCATATTGGTCATTATATTTTAAATTTGGAATATCCTAATAGTGAAAATATCTATAACGTAACTACAAAAATGATAAAATTAAATAATTTGAATCCAATGTACCTTTAGCATTATCCTATAGGACTTATAAATGAGAAACACATTTCTAAACTCTATCAAGATGGATTTCTTAACTCATTTGATTTTGAGTCATATGATACATGTGAATCTGGCTTATTAGGAAAGATAACAAAGTTACCTTTTACTGGGCATAGTGAGAGGGCCACTGGTTTATTAGGCCTTATACATATAGTTGTATGCGGACCACTAAACACAACTGCCAAAGGAGGTTATATGTACTTCATTACATTTATAGATGACTTCAGTAGATATGGTTATATCTATCTAATGAAACATAAGTCTGAATCTTTTGAAAGCTTCAAAATATTCCAAAATGAAGTACAAAACCAACTTGGCAAGACGATTAAAGCACTTTGGTCTAATCGAGGTGGTGAATATTTGAACCAAGAGTTTATTGACCATCTTAGGAGTTATGGGAAAATCTCACAATTGACTCCTCCAGGAACACCACAATGGAATGATGTTTCTGAAAGGAGGAATCGAACACTATTAGATATGGTTCGATCTATAATGAGTCAAACAGATCTTCCACTGTCCTTTTGGGCCATGCCTTAGAGATAGCTACGTCCACACTAAATCGTGTTCCATATAAGGCAATTGAAAAGACACCATATGAGATATGGACTAGGAAGAAACCCAGTTTATCTTTTCTCAAGATTTTAGGATGTGAGGCATATGTTAAGCAACAAGCCTCAGATAAATTAATGCCTAGATCCACAAAGTGCCTTTTCGTGGGGTATCCTAAGGGAATGAAGGGATACTATGTATATAATCCCACTGATAACAAAGTGTTTATTATTCGAGATGGTAAGTTTATATAAAGAAAGCTTATCTCTAAAAGAACCAGTAGGAGCAAGGTACATCTCGAAGAAGTTCGAGAGTCACAAGATAGCACAGAACCACAAATGGAAAACAAAGAAGACTCACAACAAGTTATT
Source organism: Inga oerstediana (assembly GCA_963210345.1). Lineage (NCBI taxonomy): Eukaryota > Viridiplantae > Streptophyta > Magnoliopsida > Fabales > Fabaceae > Inga > Inga oerstediana. The sequence continues at coordinate 51,175,990 of OY723402.1, read as the reverse complement.
AAGCCTCCTCAAGAACACACAAGGTCTACGTAGATTTGATAGGACACGGCATCAGCCTCAGAGATATGGATTCTAATTACTGAAAATCGTGAAGTGTTGATCATTAAGTAGAATGAGTGAACCACCTATTGAGAAGCTATAGTAGGACCAAACTCCAAGAAATAGCTGAATGCCATGAAGTTTGAAATGCAATCCATGTACGACAATTAGGTATGGACCTTAGTCAATCCACTTGAAGGTGTAAAAACCATCTGGCGCAAATGAGATTTCAAGGGAAAACTGACATGGATGGCAATGTAAATGTCTTCAAGGCACGACTCGTTATAAAAGGATTCACTCAAACTCATGGTGTAAACTATGATGAAACATTTTCCTTAGTTGCAATAGCCAAATCAATCAAAATCCTTCATACTATTGCAGCATATTATGACTATAAAATATGGCAGAATGACATCAAAATAGCCTTCCTTAAAGCTGCTTAAGGACGTGTACATACCACAACCATAAGGCTTTATGCGTTCAGAAGACTCTGGTAAAGTGTGCAAGATTCAAATATCAATTTATGGATTAAAGCAAGCATCCTGGAGCTGGAATCATCATTTTATGAAGTAGTCAAAGAGTTTGATTCATTCAAAACCTTGATGAACCTTGTGTTTACAAGAAGGTTTGTAGGAGCACAGTTGTATTTCTAGTTCTTTATGTAGATGACATCCTACTCATTGGAAATGACATTCCTACCTTGTAGAGTGTCAAGACTTGGTTAGGAAATTCTTTCTCGTTGAAAGACTTTGGTGAAGCCACATTCATTCAGGGATTAGGATCTATAGAGATATATCCAAGAAACTAATAGGCCTAAGTAAGAGCACATACATAGACAAGATACTACATAGGTTGAGTATGTAAGATTCAAAAAGGGGTTACATGCCCATGTCTCATGGCATCCATCTTAGCAAGGATCTGTGTCCTAGTACACCTAATCAACATGATCACATGAGCAAGGTTCCATATATCTCTGCCATTAGATCTATCATGGATGTCTTATTTGCCTTAAGTATGACCAGCAAATATCAATAAGATCCTGGTGAGGGTCATTGGACTGCTATCAAGAATATCCTGAAGTACTTAAGAAGGACTAAGGACTTATTATTGGTATATGGTGTATTGGATAATGAGCTCTATGTAACCGATTACACAGATGTAAGTTTCCAAATTGACTAAGATGACCTTAAGTCACAATCTGGATACATATTCTTCCAAAATAGTGGAGTAGTGAGCTAAAAGAGCTCCAAGTAGAGTACTGTAGCAGATTCTACAACAGAAGCTTAGTATATAGCAGTATGGGATGCAGCTAAGGAAACTGTTTGGATCAGAAAGTTCATTATTGAACTAGGGGTAGTGCCACAATCTCAAATCTAATAGATTTATTCTGTGACAATAGCGGTGCTATTGCATAGGCCAAGGAGCCTAGGTCACATCAAAGAACCAAGTATATACTCAGGTAATTTTATCTTATTAGAGAAATTGTTATGAGTACAAATGGTCTATTAAATAGTGCAAGTGTACAATGTCATAATCAAGTAATATAGAAGTGATTAGAGTATCATTCCTATGAGAATTGATCACTAAGTACCAAAATGGGTCATTTTAATTCTATTTAGTCGATCAATTAGTTGGTGATTGAGAGTACAAAATAAAAGATGATTAAAAATGAGTGCAAATGATATAAAAGCAACTATGAGAAAAAGCCCTGGGGGTCAGATTTCTCTTAACAAATTTTGGATCGAATCACTTATCTATTCTAGTCCAATTTATTCCATATGATTAATAGTCGAGTTTTCCTCATTTAATTACTAGCTTTCTCCAAGGACAAGCAATTCTATAATTAATTGCTAATCTAATATATTCCTATATAAATTTAAGCAATTAATCATGCATTAAGACTTATGAAACTCATTAAGACTACACAACTCATGAATATAATTATATTTCATATGCAATTTATGGTTTTAATTATAGGATCAATACACATGCATCTCCTTCCAATCTCAACATACATATTGAAATCATTCAAAAGATGGCCAAATAGTTGAAAGCATTAAGAACAATAATTAAAACTCAATTATGAAGGAAAAATTAAAACTAGATTTAACAAATTAAGATTCAATCCATCATTAGTAAGCTACATCATCACCCTAGGAAAATGGAAATTTCACGTCCTCAATTTCCAAGCAAAATTTGAAACTCTTGGAGATAGAACTGGGTTTTGGCCTCAACATAAAAGTTGTAGAGCTCTTTCTTAGCTTTTTATCCATATAAAGAACATCTCAATTCGACATATAGAGCTCCATTTATTGCCTGAAAATTGAAACAGGGTCTAATTTAGTATTTTTCAAGAAATTCTATTTTATGCTAAAATCATTATTTATTTATCAGTTACACCTGAATTCATTAAATTGAGCTCAAATATCCTCTATAAAATCATCAAATGAGGGAAAATAAATATGCAAATTTTTTATTTGTCAGAAACCAATGATAGAGGTAACAGAAAAATATGCAGAGTAGTAGAAGACAATGTTACTGATCCTCTTACCAAGCCGCTTACACAGGCAAAGCATGAACGACATGTTACGACAATAAGAATTAGGCAAATTAATGATTGTAACTAGTGGGAGGATGTTGGAAATTGTGCCCCAGAGGCCAATCATTGTACTTTGAACATTATTAATTTAATATTTTCCTAATTCTTATTGTCTTAACATGACGCTGATGCTTTGCCTGTGCAAGCGGGAGGATATTAGAAATTGGGCCCTAGCGATTATTGTACTTTGAACATTATTAATTTAATGAATCTTCTCCATTATGTTACCATATTATGCCCAAGTTTAATATAATGACTGTATCCTTAGATAAATCATAAAGATTATCATAAATGTCCCTTGTCGATAATATATGCGGGAGCAGAGATTAAATAAGATCAGTATGACTTTGATAAGATATGGAGATATGAATCAAAGTCTTAGGCATTTGCAAGAGTATAAGGTGTTGGACCGACTCGCTATGAGAAAGCTGCATGGATCAAGTCATAAGCTTATCTCATGTATAACCACATCACAATACTCTTTGACCTAAAGACATCATAGATTCCTACATGAGAGTTGCTAAGCTTTAAACTAGTCAAAAGTTACCTTTTATCCAGGTGATGATAAAGGCTATAATCAGCCTTAGTGGTTTTTCATGCAAAGGAATATGAATGGTCAAGATGGAATCTGTCCCTCACATTATAAGATTGATATTACTAGGCCTCTAGATGAGTGAGTCTGAGAAATGTATGACCATACTACAATAGAAAAAGTTTTCATTTTTATTGTTAGACTACTCAGGAATTAGGCAAGTAATGGTCAGGAACAGGAGGATGGCATCATCCATACCTCATCCTTGACCGAAATATCATGTGACAAAAGGGACGTGACATAGTTGTATGATAGGTTGCATCGTGCTAATGATCCTCATATGAATTGGGTAGTCGTAATGTCTTACTAGAGGCCACTTGTGACTTGTGGTTAGTAAAGTTATTGGCCCATTGCCAACTTCGTATGGGCCTACATGGTCACACATAAGAATGGTCTAACACAAATACAATATTTAATCTAGGATGGACAAATTTTATATTTATATATATGTATATATAATGTAAAATTAGTGAAAAAGAAAATTAATATTATATATATATGTATTTTTGAAATACATATATATATATATATATATATATATGATAATATTATTATATTTTGCTAGTTTTTAAACTTAGTTTTATTAGATAAATTAAATTTCATAACAAACATGTAGAGATAATATATCTTAGATTTAATTTATAAAGATAAACTAAATCTATTGGCTCTTTACTCGGATTAAATAAATAGGTTAAATTAAAACTGTTAGACAGATTTAATTAAACCAAATTTATTTAATTAGCTCATCAAGATAATTAAGGTTAATTAATTTTGAAATTAATCAAGATTAATTTTGAAATTCCAATATGTCCCTCATGGGTTATAAAAATGATGGAGCAGAAAAAATCATCCGCAAGGAAACCCTAGCAGACATTGGAGGCGCTAGCACACAGTCCGTGTTGGAGTCACATTCATATAGATACCGGTAGAGGTAGTCGATCTAAGGGGTTGGCTCCTAGAGATCGAGAAGGGCAAAACATAAAAGGTATGATTCTATCTAACTCGATTTAAACACCTTTGATAGATCCGCAATTGGGATTAGTAAAATTTTAAAATTCTCCTGTTGTGCTAGCCAATCCCAAAAGCTTGAAGATCAAGTGCCATTGAAGGTAGTTCTTCAATGGAGCTTGAACTTTAAGCGCCATTGAAGGCCTTTTAAATTTTTTTAATTTAAGTAAAAAAGTAAATAAAAATAAAAATTCACAACACCGACCTTTGAAGGCAGCCCCTTGAATTTTTCAAAATGAGCTTTAAAGGCGTTTAATGGCAAGCGCCTTTGTAGGCCTTAGCTTCTTCATTGTTCCAAGTTCTGTGTAATGCCTTAAAACTTTTAAGGGTGACTTTATATGACGCTTGATTAGGCAAGCGCCATATAAAGCCTATATTTTTTTAAAAAAAATAAGGCTAGCTATGGCACTTGTCTAGGTAAGCACCATACAAGCGTTCTTTTTTAAAAAAAATATTTAACCCCTTGTTTGAGGCAAGCGCCAATACAAGGTATTAGACAGCTATGGTGCTTTCTTGGTCAAGCGTTATAGCTGCTACATGTATTTTCCTTAAAAAAAATAGAATTCTCCTTCGGCGCTTTTTAGAAGAAGTGCCATAAGATTAACGATTCTAAATCTATATTTTCTAGTAGTGATTTGAACTGTGAAATATGTATACATATGTGTGTGTGTGTGTGTGTGTGTGTGTGTGTGTGTGTGTGTGTGTTAGAAATTGAGATATTATGGCATTTCTATGAATATTATTTGAATAGCATTAAATGAATACAAAAATCTTATGAAATTCCCGTTGAGCTACTTGTTGATAATTATCGTGATGATTGGATTGGGATGAGATGGAGTAGTTTGTTCTACCACATGGTATAGCCTCTATTATGCATGATGGTTCACTTTCTATTGTCCTACTGGTTCAATGAGGGACTGTCCCACTAGTTTAATGAGGGGTTGCAACACGCCACTGGTTCAATGAGAAGAAAAGACCCATGGTCTAGGATATGTGCTCAGTGGATTTTGGCCAGTCCTCATCACATGACTAGTGAGCTTTTGAGGGCCAGTAATATGGATAGTAACTTAGCCTATGGGTTTAGTCAGCTAAAATAAGCCGGTTTGGTTGGATTGATGGCAAGCAACTTGGGAATTGTGATACAAATTTTATGATATGAAAATTTTGATATAGAAATTGTGATATGAAATTTATGATATGAAATTTGTGTTATGGAAATTGTGAAACAAAATTTGTGTTATGGAAATTGTGACATAGAGTTTGTGATGTAGAGTTACGAAATGGAATGTATGATACGAAATTTTGTGAATTATAAATCTAATACTTTATTAGATAAACTATTCCACACTTAACGCCTCAGGAGCTCATATTAGCATGTGTAATGAGTTAGCCAGCTAGTTACTTAGGCTTTTGTCTCACCTCATTGATTTAACATTTTTTTAGGTAATAGTTGTTCTGCTAGTAAATCGGGGAAGGCCCTAAGGCTTGATATTTATGATAATCTTTGTAAAGCCCCCTCCTTTTTATTTATATGGTGAATTATTGTGTATTGCCACTATAGGGCTCATGTTGCATTCTCTGATGTGATATTATGTTTTAGATTTATTGTTTTCTATCACAGATAGTTAAGTTAAGGGGAGATTTGAGGAAATTGCTATTTAAGTATTTTGTTATTTGAGTTTGATATTTGGCTTGTGGTCAGATCAGTATATTCTGGACTTTGTAAAGTCTAAGGCTCAAGTGTGTTGATTAATTATGATTTAGTTTGTAAAACAATGTGAAGAGTTTTATTATTCATGATAGATCTAAAATGTTTTACTGTTAGATAGTTGACTTACGTCATTTTATGGATGTTTGAGAAAGAATATTATTCAAAAATGAGTTTATCCTTGGGCTTATTGTGGAATACTATATTATGAGCTTTGAGAAGTTCAAGGCCCAACTGTTAATTAGAATGATTTTATATATGTGTGATTTAAAATGGCTTAGAGTACAATTACTTATAAAGGTTTTATTATCCATGATAAATTTTAAATGACTAGTTTATTCTTTTCCATTATCGATAGATATTTGCAATGATTTAAATCCCTTACAATCATGGTAGTGTTTTCAAATGATTAGTTGAACTCTCTTTTTTACCATTTTTAACTTTTATGGGATGAGTTGTACTCTTTTCTACTATGGAAGACCTTCAAGTTTAAATTTCTCTTTTACGCGAAAGTACTGTTTATTATCCAAAGATTTGATTAAGTGCATGGATAATTGAGTTTTAAGGAAAGGATTTTACAATTTGGTATTAGATTCTATAATTCTATGATATGTGTGGTGTTGCATGGCATGTAGTAACAATATACACTATTCTCACATATCCTTCCCTGCCTTGTTTTAATTGTGTGGTGTTTTGTTTGCAGATTGCTCACTTTCTATGGTGGGTTGCATCCTTAGGAGGGGAGAAAGGGTGAGAAATTAAGAAACTTAGCATGTTATGAACATGTTTATGAATCAAAATGTGATTTTGGGGCAAATGAAAGTGATGATCTTAAACTTTAGTGTAATAGTATAAACTCTAGAAGAGGAATTAATCAGTAAAGATGTCTCAGAAAAGGATAGAGAAGGAAAATCATGTGTTGAAAGTGGAATAGTAAGCTTCATATTGTGTTTAATGACACATTTGCTCAATTAAATGTGCTTTTGTTTTTTATGAAAGTGTGTGGTTACTAACGAAGTAAATATGATACTAATAGGTATATAAGCAATTGGTTATAGAAATTTGTTGTTGTCTAACTGGACTCTTCACAAGATAAGTAGTAATTGTACTTCTTTGTGTAGCTTGCACCTTGTTGTTTACCAAGCAATTAAGTCATTATGGAATTGATAATTTATATTATCAAATATTTTCTTTCTATTAAGGAAGATATTTAGAAATTTTATGATGGCAAATTAAAAGTAAGAATAAGACAATAAGGTTTTGAGTATTTTAAGTTAATAATAATTATGATTTGATTGAACTTGGTCTGGAAATGACTATTAAGTAAGTGCATTATTTAAATTAGAGGAAAATCTCATAAGTGGAACTTAATAAGATTTTGATTAGTAAAATATGTTCATCATAAGTTATTTGATTTAAACATGACTTGGATAGTTAAAACATTTTATAAGGATTGAGTCCAGAGTACTATATGAAATGATAAAGTTTGAATGAATGAAATTGTTCTACACAAAGTTTATTTATATAAATACTTGTATGTATTCAAGTATGAATTGCATTTATGTTGAAGAATCTTTTTGACCTAGAACTGTCATAAAATATTGTTGACGGGACAAATTACTTAGTAAATGGCTGTTTTCTTTTGTATTTCAAAGTTTTCATGCCAAAAGCACTTCTGATGATCCTATTTGAAAAGTTTAAAATAGACAAAGGTTCCTATTAAATACCTTCTTAAACTATTTGTTAAAACAAGTAATTTCTTATAGAAATTGAACGATGTTATTTAGTGTTTTACACCAAGGAAATTTATTTATTTTACACATTACGTGTGAATTTTTTTAAAAAAAAATTGATATTACACTTTTATTGTTTATACAAAAAGGAATGGAAAATTTTGGAGCAAGTTCAAAATTTTGAAATATGAGTATTTTATAGTTAATGATATGAAAGTAAGGATTTCTGTAGTTGAAGTATCACTTGAGGTTAAAGATTTTGATTTGACAATTGATCAAATATTATGAGCATTATCTGAATCTAAAAATATTAGTGATGAGATTGATAGATGATGATAAATTGGGTTAAATCACTAATCTTGATACGTGATTAGAAATGTGAATATGTATATACATACAAGTTTTTGTGAAATTTTATAGTGATTTAATTAGTCTTATCTCTTATTCTTATTTTTGAAGGATACTTTTATAATCAAAAGATCGTTACAAATTGTGTTTTAACAAACAATACATGTTACGTTACGGGCATTTGCTTCTTTATTTTCATATATATGCAAGTGTGTATGCACATAATAAACTTTAAATATAACTTGCAAGTTTGAAATGATGTTGTGAATTTATTAAATGATTGAATCAAGTAAGAATCTCCGAACCTTTATGATGTGCTAAACAAAATATTATGAATTAGTGAATTTTTTTAGTGGAATTGGAAAGAAAGAATATTGAGATGAGAATTTCATTGGTTAATTATTGTTCATCCAGGATCCTTTTTACAAATCTTTTGTTGTGAAATATTTGAGAAATATTTTACAAGTGTTCTAAAAATATGATAATTTTGAGTATGAAATATTTAACTTTGTAAAGAAAAAGTTTAGTTACAATTAACTTTATTTAGGAGTAGTGTATGAAGCAAGACTTTTCTTAAGTAGTTGTATTTCACCTGAATCTAACATGGGAAAAAAATTATGATGACTAATGATAATTTGCATTATTATTATTTTTTCCCAAGAGAAGGGTCAAAATTTGGAATTGTGAAAATCATGTTCCTTGTGTGGGTTACAAAGGAAATGATTTTTGAACTATAATTCACCCACTGGGATATGTTTGAAACTTGTATATCTATGAATATCAGGTTTTTAATTTTGGATCGAGTTTAGTTCTTTCTTTCCTTAATAACTTCCATGATTATCCCTATTTAGAACACACCAAAATTCCTTTGGAAACCATTTCGAGTCATGAAATTTCATGGCATAAAGGAAAAATTTTAAAGGTTATGAGACTTACAAGTTCTTAACTTGTTTGCAAGAATGAAAAGATTGAAATTAAGATTTGAAGAGGAATGTTTATGATTCGCACATAAGGAATTTGAGAATTTGGATGAAAGTTGATGATGTGGAGTTGTAATTGAGATAATAATTTTGTGGCAACAAAGTTAAGAGTTGTTTGCATCACCTTTTCACAAAGAGACTCAATTTAGTTGTTATCTATCATTATATTTATATCAGAAAGTTTGATATTGCATGCTGTTGAATAATCTCATTGGAGATTGAGTTCAAGTTTAGTAGTGATCCTTCAAATTAAATATTATAAGATCTAAGTGAAAATGCTTGATTCAAAAGTTAAGATTGTTTGAGAATTTGTAAAGTACTCTCTTGAAAAAGTATACCATGCTAGTAAATGGCATAATTCCAAATTGTGAAGTTGTCTTGTATGAAGCTATATAGATGTAGTAATGTTGATTTCATTGTGGTAAATGTCGTTTGGATGATTGAATATGCTATAAATCATATTTGAGACATCTTATAGAAAGGAAAATAAGAGAAACTTACTTCTCATTGATTATGATGTTGAATTTTGGGAACAAAATTCCTACAAAGAAGTGACAATTATAACATCCCAAATTTTATTCCTAATATTTAAATAATATTTGAATGTTATCTATCAACTAACTTGAGATTTAAACAAGATCCAATATATTGTTTGACATCTTGGAAAATAGAATCGAGAAAAGAATGGAGTATGATTGGAAATTGAAGCCGGAAAAAAAAATCCTTATCAGGATATGTTAGACCATTATCTTATTTCCACTTCAAAGTGTTTGTGCGTAGTTTGGTGGGCACACAGAAATAGCATAAAAATACTAATAATAAGTACTTGATTACAGAAATTTCCCACATTGATTGTATATAATAATTACAAATATAGTGAAATGTAGACATCTTCTCATCTTTGTTCTACCATTGCATTCCTCTCGTGCAATTCTTTTCTTTGCTTTCACTTGTCTAAATGGTTGGTTAGAGAGGATGAGATTCGGGGGAATCTCAGTAGTAAACAGTTACCATAATGCATGCAAAATATATGTTATGTGCACATGACATGTTAGATTTAACTAGATGCATGCCCCATAATGATATTTCTGTGTGCTCAATGTTTTATGTAACATACTCATAGCCATGACATAAATAGAAGCATAGCTTCATCATTCAAATATGCTCTACACAATTAAGTAAAGCAATCACATACATCACTACACAAGTATAAATATCAAATACATGCAAATAGGGTAAGTTCACTTCCTCTTGTCTTGAGTCCTCCTTTTGTGCCTTTTCCCAACCATTGAAGTTGTTTCTTCTTTGTCACCTCATGACCCTAAATAAATAATGACATTATTAGAGCCATGACCAATGAACCTCTAGTGTGCTACACTAGCCCCGAGTGCCCAACTTAACCCTTGGAGTTAAAAGAAATTATATTTGGCCCTTTCCTTCTTGAATTCGCATGGTAGCCAAAAGCTGCCAGCATTTTGACCAAATTTTGAAAATTCATATTTAATTCTATAGAACTTCAATTAGGGCGGTTCAAATTCCTACTTAAATCTCTTTGAGTCTATTTTAAATATAAAATATTATTCAGAGCCAATTCTAACCACAAAAAACCAGAATCATGACCAAAGCCACACTAGTCTAGGATTTTGTCCAGATTCAATACATAACTTCAAAAATTCATAACTCTCAGTGTACTAGTCCAAATGGCAAAAATAACCTATCAAATTAAAGTTTGATAAGTTTACTTTCATACTGAAAAGTTTCATGGCCATTGGACTAAATTCTAGTACCCAAAATCACAACTCATTCTGACTGCCATGCAAAACATTACACTAGCAGCACAATTTACATTCCAAGTTTTAGTGTTTAATTCCATTTGATCCAAAATTTATAGCCGGATGCTATTTCAACACAGTTTTTTGTGTAGAACATAATGGAATCATCAAATCTATGAAATTCTAGCCCAAACACCCCCAAAACAGGTCTGGACAAAAATCACAATAAATTGGGGAAATTGGAGTTTGTTGATTCCATTCTATTAACCACCTTCTTTTCACCACTAATTAATTGTGTAGCCACTTAATTACACTTCCCACATGATTAATCCAAATTTGGGCAACACTATCCCTTAGGGTTTGTATACCGTTATGGTGTGGCTATAGTGCTGTAATTTGGAGACGTACCATTATGGTGCGACTGTAGTGCTATACTGCGACTAGTAGGATTTGAAGTATTGATATAATAGAAAAGAACTGAATATGAGAAAGCATTACATGGAGTTTAAGGCTATGTATATATAGAAAATTTTGGGAACAAAATTTATTCAAGTTGGTGAGAAATGTAACACCCCAAATTTTATTCCCTAACATGCCTTGTAAGTATTTTTGGCATTTAATAAAATGGAAGGGTGAATTTTGGAGGTTGTGATTATATTGCTGGTGACATTTCCGGCGAGGTAGCAAATTGTTATGTGATCTTGAATGAACAAATGATGTTCAAAAATTATGATATTTTATAGAGTGAAAGTAAACATCCTAAGATTTAATTTGATAGATCATATTTGAAGCTATATACAAAGAGTTATGAATTTTTGAATTTAGCCCAGGAAAAATGTGAATTTTCTGGAACAGCATCCAAAAAATTTAATTTTGGGAACTTTGTGGCTCCAATTGGTAAAGGACTATATTTTTCCTTGAAACTATACTTAATAAGGGTTCTATAGCCTTTAGAATTGCGCTGAAACGATGTCTACAAATTTAGTTATGGTTTTTCAAAGTTTGGGCAGAAAATCTGCAAGAATAGGTACTATTCCAGAAATTAGAAAATAAATAGTGTTGGCAATTGTATAAATTGTGGAAAAAAGAAATAGGAGGGGAAAATAATTATTTGGCTCATAAGTATGCCAAGTGTCTTTAATCAAAGCCAAGAAGAATAAACAATAATTGTTGAATATGAGCACATGTGTTATTACCTTAAGATATTGTTATTTGGTACATGAATCTTAAGACAATTGAAAGAAGCTCATTTGTTTCCAAAAGGACCCAAAATGGAGTGTTGGGCTAGAAGGGAAGAAGAGGAAATTTGGTTCAAACTCAATTGGACTTTATGATGCAACTTTGAAGGAGATAAGGTCAAGTACCAAAATGATGTCATTAACCAATTTTGCTACCATTTATTAATTAAGGGAAAATAGGTAAGATAATTTATAAAGCAAAGCTTCATCTTTCTTGCCTTCATTTTGTCTTAAGCCAAGAAAGGGGGGGAGAGATAGAGAGAGAGAGAGAAGCTTAAGGAAACTAAAGCTTTAGAGAGAAGGAAGAAGAGAAAGATCAAGGTAAGTTTAGGATGTCTTAAGATTTTCTTCCAAACTTGTGTAAGATTCTTCTCTAATATCTTCTTCTCTATGAAATCCATTGTTTAGCAAGCTCATCTTAAGGGCACGAGTTGAGAGAGGAGGACGTATAGAGAGAGAAAGTATAAGAACTCAAGAGGTAACTTCAAAAATCTCAAATCCATACTAGTATGTTGTTGTTGATGATGCTTATGGTTGGATTTGGTGATTGTTGGTTAAGTTTATAAATTTGGAAACTGCTAACCCTAAGGGGTTATGATGGACAAATTTCTTTAAATCATGGTTAATATGTGTTTTAATTGTTTAATAAGGGATTAGAAGTGGAAAGGAGTAAGCTTTAGAGGTTAGAACATAAAGTTGCAATTTTCCCATTTCCTTGTATAAGTTACGGCCATCACAGTTATGGGTGAAAGGAGTTGGATTTTCAATGATTTGATGGTTTCATTGAGTTCAGGGGAGAAAATTAGGTAGGGTTACAGTTGGTCACTTTTTCGAAAAAGCCCGAAAAAGCATAATTACAAAAATGCCCCTAACACCTTAAAAGTAAGGTTGTCAAGGGCAATTTCATAATTTGACATTAAATTTGATAATTCTGAACCGAAAAATGGATTCATTGGGTGAAAATATGTTAGGATAGCCCATGTCATTATTTTGAAAAAAGTAAAATCGAGCGGGGTATGGCGGGTCTGAGCCGGGGTTCCGGGGGCATTTAGGTAAAGTTTCACCATAGCTAACATAACCACTATAAAACACTATGGAAGTGCCTAAAATAGTATATGAATGGATTTTAACCTATTTCTTATACATTTGATATTTTACGACCAAATTGAGAGCTGAGTTGTTAGAACGCTTTACGAGGCATACGTTATGAAGCAAGAAAGGGTTAAGGTAGGGAACTTACCTCTCCTGCATGTTTTTGATATTTGGGTTGGCATATTGATGCATGTTACTATTTTGCATGATTATGTGAAACATATATGAATGACTTAAGCCCTGTTTCTAATTATGCTATGGTCATAAGTATGTTGTTTGAACATTGAGAACGCATATATGTCATTGTGTTAGCATGAGTTTATGTATTGCAAACATGTCGTGCATTAAGCACTTATCCGGCATGCATATTGGTACTGTTTTCCTACCAAGATTCTTTTGAATCTCACCCTCCCCTACCAACAATTTAAACAGGTGAAGATAAAAGCTACGCTAAGAAGAAAGAAGAGAACCGTATGAGCGAAACACAGTAGTGGAACAAACACATGAAGGCGTCTCTATTTTACTAGGATGGGTTTAGACACTATAATGACCCATTTTGGGATTAAGGGCTAACTATGCTTGTGATGATGTAATTATGGTTAAATTCAATGTGAATGTGTTTTAAACATCGTTTAATCTTTATAATTATGCTTAAATGTGGATTAATGTCTAAATGGGTTGAATTATGTGGGAAGATGCATAGTAGTGTTTTTGGGATGGTATAAACAAGTTTGGAAGTGATTTGAGTGGGATTGCCATTATCAGGGGAAAAATGGTAAAATTGGGAAGTTACCGACCAAGTGGTCAGTTACCGAAGAATAAACACATAGGTAACTTTAGATCAATGGTTTGAATTGGAAGAGTAAGAGGTGGAATTGTGTGTGAATATATATATGTGTGTGTGTGTGTGTGTGAACTCATAGAAGGGAGATAGGATGATGACACATGGTATAAGGAGAGCCTTAGACATGGTCAAAATGTCAAAAAGCATTTCCCTCTCTCCTGCCTCCCTCAAGGTTGACCTAAGAGGCCTTAGGACACCAAAATTTATGTTTATCATCATCATCTTCATCTCATATTTCCTCTCTCTCCCAACCTCCATTTTCGTCCAACCTAGAGAAGAAAGAGAAAGAAGAAGCTTGGATTTTAGGTAAGGATTTGACCCTAAATGCTCAAACGTTGTTCATTAACATTGTTCATAGTGTCAAGAGCTTCATTCCTATGGTTTCATATTTTTTATTTGTGGTGTTTGGAAGCTTGAGAAAATTTAGAAGTGGTGGAAATCAAGAACAAGTCTTGGGAAGAAGTTAAGGTGAGTATTTGGAACCTTTTGGTATATTGATTGTGGTAATTAGCTTGGTCTTGAGATTTTTTGATTTAGCCCTAATTTTTGGTTAATTTTGAAATGTGTGAATTGGTTAATGCTTAGTGTGGAAATTGGTGTCATAAAGTGTCTTGGTACATGTGAAATTGATTGGGAATTTTGGTTTAGATTGGATTGAAATATGGTGATTTAATTGTGGTTTGTTGTGACATGTTGTAGTTATTGCTTAACATGTCAATGGAGAAGGAATTTGGTTGTTTTGATAGTTTCAATGGATTCCTTGGGTAAAATTGTGTAGAAATGGTGTTTGGTTTGAAACTTGGAACCATTGGAAGCCAATTGGTGAAAACTGTAAAATCTTGAAATTTTGCTGTCTGAAATGCTGTGCAGTGACCCAACTTTGCATAGTATCTTGACCTAGCAAATGATATTGAAATATTACGAAATTTTCCAAGATTATAGTTAACATTGCAAGCTTTCCATCCATATAAAGTTTGAGTTGTTATGAGTTTTGTGCACAAAGTTATGAGTGTTTGAAATTAGTCAGGAGTTAAGGTCGTAGGTTGGCCGTAGCCCATGAGGCTGGCTACGGCCCAATATGGCTGGCTGCGGCCCAAGACTTTCTGACCTAACTCTGGCCGCGGCCCATGTCTTTCTATGCATCCATTGGCCGTGGCCCACGATTGGGCTAGCCGCAGCCAACAAATGAAAAGTTTTACTTTGAGCTTCCGGAAAGGGTCTTCTTGTAATCTTCTTTTGATCCTTTAGGCTTATGTTTAGGCTTCTAGTAGCCATCTAAGGAGTCCATAGGATAACCAACCTAAGTGTCTTGAAAGAGAGAATTGGAGTAGAGAATTAATCCACTGTTCTTGATTTTGGTTTATATGGTTTGGCATTTGTCGTACTCATAAGCATACTGTGCCAGAAGAACTCAGAAAATACAAGGTAGTGACTCTTTCTCTTATATTATGTATGAAGAGTTATATATATGTTTGTCATGCATTGAGATACTTTATGTTATACATTGAGATACTTTGAGATCACAGTGAAAGCTAATGCATAGAGATCGCAGTGAAAGCTGACGCATAGTATTTACAGCTATGAGTACTGTTATTTATGGTGTGAGCCATGAATCATTGCGATGCTGTTTAACATGATCTTACATGCTATGTGTTTGTATACTGTATGAGTGATTTATTACTATTGGGATTCTTTTGAATCTCATTCTTTCTATTTACTAACCTTTCAGACAGGGCAAGTGGCTCTAAAGGGAAATGACCATCCAGGAGCGGCTAGGATTCGTGTAGGGATGTTTAATTTTGGATAGTTGGTTACCTATCTTGAACCTGGGATGATTGTATATTATTTTTGAATTGTAAATACATTTTAGACCCAGTGGTGTAATCCCCTTTATGGGAAATTAAAAAACCCTTAATTATTACATGAGAATTCGAGGGTTACCGGAGTGTTATTTATATACTCTGATATATATAAATGTGATATAACTGAACAGGTAATTATATTCGATTTTCTTAAATTGGGACCAGAATAAGGAAGGAAGTTTTGGAAAATTTTGTGAAAACCCTACTGTAAGGGAGAGATCAAAGTAAGTTTTAACTATCCACTGGTCTCTAATCCGTTTTTAATGTGTTATCGAATTATAATTACGCTTATTAAGGCAGGGGGTTACATTTTTGGAATCAAAGCTGTAGTTCCGGGCAAGGATAAAGGTTGCTAAGATAGTTCCCTTAGTTTAGTGATAGGGAAAAGATGATTTGTGAATAGTTGCTGTGTATACACATACATGCTTTGTTGAGTGAATGTGTTTATGATCTGTGGACTATGTGTATACAATAACTGTTGGATTAATGGGATGAGTTATTTGTAGAATGAAGAAGACAAAAGGATACCCCAGTATACAACGTGTAGACCCTGAGGTGGAAGTAGTAAATGATAATCCACCAGACCTGATGTGGGAAATGATTGGTCTAATCAGGGACCAACAGGATATGATAGCTGAGCTTCGAGAAGAGCTCAGAGAAGAGCGAGCAAAGAGAAATGAGGAGTGAGTCCAGACCACTCAGGAAGATACCCAAGAAGAAACCCAATATGAAGAAACAGTGAAGGGGTCTAATCGTTCTTGAGAGTCCCCACCTCACACTGCTCTAAACCAAGAATCTCAAGGGGTACCTGTCAGAGAGGAGCGGGATATGCAGTATTGGGTCTCCAAATTCTGCAAACATATACCTCCCATTTTCAGAGGTAGATTTGACCCTTAAGTGGTGGACGACTGGTTGAACCGTCTCGAGAAGATTTTTGAGGTGTTAAAGTGCCCATCTGAGGTGAAGGATCACCTGGTTTCTTACAAGTTAGAGGGCGATGCAAACTGCTGGTGGCTTAATATTGCCCTATCTTTGTGGAGTAAAAATGTGCCACTAACTTGGGAGGTGTTTTAGCAACAGTTCAACGAAAAATATTTTCCTAAGTCTGTGCAACTTAAAAAGGAGACTGATTTCCTTTCTATCAAGCAGGGGGATTCAGAGTCTTTTAATGATTATTTGTCTTGATTCATCCGCTTATCTTGGTATTCTTCCTATCTTCGGAAAATGGATGAAGAGGAGTTAAGCTCAGACATGTTGATTCGAGGTTTGAGGCGTGATATGAGGAAGAGACTCACCACCTACCAGTTCACCAAGTTCAACAAGGTCGTTAAAGAATGCAGGATCACATAAAGCAATTTGAAAGAATTGTATCCAGCCAAGACAGTTGGTGGTCATAGTGAACTCAATAAGAGTAATGCTTCTCAGAATCAGAAGGCCTAAAGATTATCTCCACTAAAAGGTAGTGGTAAAAAGACTATCAATCTAAGAGCTATGATCAGCAGAGAACTCTTTTTACACTATGGATATGCCCTCGTTGCAACCAGCCATATCATGGCAAAACTTGTGAGGTTAAAATAATATGCTACAATTGTAAGCGTGTGGGGTATACTGCTATCGAATGCAAACTACCGCGACTAGAGTAAAAACTGATGGGTCAAGATCGGGTATTTGCTATGAATCATGAGGAGGCCCTGAAATCCCTAGATTTGATACAAGGTAAAGTTCTTCTTAACGGCCATTTATTGCAAGCTTTGTTTGACTCAGGTGCAAGTCACTCCTTTGTTGCCTATGATTGTGTGAAGCATCTAGGATTGTTAGTGCATTAATTACTGTTCAATTTGATGGTGTCAATACCAATAGGTGTTAAGGTTTTGACCACAAAAGTCTGTTTGAATTATGTGCTAATTGTGGAGGGATATGAATCTGTTGTTGATTTGATTTGTTTGCCGCTTTACCAATTAGAAGTCATTTTGGGTTTTGATTGGTTAATGGCAAATAATGTATTGCTGGATTATGGGAATAAAAAGATTGTATATTCTGCATCTCGAAGTGTTAAGAATGTGAACGCTAGTTTGAACTTCCTTTTAACAGCTGAAGCTAAAAAAATGTTTGAAAAAGGGTTGCCAGGGGTATATGGTCTTCTTTTCTGTGCAAAGGGAGATTAGTGAAACATTGAGTAGTATACCCATAGTGAAAGAATTTCTTGAGGTATTTCCAGATGATTTAAGTGGATTGCCTCCGGAAAGGGACATTCAATTTCCAATTGAAATTGTACCTGGAGCTGGTTCTATATTTAAAGCCCCATATCATATGGCCCCAAATGAAATGGCGAGTTGAAGAAGCTGATTGAAGATTTGCTTGAAAAAGCGTTTATTAGACCCAGTATGTCGCCATGGGGAGCTCCAGATCTGTTTGTTAAAAAGAAAGATGGGAGTCTTTGTTTGTGCATTGACTATAGAGAGTTGAATAAGGTTACCTTCAAGAACAAGTACCCTCTCCCCAAAATTGATGACCTTTTAGATCAACTATCCGGTTCATGTGTGTTTTCGAAGATTGATCTAAGATCGAGGTATCATCAGCTGTGAGTGAAGGTAGAAGATGTTCTGAAGACTGCTTTCCGGACTAGGTATAGTCATTATGAATTCTTGGTGATGCCATTTGGGCTAACCAATGCCCCTGCGGTATTCATGGACTACATGAACCGTGTTTTTCGACAATACCTAGATCAATTCGTAGTGGTGTTCATTGATGATATTCAGATATACTCTAAGAGTATAAAAGAGCATGGGCATCATTTGAGAATTGTGTTGAATACATTATGTGAGAAGCAACTCTATGCCAAATTGAGCAAGTACGAGTTTTGGCTTTCAGAAGTAAAATTCTTAGGCCATGTTATCTCGTAAGAAGGGGTCTCAGTGGATCCCAGTAAAGTGGAAGCAGTGCTGGACTGGAAGAGGCCAGAAACTGTTACTGAGATATGCAGTTTTCTGGGTCTTGCTAGTTATTACTAGAGATTTATTCAGATCTCACATATTGCTTTACCGATTACCAAGCTCACAAGAAAGGATCAGCTATTTGTGTAGGATGAACATTGTGAAAAATGCTTTGTGGAATTGAAAGAGAGGTCGACCACGGCACCTGTGTTGATTATACCTTATCCCAGCTTGACTTATGTTGTGTACAGTGATGCTAGTAAGTAGGGGTTAGGGTGTGTCCTTATGCAGTAGGGACGTGTAGTGGCCTATGCCTCTCAACAGCTCAAACCTCATGAAATGAACTATCCTACTCATGATCTGGAGCTTGTGGCCATTATGTTTGCCTTGAAAATCTGGAGGCATTATTTGTATGGTTTGATAGTAGAACTGTATTGCGACCATAAGAGTCTCAAATATTTGTATGATCAGAAAGAGTTAAATATAAGACAATGTCGTTGGATGGGGTTGCTTAAGGACTACAGCCTGGAAATTAAATATCATCTAGGTAATGCAAATATAGTCTCTGATGGTCTTAGTTGAAAGGCGGTACTGGTGGCAGCTATGATGGTACAAGAGGGGAAATTGATTGAAGATTTCTGAGATTTGAATTTTTCAAACCAGATCATCTGTGCCGATTACACTGTTTCCTAAAGGGAAAGCGATCTAAGAACTGAGATTGAAGAAGCTCAGAGGCAAAATGGCTGGATACAGCTCAACTTGGCTAGAATTGAACGGGGAGAAGCTTAGGGTTATGATATATCGTCTAGTAGACTGGTTCGTTATCAGAAAAGAATTTGTGTTCCACTTAAGGCGGAATTGAGGCAAAAGATCTTAAATAAGGCACACAAGAGCCGATATACCCTTCATCCTAGTATGACTAAAATGTATCATAACTTGAAGTCTGAGTATTGGTGGCCGGGATTGAAGAGTGATATGACCAATATGTGGTGAGGTGTCTCACATGTCAGAGAATAAAGATCGAGCACTAGAGACCGCCTGGGTTGTTGCAGAGTCCTGAGTTTCCAGAGTGGAAATAGGAAAGTGTGACCATAGACCTTGTTGTGGGATTACCCAGGGTCAAGAATTATAATGCAATCTGGGTAATTGTTGATCGATTGACAAAATTGGCACACTTCATACAAATCAATACGGGTTACTCTCTAGAATAGTTAGCAGAGATATACATCTGAGAGATTGTGAAGCTCCATGGCATACCGAAGAATATCATTTTCGACCGATATCCCCGATTCACTTCTAGATTTTGGAGGGCATTGCATGAAGCCCTAGGAACCCAATTGAGGTTCAACACATCCTATCATCCCCAAACAGATAGACAGTTAGAGAGGACTATTCAGACATTGGAGGATATGCTTCGAGCTTGTGCCCTTGACTTTAAAGGGAGTTGGGATCACTTTCTTCTACTTGCTGAGTTCACCTACAATAATAGCTATCATGAGAGCATTCATATGGCACCATATGAAGCTTTATACGGAAGGAACTGTCAATCACCCTTGTGCTGGAATGAATTATCTGAGAGGAAATTATATGGGCCGGAGCTTGATGACCAAACCTCAGCATAGATTTGTATTATTTGTAAGAGGCTTCTTGTAGTGCAGAGTTGGCAAAAAAGCTATGCTGACAAGAGGAGAAGACCTTCGGAGTTTGAGGTTGGAGATCATGTGTTTCTGAGGGTATCTCCAGTTACTGGCATTGAGAAAGCTATCAAGCGAAAGAAGCTGAGCCCAAGGTATATAGGTCCTTTTGAAATCCTTGAGCGAATTGGGCCTGTTGCATATTGAGTAGCCCTACCCCTGAACTTGAGCAAACTCCATGATGTGTCTTACGTTTCTGAACTAAAGAAGTACCAAACAGATCCATCTCATGTGGTTGAGTACGAAGAGGTTGAGTTGCAAAGACAACTTCACGTATACGGTAGAGCCAGAACAAATTATTGATCGAGAAGAACGATGGCTCAGACATCAAAGTATTCCATATGTGAATGTGATCTGGAGGGGAAAGACCAAGAGAGAAGCAACTTGGGAAGCGAAAGTTGATATGCAAAGAAGATATCTAGAGTTTATAGCTCAAGCAGTTTAACAAATTTTGAGGGTGAAATTTATTTTACGGGGGAAGAATTGTAATGACCCAATTTTGGATTAAGGGCTAACTATGCTTGTAATGATGTAATTATGGTTAAATTCAATGTGAATGTGTTTTAATCATCATCTAAGCTTTATAATTATACTTAAATGTGGATTACTTTCTAAATGGGTTGAATTATGTGGGAAGACGCATATTAGTGTTTTTGGGATGGTATAAACGAGTTTGGAAGTGATTTGAGTGGGATTGTCATTATCAGGGGCAAAATGGTAAAATAGGGAAGTTACTGACCAAGTGGTTAGTTACTGAAGAACAAATTCATAGGTAACTTGAGATCAATGGTTTGAATTGGAAGAGCAAGAGGTGGAATTGTGTGTGAATATATATATTTATATATATGTGAACTCATGGAAGGGAGATAGGATGATGACACATGGCATAAGGAGAGCCTTAGACTTGGTCAAAATGTCAAAAAGCATTTCCCTCTCTCTTACCTCCCTCAAGGTCGGCCTAAAAGGCCTTGGGACACCAAAATTTATGTTCATCATCATCATCTTTATCTCATATTTCCTCTCTCCCAACCTCCATTTTTATCCAACCTCAAGAAGAAAGAGTAAAAAGAAGCTTGGATTTTAGGTAAGGATTTGACCCTAAATGCTCAAGTATTCTTCATTAACATTGTTCATAGTGTTAAGAGCTGTATTCTTATAGTTTCATATTTTTGATTTGTGGTGTTTGGAAGCTTGAGAAAATTTAGAAGTGGTGGAAATCAAGAACAAGTCTTAGGAAGAAGTTAAGGTGAGTATTTGGAAACTTTTTGGTATATTGATTGTGGTTAATAGCCTGGTCTTGAGATTTTGTGATTTTGCCCTGATTTTTTGGTGAATTTTGAAATGTGTGAATTGGCTAATGCTTAGTGTGGAAATTGGTGTCATAAAGTGTCTTGGTGTATGTAAAATTGGTTGGGAATTTTGGTTTGGATTGGATTGCAATGTGGTGATTTGATTGTGGTTTGTTGTGACATGTTATGGTTATTATGTAACATGTCAATGGAGAAATAATTTGGTTGTTTTGATAGTTTCAATGGATTCCTTGGGTAAAATTGTGTAGAAATGATGTTTGGTTTGAAACTTGGAACCATTGAAAGCCAATTGGTGAAAACTGGAAAATCTGGAAATTTTGCCAAGTCTGAAATGTTATACAGGGACCCAACTTTGCATAGTATCTTGACCTAGCAAATGATGTTGAAATATTGTGAAACTTTTCAAGATTGTAGTTCACATTGCAAGTTTTCCATCCATATAAATTTTGAGTTATTATGAGTTTTGTGCACAAAGTTATGAGTGTTTGAAATCTGACAGGAATCAAGGTCGCAGGTTGGCCGTGGCCCATGAGGCTGGCCACGACCCAAAACATTATGACCATCTACTGGCCGCGGCCCAATGTGGCTGACTGCGACCAAGACTTTCTAACCTTACTCTGGCCGTGGCCCATATCTTTCTATGCATCCGTTAGCTGTGGCCTACGATTGGGCTGGCCGTGGCCAACAAGTGAAAAGTTTTACTTTGAGCTTCGGAAAGGGTCTTCTGTGCAATCTTCTTTCGATCATTTAGACTTATGTTTAGGCTTCTAGTAGCCATCTAAGGAGTCCATAGGATAACCAACCTACGTGTCTTGGAAGGGAGAATTAGAGTAGAGAATAAATCTACCGTTCTTGATTTTGGTTTATAGGGTTTGACATTTGTCGTACTTGTGAGCCCACTATGCCAAAGGAAGTCAGGAAAATACAAGGTAGTGACTCTTTCTCTTATACTGTGTATGAAGTGTTGTATGTAAGTTTGTCATGTATTGATATACATTGAGATATTTTGTGATACATTGAGATACTTTGAAATCGTAGCGAAAGCTGATGCATAGTGTTTTCAACCATGAGTACTGTCATTTGTCGCATGAGCCATGAATCATTGCGATGCTGCTTAACATGATCTTACATGCTATGTGTTTGTAAATTGTATAAGTGATTTGTTAATACTAGGATTCTTTTGAATCTCATTCTTTCCATTGACTAACCTTTCAGACAGTGCAAGTGGCTCTAAAGGGAAACGACCATCCAGGAGCGGCTAGGATTCGTATAGGGATGTTTAATTTTGGATATTTGGTTACCTATCTTGGACCTCGTATGATTGTATATTATTTTTGAATTGTAAATACGGTTTTAGACCCAGTGGTGTAATCCCCTTTATAGGAAATTTAAAAACCTTAATTATTACATGAGAATCCGAGGGTTGCTGGGGTGTTATTTATACACTCTGATATATATAAATGTGATATAACTGAACAGGTAATTATATTCGATTTTCTTAAATTGGGACCAGAATAAGGAAGGAAGATTTGAAAAATTTTGAGAAAACCCTACTGTAAGGGAGAGATCAAAGTAAGTTTTAACTATCCGGTGGTCTTTAATCTGTTTTTAATGTGTTATCGAATTATAATTACGCTTATTAAGGCAGGGGTTACAGATACCCTAGTAGCCTTGTGCGGCTATAGTAATGGTAATTATCATATATAAACCCCTATGGGGAATTTTCCGTAATCATGCATATATTATCAGTATATTTATGCTATTCCTATGTTGCCCATTGAACCACGTATTGTTTTCTGCTAATACTCTGAAAAAGGTTAAAATAAGATAAGGGCGTGACTTTTTGGTATCATAGCCCAAAGCAATTCTGGAAGAGCTCCAAGTGATTCTAGCGAGTGGCAGTTCTGGTAATAAGATAGTATACTGATATGATCTTGATTACACTATGATAGGAAATATGCACAGAAGGGGGTACCAAAGGAGTGTATCCTCCCAATTTGTGAGCTAGCCCTAAGAGATCAGCAATATTCGAAGGGTAGTAAGTGGTGTAATAACAAACCGAGGATAGACCAAGCATGTTATGAAACCTAAGGAATCAGGTACAGCTAAGGCTAGTGTGTAGTCTACACACAGTATTTTGTCAATCAGAGACAATCGGCATAATCCATGACACAAGGGCAATCACGGGATACTGGTAGTTGGAAGCATATAGAGCTGGTATATGTGTTTTGGTACTGGTGCACGAAAGTTAATTGTGCTCGACCCAGGGATTTAAATCCTAGGATGGGTGACCCCCTGGGAAGTTGAGTTGATAGGGTCATAAAGACTGAGGAATAGTAATTGTCTCAAGGTTTCTCCATGACTAATGATCATTTAAATTAGATGATTTCAACAGTGCTTAAACGCATAGAGATAATGATGATATAAGTATTGATTTTAAATCAGCACATTTTTGTTGCAGTGAATACTGCCCAAAAAGATCCATTTGATGGGGTAATGCAAATTTGAGGTGTAGTAAATGTTATAAGGTTTATCTATACTAAGTGATGATCTGTAGTAACACTATGGGGTTAAAGGTATATATAGGTATGATGTACTGTGATGTATAATTAGTGGCGATTATGTCGTATAGCGATCCTAAAGAATCCAAACTGATGATACTAAATGTTGAGAATAGGCGATATTGATCTTGACTCTTAGCGAACATATTGGGCATAATTGAGGAAGATGATTTCCAATTTGTGTGATATTGATGTTCTAGATTCATGATGAACCTAAAGGTTGGGTTAGAGACCCTAGGCTATAAAATCCTACATGCCAGATTCAATTTACTGAACTGGGTACCTACGGGTACACTGAACTGAACTAAGTACCTACGAGTACACTGAACTGCGCATTGATACTTTGATTAAGATTGATAATAAGTGGTATGTAATGATCAAGGATCATAGTAATGAGCTGCCGAGATGCAGCAGAACACAAACCAGGGGAAGATGTTAATATTATCCAGGAATGGCCAATGTAGTAACTTTATCCTTCATACACTATGTGAATACTTATATGCTCTGTAATATGTATGATACACAGGACACACTGAAGAATAATGCCTACAGGCAGTGCCTTCGTGTACACTAATGAATAATGCCTACGATAGTGCCTTCGGGTACACTGATGTATAGTGCCTATGGGTACATTGATGATAGTGCCTACAAGTACACTGATATGCCCAGTCGAGGACTGAGGTACGGATTGTGTAGGAGTTACAATAGTGGTTGGCTCTGAACACATTTCTGACTCAACTGAGTTATGTGTTAACATAATATTACATTATATTGTGCAAGG
Organism: Inga oerstediana; assembly: GCA_963210345.1. Taxonomy (NCBI): domain Eukaryota; kingdom Viridiplantae; phylum Streptophyta; class Magnoliopsida; order Fabales; family Fabaceae; genus Inga; species Inga oerstediana. The sequence continues at coordinate 51,150,896 of OY723402.1, read as the reverse complement.
CATATACATTATCGCATTCTCTATGAATGATTGTGTGCTACTACGAAGGTCAAGTGGAATCCAACTGAGTTACGGAACAAGTAGGGGTTGCAGCAATGGTTGGCTCTAAAAGTTTCCAACTGAACTATACTGAATGCCCTAAAATTTAAGCAAACATGGGATTTAGCCTTCAAAAGAAAGATTTTTGGACCATATAGTCTTATAGCAAAGAGTCTTGGTAGATCCTTATAAGGTGAAAGCAGTACTGAACTGAAAAAAAAAAGCTAGAGACTGTTTCTGAAATACGCAGTTCTCTGGGTCTTACCCATTATTACCAAAAATTTATACTGAATTTCTCCAGAATAGTTTTGCCTTTGATAAGGTTAACCAGAAAATTTCAACATTATTTGTGGGACCGTAATTGAGAAAAGAAAGCTTCATAGAGATGAAAAACTCATCAGCACTGATATTGATAACCCCAAATCCACTTTGGACCTTTGTTGTCCTTATTGATGCTAATAGGCAGGATTGGGAAGTGTTTTAATATGCATGGCTATGTATTGTCTTATGCAATTACAAAATGAAAACCTCAACTAAATTTAATTATTATCCTACACATGATTTTGAGCTAGCAACAATTGCGTTACACTGAAAATCTAAAGACGTACCATTATGGTGCGATTGTAACTATACTGCGACCATCAGGATTTGAAGTATTGATATAATAAAAAGGAACTGAATATGAGAAAGCGTTACACAGAGTTTATGGCTATGTATATATAGCAAATTTCAAGGATAAAATTTATTTAGATGGGGGAGAAACATAACACCTCAAATTTTATTCCCCAATATGCCTTGTAAGTATTTTTAGCATTTAATAAAATGGAAGGGTGAATTTCAGAGGTTGTGATTATGTTGTTGGTGATATTTCCAGCGAGGTAGCGATATTGTCATATGATTATGAATGAACAAATGATCTTCACAAATTATGATATTTTACAAAGAGAAAGTAAATATCCTAACCTTAAATTTGATAGGTTATATGAAGCATTTGAAGCTATATACAAAGAGTTATAAATTTTTGAATTTAGCCCAAAAAAATGTGAATTTTCTGGAACAGCATCCAAAAAATTTAATTCTAGGAACTTTGTGGCTCCAATTGGTAAAGGACTATATTTTTAATTGAAACTAGACTCAATAAGGGTTCTATAGCCTTTGGAATCACTTTGAAATGATGTCTACAAATTTAGTTATGATTTTTCAAAGTTTGGGTAGAAAATCTGCCAGAATTGGTGCTATTCCAAAAATTGAAAAATAAATTGTGTTGGCAATTGTAAAAATTGTGGAATAAAAAAATAGGAGGGGAAAATGATTATTTGGCTCATAAGTATGCCAAGTGTCCTTAATCCAAGCCAAGAGGAATAAACAATAATTGTTGAATATGAGCACATGAGTTATTACCTAAGATATTGTTATTCGGTACAAGAAGCTTCAGATAATTGAAAGATGTCCATTTGTTTCCAAAAGGACCCAAAATGGTGTGTTGCGCTAGATAGGAAGAAGAGGAAATTTGGTTCAAACTCAATTGGACTTTATGACACAACTTTGAAGGAGATAAGGTCAAGTAGAGCCGGTAATACGGGCTCAACCCGCGGGCTCAACCCGTGAGCCCGCGGGTTTTGACGGGTTAGGGTTGGGAAAATCCCAACCCGCAAAAATGCGGGCCGCACAGGCCCACACCGCATAACCCGCGGGTTAATGCGGGCTAGCCCGCGGGTTGGCGGGTTGGCCCGCAAAATATTTATTTTTTTTTTACATATAAAAATTTTATAAAACTTATAAGTTTTTCACTCTTATTTTGGTACCTCCCAATCCAAAGAGAAAAAATCTTAGCTTCTTTCCTTCTTCTTTACACAAAATTATTATATATTGGTTGTTTGAGGATGAGTTTATGTTTTATTTATAAACTTTAACAAATTTGATAACTTTATCTCTTAAATTTTAGATTATGTTTTTAAATTTTTATAAAAGCAATTATTGATACTAGGAAGGTAAATTTAATTACTCGTATATATATGTCTCATATTTTCAATCCTCTTTAAAAAATATAAATTTTTTTTTTCAAAAAAAAAAAATGCGGGCTCGCGGGTTGGCCCGCAACCCGCACACTGCGGGTTAGGGTTGGCATTTTGCCAACCCGCAGAAGTGCGGGCTGCACAGGCCCGCACCTCGCGGGCCGCGGGTTGGTGCGGGCCAGCCCGCAACCCGCGGGCTGGCCCGTATTACCGGCTCTAAGGTCAAGTACCAAAATGATGTCATAAACCAATTTTGCTACCATTTATTAATTAAGGGAAAATAGGTAAGATAATTTATGAAGATAAGCTTTATCTTTATTGCCTTCATTTCATCCTAAGCCAAGAAAGGAGAGAGAGAGAAAAGCTTAAGGAAACTCAAGCTTTTGAAAGAAGGAGGAAGAGAAAGATCAAGGTTAGTTTAGAATTTCTTAAGATTTTCTTCCAAACTTGCGTAAGCTTCTTCTCTAATATCTTCTTCTCTATGAAATCCATTGTTTAGCAAGCTCATCTTAAAGACACGAGTTGAGAGAGGAGGATGCATAGAGAGAGAAAGTATAAGAACTCAAGAGGTAACTTCAAAAATCTCAAATCCATACTAGTATGTTGTTGTTGATGATGCTTATGGTTGGATTTGGTGATTGTTGGTTAAGTTTATAAATTTGGAAAGTGCTAACCCTAAGGGGTTATGCTGGCCAAATTTCTTTAAATAATGGTTAATATGTGTTTTAATGGTTTAATAAGGGATTAGAAGTGGAAAGGAGTAAGCTTTAGAGGTTAAAACATAAAATTGCAATTTTCCCTTTTCCTTGTATAAGTTACGGCCAGCACAGTTATGGGGGGAAGGAGTTGGATTTTCAATGATTTAATGGTTTCATTGAGTTCAGGGGAGAAAATTAGTTAGGGTTACAGTTGGTAAGTTTTTCGGAAAAGCCCGAAAAAGCATAATTACGAAAACGCCCCTAACACCTTAAAAGTAAGGTTGTCAAGGGAAATTTCGTAATTTGACATTAAATTTGGTAATTCTGAGCTTAAAAATGGATTCATTGGGCAAAAATAGGTTAGGATAGCCTATGTCAAAATTTTTAAAAAAGTAAAACCGAGCCGGGTATGGCGGGTCTGGGTCGGGGTTCTGAGGGCATTTAGGTAAAACTTCACCTTAGGCTAATATAACTACTATAAACACTATGGAAGTGACTAAAATAGTATATGAATGAGTTTTAAACTATTTCTTGTACATCTGGTATTTTAGGACAGAATTGAGAATCGAGTTGTGAGCATGCTTTATGAGGCACACATTACGAAGCAAGAAAAGGTTAAGGTGGGGAACTTACCCTCCTGCATGTGTTTGATATTTGTGCTGGCATATTGATGCATGTTTCTATTTTGCATGATTATGTGAAACATATATAAATGATTGAAGCTCTGTTTCTAATTATGCTATGGCCATAAGTATGTTGTTTGAATATTGAGCACGCATATATGTCATTGTGTTAGCATGAGTTTATGTATTGCAAGCATGTTGTGCATTAAGCACTTATCCTGCATGCATATTGGAACTGTTTTCCTACTGAGATTCTTTTGATTCTCACCCTCCCCTACCAACAATTTAGATAGGTGAAGACAGAAGTTATGTTGAGAAGAAATAAGAGAACCGTATGAGGGGAACACGATAGCAGAAAAAACACATGAAGGCGTCTTTGTTTCACTAGGACAGGTTTAGTCACCCTAGTAGCCCTATGTGGCTATAGTGATGGTAATTATCATATATAAACCCTTATGGGGAATTTTTTGTAATCATGCACATATTATCAGTATATTTATGTTATTCCTGTGTTGCCAACCGAACCACGTATTATTTTCCACGAATAATCTGAAAAAAGTTAAAATAAGATAAGGGTGTGACTTTTTGGTATCATAGCCCAAAGCAATTCTGGAAGCGCTCCAAGTAGTTCTAACAGAGTGGCAGTTCTGGTAACATGATAGTATACTGATATGATCTTGATTACACTGTGATAAGAAATATGCACAGACGAGGGTACCAAAGGAGTGTATCATCCCAATTTGTGAGCTAGCACCAAGAGATCAGCAATATTTGAAGGGTAGCAAGTGGTGTAATACCAAACTGAGGATGGACCAAGGATGTTATCAAACATGAGGAAGCAGGTACAACTAAGGTCAATGTGTAGTCTACACACAGTATTTTGTCAGTCAGAGACAATCGGCATGATCCATGACACAAGGGCAGTCATGGGGTACTGGTGGTTAGAAGCTGATAGAGCTGGTATCTATGTTTTGGTACAGGTGAACAAAAGTTAATCAAGCTCGACCAAGGGATTTTAATCCTAGGATGGGTGACCCCCTGGGAAGTTGAGTTGATAGGGTCATGGAGACTGAGGAATAGTAATTGTCTTAAGGTTTCACCATGACTAATGATCATTTAAATTAGATGATTTAAAGGGTGCTTAGACACATAAAGATAATGATGATATAAGTATTCATTTTAAATCAGGACATTTTTGTTGCGGTGAATACTAACCAAAAAGATCCATTTAAAGGGGTTATATAAATTTGAGGTGTAGTAAATGTTATGAGGTTTCTTTATACTAAGTGATGATCTATAGTAACATTACGGTGTTAAAGGTATATAGGTATGATGTATGGTGATGTATAATTAGTGGCGATTATGCCGTATAGCGATCCTAAAGAATCCAAACCGATGATACTAAATGTTGAGAATAGGCGCTATTGATCTTGACTCTTAGCGAACCTATTGGGTATAATTGAGGGAGATGATTTCCAATTTGTGTGATATTGAGGTTCTAGATTTCATGATGAACCTAAAAGTTGGGTTAGAGACCCTAGGCTATAAAATCCTACATGCCATATACACTTTACTGAATTGGGTACCTATGGGTACATTGAACTGAACTGAGTACCTACGAGTACACTGAACTAAGCATTACTACTCTGATTAAGATTGATAATAAGTGGTATGTAATGATCAAGGATCATAGCAATGAACTACCGAGATGAAGCATAACACAGACCAAGGGAAGATGTTAATATTATCCAGGAATGGCCAATGTAGTTAGTCTATCCTTCATACACTATGTGAATGCTTATATGCTTTGTATATGACATATTCTGTAATATGTATGATATACAATACACACTGAAGAATAATGCCTACGGGCAGTGCCTTCGGGTACACTAATAAATAATGCCTATGATAGTGCCTTCGGGTACACTGATATATAATGCCTATGGGTACATTGATGAATAGTGCCTACAAGTACACTGATATGCCCAGTCGAGGATTGAGGTATGGAATGTGTAGGAGTTGCAACAGTGGTTGGCTCTGAACACATTTCTGACTAAAATGAGTTATGTTAATATAATATTACATTATATGGTGCAAGGCATATATATTATCGCATTCTCTATGAATGATTGTGTGCTACTACGAAGGTCAAGTGGAATCCAACTGAGTTACGGAACAAGTAGGGGTTGCAATAATGGTTGGCCCTAAACGTTTCCGATTGAACTATACTGAATGCACTAAAATTTAAGCAAATATGGGATTTAGCCTTCAAAAGTAAGATTTTTGAACTATATAGTCTTACAGCAAAGAGTCTTGGTAGATCCTTACAAGGTGAAAGCAATACTGAACTGTAAAAAGAGCCAGGAACTATTTCTAAAATACGCAGTTCTCTAGGTCTTACCAATTATTACCAAAACTTTATACCAAATTTATGTAGAATAGTTTTGCCTTTGATAAGGTTAACCTAAAAAAGTCAACATTATTTGGGGGACCGTAATTGAGAGAAGAGCTTCATTGAGATGAAAAACTCACACTAATATTGATAACCCCAAATCCACTTTGGACCTTTGTTGTCCTTATTGATGTCAGTAGGCAGGATTAAGAAGTGTTTTAATGCGCATGGCTGTGAAGTATCCCACAAAAATAAAATATTGTAATTATTTGAAGATTGTGAAGATTTATTTGAGAAAATACATAAGTTTTATCCAATTCTGTAAATTTTAGAGGTATGTTGAAAAGGTTAAATATTAAAAAAACAAAAAAAGGATGAGGAAGTTTTAAATAAGTGTGTGTGTGTGTGTGTGTGTGTGTGTGTGTTATATTTTATATAATATACTGCATTAGTCGATGGCACGTGTAGCACCCTTACCTTCATGGTCATCCAATAAGTTTAAATGCATAGCAAGTTAAACTGTTAAGCCAGGAATTCAGTCCTGGAACAAATATACTTTAGAAAATAGTTATAAATCCCAGCTTCAAATCAGGATTCGAACCTGTAATTGAATGGGGTTTTCTGATGAATTTAAAACTTTTCAAAATGGTTTCATAGCAGTTCACAATTCTACCATAACTCATTAGTTCTTAACTCTTTTTATCAGAGTATTCAAGCATTTCTTTGCTTATTGCTATTTATGTAGTCATTTTGTTATGGGCATTTTTAGTGTATAGATGCCCTAACCCAATTCCTTTATCGAAACAGCGTACGTACTAGTTTACCATGTGATTATATGGTTATTTCTGCTACCACTACTATTAATATTATAGTTATGTTCTCAAGTCATAAACAACATGCATAGAATCAAAAACAGATAATCAATAGGACTTTCAATCTTGACCGCAATCCTATACTCATCCATGACTATCTTCTTGCCCCTCGAGTTGCTTGCCCTTGCTGTAGGTTAGTTATTGGAAAGGGTGAGATTCAAAAGAATCTCAGTAGTAACAATTCACTCATATGATATATAAATTCACATAGCATGTAAAACAATCATTGCATAACATTATTCATAACAGTCATAATATTCTTGACATTTTTTATAATCATAACATTCTTGACATTCTTAACATGTGTAACAATTGATGATATGAACATACATACAAAGCATTATATATGATATAGGAGAAAGTCACTACCTTGAAGCCTTTCCGACTCTTGATCTTGTTCCCAGTCTCTTGGGTGTCTCGGGTAGATATCAAATCCTATAAATTAATATTTACGGATGGACGAGTTATTACTTATCCAAGTTCTTCAATATCTCAAGATACTAAGGTTTGTTATCTTTAATGTTAGTGTATTATGCAAAAGAGGTGGTTAATTTGCCTACAATAACATCATGTACTAATCTTGACCCTTGAAGTTTACTTTTATTACCATTTGCCCTAATTTACTTTACCCTTGGTCATCCATCTTATTACAATTTGCCCAAGTGTTTGACCATATCTCTACCTTTGGATTTCACTCTTATTACCATTCAACCCAAGTGCTAACACTTATGTCTACCCTTGCCAACCACATCTATTTACCATTCAAGCTATTATCACATTTGCGCATAGCAACCTACACTGCCAGATTTTTCACTTATGTTTTAAAAATCATAACTTAATCTACAAAATACCAATTGAGGTGATTCAAAATCCTATAATCCTCTTTAAGTCTATTTTGATGGGACAATATGTCTCTCTACCAATTATATACACACTATTCCAGAATCCTCAATCAATCCTCACTGCCACAGAAATTATTCCATATTCATTACCTAATTTTGACAAATCATAACACCCAATGTACTGACCCAAATGTCATATATTATATGTCAAATTAAAGCTTATCATGTTTACTTTAATTCTAGCAAATATCATCCTCATTGGACAAGGTTTAACAATTCAAAATCACTCCACAACTAGTCTGTCTCTAGAAAACGAATCTGGTAGCACTATTCATTTAACTTCAATTTTTAAGTTTTCAATCCAACCCTTCTAAAATCATGTTCATAAGCTATTATTGCACAATTTGGCCCAAGAAATCCATCGATGAACTTAAAAACATCAAAATCTCATTCCTTCTATGTGCCCTGTTCTGACCAAAAATTAGGGTTCAACCTAACAATTCTCAATTGACATTTTATTCACTAAACTAGGTTCATATACTTCCCAAATATCATATAACCACATGTATATGACCAAAGCATGATGAAACCCCAAGAACCCTAAATAACCAAAAATAGTGTAGCAACAAAAGTTACAAAATTTCCAACCAATATGCACATTATGTAGTTCAAAATAAAGCTTAAGCTCACCTCTTGCTCTTTCTTGAGCTCTTTTCTTGATTCTCCAACTTTAGTTCTTGCTGGAAGACTCAAAACACCTCTTCTTCAAAAAGCAAAACCATATAAATGAAGCTTTTAGAGAGGAGAACAAGATTCATGAAGGAAGTTTGAGCTTAAGAGGTGATTTACAAGGAGAAAATTGAGCTAGAACTCTTACCCAAACTCTTATTTTTCACCTTGGCTCTTTCTTTTTCCTCTTTCCTTCACTTAGCCGACTTTGGGGTTATGTGAGAGAATGTTTAATGTGTTTAATTCATTTATTTTTAGCTTTCAATTCACTTGGTCGAACATGCATGCAAGGAAATGAGAAAACACCATGTGTCAAATTTGTGTGGAGTCTTGAAAAGTTAGAGGATTAATTATCCTAAGGTGGTTTGGTTATTGGTAACACTTTCTATTTCCTTGCCTTTCCTTAACTTGGACGAAAATCATGATCCAAAAAGAAAGAGGAATTGTTGACTCAAGTCTCTCCCTCATTTCCTTTTTTGCCTAGCCACAATCATTGACCAAAGGTGAAAACATGTTGACTAATTCTCTTTCCTTCTTCCTCTTCTTTCCTTTCTTTCTTTTTGACTTAGTTATTTGAAATTTCTCTCTTTCCTCTTTTCCCTTAGCTTGGCCAAGTTTTCCTAAAAAAAAGGAAGGCAAATGTTGGCCGATTGACCATATGTATAAAGGTTCAACTTTGACCAAGTCTTCTTGTAAAGTTTGTTGACTAATTCTCTTTTTCTTTTGGGATTCCTTTTTAAACTTTTTTCATGAACTAAGGGGATGGAATTAATTTCTTCTCTTCCTTCATCATTACTCTTGCTTTTCAAGGACAAATCTTGACCCTTAATTTTGGTTTCCAACTTTAACCTCAAGATCAAGTGGCAATTAGCTCTTTTGCCCTTGATCATGACAATATTATTTCTTGTGCCATTAATTCTTTTAATTCTCTTTTCTACTTCTTTCTAGACACCATTTCCCTTTTCCTTTGGATTCGAGTTAGGTTTTATGTCATTCTGACACATCCTAAAAAAATCGAGTATTTTTGTTCAACTAATTCGCACCAAAATCATATTCTATTTTGAGTGCGGTTTGAGATTCTTACTAAACTATACTTAGTAGTATACTTTATTCAGTCTTATTCTCAAGCCTCTGGCCCCAAAATTTAGGGTATTACAACACATGACCACCCACTTTCAATTCAAAAACCCTCCCTTCTCACTCAGCAAACACACGCACACATAATGTGCAGCAGCGACCTTCATTTTCTCTTTTTTTCCCTTCCACATAGAGCCTCTTCTTCTTCATCTTCTATGGCCATGCTAAGGGAGTGTAAGAGAGGAAGCTTACTTGGTTTCTCTAAGAATTTGGGTAAGTTATCTACCTCATACTTCTAAACTTCTCTTTTATTTTCAACTTGATGGAGTAGAAATTTAGGGTTGTTGGATTTCAAATTTCTAGGTATACCAGTGAAGGATTTGGTTTTTTATGGAGATAATGAGGTTAAAAGAAGAGTCATATGGTTTGGATCAGTCTTGAATGATTGTTTTGAGGAAAATAGAGTTAGGGTTTCTGTTGGGAAATTTATGATTTATGATATTGTAGATCTAGATTTGAATTTTACATTATATTTTAACTTATTTGGTTTATATTGAAGATTGAATGGATTGGTATTTGAGTTTGTGATAAAATTGAATATTGATGATTTTGGGTAAAACTTCAAATGTTGGAATTTTGGAGATTTGAAGTGATAGATATTGTAGTCAATTAAGGATTTTAATGATAGAAATAGAGTTGAGAAATTATAGGATTGTAAATGGGATCATAATTTTAGGAATTGATTTTTGAAACTTTAAGAGACTTTAATTGATACATGGGAGTATATTAGTTGTTAGTAATTTTTGAATTGAGAAGTTGATTTCATAGGTTAATCTTAATTGCATGTAAGATGTCCAATAAAATCCTTGGTAGGAAAGAGACTTATTTGAATGAGTGTCTTTAAACATTTTTCAATTGAAGGAGAATTTAGATATTTTTTTTACAGAAATATGATTGAAGTAGAGAAATTGATTTATGGTAGTAAATTGAGAATTTTGAGGATTTGTGTTAAAGTGAAAATTTTGAAGGTGATATAAAGATTTGAAGTATGGTTTGATTTATGAGTTAGATTTTAATTGGTATTGATAATGTGATTAATGAAAATAAGGTTCGGTAATTAGGTTGATTGGGAATGGTTAAAGATGATAATTGGAACTCCTAGAGAGACTTTAAGTCTCTAAATTGCTTTTGTTAACCACTCAATTAGTTTGAATACTAAATTATGGTTCCAATTAATTGTTATGGATTGATTTGTGAATTGTGGTTAAGCTTGGAGCTTCGATTCTTGTGGTAAACTTAGCTTTGACAAAAGGTAATTATTTTTCACTTGTTATGTGTGTTGGTATGTTGTTTGTGAGTATTTTGTGGAATTGTCTCTGAAAATGAAAATAGTATATTGATATTGATAAGATAGATATTTCTATGAGTACTTTGAAATTTTTATTGAGATGAAGAAAGTTATCATGATTTTTATGAGTATTTTGATAGAAATTGCCTCTGGGAACCTTATGGTTTGAATTGTGAAATATGTGTGTATTTGTATATATGTATGTAATATAGATATACACGTAATAAATAAGTATATATATTATATACATGTAATAAATATATATACACATATGTGAGAGAGAGAGAGAGAGAGAGAGAGAGAGTTGGAAATTGAGATATTATGGCATGTTTATGAAAATGATTTGAATAACATTAAATAAATGTGAAAATTTTAGGAAATTCCTATTCAGCTATTTATTGATAATTATTTTGATGATTGGATTGGAATGAGATGTGGCAGTTTGTTCTACCATGTGGTATAACCTCCATTATGCGTGATGGTTGGCTTTCTATTGTCTGACTAGTTTAATAAGCGACTATCCCACTAGTTCAATGAGGGGCTGCAACACCCCATTAGTTCAATGAGGGGAAAAGACCCATGGTCTGGGGCATGTGCTCTATGGATTTTGACTAGTCCTCATCACATGACCAGTGAGCTTTTGAGTGGCCAATAACATGGATAATAACTTAACCATGGGTCTAATCGACTGAAACAAGGCGATTTAGTTGGATTGATGGGATGTATCTTGGGAATTGTCATACAAAATTTGTTATATGGAAATTGTGATATAGAAATTGTGATACAAAATTTGTGATATGAAAATTATGATATAGAAATTGTGATACGAAATTTGTGATATGGAAATTGTCAGATAGAGTTTGTCATGTAGAGTTATGAAATGGAATATATGATATTGAATTTTGTGAATTATAAATCTAATACTTTGTTATATAAATTGTTTGTCAACACCCATTTCCATTTCGATATATATAGAGTAATAGGGACCAAGTCCCATATGTATACAAAAAAGTACAAATATACTGATAATAAGTATTTGTTTATAGATCAGAATCAACTATGCAGAATTTGATACTATTTACAAATATGTACAGAATATCCAAAAATATTCCCAATACAGAGTATGTATAACCACGATCTTCATCTTGAGAAATGTGCCCGTCAATTTCCCATATATGTGTCCTTGCCTTTCGAGCCGCTAGCACCCACTGAGATAGTTTTATTTAGAAAAAGGGGTGACATTCCAACGAATCCTAGTAGAAACACACTATCATTCACATAAAATGTGATAAGTAGATATGATATGCACCATATATGCACTAATTAATGAACAATATAAAGCATCATCGCCATGTATACATGAATAGATCTCTTGCCCCACAATTGTACACCGGTTGGATTCTTACCCAACCCCCAGGTGTAAGTACACTTCTAGCACTAATTGCCCCTTCTAGGCAAACCATGTTAATTAATAAAAGCACAAAAATGGCAACCACACAATCATATGAACTATGGCATGATGTATAAAGGATAGTGTCCCTGCCTCAAGTCTCTTTCACCTTGTTTTGAGTACCTTGTAAAACGTGCCAAACTTAAGCTCCCAACTCAGTCCTAAAATATCAAATGTACATGAAGTAAGTTAAAACCCATTCATGTACCATTTTAGACACTTCCATAGTGTTTATAGTGGTTATATTAACCTACTGTGAAAATTTATCAAAATGCAATCAAGTACCTAGCTCGGCCCCACCGTACCCGATCTGACTGTACTTTTCTTGGAATTTTGACTAGAACTATCCTAACATATTTACTCCCAAGGAATCCATTTTTTGACTCAAAATTACCAAATTCACTTCCAAGAGACCAGAATGCCCTTGGCAGCCCCTATATCAGGGTTTCAGGGGCATTTTCATAATTATGATTTTTAGGGCTTTTCCGAAAAAGTAACCAACTGTAAGCCCACCTAATTTTCCCTCTTAAACACAATGGAATCATCAGCATATCAAAAATCTAACTCTAACCCCTTGTACCAGCCCTAGCCAAAATGTTCAATTCCCAAAGAAAAATTGGAGCTTTTCGATTCTGACTCTGCAGACATGCTCCTTTCTACTCCTAACCACTTTATTAACTATTTAATTATGTTATAACTGCCATTTAGACCCAATTTTAGTAGCATAACGCCTAGGCCACCTCATTTACCAAATTTTACAATCATAACGATTTAACTAGAAATTCGCTGATTAAATCGACCACAGCAGTCATAACAATAAAATATTGAAGTTTCAGAAGTTGCCTCTTCTTCCTCTAGCTTTTACCCTTTCGGCCGAAACCCTAGCTAATCAAACTTCAAGTTTATTGCTTCAAACACCTTAACCCATGTAAAAGAGAAGCTTAGAGGAAGGATTACGCAGGTTAGGAACTAATTTACCAAAAAAATCACTTACCTTTGTGATCTTTTCCTCTCTTTCTCTCTCTACAAATCACAACTCTCTCTCTCTCTCTCCTTTGAACTCAAAAACTGACGAGAAATGAGGCATAAAGAAGAAGATTAGATTTTTATATGCTTATGCTTGTGTCATCATCATAAGATTATGCTTATGTCATAATTTAGCAATTTCCAAAGATACCCAATTCCAACTTTTAAGTACATGTAATTTAATGTCCCAAAGCCCAATTGATATGAAACTACTCTCCTCTCTTTCTACATGAGATGGAATCTCAATGTCCTTTCCTTTGGACTAATTTGGCCGCAAAACTTGTTCAAGTTACCTGTACACAATTTCTGTCAAATAACACTTTTGCTTAAATTTTTCATAAATTCATATTTATTTGATCAAAATATTTCAAATATATTTTCCCCATTTATTTTCCCTAATTAATTGAAATTAACTTCAATTAATTGGAAAATAATTAATTTGGCACTTTTTTGGCAAAATTAAAAGTTTGCCATTACATTTTCTTTTCATTTTAGGATTTTCTAGCGGATTTTCAGGCAGATTTTCTGCCCAAACTTTGAAAAATAATTACTTTATTTACAGATATTGAATTAGAGTGATTCTAAAGGCTATAGACCCTTATTGAGTCTAGTTTCAAGGAAAAATATAACCTTTATCCAACTGGAATCTCACCATTCCCAGAATTCTAATCTTTAGACATTGTTCCAAAAACATTCCAGTTTCACTAGGTAAATTTCAAAAATACATAACTTTTTGTATACAACTTCAGAATTACCCATTTCCTATCAAATTAAAGTTTAAGATGTCTACTTTCATCCTGTAAAATCTCATAATTTTTGCTAATCATTTAATCATACAAAATCACATGACAAGCTGTCTACCTTACAGGAAATCTCACTAGCAGCACTATTCACCTTCTCCAAAATTCACCATTCCATTTTATTGAATGTTTTCAAATAATTACAATGTATTTTTGTGAATAAAATTTGGGGTGCTACACTATTCCACTTGGCACCACACAAGAACATAATAGCATATGTAATGAGTTGGGTAGCTGGTTATTGAGGCTTTTGTCTCATCCCCTTGATTTAACATTTTTCATGTAATAATTGTTCTGCTAGTCAATCAGGGAAGGCTTTGAGGCTTGACTATGATGATAATCTTTGTAACATCTCGTCCTTTTTATTTATATAGTGAATTGTTGTGTATTGCCACTATAGGGCTCATTTTGCATACTTTGATGTAATATTGTTTTGGATTATACTGTTTTTTATCATGGATAAGTAAGTTAAGAGGAGATTTGAGACAATTGCAATTTAAATATTTTGTTAATTGAGTTTGATATTGGTCTTGTGTCGGATGAGTAAATTTTGGACATTGAAAAGTCCAAGGCCCAAGTATGTTGATTAATTATAATTTAGTTTGTAAAACAATGTGAATAGTTTTATTATTCATGATAGATTTAAAATGTTTTATGGTTAGATAGTTGAGTTATTTTATGAATGTTTGTGAAAGAATATTATTCAAAAATAAGTTTATCCATTGGCTTATGGTGGAATACTATATTTTGAGCTTTGAAAAGTTTAAGGCCCAACTGTTAATTGGAATGGTTTTATAAATGTGTGATTTGAAATGGCTTAGAGTACAACTACTTAGAAAGGTTTTATTATCCATGATAAATTTTAAATGACTTGTTTATTCTTTCCATCATGGATAGATATTTGTAATGATTTAAATTACGTATAATCATGGTAGTGTTTTCCAATGGTTAGTTGAACTCTTTTTCTATCATGGTTAACTTTTTTAAGATGAGTTGTAATATTTTCTACTACAGAAGACCTTCAAGCTTAAGTTTCTCTTTTAAGCCAAAGTATTGTTTATTATCCAAAGATTTAATTAAGTGTATTGATAATTGAGTTTTAAGGAAAGGGTTTTACAATTTCTTATTAGATTCTAAGATTCTATGATATGTGTGGCATTGCATGGCATATAGTGACAATAGACACTATTCTCACATATCCTTCCCTGCCTTATTTTAATTGTGTGGTGTTTTGTTTGATTGCTCACTTTCTATGGTGGGTTGCTTCCTTAGGAGGGGAGAAAGGGTGAGAAATTAAGAAAATTTAGCATGTTATAAACATGTTCATGCATCAAAACAATGTGCTTTTGGGGAAAATGAAAGCAATGATCTTAAACTTTAGTGTAAAAGTATAAAATGTAGAAGAGGAATTAGTCAGTAGAGATTTTCAAAAAAGGATATAGAAGAAAAATCATGTGTTGGAAGCAGAAGAGTAAGCTTCATATTGTGTTTAATGACAAGATTTGATCAATTAAATGTGCTGCTTTTTTAATGAAAGTGTGGGGTTACTAAGCACTCAATTATGTTACCGACCCTGTGTTGGGCAGGCACCTGTACTTGTATATGAGTACCATACAAAGCACTCAAACATCCTTGCCATTAACAATAGCTATATGAACACATAATCAAAATTTGAAATGCAAATTGACATAAGTAATGTCGTGGGTATTTACCTTGAACCATTTCCAACGATCGTCAGTGGAACCTTCTCTAATTGGCTATGTTATCTTAAAAAGCTCATGTTGCAGTTTGAGGGTGGCATTCAAAACCAGCTTAAAGTATCTGCTTATTGTTTCCCCCAACCATTCAAACTCAAATTGAACTACTTGGTTCTTGACATGGTGTGCTAAAATGTGCAAGAACATTGCCAATTACTCATCAACTAACATGTGCCTCATAGGTCTCAGCCCTATAATTATGTCCAACATGTGGCATAAGTAGTCAAATGTCGCCCTGTATATCCTAATCTAGTTGAAGCAAGTCGTATTGCTATTATATACAATTGCTCTCAGGTTCGCTATCTTAGAGTGAAATTTAGCTTAAATGAGATATAAAGGATTTCCCTCTTACGACCACTAATTGTCAGTGCAACAAACATTGCCACAACCACTTTCCTTATGACCAACACTAGAGCTAAACATCTAGCCAACACCTCAACTAAACACTCATCCATTTCTCCATCCATCACCTACATAGTTTCCTGCATACATACATATAACAAAGCAATATAAGAAACAACATTTCACTTATATTAGAAGAATAATCACACGACATGTGGCCAAGCAAAGCTTTTTTGGAAAAAGTTATTTTTTACACATAAGCTTCCCAGTTAGAACTATGGTCAAATCAAGATTTCTCACAAGGTCACCCAAATGCGGTTGGTGGGTGTTTGAAGGTTAACGTGAATCAACTACATTATGGCTTATACACATGATATACCCACCACTCAATGTCAATTATACATGAATGTATGAACAACGTTAACTATATGCGTCTGATGGGTAGCTCATGGTTACATGAGGTTGAGAAAATCTTACTGTAACCGTTACATGACAATCACTCGCATGTTGTCACACCCATTTTGTGTGGTCTAATTTAACTGCTGTAGACGTCATGGTTATGGGATAGTTTTATAACTTTTATGTTAATCGTTGTGTGCCTATTAAGCGAATATGGGCAAGCCTACTTTTCGTGTGTGCAATATCATAAATTTAGCCCATGTTCACCATATGGATATTTCATGATCAGTGTTCAATCGACCAAGTTGTCTCCCTGCAATGGCGTCCTTGCTTAACTCAACACAAAAAACCAAGGATGCTCAAAGCAAACAATAAGAGATCAACCAAAAAGATGGAGAAGAAGCAACCCACCTATTCTTCGGGATGCCCCATCTTCACTAAAAAAATGCCACCCAGCCTCTTTGTTCTTCACCGCTCTCTATTTTTCCAGCACTACCAGTGTCAATTTGGATTAAATCCTCCACCTTTTTATAGCACGTCACCGTCACATCAGGGGAAAATGGGACTTTCGGCCATTTTCAGAGGCGCAGGAAAATGGGTTCTAATGCCTCTAAAAATGGCCGAAAGTCCTATTTGGGATCCCATTTTCATTTAAAGGCAGGAGAATGGGGGCGCCAGCAGGAAAATTCTTTCTTGTGGAAAATTCGGTCCAAACGGCAGCCATAGGATGGAAATTCAAATTTCCAATTCCCAAACCCAATCTTCCTCTATCTAAATGGGGACAATAGTCTTGTACAAACAACTTACTCCCTCGGTTTTTAATATAAGACATATTTATCTAATTTGATTATGTTAAGGAAGTTAGTTAAGTAGTTCATATGAGATATATTATCTAAAATTACCTTATCGTCTTCCTTAATTCCCTCATTCTTTCTCCTCATTATTTATTGTTGAGGGAGTATCAATACACTACAAAAAAACAAAGAATTAGAGACGGAAATTAGCGACAGAATTAATTCTATCGCTATTCAGTCTCTAAACCGTCAATAAATCCATCACTAAGTTTTAGAGATGGAATTAGAGACGAATTAGCGACGGAAATTAGAGACGGAATTATTTTATCGCTATTTTCCATCGCTAATTTCATTTAGGGATAGATTAGCGACGAAATATTTTCCTTCTCTAATTTCCATTGCTAATCCGTCTCAAAGCCGTCACAAAAATCCTTCACTAATTCTGTCGCTATTCCATCTCAAGGCAGTCACTAAATTCCGTCGATAATTTCTTATAAATTTAATGTTTTATAAAAATATTTTTAAAAAATATTTTTTATTACATTTTTAAATTCGCATGGCTAAAATTTGGCTTTTAAATTTATTTGTTTAATAATTTAATATTTTATTATTAAATTGATAAAGTATTAAATATAGATTGCATAAATTTCAATCTAAGGGTGGAAATGAATAATGGGGTGGAAGTGGATGATAAGAGCAGAGAATGAAAACCAAATCCAACTTTAAATCTCATTAATTTTATTTTAAAATTTAATATTTTTTCAAGTACAAAGTGTATATAATACTAAAAAAGGGAAAATTATATATTTATATAAAAATTTAATGATTTAACTGATAAATATAAATAACTTATTCTGGTTTTTTAACAAAAATTAGCAATAGAAATTGTTCCGTCTCTAAATTTTGTCGCTATTCCTTATCTAATGTCCGTCAATAAATCTTTCTGTCTCCATTCCATCACTAATTTGAAAATTTCAAGTTTTCACCATTTAAAGAATAAATGATAACATAATTATGTAAACCTTGTTGAGACATGATGGAGATGAATTCTTAGGAAATGCATTCCTATACCATAAAAATGGCATCATCATGTGACTTTGTATTAGCTAAACAAACAATAAAATAATATATGAACTACTCTCTTTTAGAAATTAACATAATAAATGATGAAAGAATAATTGTAGTACTAATTTCTCGAACTTGATTAAACTGCTGACCAATTTATTCGTACACTCATTTATTAGTGTTACTAATATGATTTCTTTACCAAAATAAAAATACAATAGTTGTTTCGGAAGCTATATATAGTTATGAAATCCATAAATAAAAATTAAACAAAAATACAAACAAAGAACACTAATATATAAAAGTTAAAATTCATAACAACTCATGATACTATTTACAAAGTATAAACATCACAACTTGTTTCTTGAGTTTTATGCAAAACATAGGATTTTTTTTATAAAAAATTGAATTTGTGACAAATTGCAATAATGTTGTCTATAATTTCAAAGAGTACATAAAAACATGTAAATAATTACTACTACATATATTATATGAATGTGCCATTAAATACTCATTTGATTTACAATATAAGTTCAATCTTGCAATTGTATCAAAAAAAAGTTTAATCTCGCAACTTGTCTTATCTATTTCAAAATATAAGTCTAGTTTAAAATTTTGAAAATGTACTTTTTTTTCTTAAGTTGTTCTTCTGTACAATTTATAACTTTATAAATAATTATTTTGTTATCATTAGTGTAATAATATTAAGTTTTGAAAGTAGTTCAATGTTAAATACTCATTCGATTTGTTAATTAAGATTAATAAGTAAGATCAGAGTGGTAGTCGATAGGCCAAAGCAAATAATAAAGTCAATGACTAATGAATTTTGTTTTTGTATTTTTACCATCTCACCCTTAATTATACTCTATATTGAGAAACAATCCGGTAATTATGAAGTATATATGCCACGCTTGCTAGCCGAAGCAACATCTAAGTGCAGGTATATATGCATCATATAACCTTCAGGAATTTCATTCACTTCATTTTGTATTTTTCTAAGCATATCAAGATTGTTGAACACTAAATCAAAGGTGGAGTTAGTATTTGCAATTCTTGTGTGAACTTAGTTTGCAACATCATATGTGGTATAATTAGTTAAAATACAACAGTTCAACTAATATTAATCCCAGTTGGCTGCTCATGTGATTCACATTTTTATTTTTCTTAAAAATTCAAAAAGTTTAATTAAGATTTCACAAATAAAGGAAAAAATATTGTGAAATCTTTAAATTTTTTTAATATACCAGCTAATATTTAAGAGGTGCCAAATCAGGTCATGAATTGTTGTATTTTAATTAGTTAGACTATAAATAACATGACGGATCAGATTGATACAATAATTTCTAGAGTTGATATAAACATTCGCACATTCCCTTCATTTATAAAAGACTGAATAAATTTTCCCTCCAAAATTTTTACAAATTTGCTCCATATTTGAGCGATTTTTTTTCCTAATTCCCAGTTCTCATTAAGTCACTTGTCACTTGATCTACCCTGTGTCTGGTTCTTCCTAATTTTTGAAAATTCCCTCCATATTTTCTAGGGCACTCTCTCATTCCATCACATATAGATCTGCCCTGTGTCTCATTCTTCCTCTCTTCATTGGCCTTCGTAGCTCTCTTCTCTCTCGGAGTCATCGAGTCACCGTCTTCTCCCTTCTCCATCAACCATTGTGAAATTTCTCTCTTGAACTCTCTCTTCCTCGGCTAGTTTGTTTATTTCTTCTTGCGATTTGATTCTCTGCTTCTTCTCTCTCAAATGTTGTGCGCATCCCATTTAGATTCTTGTAGGTTATTTCATATCCACAACAATAAGCTACATATCTTGCTTCTGCAACACTACTGCAAATGGAAAGGTGCCAATCAAGTGACAAAGGGATTTAGATCTAAACGTACTCTAAACTGTTAGTGACTATCCCTCTTTTTTTCAAAAAAATAAAATTAAAAGGGGATGCTTAACAGGGAAGAGAAAGGTGTTGTAATGCAGGGCATGGTCACGGGCTCCATAAAGCATCCCTCAACAGAGAAAGTGATTATTTTATACAAGAATTTGAGCTCTTTATTCTGATAATGTTTTCCTGTAACAAATAGGATCAGAAGGTACATGAGGCAATCTTTAAAGCTTTAGACTTGTCAATGTCTATTTGCCAAACTCATGTTCTGATAAGCTTTATATTATTTTTTTGTCTCAGTTTGCTTTATGGTTTTTGTCATGGCGCTAATGTCCTTTTTATTTTGTAGTGTTGCTGCTGAGTCTAATTTGGAGGAGTGGACTGCAAGAACAAAAGTCTATGATGCATTGAAAGAACCTGTGTGTCTAAATAAATTATATGTACAGGAAGTGAATTGATATTTGATTGATTCTGTAAGCTTCCAAATATTTAGCTCACAACTATCATATGCTGCACAGGTTAGGATTGCGATGGTAGGAGAATACACCAGCCTTTCATATGCTTATCTTTCTGTTTTAAAGATATTGTTCAACATTGATTTGCCATGCCTACTAGTAATGGTAATCAATTTCCATTTACTGTGGCATTCTTTGCAACTTTTGATTTTAGTACTTCATTTCATAAAGCATCATGAGTTTCTCCATTAAATTATTATATTCTCATTCTGTACTTTATTTCTCGCAATGTTTATAGGTATTAATAGAAACATTATTCTTCATCAAGTAGTTTTGTGTAGTTATAAATGTTTTTCACAAAACTGGAGTAAAGTTATCATTTGGTCAGGTGGAGTTAGAGATAAAAGAAGGGTACTTCAGTGGGACATTAATCTATTTCTCTTTTATGTCATCTATTTTTCTGAGAATTTTTTAACTACGAATTTTTCTGCAGAGGCAATTATTTCAAGATTTAGATTATTGAATTCTTTATTTATTGTAGTCTTTCTAAACTTTTAACTTACCAAAGAATGGAGGAGATTGAAGGTCAAGGGTAGAGAAGAGAAATTTATTTTAGACATGATCATTAGTTTAGTTACTTCTTTCAAGAATATGCTTGGATTGACGAGATAAAATGAGAAGGAACGGGGAAAACTATGTCTTCTAATTCAAACACATAAAAAAGTAAGAGAGACAAAAGAACAACCCTTTCCCTTCTTTTTTCCTCCATCGAAACATGTGTATTGTATGCAAAATTGTACAACAAATATGTGAATTAAAGGGAGAAATCAGATGAATTAGCATAAATAAGTTTTACCTTTTGATCCCATACGATTATTTACTGCATGGCCTATGGTTTTCTTTGTTCTATATTTTTGTTTTGTAATGTAATGCTGGCCAAGTCCTAAATGTCAAATGTTAACTTGTTGATGGTCTCTCAAGTCTCATTTATTTGTTTGACTTTGTTTCCCAATGAAGAGATCTTGACATGCTGGTCATATGCAAGGCTTGTATTTACCACTGCAATATAGACACTATATTGGCCAGGTTAGTTTGGGCATATTAAAAGATGGTTGGAGTCCTGCACTAACCATCACTTGCAGTTACATCAATTTTGATAAATCCTAACATTTGTAAGTCCTCCCAATCCCTCTTTGATTAATTTTGATGAATTAATGAGACATTTTAATTTTCTAAAGATGGAAGTTGATATAATGCTGCATTATATCAACTTCTAGAATATTGAACCAGTGATTAGATTCACTTAGAAACAAGTTTGTGAAGGTATTCATTATTCCTTGGTTTGGCTTATTGTGTTCTACTGAAATTGTTGTTGTTGTAATTAGCATTGTATTGATTTGCTTGGAAACAAAATTCTTGGATTGTGCTTGTAAGTGTCATTATGCCTTTTGTTTTTTGGATTAAGTGGCTGGTTGTAATTCCTACCTCTGCAATATTGTACACATGAACTTATTGTTTAGTTTAATTCAACATATATTTTCTATTTGAAAGGCATACATGTTTCCTTCAATTTTGGAAAAAGGGCATTTTGTCTTTAGAGTTCATAGGGTATTAGAATATAAGAATTTGGCTCCAGCTTTATTATCATTGGGGTTCGTCAATTATAACTTTTTTTGTGGTTACAAGAGAACAACAAAATGAAAGAGTTAGACAAGTTTCCACTGCAATCTTGAGAATTTGAAGTTGCCATTACGCTATAAAAAAACATAAATTTTCTAACGGAATTCAATTATGACAATTCCGTCGGAAAACCGTCGGAAATTCTGTTGGAAAATTTTCTAACGGAATTTTTTCTATGACAAAATTTGGGACGGAATTAGCCACGGAAAATATTCCTTAAGAATTTCTGACTTTTGCCACGGAATTTCCAGCGGAAATTTCAGACAGAATTTGATTCCGTCGGAAATTCCCTCTCAATTTCCGATGGAATTCAATTCCATCACACATTACATGTCAATTCCGTCAAAAATTCCCTCGCAATTTCCCAAGAAATTCAATTCCGTCGAAAATTCCATAACAAAATTTAAAAATTATTATTTGTAATTATTTAATATTTTAAAATTTAATTTAATTTTAAAAAATTATTTTTATTAAATTTATTATTTTTAATTAATACTTTTAATTTAATTGTAAATTTATTTTTAATTATTATTTTCTAATTTCTAAAATATTTTTAATTTTCAATAATAGGTTTCAGTCCTTGTAGGGCAAAATAGTCATATAAAAAATAAAAATTTATTAGTTATTAATTAATATTAGTAAATAAAATATTAGTTAATAATTATTTATTATTTATTAATTAATGTTAATAAAAATTTAATTTTAGAAATTAAAAAAAAATATAGTCATATGATTATATATATAATTGTGTGTAATAATAGAATGCCAAAGCAGTCGAGCTCATCTGGTAAGGCATCGCGCGCATACAAACCAGGTCGTGGGTTCAAACCAAAGGAGGAGTAAGTTGAGTAGCATTTCTAGGAAAAAGGAGGTTGCGACATGTGACAAAAGGAGGTTGTGACATGTGGTGGAGGGAGGTTGCGAAACATGGAAGATCTGGGGGCTTGCGACAAGGTGGACGCCACCGGAGCTGCCACACGCCACCGCTGGCAATGAGCGGCGGGTCGCCAGAGTTGCCACGTGGCTTTGCAAAGTTTAAAAAATAAAAAATACGTTTGCGATGGAATTTCCGACTGAATTAATTCCGTCAAAAGTTGCGTCGGAAGTTATGAGGGAATTTCCGACGGAATTAAATTCTGCAAAAATTGCGACAGAAATGAATTCTATCAGAAATCAGAATTTCTGATGGAAATAAATTCCGTCGGAAATTTCCGACGAAATCTGAATTCCATCGGAAATTTGTTTGTCACGCTATTATTACCGACGAAATCCATTCCGGCGGAAATTCCATCAGAAATCAATTTCCATCAGAAATCCATCTGAAATTCCGTCAGAAATTCAGTATTTTTTTATAGTGTTACAAGTAGTAGAAGAGCATCAAACTATTATTCTCTCATCCTTGTATTATTCCAATTTATTCATTTTCATGCTATTGGATTTTATATAAGAAGGCATCATGCTACTTTGGATGCAACACTTGTTTGTGTTTTGTTGTTTTTGAAGTTGTAGTCAGACTCTTGGCCATAGGTTTTGTGGTATATGTTTTGTCTTTTTTTTGTAGCTCCCTTAAAACTCAAGAGAGCATCATATGAAAAAAGCAAAAAAAAAAATGTAAACAGAATGGGAGAGCCATTACATAGAGACATTAAATCTATCTCTCACTAGTAGAAAAATGACTTTTAAGACCGGTTAAAAATGACTTTTTAGACCGGTTCTGTATTAGGTCTTGATACAGCCGGTCTAAAAAGTCTGTTATTTTTTAGACCGGTTGTTAGAACCGGTCTTAAAAGTCAAACTTTTAAGACCGGTTGTACCCACAACCGGTCTAAAAACTCCACATTTAAGACCGGTTGTGGGAGCAACCGGTCTTAAATATGAGACATTTAAGACCGATTGCTCCCACAACCGGTCTTAAATATGAGACATTTAAGACCGGTTGTACCACAACCGGTCTTAAAGATGAGACATTTAAGACCGGTTGCTCCCACAACCGGTCTTAAATGTCTCATCTTTAAGACCGGTTGTGGTACAACCGGTCTTAAATGTCTCATCTTTAAGACCGGTTGCTCCCACAACCGGTCTTAAAGTACTTTTTAAGACCGGTTGTGACTACAACCGGTCTTAAAGCTTCATTTTTTTTTTAAAAAACGTCCCTTTTATTATATGTACACGCACAGAATGCTCCAATTTTAAACAGCAATACATAATAATCACCATCCCATCTTTCCCATGCATTCATTGAACTCGCCTAGTTATGGGTGGAAAAATACCAAACTAAGATTAAGAAATGTCATAAAACACACATCACGTGTGTGTGTGTTATGGTAAGTCACTAAAATTTTCAGCATTTCCAAATCTCATCTCAGAAAGTTCAAACTATTTTGTGATTTTGCAGAAGTGCAGGCAAAGCCATTGAAGCAGAAGAACAACTAAGTGCAAAGTATAGTAATCAACAAGTTTGCATACAAAACTGCAAATTCTAGTCAACTAAAGGCTTATTACTAAACACCAGGCAGTCCAGCGTTTCTTGTCCTCCCAAAAAATCCACCTGCAAGAATCATATACTTGTAAGCAATTTGATGGACAGAAATTTCTCTGAACTCAATCACTCATATATATACAACACCTCAACATTCTCCATAATCTCCAATCACATCCCTATATATAAGCTAGGTATATGCAATTAACAATCACCAAATGACAACAGTAAAACAAAACCTGATTCATTCATACCATAACTAGAACAACATCAGACCAGCGTTATCATAATAAATTACAATAATGTACAATGAACTTTGGATTCAAAAACTCACTATTTTTGTAATAGCTCATGGATGAATTCAGCACAACATGTGCGAATGAAATCAATATCTTCTTCAGGAAAGGGATCAGCAAGATCAAACATCTGTAACACCAAAACCAGACGAAACATTGACTTAGTAACTTAAAAACAATAAAGTAATTAAAACAAAAGTTCAGAAATATAAATTTACCTCTTGAGTAAAATCAGTCGTGCCTAGAGTGATAATATTGTAAATGTGTCTCAAAACATAAAAACCACATAAGTTGGACCCCTTTGGTTGCCGACGGCTCTGAGAAAAAACATGATATCATTAAAACAAATATAAAGGCATGTCTTATTACATTCTTTAAACAAATCCATATGTACTAACCTTTGGTATGATCCATGTAGGGTCCTTTAAGTCACGAACATGCTTACCACAAGCACTGTGTAGGAATGTCCGCATAGCCCTATGATCATCACAATGACAAAGGTTATTGGTTTTACACAAATTCCATAAACTTTGCATACAAAAGGTAAGAATGCAAGAAAACTAACGAATTAATGGTCTTTTTCAAATCATTCCCTGGTTTGAAGTGGAGGGAACATAAGAGGATGACAGTGTAACTACTCTTGCATAGAAGAAGCAACTGCCAATGATCACTGAAAAAAACAGAAGAATATTAATAAGCAAACATAAAACATTATATAAATTATAAAATATCAATTTGTTTCTTACCTATGCACATATGGAGCCAAGAAACACTCGGTTCCAGTTTCACTAAGCCTCTGTGACAAGTATGTATGTCTAGTAGCAGCAGTGGTCCCTTTCTCTTGGATGTGATGGGGGCATAAGAATCCAAATTTTTCGCTTTTGCCAGAGGAGACCAACCTACGATGCAGGTACCTACAATAACGCAAGCACATAAATAAAAGGTAAACGGTGAAACTTTTAAAATATTTACTTTGAATTGCAGAAGCTACTTACATTAAGAACAGTTGGACAATCGCAATCGTAAGATTTTGTCCAGGAGCTACCAGGGACAGCAAATCATCCCTCTCAAGATAGCATGTCACTCCTAACTGTCCAACAAATGAATTCGTAGGCCACTCTCTTGTTTTGAATGATGTATTAAAAGCCATCAGAATCACTTGCTGCATGATATTCAATGGAGGCTGTGAAACTTCTTGCTGATCAGTGAAGGGAGCTGGACTTGGTGGGGCTTTGATCGGACTTGGTGGTGGGCCTTTGATCGGACTATCCTCGGCTCGACCAGAAACAAGGTTCGTTGGCCACAAGATGAATGTGCCCAAGACATCGCTAACGACCTTGAATTCATCAGAAGGGATAGGGACAGGTGCATCTGCAATAATCACCTCGTCAACTGACACCCGGACTTGATCACCTTCTATTTGTCGGTGGTGGACAGTTGATCCCAGGTTATGCACACTACCCCGTGCAACTAACCGTCTCAGAGGATCCTCGACAAAAAGATCACAAAGCCCAGTAATTTGCGGGTTAGGACCCTCTGATGACTGCCCGATGTTGCAACAACTACCTTTAGTGCTCTGCTTATTAGGATCAATCGATTGTGGAGGGGGAGCACTGGTATCTTGTCTTGAGCTCATAAACACTATCATTTCCTCTTTCATCTTGCTCAACCGGGTCTCTAAAAGTGCATCAAAAGATGCTTCAGCCTCGGCCTTTGCTTCTGCTCTTGCAATGGCCAACATATTCTCCAATTCCTCCCTAGTCACGATGTTTGAGGAATAGTATACGGGGGCTCCAAAGTAATCCCGTATCCCTACCCCTCCTCCAACTCCCCTGACACGGCCTGGATGCTCGTGTCTGCCAGTAGCAACTGTGAGGATGTCATTCCTGCCCTCCGACGTAAAAGATCCCTCAACTTGTTGTTTTCTAAGTTCATCCTGTAACATAATACAAAATAACAAACGTAAGTAATAATGTACGTTTCTTATGTAATTAATTACAATAACGTTATATACTTACAATTCTTTCACCAACTATACGAGATTGTTCACTCGTATAAGTCCCACTCCTCTTTTGGTGGGCAAATTGCCATTTTTCTTCTCGACGAATCGGAGATGGCGGAGAAAGAAGAACAGAAGGATCGGATTGAGATGCTTCTTCCAATCTCTTCCGTTTGGCCGCCAACAAGTCTCTTTCAGCCTTTGCATAACCCCCACGAGACATTGTATGAGGGCAATCATTCTTTCTACCACTCTCTTGTGCTTTTTGCCTTTTTGCCTGCGAATAAGAAATGATACAAAAGGAAAGTGTTATAATCAATTAAGATAATTGCTAAGTAAATAAAATAAAAAATAAGTCAACTAACCAAAGATTCAGGAGTAGTCCGAAGCCTAACAAATTCTTCCCAAGTCGCTTGATCAAGAAATGTATACGTGCTGCACGGATTAGGACGAGGCTGACCATCTTGCACCTCAATATGAATGTAATTGTTGGTCAGACTTGTCTTAAACTTGCTCCAGCGCTCATAACAATACGTCATCGTCTTGTTGAACAAGATCTCACTCTGAGGAACGTCGTAGGTGAGCTGAAATGCAATAATCACCGGAGTAAGTGACAAATGAAGTGACATTTGATAATAATTAATTACATACAGAAGATATTTGTATACCTGAATAGTGTCCCAAATATGCTGCTTCACCTTTGGATCGACATTTCTCCACTCCTCTATCAAGATGCTCGGCTTGTTACGTGCAAGGAGGCCGACGAAACTCCTATATCGTTGTGCATTAGGCCCGATTGGTTTCCAATGTCTATCAAACTCAATCGGTATCTTTTGGCCTGCACTCCGACTGAGGGAAACATCTGTCAACCGTGTGGCACGTCTACCCCTCCGTACAGACTGGCTACTGCGCTCACTACGACCCTGGCTCGGAGCATTGCTAGGCTCGCCCTGGTTAACACTATCTGGCTGACTCTGCTGAGCACTAGGTGACAGACCCAGAGGTGGAGGAGGTGGCTGATCCTCTGAACTAGGACGCTGGGGATCCGTCATTTTCCTGTAACGACAACAAAGAAAGATAAATCCTAAGCTATGACATGTGAAGACTATATCGATAAAATAACTAAACATATTCTTCAGATAATAATCATAATCATAATTACTTTAGTTAGTTAAGGTCAAAGTAGTATCATAAAGAGATATCCTCCCATATTCCCTCGTGATGATCATTTCTTGTGCCGTGCGTATTATCTGCTTCATCTTCTTCGTTCAGTTCTGGTAGACCCCTGGAAAAAGAAGGAGTCTCAAGAAGATCATAATTTGAGTGACTTTTCTCGTCAATATCAACGACCCTTTTTCCTTGGAGAGCTACAGACCACATTTTATTTGCCTGATCAGTGATATAGAACACTTGTTGCGCCTGATCTGCCATAATGAAAGGTTCATCTCCAAAACTTCTACTATTCAGATCTACTAATGTAAATCCTAACCTATCGATCTTCACACCATTATTGACATCAACCCACTTGCATTTGAAAATGGGAAATCTAATTTTAACATAGTCAACCACCCAAATCTCTTCAATCACCCCATAATAAGGTATGGCAGCCAACGTAGGGTTCTTATCTTTCGAACTAGAGAAGTGCATAGATTCAGCCACTAATACAACACCACTGTTCTGGACGGTGCTCTTATCATCTAGGGACCTCGTGTAAAAGGTATAACCATTGATCACAAATGAAGTCCAACTTATGACATCAACTTCAGGACCATGTGCTAACCAATTTATTGTATCAGAAACACATTCTTCTCCGTCAACCTTTTGTTTGAACCAATGTGCGAAAGTTCTGTTATGCTCCCTGATTAACCTTTGTTCGCTCATTCGACTATTTTGTTTCCGTACAATTTCTTTATGGGCATTCATGTAATATTGAACTTCATCAACATTGTTCAAGATGTACAGGTGGACTTGTTGCAATTCATCAGCATCTATGCTCTTTACTGTTGCCCCGCGTCTACCCCCTTCTTGATCATGACGCTTAGGAAGGCCAATATGTCGTACATTTGACAAATACTGTTGACAAAATTCCATAGCTTCTTCAGAAACATATTTTTGAACAATAGATGCTTCAGGCCGATTGGGGTTCTTCACATACCCTTTTAGTATTTTCATAGTTCTTTCGATCGGGTACATCCACCGGAAATAGATAGGGCCACACAACTTTATCTCCCTCACTAGATGAACAACCAAGTGTGCCATGATATCAAAAAAGGACGGAAGAAAAAGCTTCTCAAGCTGGCATAAGATAATGTATCCTTCATTTTCCAATTCCTCCAATCTTTCCGTGTCAATGACTTTACAACAAATGGCATTGAAGAAGAAACAAAGTCTAGTCAATATGTGTTGAAGATCATATTCGGCAATGCCTCGAATAGCTACTGGGAGTAGTTGTTGCATTAAGACATGACAATCATGAGACTTTAGCCCTATTAACTTCAAGTCTTTCATCGATACAAGCTTTTTAAAATTTGAACAATACCCTGAGGGAACTTTAGCGCCATGTAAACACTCACAAAAGCTTCTTTTCTCAACCTTAGACAAAGTATGAGCAGCTGGAGGACAAAATGTTCTATTACCGTATGGCCTTGGATGTAAATCTTCTCGTATTCCCATTTCTTGCAAGTCTAATCTTGCCTTCACGCCATCCTTAGAACTTCCCTGTATGTTGAGCAGTGTCCCAACGATACTATCACATACGTTCTTCTCCACATGCATGAAATCAATACAGTGTCTGACGTCAAGATTGCGCCAATATGGAAGATCGAAGAAGACGGACCTTTTTTTCCATATATTTTTCTCATTTCTACTCTTTGATGACTTACCAAACATAGTATTGATATTTTTCACCTTTTCATAAATTTGCTCCCCAGTCAATGCCTCTGGAGCATCTTCAAACTCTTGGCCACCGAAAAAAGCTTTTTTTAATCTACGATAAGGGTGGCTTCGTCTTAGAAATCGCCTATGCCCAAGGTAAACCGTCTTTCTTCCATGTTGAAGTTGATGGTAGCATGTGCCTTCTTCACATATCGGACAAGCTTTGTGGCCTTTAACGCTATATCCTGACAAGTTCCCATATGCAGGGAAGTCATTTATAGTACAAAAGATCATTGCTCGCATATTAAAAGTCTCCTTCTTGTTCGCATCAAAAACATCGACACCTTGTTCCCACAACTCTTTCAAGTCTTCGATCAAGGGTTCTAGGTAAACATCTATGTCATTTCCGGGTTGCTTTGGTCCCGAAATCAACATAGACAACATTATGTACTTTCGTTTCATACATAACAAAGGAGATAAGTTGTAAATTACCAACAGAACAGGCCATGAACTATGTATACTGCTTAAGCTACCATAAGGATTCATACCATCTGTGCTAAGCCCAAGCCTGAGATTCCTAGGTTCTTCACCGAAGCTAGGAAATAATTGATCGATTTTCTGCCATTGAGAAGAATCAGCTGGATGCCGAAGCTTTCCATCAGAAATCCACTCATCTGCGTGCCATCTCAAATTTTTGGCATCAATTTCATTAGCAAACAGACGCTTGAACCTTGGAATAATTGGAAGATACCACAACACTTTTGCAGGGCCCTTATTTGATTTATACCTCGGAGTTTCACATATCGGACATTGCTCCTTCTCTTCATGATCTTTTCTATACAATATGCAATCATTAGGGCAAGCATGGATCTTTTTATACTGCATCCCTAGTGGACACAGTATTTTCTTAGCATCATAGTATCGACAAGGCAACACATTATCATCAGGAAGCATATCTTTAAAGGCCTCAAGCGTTTCTGAAAAACTCTTGTCGCTCCATCCATGCCGTGCTTTCAAGCTTACCAATTTCAATACTGCATTCAGCAATTGGTATTTTTTACACCCCGGGTACAACGGCTTCTCAGCATCACTGCACATATTACCATATGCATGTGATTGTTCAAAAGCCTCTTCTCCTACATCACGAATAATGTCCTCTATCCGATCATCCATATCCGTGTCATTATCATCACAAGTCACTTCCCCCTGTTGAGATGCACTTGGCATTTCTAATTGTTCACCATGCCATACCCATACTACATACGTCTTACAAAACCCTTCACAAATTAAATGTGTATATATATCTGCAGCACTTAATCGCTTCTCATTCAAACATTTTACACAAGGGCAATAAAACATTCCACTATCATCATCGGCATTTCTTTTTGCAAAGTCTAAAAAACCCTTGACCCCAACATCATATTCAACACTCGTCCGTTTAGCTTGTATCCAACTACGATCCATATATTCTAACACCTTTTATTTGTTTTGTACTTTTTCCCTGGAAAAGGTAGGAGAATGATGAGAGCATGCAATCATTCAAACAAAGGATTTTGTACATTGATTCGCTTCATAAGGATGCGGACAACTTATTACAGATGGTCGAGCTTTTCAATATGTAATAAGTTGATGAATATGTTTGTTTATATCTTTACTATGATGTGTTCCTTTATAACTTTTAGCAGTCATTAATTTCTTATCGTCTTATTATATTTGTTTATTGGTATGCCACAAATGAAGGCCTCATCTGCCCCCTGTACTTGGCCGTGGCTATTATCCATTTACACATGGAAGAGAGCAAAGGAAATTTACCAACACACACACACACACACATTGTTTATTTGTGTTCCTTTTACACAAATGAAAGCAAGGACTAGCAAATTTCATTTGTTTCTTTATAGTGTCTACGGCAATTAGATAAAAAGCTCTGATTATGGGTGCTATGTCATGAAATTCATGTAGGACATAGTCATCCACAATCATGCCTCAATTACTACTAAGGTTTTTATATAAATATATATATATATATATATATGCATTTATGCGTTTAAGTTAAAATAAATATCATATGATATATATTTTATCATATTTAATTTGGTTTTGCCTCCATTACTTTGAAGACACTTTTTGTGAGTAATATTTGCCCCACCAAATTGAAGTAGTAGAAGAGTTGGTATGATTATTTTTCGTTAGTGGGTTGCTGCATAACAGAATTAGCTAGAGTACCCATTTTTTGTTCAAGTATATATAGACATGTGGTTGTTGTTTCAGATTTGGATATGATTACATTGTTTTAATTTTCTGGATATTTTATGTTCTTAGTTTGCTGTATGTGTATATATAATTTGCTGTGGAGTAGCTTTGGAAAGGTGAATCTCTGTTTTGGTTTCTTCTTTACAGGTATTTGTATGTATATGCATGGGGCAAATAAAATTGTACAACTATGAGTCCTACTAGAAACTCTCTTGGTTCAGAGAATTGCACTTATTTTACCTCACGAAAAGCCCTCAATAGCAAAATTGAATCAATTTCCAGTTCAGGGGGATTTTCACCTCCAAGCACAAGAGGCAATAAGAGGATGATTCATCCAACCAAGGTATAGTGCACCATCTCTCTCTTCTAGAGTATAATTAATTGACTACATTAACCCCTCTCGTTATATATATAGATACATACAGATTCCCTCACACCGATTCTAATTAATTCACACTAACACTCTAATCAAACTTGCCTCCCATTCTCCTCTCTGCCTATTACCGTCTGCCTAAGAAGACAGAAAAGGCCATAACAAGAAATGGAATATGATAATCGCATGCCAACGACAATGAAGGTATCAAGTTAATTCGCCTAGAACTGAAATCAGGATTAAAGACATGAAGACAGTAAAACAGGGGAAATTACCAACTGCGTGCTTCTAAGCTGTGATGACAGTTGCTGGCGGTGCTGGAAATAGAGCCAGATCTGTGATGGTGCCGGCCCGGAAAGAGATTGACGGAGGCGGAGGGATAGAGAAAGAGGGCGTCGGTGATGGTGGCGGCCCAGAAAGAGATTGACGGAGGCGGAGAGTGCGTCGGTGACGGAATGGAAGACGGATTTGGGAGAGTGCGTCGGTGATGGAAGACGGATTTGGGAGGTGGAAGACGGATTTGACGGAGGAGGAGAGTGCGTCGGAGTGAGTTGATTTCAGAAATTTGGGGAAAGTTTGGGGAAAGATGGCGCGCAAGAGCTGGAGTTGAAATTTGGGGACAGTTTTAAGACCGGTTGTCTCACAACCGGTCTTAAAAGTCCACTTTTAAGACCGGTTGTCTCAAAACCGGTCTTAAAACTCCACTTTTAAGACCGGTTGTGAGACAACCGGTCTTAAAAGTGGACTTTTAAGACCGGTTTTGAGACAACCGGTCTTAAAAATCCACTTT
Organism: Inga oerstediana; assembly: GCA_963210345.1. Lineage (NCBI taxonomy): Eukaryota > Viridiplantae > Streptophyta > Magnoliopsida > Fabales > Fabaceae > Inga > Inga oerstediana. Next base: position 51,117,538 of record OY723402.1, on the reverse strand, counting down.
TAAGACCGGTTTTTTAGTAACCGATCTTAAAAATATTAATTTTTAGACCGGTTATTAGAATAACCGGTCTAAAAATTAATCTTTTAAGACCGGTTAGTGTACAACCGGTCTAAATTTTATTTTTTAGACCGGTTATTATAATAACCGGTCTCCCAAATTCTTTATAATTACGTAAATGCCACCGCGCATTTCTTTTAGACCTCATTTACTATAACCGGTTTAAATGTGCCGGTCTAAATCACCTTTTTTGTACTAGTGTCTCTGCTCTATCATCATGAAGTAGTGAGTTGTTAGGCCTTATCTTCTTGCACTTGGTTTTTGAGGAATGGCTTGTTGCTTGCTTGTTATTGTTATGTTAATTTGAGTGATTCCTCATCTGATTCTTGTAGGTCTTCTCCTCCTTCCATCAACACAATGCTCCAACCTGATATTGAAAATGTTGTCACAGAGCTTAGCCAGGAGAATCACGATCTTAAGCAACAAAATGAAATTATCCTAACTATGTTGGAAGCACTTGATCAAAAACTCTCTGGGCCTGTCAACAATTAAAACCCTGAGGGCCTGTTTGGTTCAATGGGAGGGGATGGAATAGGAGGGAATGGAGGGGAGGGGATGGAAGGAAAGAGTAGGAGGTTACCTTGTTTGGTTTGGTTGAAGGAGAAGGAAGGGAAATGTTTTTTAATGATCTTTTGTTTGGTTCAAGAGGGGATGGGAGGGGAGATAATATATAATTTACCATTTTACCCTTATATATTAGTTGATATATTTTTACTTATATAAATTATTTAAATTAATTTACACCTTAATATAAATTATATAATTTTTGAAAACTTACTCTCACCTTAATATGTATACAACAATTGATATAATAATTTTTGGTTTAAACTATGTTTTCAACGAAGAGCTAATTTGACTCTAAAAAAAGATGACTCCAGCAACAATGCTTTAGTCAAAAATGACTAGCAACAATGCAAATTATTTAGATAACCCTATAACGTGGTTCTCAAAATTCAATTGCTGACAAAATTTATTGAGCCGAATGTGCATCAGGATTTGTGAAGATGAAACTATCAGCCATCAGGATTTCTTATATGTTATTGTGCAAAAAATGAGAACACAAAAATAAAGTCCAAATTCACGTTTTTGGCAAAAAGCAGAGGAAGGGAGTTGAGGGCGAGAGACTAGGAGCAACAACAGCGGAAAGGGCATGAGTTGCAACCATGGGCATTGATGGGATATGACAAAGATTATGAGGGCAAATTAGTCCCAATATTTGGCTCCCCTCCAAAACCCCTCAATTTGGAGGGAATCAAAATAAGAGGAGGGGAGGGGAGAGAGAAGCAAATTTTTACTCCCCTCCCTTCCAAAATTTCAAACCAAATGAGGGGAGGGGCTCATTTTTCCTCCCCTCCCATCCCCTCCCCTCCAACCAAACAGGGCCTAAAGCTCATAACATTGATGATAGCCCACCATAAGATAGGGTGGTTACTAAGTTGTTTGACTACATTAAATATTTGTCGGGTTTGTTTGATATATTATATATATTTTCACTTTAGTACTTTTATTGCTTTGTAGTTGTTAACTAACTATCATTTTAGAATTTGGTTTGAATTTGATTGTATTTGCAATCAATTTAATTCCACTTTCAATTCTTTAAATATTATAGGTTATTAAGGTTGACTTACCATTAAATTCAAAATAACAAAAAAAATTAATTGGAAAGAAAAAATTAAAAACGCTTAGAGATGGATTTGTGACGGAAATTCCATCACAAAATTAAATTATATTTTTAAAAAGATTTCACTTTGCAATGGATTAGCGACGGAATTTCTGTCACTAATCCGTCTCAAAAATTAGTGATGGAATTAAATTATTTTTTGAAAAAGGATTTCACTTTATGACGGATTAGGGACGGAAATTCCGTCGCTAATCTTGGACAAATTAGCGATGGAAATTCTGTCGCTAATCTGTCTCAAAAATTAGTCACGGAATTTTCGTCACTAATCCGTCGCAAAAATGAAGTAAGGCTATTACACAAATTAGTGGCGGAATTTTTCAATATGGACGGAATTTCCGTCGCAGATTAGAGACAGAAATTTTGTCGCTAATCTGTCTCTAAATTAGTGTTGGAATTTAAATTTCCGTCGCTAACAGAAATTAGTAACGCCCTTTTTAGGGATGGAACATTTTCCGTCACTAATTCTTAGCTAACAGATTAGCGACATTATTAGCCACGGAATTCCGTCGCTAATATTTTTAGCGACGGAAATTCTATCGCTAAATTCCGTCTCTAATACCTTTTTTTTTGTAGTGATAGAAGCAAATTAGGAAAAGAATGACAAATATAAAACTATGTCTAATATTTAGGACCAAGATGAACTCCTCAAATGTCTTATATTAAGGATGGAGGGAGTATTAAACAACTAATAAGCTTTGAATACTCATGAAATTAATGAGGAAAGAAAATGCATGCAGCTCAGAGGAGTATCTTTATGGAGTAAAACGCTAGGGTCAAATGTAAAAGAACAAGATCAGGAACTTAAATATTACAACAAGATGCTGATAACACTTGCACGTTATTTTTAAAACTAATAACTAATGACCATGCGCATATATATTGTCTAGAATATTAAATATACAAGAGCAACATTTTTCATATCTGAGTATTTGCAAGCCTCTATTTAGTGATATCATTGATAAAGGCATTGATGTTAGTTTCAGACGAGCCGCCATTTGCTATTGAAAGCTGACACTTATTTTGAAGCTCTTTGGCTCTCATTCTCAAATCTCTTGCTTCTTCATCATTCAAATCCATAAATTTCTTCACCAACCCACCAATCTCTTCTCTACTAATCAAACTTTGAGGATCAACATTGTCTTTCTTCACTTTCCAACCAACTTCCCAATCTTCCACTATCATCTTACTAGTGAGTTGTTGATCCCCCATTATCGGAAAAGTAAGGAAAGGAACGCCGGCGAACAAACCTTCTTTAGTAGAGTTCCAGCCACAATGAGACCAGTATCCACCGATAGAATCATGCATTAACACTCTCAATTGCTCACACCATTCTATCACCAAACCCTTATCTCCACAAATCTCTCTCAGTCTACGAGTCTCTTTTCGTGCTACCCAAAGGAATCGAACACCGCTTAAGCGTAAACCGGCTGCGATTTCGTCGACCTGAGCATTTGAAACTGAGAGAAAGCTTCCTTGTGAGATGTACAGCACAGAAGAAGAGGGTTGTTTGTGCAGCCATTGAAAGTACGGTTTTTCAGAGGTTGAAAAAGAAGAGAGGTTTGAGTATGGTATTGCAGGGCCAATAAGGTAAATGGGCAAAGAGAATTCAGAATTTAAGACATGAATGGCTTGAGGTTCAAGATCGTAAGTTGTAGGCAATAATAGATACTGTACTCTGGACATAGAAGAAAGGAAGTTCAACCGCCATTGCAAAGTTCTATCTCTGGGAAAGCTTCCATCAATAAGAGGAAAGTCCACGAGACGAGTTGAGGAAATTCCTGGAATATAATCCACGCGTTTATCTCCCACTTCTGTTGCAAAAATTAAATTCAAGCAAATCAAACAGAATATAATAAATTTGTATGGTAGTAGTATATGCATACCTCAAAAATGGGCTCAAGCTTAAAAAGGACATTGTCTTAAAAAAGCTTGTCTATAGGAAAATGATCTTGTTGGCAAAAGTTAGTCCTTGTCCTCGTGGGCCTGGGCCAGGCTTCAGGCCCTCTTATATACATATATTTCTTTTTTTATTTTAATAATAAAATAACTAAACTCCAAGAAATTTCAAATTCGATTCATAACATCACAATTTACATTAGTCTAAAATTATTCTCTTATATCATATAACATAAATCAAATTGTATGGAAACTTTAAATCAACTCATTATTTAAAGTTCACGTCAATAAAGCTTTTTTTGTTCAAAACTAAACAAACCAAAGCATTATATAAAAATTGAATTCTAAAAATAGGCTAGCTAACAACTAAATATTTTCAATGTCATCCCCGTATAGTAGTAGTAGAGCAGCAGAATTATCATCAATTTTTAACAAAAAAAAATAATAAATGGGTCTAAATAGGCTAGCCCCTCTCCTAGGATCGATTTGTTTAGGCCCTTGATCCATTTATACTCGCACTTGACCCTCATAAGCCTATTTGTTGTTTAAAGCTGATCATGGCTGTCACAAGTGTTAGATTTATATAGGTCCAACCTATTTTCTTAATATCTATAAAGCGTACTGCACACACACATATACATATATATATATATATATACCAGACTACAAGAGGAAGAAAAATCAATAATTATTGTGTCATGTTCAATTTAGTGTAGTTTTATTAGTTGAATTTTCTTTTCTATTTTGATTGTTCTTTACTGAACAAAAAAAAAAAGGCGTAAATTTCTAGCAACCACTGCTTACAAAGTTCTCAACCAAGGAAAAAAATTACTGACCTAATGCATTTATGGGATAATGTCCATGTTGCTCAAAGAGATCAAAGTGTTTGATGAAAGAGAAATACGATGCAGACATTGGCCAAAACGACGCAAGTGGGATATTACTCCTATTTCCAACTTCAACGACCCAAGAGAGAAAAGCATCATGTATGATGAGTGTAGGCGGCGGCTCAAGCCGATGGAGGAGCTGCTCAAACGGAGCTTCCATTTTTGTCATGACAGCTTCAACAAAGCTGAAAAAGTTAGCGGCGCGGTCCAGCGCGGAGGGTATAACATTGGGTATGGTAGTGAACTGGAAATTATGAGGTGTGGCTTGAGAGCCGATCAAGCCGAACCATTCTTCAGTGACGATGAAGGTGACGAGGATGTTGGGGTTGTTGGAGAGTAGCAAGTTACAGAAGTTGAGGACGGGGTTGATGTGGCCTTGACCTGGGTAGGGCATGGCCACTACGTGGCAGGTGATTGTTGGTGGAACTTCCATGGAAATGAAATGCTGCAGAGAAGTTAGGAAGACGTACGACTGAACTAGGTGAAGATGATGAACAGGAAGCTCTTTTAACTTCTCTTTTGGCGACAAGCTTTTATCTCTGTGAGATGAGAGTACTAAAGTTCAACACGGGTTGGTTCAATCAATGAACCATTGAACTAAGTTTTCTAACTAGTCCAACCATGACTTCTGGAGGGTTAGGTTTATATGTGTGTGTGTGTATTTTCCATTTTTATGTGCACTGAAACACGTCATTTTAAGTTAAAACAATAGCAGTGCCTTGTTAGTTTATACTCTGCTTTTTGGAAAGAATAAGTGATCCTTATTATAAATCGTCAGGTAGGGTATTTGCTATATTTTTCCAAATCGCGAGATTAAAAATCTCATAAAATTTTCTTTCTCTCTTCTAGAGATGTAATTCATTGTTTTAAATGTGAAAATTTGATTTGTTTTCCCCATTTTCAAATAAATTTAATGACTTAATCATATTTTCTTAGTTTTGATGAGGTAATTAGAAGTTCTTTGTGATGAAGCCTGAATAGAGTATGGTCCCTCTAGTCTATAATATAAAGTGCTTCTAGAAGAAAATCATGATTCAAAATGTAAGTTACTTGCAAAATAGTTAATGCTTATTTTTCAATTTTGTCCTTATGATTAATACTGTCCACTCATTATATCCACACTCTTTCTCCAAAATAAGACATAAGATCAATATTTTTCAATAAGGGTAAAAGTGAAAAAACATTTCAATTTATGACATTAAATGAGTTAATTGTCACTTTTTTATTTGTATGAATTAGTTAAAGTTTCATATATTATAGATTAGAAAGAGTATGATGTATACGTAAATGTTCTATTTACTCGTAGATTGATGTCTTTTTTATTTAAATATTGATTTTTTTTCAAGATAACGTGCAAATACCCATCCGATCTTATATATGAAATACAAATAATATAATTATGTAGATTTAAAAGGTTAGTTAAAATTGGTGAAATGAAATACATTATTTGTAAAAGGATGTATCTTATGTTTCAATAAAATTATGATTACGCATACCAAAAAAGGTGTATCTTATATATCACTCTAGTCAATATTATAAGTTCATTTCAATTAATTATCACATATTAAGGATGGACGGTTAATTCATTAAATATGTCTGAAATCTTTAAAATTTTTAAAATTTGCCCTTATTAAAAAGAATGCGTATTAAAAAAATACGTTATGCATTATTTTCTCTTTTAATAAGAGTAAAATTAAAATATCATTATTAAAAACCTTCTAGCTACGTGGACTTTTTTGGCTTTGATGTTTGTGGAGGGAAATTCTCCGCACGCCAGTAATGACCAACATTATTTTCTCGATGCCTCTCGACGGGTCCCACGACCTTCAATCATGTTCCCAAATTCAAAGTTTGGTGAAATTTACGATGGGAAATGACAGTTGACTGGGAGGACTTATTAACAATGTAAATTTGAGGAATGACCCAGCTTCATAAGGATTAACAATTTTGCAGATCAAGAGGCTACTGATTTGCACTTGGATGGGCAGGCTTCGTAACAATAAGGATTAACAATTTTTTAAAATTTAAAAATTATGGAATATTCTTGAAAATTGTTAAAAAATTCCTTATTATAAAAATTATTACACAAAGTATCTAAAATTTGTTTAAGAACTCAAATATGCAACTTATCTTTAGCGGCTGCAACTCTTCTCTAGAAGCTGTGTATAACCTATATATCTACAAGCATACAAAAAAAAACATTTGTGCATAACTGAAGAAAACTTACATAAAAAATAGCTGCACATCCTAAAGATGAGTTGTATCCTCTTAGAAACTTGAGTTCTTATTTAAGTACCTTAAAGTAATAAATTTTAGGCTAAATTATATAAAACGTCCCTAAATTATAAGTCAGTTGCATATTGTAAGACCCTGTCTTACATACCAACTTTTATCGACAATAATCAGAGTAGCAATGCACAGTTAGGTGGGCAACATAGGAATAACATAAATATACTGATAATATGTACATAATTACAGAAATTCCCCGTAGGGATTGTGCATGATAATTATAATTAAAGTAGCTGCACAAGGCTACTAGAGTGTCTAAACTCATTGTAACATCCCAAATTTTATTCACCAAGAATATATTGTAATTATTATATATATTCAATGAAATGTTGAATATTTAAGGCCAAAGGAATTAAATATTGAAAATTGAAAATTGAATAGCGTTTTCAGTGAAATCACCTGTGAGGTAGTGAGTTTGTCATATGATTTTGGAAGACCAAATGATGAGCAAAAATTATGAAATTTTACAGAATGAAAGTAGACATCCTAAACTTTAATTTGATAGGTCATATGACTAAATTGAAGCTATGTACAAAACGATATGAATTTTTGAAGTTAATCCAAAAAATCTGGAAAGTTTCTGGAGCAGCGATCAAAGATTGAAAATATGGGAATAATATGATCCTATCCAGTAAAATTCCATATTTGTACTTGAAACTAGACTCAATGAGGGTTCCATAGGCTTTGGAATTGCTTCGAAACGATGTCTACAAAATTAGTTATGATTTTTCAAAGTTAAGGCAAAAAATCTGCCAGAATTGACATTATTCCGAAAATTTAAGAAATAAAGTAATCTTCCTTTTTCTCTTAATTATTTTAGAAATTAAGGGATGAAGGAGGAGAAGACAAGTGTCAAAATCCAATGAGACCAAGTGTCAACCCCATGAAAGATGATGGAAATAATTGTTGTGTCATAAGTCCTTACTTATGTCATAAGGTTACGTAGCCAACTCTTGTACCAATTGAGTTGAGTAAATGGAAGGAACACTTGATTTAGTTGGAGCATAAGAGGGAGCATGTTTTTGGCCAACCAAGGAAGAAGGAAATGATAATCAAGGTTGAGTGTACATAAAAGGGAAGTATGGCAAGGTTGAGTGGACACAAAAGGGAAGTATGGTGCAAGCATGGAGGCAAGTATGGTGGTTGGCATGTGTCACTATAACAACCTTAGATGAGATCAATGGTTGGGAATCAAGGGAGCATTTTTATGAAGGCTTTCCCTTCCCTTCCCTTCCCTTCATGCATTTTCGTTCAACATAGAGAGGGAGAGAGTTTGGAGAAACTTTGAAGAGTTAGAGGGAAGAGGAAGAAGAAATCCTTTAAATCATGTTTAAGAAGTGTTTAAATAAGTTAATCAAGGATTAGAAGTGGAAATGTACAAGTTTTGGGAGCTAAGAAACATGGTTTAGAGAAGGATCTAGGGGAAATGTTACAAGGAAAGCTTAAGAATCAACTCTACCGAAAAAGTGCCCAACTGTAACCCCACCTAGTTTTGCCCACTGAGTCCAATGGAACCATTTATTTCATGAAAATCCACTCATACTACCAGTTCTAGTCCTGGACGAAAACGCCATTGAAATCACTAAATAGGGGCTGTCAAGGGTATTTTCATAATTTGACAGTGAATTTGGTAATTTCAAGCCCGGAAATGGATTCCTTAGGCAAAAATAAGTCAGAATAGCCTTAGTCAAAATTTTGGGAAAACGTGCCATCGGTCCAGGTACGGCGAGGCCAAGCTGGTTCCCAAGGGCATTTTTGTAAATTTTCACCATAGACTAATATAATCACAATAAACACTATGGAAGAGTCTAAAATGATACTTGGATAGGTTATGACCTATTTCTGGTACATTTACTATTTTAGGACCGATTTGGAGGACGGATACGACGCGTTCTTCAAGACACATTTAAAAGGGGATATTAAAGCTTTGAGGTAGGGACATTATCCTTCACACATTATGCCATAGTTATATGATTGTGTGGATACCAATGTTTGTAAATGTGCTTTATTAATCAACATGATTTGCCCAGAAACGGGCCATAAGTGTAAGAGGCACTTACACTGGAGTTGGTGAAAATCCAACCGGTGCTGAATAGTGGGGCTGGGCCCTACTTATGTACACATGCAGATGATATGTTTATAATGTTCATTAATTGGTGCATACATGGCATATATCATATTTACTTTTCGCATTTTCTATGAATGATAGCATGTTTCTACTAGGGTTCTCCAGAATCTCACCCTATTTTTAAATAAACACCTCAGCGGGTACCAGTGGGGCAAAGGGAAAAGACGTAGACGTCGGAAAGTGAACGGCATGTGTCTCGAGGTGAGTACAAGATCGTGGTCATAATTAGTGTATTTTGTGATATTTTGGTGAAATTTGTAAATATTAAGTTTCCACTGTATTTTCTGTTTTTCGTTGACGAACAATATCAAAATTGTAAACGAATATTTTTATCAATATAACTGTACTTTTCTATATGCCCATTGAATTCCGTCTTTATTACTCTTCGATTATCGAAATGTAAACGGGTGTTGACATTTTTGGTATCAGAGCTAATAAGCGGTTCTAACATTATCAGAATTGTATACTGATAAGGTTTTGTTTGCATGGCGACCGGACTATTCATGGATGGACCGAGTGAGCTGATGATCGTGATCGTGGATAGTTCAAGCGAGACGACGGTGAACCTGCGGGTTCTCGACAGAAGGCGAATGATCAATTATTTCAGGCACAGCGGCATGCGTATACGAAACATAGCACGGAAGAGCGTGTCGTGGCTGCTCATGCACAATCCAGAGCTGAGGCCGGCATCCCCAAGATTGATAGAGGTTGGCGAGACCAGAGATGCTCCAAAGGAGTACCCAGAGTAGGATTCCGACTACGAACCAGAGGAGGTTTTGTTAGATTAGGTGAGTGACCGTGAGTCTCAGACAGAGTCGGTACAGGTGTCGTATAACCTACAGCTGGACATAGAGTTGTCCTTTCTCTTCAAGCCCAAGTATCACAGGGCATAGCAGGAGCACAATACCCCGAGAGGCCGATACTTAACATTCATTGATGACGTAGAGACAAGGAAACCAGGGGAGCAGGTTCGTGATGAAGGGGTATCGAGACGATAATGGTGGTATCAAAGAATGGGGTATCAGAGTAATCAGATGTGATATCAGTACCCAGATTGTAGTTTCGGTGGTACTGGTGCACCTAAAAATGATATCAGTGTGGTATCGATGGTATCAGTGGTATCAGTAGTATCAATGCATGAGGAGGCAGTACTAGTACCCAGTTGATAGTATTGATGCTTTCAGTGCATATAATAACGATAGCTGCAGTCATGATAGTGGTATCAGGAGGGTACCAATCGTATCAGAATAATGTCAGTGGCGTCAGAGGATAATGGAATCAGCACAAGTGAAGGAGGTACCAGTGTCCAATCAACGGTATCAGGGGGACTAGAGCGCTAGATAAAAGAATCAATACACGTAATGACGGTATCAGAACCCCAGTAGTAGCAATTCTGATAATGGTATCATAATTGATATTATGATGTACAGTAGGTTGTAAGTTGAGTAATGTCTCTAGTTTCCCATAACTACTGTAAATAGTTATGATGTACGAAGTATTATATATTTGTACCCTGATTGTTAAAAAAATGATAAAAAGAAAATGCCCTTGCTTTTGTATCCAAAATTTACTCTTCTTTAGATTTATGTAAAGTGAATTATGGAAATGATACAACCAGAGGAAGGTGGTAGAGGCCGAGGTAGGGGTCAAGGCTGAGGGCGCAGTAGACAGGGTGACAACGAGGGTGAGCCTAGGCCTGACCCTATCCAACAGCGAATACTGAAGATGCTAGAGCAACCGCAACAAATATGAACAAGATAAGAACTAATTTACGGGGAGTACAGCAGAGACAGGACCACCTGGAGAACCGCATGGATGAGTTCATGTGGGGCAACTACGAAGAGATACATGAGGAACCTCCACTAGCAAATTTACGACCGGAGCCTGAGGTTGATATTCAAGCATGGCATAGCAGATTCAGTAAACAACAACCGCCCATGTTTAAGGGAAAGTTTGATCCTCAACAAGCTGAAGACTGGTTGGCTCGTTTGGACTAAATGTTCGATATGCTACAATGTCCAGATGAAGTGAAGGCCCGACTCAGCATATACAAACTAGAAGAGGATGCCGATCACTGGTGGAAAGGCATGAACCTTATCCTGTAGGGGAAGAATGTTCCTATCACATGGGAACTATTCCAAGAGGAATTTAACAAAAATTACTTTCCTCCAACTGTCAAGAGAGAGAAAGAGAAAGAGTTCCTTAGCATCAAGAAGCAGGACCAGGAGTGTTTTGATGACTATCTGGCCCGGTACATCTGACTGTCACGCTACTCGTCATATGCCAAGCTGAATGACAATGATGGGTGGAATTCAGACATGATGATAGAGGGGCTGAGACCTGAGTTCAAGGAGGGGCTGAGACCTGAGTTCAAGGAAGGGATGAGACCTGAGTTCAAGGAAAGGCTGATCTCCCAACACTTCACGGAATTCAGCAAAGTGGCAGAGGAGTGCCGATACATCGAAAAACGTCTGACAAGCTGGTCAATACAAACTAGGAATCGCAGTGGTGCCAGGAGTGGTAGCTCATCACAGAAGAGGAAAGAGCAAGGTGGACCTTCCGGGGGAGCTACAAAAAGGCCGAATTAGACTGGAGGCCATGAAGGCCAAGGATCCTTAGGAAGTCACACGTGTTGGTTTTGCCAAAAGCCACACCATCCTGGTAGAACATGTAACGATGCTCCATCACAGAAGGACTCAAACCGCCCAAATAATTGCTATATCTGTGGTAGGTGGGGGAATTATGCTAATAATTGCCCACAGAAGCAGCAACGTCCTACTAAGCCCGAGCCAAGAGTACAGGGCAAAGTTTATATGATAACCCACGAAGAGGCCAGGAAATGTCCTGAACCGACTCAAGGTACAATTTATTAAAAAGGCAGTTTAATATAATTGATACATTATTTAAGTGCTAGTCAATCATTCATTTATGGCATGTAATTCTGTGTGATGGCTAGGCCTGAGAGTACGTAAACTTTATGATGTTTAGGCAGTGACTATACCCACAAGTGTTAAAAATTGTCACTGCCAATGTTTGTTTAAGCTGTGTGACAAATGCCGAGGGGCATGAGTCAACTGCGAAATTGATTTGAAAACTATACAGAACTCACCAGAAACTAAGTAGATGTTAGATTGGGCTTACTAACAAAGGTAAACTTACCAAAATTGATGCATAATGCCTACAAGTACATCAAACATAGTACCTATGAGTACACTGAATTGAATTGAGTACCTAAAGGTACATGAAACTATGTATTATCGATAATAAGTAGTATGTAATGATCAAAGATCATAGTCATACATTATGAGAGATGCAACAAAACATAGACCAGAGGAAGATTAGGAATTCGATATTTTTCATGAAAAGGCCAATGTAGTAACTTTATCCTTCATAACACTGTGTGAATGTTCATATGCTTCGTATATGCCATCTTTTGCAATATGTATGATACACAGTGCCTCCGGGTACACTAATGAATAATGCCTACAGGCAGTGCCTTCTGGTACACTGATATGCCCAGTCGAGGACTGAGGTACGGAATATGTAGGGGTTGCAACAATGGTTGGCTCTGAACACATATCCGACTGAACTGAGTTATGTGTTAGTATAATATTGCATTATATGGTACAAGGCATATACATTATCACATTTTCTATGAACGATTGTGTGTTACTATAAAGGTCAAGTGGGATCCAACTAAGGTGGTGGGATTTGGCTTCTAGAGCTTAAGTTTCAGGGCCATATAGTCTCTGGGATTCATTAATTGTAGGGTAGAACCAGTATTGAACTGAAAAAGGTTAGAAACTATTTCTGAAATACACAGTTTTCTGGGTCTTACTGAATATTACAAAAGATGCATACTGAATTTCTCCAGAATAGTTTTGCCTTTGACTAGGTTAACTTGAAAAACTCAACATTATCTGTGGGACCGTAACTGGGAAAAAGGGCTTCACTGAGCTAAGATGAAAATTAACGTTGGTACTGATATTGAGAATCCATGATCCACTGTGGACCTTTGTTGTCCTTATTGATGCCAGTAGGCAGGATTGGGAAGTGTTTTAATGCGGCATAGTCATGTATTGGCTTATGCATCTAGCTAATGGAAGCCTAATGAAAAAAAAATTCCCACACATGATCATGAGTTAGCAACAATTGTGTTGCACCGAAAATATGGAGACGTACCTTTATGGTGCGACTGTAATGTTGTATTGCGATCATTAAGATTTGAAGTATGGTGATAATCAAAACAAACTGAATACGAGAAAGCACTACCCGGAGTTTATAGCTATGTAAGCGTAGCAAATTTCGGGGACGAAATTTAATTAAGTGGGGGAGAACTGTAACATCCCAAATTTTATTCACCAAGAATATATTGTAATTATTATATATATTCAATGAAATGGTGAATATTTAAGGCCAAAGGAATTAAATATTGAAAATTGAAAGTTGAATAGCGTTTTCAGTGAAATCGCCTGTGAGGTAGTGAGTTTGTCATGTGCTTTTGGAAGACCAAATGATAATCAAAAATTATGAAATTTTACATAATTAAAGTAGACATCCTAAACTTTAATTTGATAGGTCATATGACTCAATTGAAGCAATGTACAAAAAGATATGAATTTTTGAAGTTAATCCAGAAAATTTTGAAAGTTTCTGGAGCAGCGATCAAAGATTGAAAATATGGGAATAATATGATCCTATCCAGTAAAATTCCATATTTTTTAATGAGGGTTCCATAGGCTTTGGAATCGCTTCAAAGCGATGTCTACAAAATTAGTTATGATTTTTCAAAGTTAAGGCAGAAAATCTGCCAGAATTGGCATTATTCTGAAAATTTAAGAAATAAAGTAATATTCCTTTTTCTCTTAATTATTTTAGAAATTAAGGGATGAAGGAGGAGAAGACAAGTGTCAAAATCCAATGAGACCAAGTGTCAACACCACATGAAAGATGATGGAGATAATTGTTGTGTCATAAGTCCTTACTTATGTCATAAGGTTACGTAGCCAACTCTTGTACCAATTGAGTTGAGTAAATGGAAGGAACACTTGATTTAGTTGGAGCATAAGAGGGAGCATGTTTTTGGCCAACCAAGGAAGAAGGAAATGATAATCAAGGTTGAGTGTACATAAAAGGGAAGTATGGCAAGGTTGAGTGGACACAAAAGGGAAGAATGGTGCAAGCATGGAGGCAAGTATGGTGGTTGGCATGTGTCACTATAACAACCTTAGATGAGATCAATGGTTGGGAATCAAGGGAGCATTTTTATGAAGGCTTTCCCTTCCCTTCCCTTCATGCATTTTCGTTCAACATAGAGAGGGAGAGAGTTTGGAGAAACTTTGAAGAGTTAGAGGGAAGAGGAAGAAGAAATCTTAAGGTAAGAGTTGATTCTTAAGCTTTCCTTGTAACATTTCCCCTAGATCCTTCTCTAAACCATGTTTCTTCATGAATCTATGATCTTGAAGACTCATTCTTAGCTCAAGGAGAAGAGAGCGAGAGGACGTCCTAGAGAGAGACACCAAGGATCAAGAGGTAATCTCCAAAATCTCAACTTCTTTATGTATTGAAGTTGTTGTTGGTGATTGTTGTTTGGTTTTGTGATTTTTGGGTTGAGTTGTAAAATTAGAAAAGCCATGACCCTAAGGGGTTATGAGGCCCAAAATCCTTTAAATCATGTTTAAGAAGTGTTTAAATAAGTTAATCAAGGATTAGGAGTGGAAAAGTACAAGTTTTGGGAGCTAAAACACAAAACTTCATTTTTTCCATTTCCCCCTAATATTTTGGCCAGGACCAGAATTGGTAGTAGGAGTTGGATTTCCATGAAATAAATGGTTTCATTGGACTCAGTGGGCAAAAATATGTGAGATTACAGTTGGGCACTTTTTCGATAGAGGCCGAAAAAGCATAATTACAAAAACACCATTGAAATCACTAAATAGGGGCTGTCAAGGGTATTTTCGTAATTTGATAGTGAATTTGGTAATTTCAAGCCCGGAAATGGATTCCTTAGATGAAAATAAGTTAGAATAGCCTTAGTCAAAATTTTGGAAAAACGTGCCATCGGGCCAGGTAAGGCGGGGCCGAGCCAGGTTCCCGGTGGCATTTTTGTAAATTTTCACTATAGACTAATATAACCACAATAAACACTTTGGAAGAGTCTAAAATGATACTTGGATAGGTTATGACCTATTTCTGGTACATTTACTATTTTAGGACTGATTTAGAGGCCGGATACGACACATTCTTCAAGACACATTTAAAAGGGGATATTAAAGCTTTGAGGTAGGGACATTATCCTTCATACATTATGCCATAGTTATATGATTGTGTGGATGCCAATGTTTATAAATGCGCTTTATTAATCAACATGATTTGCCCAGAAAAGGGCCAGAAGTGTCAGAGGCACTTACACTGGAGTTGGTGAAAATCCAACCGGTGCTAAATAGTAGGGCTGGGCCCTACTCATGTATACATACAGATGATATGTTTATAATGTTCATTAATTAGTGCATATATGGCATATATCATATTTACTTTTCGCATTTTCTATGAACGATAGCATGTTTCTACTGGGGTTCTCCGGAATCTCACCCTATTTTTAAATAAACACCTCAGCGGGTACCAGTGGGGCAAAGGGAAAAGACATAGACACTTGAAAATGAATGGCATGTGTCTCGAGACGAGGACAAGATCGTGGTCATAATTAGTGTATTTTGTGATATTTTGGTGAAATTTGTAAATATTAAGTTTCCGCTGTATTTTCTATTTTTCGTTGACGAACGATATCAAAATTGTAAATGAATATTTTTATCAGTATAACTGTACTTTTTTGTATGCCCATTGAATTCCGTCTTTATTACTCTTCAATTATCGAAATGGAAATGGGTGTTGACATTCATCCCAGTGAAACAGAAACATCTTCCTATCTTCATTCCACCACTGCAATCCTCTTGTGTAGTTTTCTTCTCTGATCTTTTCGTACCTTCTATATTTACCTGTCTAAATTGTTGGTAGGGGAGGGTGAGATTCAAGAGAATCTCAATAGGAAACAATACCAATATGCATGCATGATAGATGCTATGTGCATGACATGTTAGCTTTATCTAGATGCATTCCCCATAATGACATTTCTGCATGCTTGATGTTATATGCAACCGAACTATGACCACAATATAAATAAAAATAGAGCTTCACTATTCAAATATGCTCTACACGATCAAGTAAAGCCATAACATACATCAATACACTAGTATAAATATCAAATACACACAGGAGAGGTAAGTTCCCTACCTTACTCGCCCTTCCCTCCCTTGGCCAAGAAATCTGGCTCCAAACCTTCAAATTTCTACTTCAACAACCTTGAATCATATAGAAAAGAAACTTAGAGGAAGGATTACGTAGGTTAGAAGCTAAATCACTGAAAAAATCAAGCTTACCTGGCGAATTTCTCCTCTTTCTCTCTACAAATTCTCACAACTCTCTCTCTCTCTCTCTCTCTCTCTCTCTCTCTCTTTGTTTCAAAAACCATCGGGAATGGAGGGGAAAGTTAAAGCAAAAGGTATAAAAACACCTTTTTCTTTTAGAGTTCTTAAAACTAGATCAGACTGGCCAGTTCAGCCCGTGAACCGATGAACCGGTGGTCCAACCGGTCCGGTCTGGGGGTGAACCGTACAGACCGGTTCACCCATATTTTGTTATTTTTTTTAAAATAGTTTTTATTATTAATTTTATATAAAATTTCATATAAATAAGCCTGAAATCTTTACTTCCTCACTGGTTTAGCTCCAGTTTGACTCCTATCTGACCTATTGACCCTTAAGCCAGTGCCCCGACCTGTTCAGTGTCCGGTTTGGTTTTGAGTACCTTGGTTTTTATAATATGCTTGCTTATGTCATGGTAATAGCTTACTTATGTCATAATTTTATATTTTCCCAAAAATCAAAATGTTAACATTTATGTAGATATAATTGGCCCATAACCATTAATTTCCTCTCTTGGTCCATCCCAAAATATGACGCATAGGGTCCTTCTCTTTAGGTCCAAATTGGATTCATAACATTGTTCAAGTCACATGTACACTTGTGTTACATCTTTTTTTCCAATTTTTGGATTTAATTAGAAATTTTGACAAATTTTCCGCTGAAACTTTAAAACATCATAACTTAATTTATAGACATCGTATTGGAGTGATTTCAAAGGCTATAGAACCCTTATTGAGTCTAGTTTCAAGGAAAAATATAGCCTTTTACCAATTGGAAGTAAAAAAATCCCTGAATTAAATTCTTAGGGAATACCATTATGCCCTCTTAGGACGCTTGCTTAGCCGGGGCTTAGCCTTTTATTGAATTCAGGCTTATTCTCTATCATCTAGTCCCAAAATTCGAGATATTACATATTCCCCTAGTACTGATGTTGCCCCTACACAAACCAGAAACTTGACCCCAATAATAGACGTTAGAAGAAGTGTGTGATATTGTAAGGAGGAGCCATTATGCCTTGACTTTTGTAAACAAAATAAAGTCTTTAGGGAGAAAATTTGAAGAGACATGGAACAATGACGATCAAGCTCTTGAGCCATCACACTTAATCAACTACATCGGCTTAATGACAAGGACCAATGTTTCTATCACGGTAGGTAATTGGCGTTAAGTACAAAAAAAGTATGCATATGTTATTTGGGTTAATATCATGGTAGGGTATATATACCTGCTAATTACTTACTATGTACTTGTAAAAATGTTAACTTGAATTGCATACTTTATAGTGTACATCTAATATAGATAAAACTTCTAAGAAATTTGACAATATAAGGTTGGGCAATCACTACACACATTCCATCATGCATTGATGAAGGCGTATTTATAGAATCTCAAAGAGGCTAATGAGACAGATGTTCCTTAGGATCTTCGGTCCCCCATAATATCGGATGAGTTGAGAGAAGCTGGCATCTTAAGTCATGACTCATCATTCTAGATATTAACTAGAGTGTTATACATTTTCAGAGGAATTTAGTCGGGCGAATAAGGAGAGGGTGAAGAACAATAAGTATCTATATAAGGCAAGGGAAATAGGGTATGGTCCTTGCTCATAAGTTGTTAAACTCCTTAACATTTTAATATTTGTAAAGTATTAAGCGCATAGTTCTGTAAGGCACATAGAAATAGTTGAAACAAACTAACATTAAGTACTTGCTTACAATACAAGAATTCCCCGTAGGGTTTGAAAAATATATACAAATGTACAGGTGTTCCAAAAGAAACTAAATTACAAGCATAGACAACTACAGTAGCTTTGGGGTGCCCCAGGACTCTATTCACTAATACCCACCGACTTGCTTTTCGAGCCACTAGCCTCAGCTGTAATGTTTTACAGCTTGAAAAAGGATGAGATTCAAGCAAATCTCAGTAGCAACATGCTTTTTAGACATATAAAATGTGAAAATAAATATGAAATACACCATGTCATGTAAGATGATAGTATATTGCATGCACCCTGTCCATGGTCAAAGGACATATTTACACCCTGGCTCAACCATGTGCCTTCATTGGGTCTCAAACCACAACCAGGCTAATATGCGTATCCAAGACACTATGCTCATGTTACAAAGAATGACATATGCAAACATATAATAATTACATAGTATATGCAAGAAAAAGTTACTACCTGAATCCATTTTCAGTCCCATTGTTCGTCCAATACTCTTATTCTGGCTCGGGCTATTATCAATTCCTATAAATTAAATTTAATAAATAATTGGTTATTACTTGTACTATTACTATCTTTAAATCAAATTCTACTGGTTATCTAATGTAGTTATAACAGTTTCTACATAGTACAATTCTGCACAATACAGTTTCCCTATTCCAAAAATTGGCAGACTTTCAATCAACTTTGGAAATTTATAATTAATTCTAGGAAAATCCAGTTTGACTGATTTCAAAGCCTAAGTGAAGCTCTTTAAATTTATTTTCACAAAAAAATAAGTCTGACCACTATAATCATATTGTTCCCAAAAATTCGCCAAACCTGCACTATTCTAGATTTCCTTCTAGAAACAGGGCACAATTTTGAAAATTCATATCTTTTAATGTACTTATCCAAAAATTGTGATCTACCCATCAAATTAAAGCTCTAGATGTCTACTTTAATCCTATCAAGTTTAATAATTTTTAGACCAGGTTTGACTAACAAATGTTATTGCATAATGACACTATCTTACTAGAGGCAAATAAAACAGCATGTTCCTTTAATTTTAAAATTTTCCAGATATGCATACCAACATCCAAAAATCATGAACACCTATATTATCACAAAATTTTCCCTTCTAAATCCAATTGAACCATCAGAATTACAAAATTCTAGCTCCTCCCTCTTGTTTTGCTTGTAGCCGAAAGTTTTTAGAGGGAAAATGTGTTTTCTTGATTTCTCTTGTTTAATCACTTCTTTTCCACTTCTAATCACATGAATAACTACTTAAACACTAAATGAACATGATTTAGGGAAATTTTGGGCACCATAACATTTTAGGGTTTATCATCCCCAAAATCACCAAAAAAGGCAAAACAAACCAAACAACCAAACAATTCAACCAATAACATCATATAACCTTGAATTCACAAGAGAACAAGGTTATTTGTGGTTACCTTTTTATTTCTCCTTCCCTCTCTCTCTAGCCATTCCTTCTCTCTCTCTCTCCCTCTTGATTTTGCCTTGCTACAAGTGATATTCAAGAAGGAGAAGGGATTAGCAAAGGCATTACAAGAATTGGAAGGCAAGGGCTCTTGAATTTCCATATCTTACCTTAGATTTTTTGCCTTTTGAACCCTAGCTTCTCTTGAGTACTTTTTCTCTTCTATGTCTCTTTGTCCAACTCTCTCTCCCTCTTATGTTTAATTTGACCGAGAATGAGCAAGAGATACAGGTTAAGGAGCTTTAAAATATCCCTTTTCTTTCTTGCAATAATAATATTTGTTTAAAGCAATTACTATGTGCTTATTTTAATTGCCATCCTCCTTTCTCTTTCTCTATTTCTTTTTGACCGAAAAGCATCTCGAAATGAAAAGAAGAAAGCTCTTGTATTATCTTCATTTATTCCCTTGCAATTAGCATGTAAGATACCTTTTTATTACTCTTACTTTTTGACTTTTCTACCCTACATTTTACTTTGCCATAAATCACTCCCTCTTGGTTCAATTTAGACCAAGCAAATTATTTCTCCACTGCTCTCCCCTTTTTAACTGAAAATGCCAAGGAAAAAGGAAAATATTTATGGCTTCTTGCATTATTGGTCACATGACCATTTTGCCCTTACATTTTGTGATTTTTGTATTAAATCATGCCTTCCTTCCTTTCTCCTTGTTTTGGCCAAAATTTTGACAATTATATTAGGCCATTATTTGTGTCATTTCATGCTACAATTTAGGTTACATTGTTATACCTTTAAGTGGATATTAGTTACTCCTTTATGTGCTAGCTTAGCTAAGTTATGTGTACCTACTAATTGGAGTGTTTATGTCATTTCATATACATCACAATTCACTATTTTATTCCATTTAATGTATCAATTACATATAGGGAATATTGGTGAAAAAAATGGGATGTTACATATCACCTCCCTTAAATAAATTTTATTCCCGAAATTTGCTACATACATATAGCCATAAACTTTAGGTAACGCTTCTGCATGTCTCCTACTACTTCCTATATTGCCTCTCTAAGAGATAATTCCTTCCAGACAACTTTGATAAATGAGATACTCCTGTGCCTCAATTGTTTCTCCTGCCGATCAATAATTTGGTCAAGTGTAACATCATACGTAAGATCATCCTGTTAGAGCCGGCTGACACCTAAGAGGGGGTGAATTGGGTATAAGATAAAAACTTAGAAACTTTGAAAAACTTTTCGCATCTTAGTGGAAGTAGTAAGTATGGAAGTAATGAATTATAAATCAATAGTTGGATTAAATAATATATGATGGAAATATAAGAGCTTAGGGAAGAGAATATGTAAACTATGATTTATCTTGGTTAGGTCCAATCTACGATGACCTATGTCCAGTCCCCAGGCTCCTCCTGAGATTTTTAAATCCATTATGTTCTTGTTTAATTCCTGTAAAAGAAAAGCCTTTATAAACCCACAAGTTTAGCCAAGCACTTGTGAAGATTTTTTACAAATCTCTCACCGAGATACTCCCCTCTTGAGGCAAGTCTTATGCACAGAACAATCCTGAAGACCTTCCTTTTCGGCTTACCCATGCAAGTCTTACGAGCAGTAATGTTCTCTCGTACTTGCACCTTGTAAGTATTACAAGTAAAAGGTCTTACCAGCAATTCTATCTACAGCTTCCCCTGTAAGGAAATCAACCCTCTCAAGGTTCCTCTACCTTGAGATCAATTCAAAAATATAAGTGTTTACAAATTCTCTTACAGAGTGAATAAAATACTTACTAAAGTACAATATAAACAATCACTCTCTCAATGGTAAGTAATATAGAAGCTAGAAAAACATAGAGGATTTGGGTTAAAGCAAAGGATTCATGATTTTATCTTTTTGTTATAGTTGCTCGCTGTCTCTATTACCGATTGACTTTGAATGCTCTCTTATTTATAGTTGATGAAAATGATGACCTTTATGAGTATTTCAACCTATTCGTTGATTTCCGTTGCTTCATTTGACCTTAAGTGCATTTGAAAAACTAGCCACTATGAAATGTCCGTTACAGAGTAGAGTGTCCCATAGAGGAATGGGATGTGAGCGCTTGAATATCTAACTATCTTTTGTTATGAGATGTACATCACATTGTGGAGAGGCATGAAGATTTTTTTGTTTTTACACATTTGTTCATGGTTGGTCAACTTCATGTGATGACAGTTGTCTGGTAGTAGGTATGTAATGATGATGTTCGCTGCATTTGACCTTCTTATTTGAATCTACAATCTAAACATTTAATCCCCTGTTTCTCACTTGAAATATATGTTAGTTAACATTTAGGTATAGTAACAAGTAAAAACATAATGAGTAAACAACATTTAACAATATTCTATAATGCTTTCTAGTTCTATCACCATCTTACTCGAGTGCACTGAAGCCTCACTCGAGTGCATGTGCATTTTGTACTATGGACTTGTGCCTCTGGATAACACCTGCAGCATATGCTTCAAGAGTGTGATTTTATACCTGCGAGTGTTGAGGTGATCACTCAAGTGCTAAGTTCCTCACCTGAGTACATCAGTATATCTTCGCTTCTGGATAGCCTTTTGCTCTGCACTTGCACCAATATTTAAGGAAGTGTATTTTCTCACTCATGACTATTTGGTTCCTCACTCGAGTAAACTTCCTATTTTCAGGTTCTTGCTTATTCTCAAGTAAACACTTTCTGTGTCTCACTTGCTTTACTTGAGTGTAATTCTGATCGTCACTCAAGTATGCTATCAAACACTTGAGTGTTACTGAATTTTTTCACATCTCAGCTGCTTTTGTAACACACTTTCGCTGGCATTTGCAAGAGTGAGATTTCTCACTCATAAGTATTGAGATCATACCAGAGTGCTGAAGTGCATACTTGAGTTCATAGGTTTTCAGTGCTTTTGGACAATACTCGCACGATATTTTCCAAGAGTGAGCTTATGGACTCGTAGGTGTTTAAGTGCCACATCAGACTTGATTTATTCATTTGACTCTAAATATAGTAAATGACTTATCATCAGAAATCTCTTGTAATCTACATTCTAATACAAAAAGAATCAGCTCCAAACTCATTGTATTATGCAAGTTATGATCAAAGGAGTGTTACTGTTCTAGATAGTCTTCTAATTTTCTAGTGTCATCTTCTAGAAGATATAGCTCCTAGAATATAACTTTAAATTTGACAAATTACCTATCCATCTCTTTGAGTCTTGTTTCATATAACATCAATTTTACCTTAATCTGATGTGTTGTTTGTGAGTTATGTCAAAAACACCGACCCTATCTTGTAATATGACAGTGATTTTAGTGTCAACTTTAAAAAATCATATCTCTTTCATCTAAGCTCCTTTAAATGTGATCTTGGTGTGTACTTTACGTGTTGGGAGTTTAGTTTCATATGCCACCAGTTTTAGCTCAATCTACACATGGTTTGAGAGTTATGGCCAAGATACTGAACCTGTATCGGGTAGAACGAAGAATAGATCAAAACAGAGTGCTTTCGACACTCAAGTGTCCTTCCATCACTCGAGTGTTACAGTGCTGCACTTCCTACAAAATTTTTACACTTGCTACAGTGCACTCAAGTGCTACAGTGCCAATTGCTACAGTGCACTTAACTGCTACAGTGCCTACGCTATTGGCCTAACCTTAGCCAAGATTTCGAAAAGACCAATATACCTAGGGCTCAGCTTTTTCACCTTTAATACCCTACCAATGCCTGTAATAACTAAAACCTTCATTAATATGTGATCCCTAACTTTGAACACTAGAGGTTTCCACCTCTTGTGAGTGTAGCTCTTCTACCTACTCTGAGCAGCCAACAATCTCTGCTTGATCAACTTTATCTGCTCTATGGTTTGATAGGCTATATCCAGCCCATATATCTACCTCTCAAATAGCTCTATCCAGCACAAGGGCGACTGACACTTCCTTCCATACAACGCTTCATAGGGAGCCATTTGAATGCTCGAATGGTAACTATTATTGTATGTGATTCCACCAAGGGAAGGAATTGATCCCAACTACCTTTGAAATCTATCACGTATGCCCTGAGCATATCCTCTAGTGTCTGGATTGTTCTTTCAATTTGCCCGTTTGTCTGAGGATGATAGGACGTACTGAATCGAGCTTGGTACCCAAAGCCTTATACACTGCCTTTAAAAACTTGGAAGTAAATCAAGGATCTCTGCCAAATATGATGTTCTTTGGCATACCATATAGATGCACAATCTCCTTAATGTAGATTTCTGTGAGTTTATCTGGAGAATAGTAAATACTGATTGGGAGAAAATGAGTTGTTTCGTGAATCGAATCCACTATTACACAAATTGCATCATGATTTCAGACTTTGGGTAATCCTGTCACGAAATACATAGTGATGCTCTCCTATTTCCACTCAAGAATTATAGGGTTTTATAGTAACCTTGAAGGTCGTTGATGCTTGACTTTTACTTTCTAAAAAATAAAATAATGAGCAACGAACCTTATCACATCTCGTTTCATGCCTGGCCAACAATATGTGGACTTCATATTGTGGTACATCTTGGTTTCTCCTGGGTGCAGAGTATATTTACTCTTATACGCCTCTTCTAGAACTTGCCGCTTCAACTCCATTTACGGTGGAACGTATATCTATTTTCAGTACCTAACTAGCCCACTTGGTAACAAGTCATGTTCCTAAGTCTCTCCCCTTACGATCATATCTCTGATAGACTGGGCACATCTATCCTGCATCTGTGCTTCTTCTATATCTACTCTCAAGTAATTCTTTACCTGATTGATGTTGTTACTATTGATTATAATCTAATTCGACAAGTTGAAATCTTTAAAGTTCTCAATCAACCTTTGCATGTAAATCATGAGGGCTACCACTTGTACTGTCTTACGGATCAATACATCTACCATGATAATACCCTTGTCTGGATGATACTTTATCTCCAGATTGTAATCTTTGAACAACTCCATCCACCTACACTATCGCATGTTAAGTTCTTTTTTATTGTACAGATATTTCAAACTATTTTGGTTGTAGTATAGCTCTACAGTCGCCCATATAGGTAGTGTCTCCAAATTTTCAGTGTGAATACAATCGATACTAACTCAACATCGTGTGTGGAATATCCTTGTCCATGAGGCTTTAGTTAACAGGATACATACGCCACTACTCAGCCTTACTGCATCAAAACACATCCTAATCTATGCCCACTGGCATCTATGTAAACTATAAAGGTTAACTATGGATTTAGGATTGTCAACACTGGTGTTTTTGTTAATTTCTGTTTTAGCTCAGTGAAGCTCCTCTCACAACTGCTGTCCCATACAAAATATTGAGATTTTCGTGTTAACTTTGTTAATGGCAAAGCTATTCTAGAGAAAGTTTGTATAAATCACCTGTAATACTTGGCAAGACCCAGAAAAATGCGTATCTCAAAAACAGTTTTTGGCATCTTCCAGTTCAGTACTGCTTGCACCTTATTTGGATCCACCGAGATCCCTTGCTGTGAGACTACATGGCTTAGAAATTTTACCTCTGAAAGCCAAAACTCACACTTGCTCTACTTGGCATAGAGTTGCTTGTCCCTCAATGTATTTAATACAATTCTCAAATGGTGTTCATGCTCTACTCTGCTCTGAGAGTACACTAGAATATAATTGATAAAGACTACCACAAATTGGTCTAAATATGGACAGAAAATTTGATTCATATAGTCCATGAACACTATAGGTGCATTGGTCAACTCAAATGGCATTACTAAGAAATCGTAATGGCCATATCTTGTTTTGAAAGCAGTATTTGACACATCATCTACCTTCACCTTGAGTTAGTGATAAGCAGATCTCAAATTAATCTTTGAAAACACACAGGCACCCAATAGTTGATCAAGCAAATCATCAATTTAGGGAAGTAGATACTTGTTTTTTATAGTCACCTTTGTTTAACTCTCTGTAATCAATACAGAGTTGTAGACTTCCATCTTTCTTCTTAACGAATATCACTGGAGCTATCTATGGTAAGACACTGGGTCTAATGAACCCTTTCTCTAGTAGATCTTCAATCTGCTTTTTTAATTCTGCTACCTCGCTTAGCGCCATTGTGTATGTGGCTTTGGATATTGGTCCTGCTCCGACCTAGTCTCAATTGTGAAATCCATTTCCCTATCCAAGGGTAATCTACTGATATCCTCTGGAAACACGTCAAAAAATTCATTTACTATAGGGATACCCTCTAGTGTTGTTCCAGCCTCTAATTTCATGGAGAAAAACGTAATGTATCCCTGACAACCTTTATGTAAGTATCTCTCAGCCTTAGCTACAGAAAGAAAGTTTAGGTTGATTTCTGCATTAGTCTTTGATGGTGGATTAGGGCAAATGACCCTTTTGCTTCCACAGTCTAGTAATATATTGTTTACGGTCATCCAACCGATCCCGAGAATTACCTTTTATTCAGTGGCAAAAAAATCAGATCTACTGTGGACTCATGTCCCTCTGTATTCACGATGCAATTTAAGAAAACCTCAGTTGTGACAAACTTGTTAAACATAGGCGTAGAGACCGTCAGATCATACGATAATCGATACATACTTAGGCCTAACCATCTGACATAGTTGTATGCAGTGAATAAATGACTAGCTCCTAAATCAAACAATGCTTTTACGAAATTACCCTTGAGAAAAATTATACCTCATATCAACTCTGGTGATTTCTGGGCTTTTTCCTGTGTCAGAGCAAAAACCCTGCCTTGAACTTGCTACTTAGTCTCTCTGAGCTCTTGTCGCTATCGAAATCCTTTGCAAAATGTCCTCATTTATGGTAGTTGTAACAAACTATCTGTCTCTTTTACCCTGGCGCCTGCCTTATGGGTACTAATGCCTGCCTTGCTTACCCATATGTTTGACTGGATGGTAAGGATTTCCACAATATCTATAGGTTTTGTTCCAGGGGGTCTTTAAGTACTGAGACTATCAAGCTGGTATGGCTTTTTATTACTACTTTTGCCAGAAGGTTTGCCCTGATAACTGTGCTTTTTAGAAGAGTTCCTACTACCTGTTATGTTCTTACGGCTAGCTTTTCTGTGAGAGTATAGATCCAACAGATTGTACTCTGTGATCTAACACTCTTCAACCACCTTATGGAACTTAGTAAAATGTTTAGAAACAAGTTTCTCTCTCAGCTCTAGCTTTAGCCCTTGTGTCATCATGTCTGAGCTCTACTCCTTATTATCCCAATATTTAAGGTATGCAGAATATCGAGACAACCAGATATAGCGAGTCAGGTATTCGTCAAAACTTTCTTTGTAATTCTATTGTATGTTGAGAATCTCTTTCTCCTTTTCCAGCTTGAACAAACAGGGAAAATATTTCTAGTTGAATTTTTCTTGGAATAATTCCCGTGTTATCAAAATATTCCTTCCTTAAAGAATCAGCTCAGTATTCTTCCACCATCTATCAGCATCACCTTCCAGCTTATAGATTGCCAATAGGACTTTAATTTCATCAAGGCCAGCCAGGATTGTGAAAATTTTCTCTAGCAGTGATAAGTAGTCTCCATCCAGTTGAGAATGAAACTTCCCTCTGAATACTGGAGGTTGTTGTTAACTGAACCTTCCTACCCATATCTATAAAATATCTGCATCAGGATCAGGCAAACAATCTTTCGGTTAAGGTCCCTTGGGCATATTTAACTCACCGTTTCTCTTCACTAGCTCTTCCAATCGATCCTATCTCTGTTGTACTTCTCGCAGCTCTCCCTTGATTTCATTCATTGTTTCTTGTTGTTGTGTAAGCCTACCCAAAATCTGTTTTTCTTGGGTTAGGTTGAGGGTCTGGTACTGCATTGTGTCCCCCTCATGGTCATACCATCCTTGTATTTCACTATATGAAAATAAAGAAAAATTAAATTTATATGATTACAAGGGCATTTTTGTCATATCTCAAAAATTTCGAGTACACAAGTATGTCATACATAGCATACAGCAAGTATTTACAGTAATTAGGAGAAGTACTACACATTATATGTCCTACAACTATTGTACAGTAAGCCTTTGTTCCTTTTACGTTTCATGTCCTAGCTATACATAAGGCTTCCAAGTGGTCACCAATCCCGTGATTGCTCTAAGTTAAACACGCTTAACTTTCTTCTACCTGTACAAAATATAGGCACTGGCTCTAACTACTTTTGACTATCGGTTCCTTGTGGCTGCCCTTGTCTCAAAAAGCATGCTAGAAACCTCCAGTCACCGAAAATACTGTATTAGGACCATGGATCACTTCTGGTACATATATCTCCATATGTAGTCAGTTATATGCTCTATAAACTCCCCAAAGTGGTCATTCAACCCTCGTTCGACTACGTCATTCTTCTTCTAGTTTTAAAGGGCCATGTCCGGGA
The DNA here is from genome assembly GCA_963210345.1 of Inga oerstediana. NCBI lineage: Eukaryota > Viridiplantae > Streptophyta > Magnoliopsida > Fabales > Fabaceae > Inga > Inga oerstediana. The sequence goes on along the minus strand of OY723402.1, from coordinate 51,089,526 downwards.
AGAAGTCCATGGCAGTAAAGATCCAGAACTCATTCGGCAAATCTATCTCCAATGACTCCTGCCTCCCGTACAAAGTGCCCACTATGCCTTGGTAGGCAAGGTATTGATCCATGAGAGCAGCATGTGCTCGTACAGCTCGTTGATATTTACCTCACAAATATTCCCACAGCTTCTCTTCTGGCTGTAAGTTAAAGGGCACGTGTACTATCTTCTCTCAGGAGTGGTCAATTATGATCGGGTCCTCCTCAGATCTACCTGACAATAGATGTCCTGACTCTCCCACTGATGCATTAGGTATATGTTAGGATCAACAGGCACAGCGGAAGAATTTAAAATTTTCACCTATCTCAATTGAGGATCTATCAACAACGTTTAAACCGAGTTATAAAGAATCATACCTTTTTCAAATTTAGGGTTTTTTATCTCTAGGATACAACACTTCAGGTCTACTCCCTCTACCGATATCCACACAAAATGCTCTCCAACACAAACTACGTGCTAGCACCTCCAATGTCTCCTAGGGTTTCCCTTGTGGCTCTGAATTATCATGTGTGTGAGTTTTTCTACTCTATCAATTTTATAACCCATATGGCTATATTAAAATTTCAAAATTAATCTTTATTAATTTTAAAATTAATTAACAATTAATTAATTACCATTTCGAATAACAAACACTTTGTTATCGATAAGATTATAGACATAGTATCCTTTCATTCCTTTAGGATACCCCATGAAAAGGCACTTTTAGGATCTCGGTGCTAATTTACTTGAGGCTTGTTGCTTAATGTATACCTCACATCCCCAAATCTTGAGAAAATATAAACTTGGTTTCTTTCCAGTCCATATCTTATATGTTGTCTTTTCAATTGCCTTAGATAGAACTCGATTTAGTGTGAACACAGCTATCTCTAGGGACTGTTCCCAAAAGGATGGTAGAAGATCTGCTTGACTCATTATAGATCAAACCACATCTAATAGTGTTCGATTCCTCTTTTTAGAAATGCCATTCCATTATGGTGTTCCTGGAGGAGTTAATTATGAGATTATCCCACAACTCCTAAGATGGTTAATGAACTCTTGGCTCAATATTCACCACCTCGATCAGATTGAAGTGCTTTAATTGTTTTGACAAGTTGGTTTTGTACTTCATTTTGGAATATTTTGAACATTTCAAAAGATTCAGATTTATGTTTCATTAGATAGATATAGCCATATCTACTAAAGTCTTCTATAAATGTAATGAAGTATATATAACCTCCTCTGATAGCTGTATTTAATAGTCCACATACATCTGTATGTGTGAGGCCCAATAGATCAGCGGCCCTCTCACTATGCCCAGTAAAAGGTGTCTTTGTCATCTTTCCTAATAAGTAAGATTTGCATGTATCATATGATTCAAAATTAAATGAGTTAAGAAATCAATCTTGATGGAGTTTAGAAATGTGTTTCTCATTTATATGGCCTAGACGACAATGCTATAAGTAAGTCGATTCAAATCATTTGATTTTATCCTTTTATTATTTACGTTATAGATATTGCCATTATTAGGATGTTCCAAATTTAATATATAATGACCAACATACAAATCACCATCAGCATAGAAAATGTCATTACGATAAATAGAACATTTAACATTCCCAGTAATAGAAGTATAACCTTCCTTATCTAAATAAGAAAGAGAAATAATGTTACTACTCAAAGTAGGAACATAAAAGTAATTTTTCAAAACTAACAAAAGCTCACTAGGCAAAACTAACTCATAAGTGCCTACTGTAACTCCCTCACCGTAATTACATCCGGATTATGAAATTAAAGTGAAATAGAGACCAATAATTACAAAACAGTTCGAAATACTAGTAATTTGGTCTCCCATTCACAATTAAATGTCAGAGCGCACAACTAGAACCCCGGTACTTCCCGGGTTGCATGTATATATATATAGGGTGTATCATTTTTCCCAAAATGGGGATTACATAACTAAAATAATATTTACAACCCCAAATATATACAGTAATCCTATTCTCAAAATAAATAGCCAACAATTCCTGGTCAACTATTTCTAAGAAGTCATATCCGCTCTTGGTTATCTGCTTCTCCCTAGAGCTACTTGCCCTGTCTGTAATGTTAATCAAAGGAAAGAATGAGATTCAAGAGAATCCCAGTAATAACAAATCATTCATACCACACATAAGCACACAGCATATACGCAAATCATCATACAGCAAGAGCAGCACAAATCACACTCCACCCTCATCCCCTTTTACTGCCGAAAAGGCACACCGGCCTAACCCGAACCGTTGTTAGCCACTCAGGAACTGTTGGTGTGGCAGTGCATACACATAGCCTTATAGCTCATATAGCCATTCAACTTTCACAATTTGCCCGTCGGCCTTCACAAATAGCCTCTCGACTTTCATATAATCACACATATCACACCCCATCCTCATCCCCTTTTACTGCCGGAAAGGTACACAACCCTTACCCGAACCGTTGCTAGTGACTCAGGGACTATTGGCATGATGGTGATTATACATATCCACAATCATTGTAGCATATGAAATCATCACAAATCACTGATATAACACACATACAATTCATCACATATGGTATAAAAGAAAGAGTCACTACCTTGTTCTTTCCTAACGTTCGCTAGCACAATGGGCTCACGCGGGCAGCAATTGTCAAAGCCTAAACCAAGAGTAAAGACATTGAATTAATCTTCTTTCCAAGCTCTCAATTTCATAATACTTTGTATTGGTTATCATTTAAACTTTATGGGTGACTATTAGAAACTCAACATACTCCTAAAGGGTTGGGAGAAACTACCCCAAGGTTCCCTCTTTGGAAGCAAGACACTGATTTTTGGTCGACACACTCGAGTGAAGATGACCTCACTCGAGTGATGAAACACTTATGCTCGAGTAAAAAGGGTTCTCACTCGTGAGTGTTTGGCAGAGAGCAACATCTTCGACCAAGAAGTACTCACTGCACTTGAGCACAAGAAAGTGCAATACAGGAAGTGTTTGCCCAGTACAACCAACTTCTAAAAGAGAAACCTCACTCGTGCACGCCATTCGCACTCGAGTGAGGGTCCAGCACTTGCAAGTGCTAGGACACACTCTTGACTATTAGCTTGCGAGTGTCTGTCCGAGACTCGACCTTATAACTCCATATACACTTGTGCTCGAGTGAGTCATGAGTCACTCGAGTGATACCATATATCACTCACAAATCAGGGAGTGCACTCGTGCATTCCACCCCAAATATGCCACTGATAAGCTAAGAGAAACGAGAAATTACTACTGCACTCGAGTGAGATCCTCCCTCACTTGAGTGTTATTCATCAGAAGCCAGAATCGCAGCAACTGGTAAGGTTTTCCAGATTGACCAAAACAATCCCAATAGGTCCAAAACTTATACCAAAGCTCAGTCCCACCTAACATTTCATAAGGAACATGTCCAAAACTTATACCAAAGCTCATTCCCACCTAACATTTCATAAGGAACCTATTGGTAACTCCAAAATACCCAAATTTCCCTTCCATCAACACAATCTCAATTCTAACTCACAAGGCCACACAAAACCACAATTTACCAAACTTCCTCATTCAACTTCAAATTAAACTTAATGACATTATAACACATCCTAATATCATTTTCTATACCATACCATTCCAAACTCCTCAATTATCCAATTCTTATGAAGTCAGGGCAAAATTCCATAATTTACATAACTTAACCAAAAATCAAAATGAACACACCAAAATACATCAAATTCTTACCTCTTTAACTTGGTAAGATCAAATCTCTGTTTTTCCAATTTCCAAATTTGTGCAAACACCAAATCACTACTTTTTAAAATTCTGAGAATATAGCAAAGAAGCTCTCAATCTCTTGAACAAATTTAATAAAGAGGCTTTAAGCATAGGGAGACACTTACCAACTCAAAATCAAGCTTTTCTCTTTCTTTTTCTCTTTCTTCCTTAGACTTCAGGTAAAATGGAGAATGATGAGACAGAAATGAGATGCAAAGATGATAATCTCATTCCTTCCATTTTCCTATGCACAACAGACTTGGAGGGAGAAAGGAGAGTGTTTTTGAATCTTTGACCAATCCTATGGCCTTAATCATGACACTTGGCAAGATCTCATTCTCCCTACCATGAGTTCATATAAACTCATCCACACAAGATTCTACCTCTTGCTCAACACATCCTAGCCCTTGATCTCAAGTTACCTATGAGTTCCCTCTTCAGTAACTGACTAGTCGGATGGTAAATTTACCATTTTACCCCTAATTGTCATAGCATATACTAAACCATCATCAACCACATTTACATCACATTTCACCACATATACTTCAAAGGTGCTTAATTAACATTAATTACATCACTTTGAAGTTATAAATCCTTATTTACAATTTATGATATTACACATATGACTAAAGTAGCAACTCTTGCTCTGTTTGCAACTCGTAGGTTCACCTCGCCCTTCTTCAGCTTTCTACTATCCTTTAGACCTTACACGTTTGTACAAATATGAGAACCACATACAGTATCTAATATCCATATAGAGGAAATAGAAAAATGAATGTCTATAACATAAATACATGCAGTGATAGCCCCGCTATCCTTCTTACTCTTTTTCAGATCTTTGAGGTAGAGTCTGTAATTCCTCTTCTAATGACCGGGTTCATTGCAGAAGTAGCAAACTCCTTCCTTTGGAGGCTTTTCCTTCTTACGTGTAGGCTTGGTTTCGGGCTTGTTTGACTCTTTGGTCTTACCACCTGAGCCATTGCCCTTCCATTTCTTTTCATACCCTTTCCTTTCTGAACCATCAAAATAGTACTGGGCTTTTTCTTAATGCTCTGCTCAGCAGTTTTAAGCATCCCATATAGCTCAGAAATTGATTTCTCTATGTTGTAGTTCATAATAAAATGGTCATAACTCTCTAGGAGTGAGTTCAAGAACAAATCCATAGCTAACTCCTAGCTCATGGGAAATCCAAGCCTCTCAAGGTGATCAATATAGCCTTTCATCTTTAACACAAGCTTTAACTGACACACCTTCAGCCATCTTGTAGGAATGTAAGACCTTTGTGGTCTCATACCTTTCTTGCCTTTCCTGTTACTAGAACATTTCCTTGAGATAGACAATCATCTCATGAGCCTCTATAAGTTCCAGATCTCTTTAGAGCTCTCGAACCATAGTGGCTAATATCAGGCAACCTACATCTACAAAGTCATCCTTATGCTTCCTGTAAGCATCTCTTTGAGCTCTTAAAGCATTGGTTGCAAGCTCCTCAGGAATGGGTTGATCTAGGACATAAGCCTTTCTTTCTTGCTTGAGAACAATTCTCAGGTTCCTAAACCAATCAAGAAAGTTTGTCCTATTAAGTTTGTCTTTCTCAAGGACCGATGACAATGATAGTGTAGCAGTATTACTAGTCAATATGATTCTACAATTAAAATATGAAAAGTTTAGTTAGTAATCTCCCACTAAATTAACAACCCTCAATATAATAATTAGTGGGATAAGATCTATATTTGGCTTAAACTTAAGTCCGCTTTGGCTGGACACTTAAATTCAAGTTATTTAGGTAGGTAACCTATTTACCAATTACATCATATGTAACTCTTAGATGTCTATGGGATTCGATCATCACATGATCCAGCATGTTTAATCCCATCTAATGCCTTGAGACCCAAAACTGATTTGTTAATCTCAATTAGGTTAAAACAATAATGAATTTTGTGAGTAGCACTATTACACATGCTTGTCTCACCAAGATAACTCAAAAGCATCCACTTTCGTGGTTCCCACAATTAAGTGATCTAGGTTTTGATAAGTATTCATTAATTGATGGCATTATGACTTAAGATTTGATTTGGAGGGCTTAATTAATTAGTTTTGTTTATATGAATGCAATCGTGGTTGTATCTCATATAGATAACTACATATAAATGCAAAAGTATGTCTGCAACGATCTAATTAAAAGCATAATTTAAACGTGACACAACATGGCTTACCTAACCTAAAATCCTCCTAAGCCAATGAGAGGACTCCTCTAAATAAGAAAAGAAATATATAGAGAGAAACCTCGTTTAAACATTCAAGGGGAGTGAGATGAGAAGATAATGTACATTAAGAGTGTTTAGAGGAAGGCATGGCATACAGGCCATATTTAAATATTACAGCCCTTTGTAAAAATCTAAAGCCATGTTGTTCACCATACCTAAACAAGTATGAAGAATAAACCACAACAAGTAAGAATTCATAAAATATGAAAAGAAATAAATGTCGTGATTAGGTTATATTACGCTATGAACAGGTAATCACGGCGGTCTCGCTTATATTCCCACTAGCTAGCTCAATGGTACCACATCTTGCCAAACTCTTATTCTTAACCCCAGGTTGAGAGTTCAAGTCGTAGGGAGGTGGAAGAAAATCCCAAGGGGGGATTATATTCCTTGTGAGTCCATCTTGGATAATCTAATGCTAAGCCCGGTGTAGGGTGGGGGTAGGGTGTGACACACGAAGCATGCAAAACAAACCATCCATTCTCCAGCATTCATATTCTCTTATAGGACACACAATCCGTTGGGAAATTCTTAGGACACACAGTCCCTTCTATTCTAGCCTTATGACTTTTATTCCATCCTTACAGCCATTCTATTCTAGATTTACAGTCTTTCCAGGGCATTGCGCCTAATTCTCAGGCTTTTGCAAACTATCGGGATGCTGCCGACAATTCTTAATCTTACGACGGTAGACTTCTACCCTTCTAGTTCTAAATGCTTTTTGGGTCTAATTGCCTAAGGACACATGGCTTAATAGATACATTCATAAAACAAATAGACTCGACGGTATATACATACATGCAGAACCATTACATAAGATATGAGAGTAAGAGTTCACTTGACTGTTTCTATCAGGCCTATTCTTTATTAATTCTCTTTTCTATTATTCTTTCCACAACAGTACTGGAGCACCCTATGGAGATTTATCAGGTCACATAAACCCTTTTCTCTAACAATTCTACCATCTGCTGTCTTTAATTCTGCTATATCATCTAGGGTCAATCTGTATAGACTTTGGATATCAGTCTAGCTCCAGGCAACATTATAAATTCTACTTCCCTAACCAGGAGTATTCTATTTATACTTTTCAACACATTGTCTAACATCCACCAATTGACTCCTAGTATAACCTTAAGTTAGTGGAATAGCAAGCAAATTCATTCTTTCTCTTAGTTCGTCAGAGTACTATTTCCTCATACATTCTTTCTATTACTCTGTCCCATCAGGGAACAAGCTTTCGTTCATTTTTTCTAAGAGAATACTCTATAATCAAGATCTTTCCTTATGCTAGATTAGCAGCTAGCAGCCTTCAAGAACCTTATTCCTATTTGTACCACATTCTAGTACCTTAATTTATTCAGATCAATTCAATTTATCCTACAATTCATGGGGTATATGGTTAGGCATCTATCACATTTTTCTCCCTCAAATTCAATTTATCCTATAGAGGCTTCTAGATTCTAGAATATTCTTTAAATCATTCCCTTAATACCTCAAATCACCTCGAGTCATTGTTCAGATTACTAAAACTTCATTCTAGGTAAAAAGGCAATATATTACATTCTTTCATTGCTTCTTAAACTCAAGGTCATGCCTAGTCATCAATTGAGAATCCTTAACTATATTCTATATCTTAAATAACTCTGAGTCATTTTAGTGTTCTTAAGATCCTAAGGTTCAAAATAGATTCTTGGATCACAATCCAATTCTTAACTTCATATTGGATTTATAACCTTAATGTTAATTGAGTCCACAATCATACCTAACATGTATGCTAAAAATCATCATGATTTATAGCTCTAATTCTATCCTTTACAATATTCAAGTTTAACCTTAAGCTTCTCTAAAGATTCAACCATAATCCTAAGGTTTAAATTCTCATTTTATATGCCTTTAAATACAGTTCATCTAACTAAGATGATCCGTAGTTATGGAGAAATCTTAAGACAATCACTATTCCTTAAGTCTCCATAATCCTATCAGCTTAACTTCCCAGGGGGTCACCTATCCTGAGGTTACTCTTGCCTGAGTACGGTTAACCATAGAGTTCCACTGAAATCTAGGTTAAAGACTAGCTCGTCATCAAATTCTCTGGAGCTTATACCATTCTCTACTAGGTATACTCACTATTGCTTCATTTCATTCTCTATATATAGCCTCTACCCCCTTCCTGTATATCAATCTACTAATTAGAGGTCGGGAAAAAATCTATTTCTCTAGGATCATCTCTAACCCATAATTCATTCTAGGCTTGAGATCACTCACAATAGCAGAGCATACTAGCTAAATGCTAGAATCTCTGATCTTATACCATAATTGTAACACCTTAGTTACATGATCGTTCTAATGAGTCTTTCATAGTGAATCTGAACTATTAAGTGATATTTCTTGGTAAATAATGTCAAATCCCAACTCCATTATAGGATTCAAACCTGCACTTGAAGGGGGTTTTCTGGATAACTTAAAACATTTTGAAGATTATTCACCTTGGTTCCCTACTCATTGTGACTCATCTTTCCTTCATTCTCTATATTATCTTAATTAGAGTGATTCTTTGCTCATTTTTAGGTGTAGAAGGTTTCTTAACTAATGGGCTCGTACCATGCGATTATCCATTCTTAATTCAATTATCGTGCTTGGATTATTAATTCATTCATCATGTTGGTTATACATTAACCATTGGAAATATATTAATTTAGATAACGGATTAGTGTGTGAATAATTCTTCCCTCCTTTGTTGTAACTTCTTTTCTGGTACATCGTCCTGCACTCCTCTTCTGTGCTCAACTGTCTATATGGTTGGTAGGGGAGGGTGAGATTTAGGAGAACCTCATTAGCACACATTATAGACAATACATGTAAGATAAATGCTAGTGCATGATATGCTTGCCTTACATAGGCTCATGTTCACATAACAATATTCTGCATGCTCAATGTTTTGTGCAACATACTTATGGCCACAATAAAAACAGAAATAGAGCTTCATTCATTCATGCATGCTTTACATAATCAAGTAAAAAAATATAGCAAATCAATACACAGCATAAACATCATATACATGCAAGTAAGTAAGTTCACTACATTTTGTCTTTGAATCCCCTTTTGGGTACCTTTCCTTCCAACCATTGAAGTTGCTTCTTCTTTGTCACCTCATGGCCCTAGATATATAGCCACATTATTAGAGCCATAACAATTAAGTTTTCAATGGGCAACTTTAGCCCCTAGGACTTGGCTCTATTATTTGGATCCATACTTGGCTCAAATTACCTTAAATGCCATACTTTTTTGTGTCCACTAACCTGCCAGATTTTTCACTCAAATTTGAAAAATCATAACTAAATGTAGAAAAATCTAATTGCAGTGGTTTGAAGTCCTATGTGACCATCATTAAGTCTACTTTAACGGTAAAATATTAACCACTGTCAATTACAGGGCTAAATTTCCCAGAATCATCAAACAACACAACTAGTCCAAAAAAATGTTTCAAATTCAATGTCTAACTTCAAAAATTCATATCTCACAATCTACAAGCCCAAATGACACACTTTATTTATCAAATTAAAGCTTAGGATGTCTACTTCAAATCTAAAAAGTTTCATGGCCATTGGATAATATTTGATCATTCAAAAATGCATCACAAACTAACTACCTCCAGAAAACTAAATCTGGTAGCACTTGCACAAAAATCCAAACTTTTGGTTTTTCATTCCAACTCATTCAAGATTATAACTAGGGGTTATTCCTTCATGATTTTTTGTGTAGAATCCAATAAAAACTTCAAAAATCAAATTCCTTTTTCCAGATTTGCCTCTGACATAAACTACTCCCCAAAAACAACAAAAATCAAGTTTGCATTTTCAACCACCAAGTTTAATGCATCATGAATCATTAATCATCATATATCACCTTATATATGATTAAAACATCTTTATTCTTCAAAAACACCCATTGGCTGAAACACATGGGTGGTTTATGAGCTAAGAAAAACTCAACGAAAATACAAAGTAATCGGTTCAAAATGAAGCCAAGGCTTACCTCTTTGTTTTTCTACAACCAGTTCAGTATTCTGGCGGCACTCCTTCTGACTAACTGATACAAAACACCTCATATGAGAAATATGAGACCATCGAATTGAAGCTTACAGTGAGTAGAAGAAGTTTCTTGAAGGACTTACCGGACAATAACAGCGATTCGAGGTCGGAATCAGCTCCAATACTTAGGAAAGTTACTATTTAGTCCTCCTCTCCCTCTAACAATTTTGTTGGATTGAAATCAAATTTCTCTCCCTCTTTCTCCATTTGGCCAAAACTAGGCCCCTTAAAGAAGAATGGGGGGTTGTGATTAAATCTTGCAAAGTGATCTGCTCTTATTGTGCCAAGTGTCACAAGATTAAGGTGCAGGGTTGCCATGTGTCATCCAAGCCTTACCTCTTCTCTTTCTCTCTCTTAGGTGGCACCAAAATGGTTAGGGGAAGGAAGGCGCTTGACAATTTCCTCAGACTCCCAGCTGGTAATTGAGAAAGTCAAGTACTTGACAAGAAAGGGGATCGATGGATTCCCCAGAATCAGGTGCTAGGTGGCACGCTACGGGAACACCAACACAAAAGGCATAAAAGGTGGTGTAATGATGATGGATACTTGTAACCTCCTTGTTTGGCCAACACAAAAGTGGCTTTGTCCTTTGTCATGATTAAGGGACACATGTCATGCTCTTATTTAGCCAACAAAAAAGTTATGCTATCATGAGTCATCATTGCTTACTTTATTAAAATTACTTTAATAAAGTTACTTTATCGATGCTTACTTTGGATTTTACTCGGGACCGTGGCATGCATATCGAGGTCTAAAAGATGACACTAGGTTGGAGTATGTGTGTGGGCCCCACATGGCGTGACATATCGTGTATATTCCCAAAAATGCAGAGTACACATGTTTGCTTTGAAAATGCCATGTGTACACCTATACCGGCCTATTTCGCCCGACTAATCTGTCTTTTGCCTCAGACATAGCTGGGCGGCATCGTCTACCAACCCAATGGCATCGTATATATGTCCTGTGCACATCTGCACCGACACTTAATCATACTGCCTACAAATACAGAGCCCTTTGCCTGGTAGGGTCAAATCACATAGTCCCTGAGAGTCTTTCTATTTCTCGTCATTCTTAGGACTTTTCCTGAACTGGGTTTAATCGTTTACTTGATACAGGCTTATCCTCAAGTTTTTAGTCCCAAAATTCGGAATATTACATTGCTCCCTTAATAAAAAAAATTCAGTTAAGGCAATTATTAATACAAAAAATTAAGATGGCTATCTTATATTTACTCATTTTAATCATTTGTAAGGGACGCTCCTCCCTTGGTTAAAAAAAAACCTCTTAAATAAGTGTAAGACATGGGGAGAGTTAAAAATAATAATTATAAATTTAGTAGATAAAGTGGATTGAGTTGTTACATTTAAATTCAAAACAAACTCCTTCACAAGCTTTTACATTTTTTAATTTGAGGGATTACCATTTTTTGGTCTGTAACATATATAAGACACTAGTTGAAGTGTTTTAGTGGTTTAAAATTTAAGACACTCTTTAAGGCACTAAAATGCTTTTTTAATAAAATAACCCAAAGAATACAAAGGGAATTTTTGGGATTTACAAGAACAAGTGTCATTTATTATAAAGAAAAATTTAAAAATAATTTTATTCTGATATAAATTTAATTAGCTTAATCAACGTTAATTAATTATTAGTTTTGGTAAGGTAGGTGTTAATTTATATATGAAAATCAGTATTATGTCTTAGATTTGTTGAGTATAATTGACTAATTTAGATAAAATAAGAAGTAGGCATAAAAAAATGGATCGACCTTAATTTTAATTTTTAGTAATGTGAGTTATACATTGGGGGATCCGCCTTCTTATGCCTATATTTCTATAATTTTTTGAGTAAAATACTATGACCACCCTCCAGTTTTGCCTTAATTACACAAACATCCCCTCTATTTTGAAAACATACATTTAAGTCCAAACAGTTAACTCCGTTAAAAATATTCTAAAAAGATTTCAAAAATATATTTTTTTAATTAAATTTATTTTTTCTTGCACATTTTGACTAAAGTTGTTTTAAAAAATTTAAGAGTTTTTTTCTTTCTATTCCTTAAGTTCTATTTTTATCTTTACAAGTAGTTATCTGTTTTATGATTTTAGCATTGGTTAAAGTAAATGTTGCTGAATATTCAAGTAAGATTTTAAATAAAAATATGCTTGATCAAATGTTTTTATAAATATTTGTGGAAACAAATATTAAATTATAAATTTAAATTACACATACAATCTCATACTTATATAGTTTATTATATTTGATAAACATATGTGTTTAATATATATTTTAAGTCAAAATTAATTTATAATATCAAAATTAATAAATTTTTTAACAAATTAGAAAGTTAGAGAATCTAATAGAATAAAGTTATGGTCGTATAAATTTTTATTAGCCCATATATATATATATATATATAATTCTAATACTAAAGAAGGGCATCTTGATTAAAAAAAGTTTAAAAGTCAAACTTAATGGTCAACTAACGGTTTGGGTCGATGGAAACAGAATCTCAAAATATAAGGGAGGTTTGTGTAACATATATTTTAGTTTTAAGGGAGGTTTATATGGGTTTCCAAAATAAAGGGGAGGTCTGTGTAATTAAGGCAAAACAGAGGGGAAGTTAGAGTATTTTACTCTAATTTTTTAGATGAAGTGTATTATTGTTTTACGGATCTAAAAGCTCACATTCGTTTTTTAAAATTAGTTTTTTTAATCATGCATCAACATTCAACAACCAACAAGGAAATCAAGGAGTGTGTTCCCAACAAACTTTTCATTTCTTTCTCTTTACTCAACTTCTATATATATATATATATATATATATTGTACCAAAAAAAACTTTTATATATATATATATATATATATATCAAGTGGATTTTAAAGGATCAAGACATAATTAATTAATTACATGTTAGTTATTAAGTTAATTTTTATTTGTTAACTTATTGTTAATTATTTTAATGCATGATATATAGCAAACCAACAACTACAAGAATCCAAAATATAAAATTATATCCATGTCGTGAACATTGGTGCACCTCCTTCCAATATAATGTTGTTGAACCCCTAGTTTTTTTTTTTAATTTCTTCATGGTGTCCAACGCTACCAACAACTGACTAGTCTTGATCGGGGAAATATAAGCCCACAATGGGGAAACCTCGCTACCTCCAAGTAACTATCCTAGCTGCATATCCAGAGCTTAAACACGAGACCACTGGTTAAACTAGAACGATTCCAACTAGTCGATCTAAGTGTAACAATCTCTCTACTAATGCCTAACTTGGTGTGTATTTCATACAAGGCGTGACGCCACATAATTTGGATCTTAACCATGATAGAAAAGTAACAGACTCACACATAGTCTATCATGGTTAATTAAAGGTTTATTCTATTATCACATTCATCATCACAATAAAAAACACCCTACATCAGTTATAAGTATGGAGGCGAGGCCTCCTTCCCACAATTCACATAGGCAGAATTAGAGTCTCAAAGTTTCAACTCATAAGATAAATAACCATAACTCATAGTCACGCAACTCCATGGAAATTTTGGCATCAGGCCGTTCACTACTAAAATACATAAATAAAATAATCAATCAACCCTAGGCCTCTAACCATCTACTACTTAATTCAAAAAATAATTCATAAGCAAAACCTAGCATAATAAATCATGATGCATGTCCTAGTTGTAGTAATAAAAGGAAATCAAATAAATGCAAAGTGGCTAATCATAGTCGTAGTCTTAGGCCTCCAATGCCTTCCCACTTGCATCGCCCCTCGAGCTCTCACTTGAAAAATTTGGAGAGTAATGGAGTAAGACTATTGTCTCAATAATATAATTCTTACCCACCTTACCTATCGGCACCATCCGTAGGGTGCTAGGTGGGGTTAACAAGTACATATATCAACAACATAAAGAGACAACCGTTATTTATATGCATAAATATAACAAAAGTTATATAATATAACTTGTCACTTATTCAATTATTCATTTTCTCTTTACTCAAAACCACTAACTATCCATATAACCACCTTATTTTTGCAGACTGAACCCATAGGCTAAGTTTAGTTATGTAACTATAACTCACATAAGCTCTCCACAAGTATGGTGTAGATTGGCCAATGTCCTACAAAATACACAAGGGACCATAGGTTCCTCCAGAAGGAAATACTGCCCAATGATTCGAGAATACTGCCCGCTTGCCACTGGAGTATTACGTCAAGGAATGATGCCCTGTTAACTAGTGTCAATTATGGTTTGCAATTAAAACATAGCGGCTGCCATGTGGTCCATTCATCCTACCTCAACATATATCACTCTCATAGGGGTTATCATTTATCATTACATGTCATATGTACAACAAACCATGCGTCATCATAGTAAACATCACAAATCACATACCATATTTACATTAAGGACATGTAGACCATCACACCATTTGAAGGAACTTGAATAATCATGATTAGTTAGAGATCACATGTACCATTCTTCTATCTATGTTCTAATTGGTGAAATAATTCATCTCTCCTTACAGTTAACTTTTCACAATACCCAAATGCTATTTTCTTTATAATTAAGTAGTTTCATTTGATGTATTTGAGTATATAAAGAAAAATTGGGTGGTTAATCTGATAAACACATTAATATAGTGAAATTACTTGGGAGAGATGGGTGACATGATAAGTATATCATTGATGGAATGGAACTTAGTCTATATGTTAAGTTTCTTCATAATTGAACTCATCTAATGTTGATGGTATTGTTGTAAGAAGAAACATAATGTTAATAAACATCTCATATGACATTGTTTTCCTCTTGAAGGACACACTAAAGACAATATGTGTATTTTAAATAAGATTCCAACAAAATTTTGTTTAAATCCTTTTAAAGCCTCAAAGGTTGGAAACTCAATTTAAAATATACACTTGCATAGAAATGTCTTAAAAAAAAGAGTGTGGAAGAAAAATATTATGACAGACAAAGATTGCATATTTTGGTGAAGATACGGTGAGAGGTCTATTTCATTTTACAATTTTGTGTAGTATTTTGAAATGCTAGATTATTTAGGAATGCCAAAATTAGTGGAAATGATCAAACTTATTGAGAGTAATCACATATGGGAGACTGCCACCTCTAATTATGGAAGAACATTGGTTTTACATTGAACTCACCTTGTTGAGCTTCAATCTATCAATAGATTGAGTTGAGACCAATAGTGATCAAAATTTGACAATTCATGGCGGTTACGTGATGTACTTCAAGAAATTAGACTAGAACATAAATATTAAGAGTGATTGTAAATTCCAAATAAAGGCATTAATTCATTATAGATGTAAGTAAGTAACAACATAAGTTTATTTGTAAAGTGTCTAGTATGCAACATTAAGTAACATAAATAAAGTTGTTTGATATAACTTCTTTATCAAAAATGAATTGACTTAGAGAGGTATTTCCTCCAATATTAATGTTTATTCCTTTAATATTTTCATTATAGTTAAATGTCTATCTTGATTTGGGATGTAATTGGTATCTTTCCATTTAGGACACAAGGACAGATATATAAGTGAATTAGTAGAGATGATCATATAAATAATACAAAAAAATTAGTCAGTAAAATTAGGAGTTCATTTTGTCATGAGCAAGTCTCACAATAGTAATAGTTAAAGTATCAAGATGTAATCAGATACAGGACCATGTAGAGAACATCATAAGTTTTATTATATCACTGGATTAGAGGGAGTTGAGTCATTTATATTGCTTGTGCATTTGAAGTTAAGGCGTTACAAATAACTAAGGCACCATTGTTCAAAGTTGTGATATGACTACCAAAATATTTGAGAATATTATAAGTAACCTACAATCACAGGCATATGAACATTCATGGATAATGGTAGTTGTTGTGACTAACATTTATTATGAGAATATGATTAGATTGTCCATGTGTCTCTAATATCATCTTACTTCTTCTAATTCAATTTCAATGGTGTAAGCTTGCTTAAATGTGGGCACTGATGTCTCTTTTGTACCTAAAACAATCAATTAATAACTAGGACAACCTATTAATGTAATACAGTGTCAACCTAGGTCATTCTCCTAAGGAGCAAGCTATAGGTTTTCTCTAGAATTAAATTTAGGTGATGAAATATACAATGGAATGAATGTAAACTAAAATGCAAGACTCTACTACCTAAATGAAATTAAACTAACTAAATGCAAGATGCAAATGACTCTAAAACCTATATGAGAATAAAACTAACATAAATGAATGCAAATGCAATTTTTGGGGGGTTTTTCTTATGATAGAGGAATTAAAATCCTAAGCAGAGAGATTAATCAAAAGCATGACAAACAACAAAAATTGAGTTTAGTTATGATAATGAAGGAGACAACTTAGGATTCATTTTGAGTTAACTTTCTTAGCCTAAATTAATTAACTAGACCAAAGGAGGTTGATGAAAGATTGGAATTAATAAATTTGATCACCTAATTGAAACGTGAGAAACCCTCAAGCTTAATAACACTTACTCCACTAGAAAATTCTTAATGAAATAAGCGGTAGTTAATTAAACTCATTAAAAACCAATCATGTAATATCCCGAATTTTGGTCACCAAAATTCCTTATATTCAAGGGAATAAAATGGTGAATATTCATGAAAATAGAAATTTATAAATTTCTATTTTCATGAAGATTGGGCTAGAACAAATTATGGAATTAATTCTTGGGTTTTCTAAAAAAACCCAAAATAGAGGAATACAAGAAAATAATATTTTGCACAATATTAATGTTAATTTTGGTCATAGGAATTAAATATTGGAAATTGAAAGGTGAATAATGCTTCTAGTGAAATTTTCTGTCAGGCAGTGAGCTTGCCATGAAATTTTGTATGACCAAATGATGAACAAAAATTATGAGCTTGTATAGAATGAAAGTAGACATTCTAAGCTTTAATTTGATAAGTAATGGGTAATTTTTGGGGTTGTATACAAATATTTATGTATTTTTGAAGTTTACCCAGTGAAACTGGAAACCAGAGCATCCAAAGATGAAATTTCTAGGAATTTTGTACTTCTAATTGGCCAAATGCTATATTTTTCCTTGAAATTAGACTCAATAAGGGTTCTATAGCCTTTGGAATCACTCCAATATGATGTCTACAAATTTAGTTATGATTTTTCAAAGTTTCTGACCAATATTGCGTCAAACTGAATTTTTTTCATTGGACCAGGTCGGGTCAGACGGGGTTACCTGGATCACCGGGTTTTTTCCTCATCCCTAGTTTGAACCCACAACATCGTCCGTACACGCGTCATTCCTTATCAGATGGGCTCGACTGCTTTGGCGTTCTATTATTACACAGTTATATATACATAATCTTATTATACATAATTAATTTTTATTAACATTAATTAATAACTAATAAATAATTATTAACTAATATTAATTAATAACTATATTTTATCTTTTATAAATAAATTTTTATATGACCATTTTGCTCCTACAGGGACCAAAACCTATTATTGAAAATTAAAAATATTTTAGAAATTAGAAAATAATAATTTAAAAATAAATTTAAAAATAAAATTAAAAAATTAATTAATAAATAATAAATTTTTTAAAATTTAATTTAACTAAATAATAATAATTTTTAAATTTTCCGACAGATTTGAATTCCATCGGAAATTATGAGGGAAGTTGTGACGGAATTAAATTCCGTCGGAAATAGCTATGGAAATGGATTCCGTCTGAAATTGCGAGGCAAATTGCAATGGAATTCAATTTCGTCAGAAATTGGGGACGGAATTATTCTGTCGGAATTTCCATGGCAAAAGACGAAATTTGCCACGGAATATTTTCAGTCAAAAACTTTTCCGACGGATTTCCACCGGAATTTGCCACCGAAAATTTTTCCGTAGCAAATTCCTTCAGAAATTTCATGTTTTTTTGTAGTGTCTCTTGCCCGCCACTCAACAGTCAGCACATTAGTTTCTCACTTTGGCATACAGATCTCCATCTACCTCTCAAACTCTTTGGGTCCTCACCACTTAGTCAGTCTCCTAATGTAGTGGTTATGCACAAATCCACTCTCCTATTTCCTTAGCCCACTCACCTTTCCTCTTTGACCTCTATATCCCAATGTCGCTAAATCGAGTCTCTGCTCTGTTAGGTTTTTATTTGTGTTAACTCAACTGCACCTCGCCGTCTCTCCCTTCTCAATTTCATTATTTTTTTTTCTGGTTGAGGCTAGGATCTTACATTAGATAAACATAACTCTGAATTTCATCAATGAATCACTATTAAAGTTAGTTTAAATTGATAGATTTGATCCCTTCGTCTCGTTGAAGCATTTTCAGTATCACCATGACACTCGAAACATGATGGCAAACTCTAATGGTATTGTTCAGGCAAGAAAAAAAACTCAGGGTATTGATTGTTGTGCCTAATTTCTCGATTAATTTGGTTAATCTGGAATGAATCGAAATATTTCAGTTAATTTAGTTCGGTTATTATAAGGTGTTTGGTTTCGGTTCGACGTTTAAAAATGCCTCTTTTTGCTTATTCAATTATTTCAGTTTTTACCAAATACTCAATGCTCACCCTTATTTTTGGGCATTGAATACACCAAAAAAATAGCTTATGATATTGGACACATACTTGAAATGCTTCAGGATGTTAAATATACCAAAATAATACTTTAGGATACTGAGTGCATTATAAAATACTTTAGAATATTAGATATACTTAAAAAAGATATTTTAAGGTTTGAATGCAACTTAACCCATAATTATATAGTCGTGCTTTCTTCTTTGGCCACTTTTGCACCAAGAGTTTTCGTGAAGTAGCAATGAAGCATATCAAACCCCAATAAGGTGTAGAATGGGGTAAATGACAAAAACTATGAAGTATATGGTAAACAAACGCCAAAAAATGTGAAGTAAGCATATGGCACAAAATAACTCTCCACATGACGGTGTTGCTCTTCGTAACACCTATCCAAAAATATATTTTCAAACTTGTTTCTTATTTTTTATTTTTCAAAACAAAAAAATTGTCTTTAAAACAGGAGACCATATATATATGCCCTAAATTTCTTTAAGTGATTTGATTTTGATTGCATATATATTACTCCCATGTTTATATAAGAGTTACTTGATTAATTTAAGTACATTAAGGAAATTTTTGAACAAAGGTGATATTATCTCTCTAAAATATCCATATATAACATTATATTACATTTTAGTTTATAAGTTAGATAAATCAGTACGAGAATAATGATAAATATATGAGATAAAATGGATTGATATGTTATATTTTGAACCAAATCCAATCCCAACTAACTCTTATATTAAGAATTGAATTAATGTACTAGTTTATGTGTTATCATGCATTGAGCATATGCCTTTTTAATTTTATGCTTATTTTTGTTATAAAAGGGGTCAACATATGTGAAAAAATAGAAGTTATAGGAGGTCATAAAATTCTCCCAAATATATTGACCCGACCACTACAACAACAAAATTAAGATTTAAGAAGCGACAACAAACATTGAAGTTTTATCTCCACTCTTATGATCCAAACCAAAGAAATAGACAGGTTCCCTTGCAAGAAGAAACCCCCCACTCCCCTATACATATTTTATTTTCACTCTTATGCACAACACTGGATAATTATCATACATGTTTTATTTCCATCACTCTTAATTACTCACAACACTGGATTTAACTTAACTCAGATAGATTATAGGTAACTCTTGTGATCGTCTACTTTGAATCAACGATGCCCTGAAAGCGAGCTTTGAAGGAGGAAAGGAGATCATCTCTGGGAGGCAAAACTCCTTTCACAACAGGATCATTCAAAACCTCTTGACCCCACTTCTCTAGGTTTGGATATTTGTCACCACTGTATGCATCAAACTCACTAGCTTCTTGAATTATGGGCACCCAGAAAAAGATGAACAGAGCAGCTATGTCCAAAAGCCCAACTGAATCTCCATTGAAGAACTTGCCATTCACTTTGAGCTCCTTGTCCAGAATTTCCAGAGCCTCTCTTGCTTCTTCAGCACCTTTTTCCCTCTCCTGCTTGTTTGGGTTCCATGCTGCTTTGAATACCGCAGGCAACACCTGAAATCAAGCAACAAAACACTTGTTTAGTGACTCCTCATTCAAATTCCTACATAAAAAACAAGGGAAAAAAGTTTGTTAGCCCGCTTGGAAAAGATTTTATTTCAATCAAACAACCTCTAATCAATTCTAAATCTTCTCTGCATCCCTCTTATGTTAAAATGAAATTAAGTTTTGTGGATTAAAAAACAACGATGCCATTCCCTTTTTTTTTTCAGAAGAGCATTTATAATATAAATAAAGGCATATAAAAGATAAATAAAGGCATTTACTAGATAAATTAAGAGATTCAAAAGAAACCAAGGAGTTAAGCAAAATATTTTAGTCATTTACGAAACAAATATAGTCATTTATAAAATAAATAAAAGGATTCAAAAGAACCCATGGAGTTAATCAAAATATTCTGGCCATTTACAAGACAAATATAGTCATTTACAAGATAAATAAAAGAATTCAAAAGAACGCAGGAAGTTAAAAACATTTTGACCATTTACAAGACAAATAAGAGAATTAATAAAAAAATTCATAAAACAAATAAAGGAAAAATATCACTGTCTTTTCACCCACACAACTTAATTTCATTTTGACCCAAAATACATTAAAATTTCAGATTTTTTTGAGTAAACTGGAATAAAATCTCTTGCATGAAGGGTAATTGAAATCTTCCCAAAAAAGACAAGACAAAGCAAAACACGCTAGAAGTGTTGAATCACGTTGTCTTCGATAAACCTAGACCAGAAACGAGACAGGGCTCTGTGATAAGAATCATCAGAAGGCAAGATGGGGTGACCAGTCCAAGCCTCATCGACGTATTCAACAATGACAAGAGACTCACAGACGGGCTTGTCATTGTGAAGAAGAACAGGGACCGTCTTGTGAACAGGGTTGCTCTTGAGAAGAAGATCACTTTTGTTCGAAAGTGATTCTTGAATATACTCATATTGCACTTCCTTGAGTTTCAAAGCAAGTTCAGCTCTCGCCACAAATGGGCTTCCGGCGGATCCTAAGAGCTTCACTTGTTGGGTTGTAGCCATGGCTGTACTTGTTTCTCTCTTTGAATCTGATATGGGAGTTATGAATTTTATGGTGCTTGAGATAGTCTATCATTATCAGCTTCTTATAGTGAAAGGGTGGAGAACTGTAGATGAGAGTCGGCCAACAAAGCAATCAGTACTTTTTTGAAGAAAATGAGAATTTTTAATGTCATCAATATCTTGATGCGGAAGAAGTGATCCAAGGGATTACATCTCCGGTGGAAGATTTATAAATGAATGGAATAATGAAATTTTGGTCTCTTATGTTTATTTTAATCTAATTCTTTTTAAGGATACTTAGTCTAATGGTGGGTCAATTAGACTACAAAGTGGGTTAATTGAGTTTGAATTGCATTGTCTTGAAAAAAATATTTGAGGGGAGACATATTAATCTTAAAGTTTTAACTTGGATTAGTCAATTACCGGATATATGATAATAAGATTTAAAAAAAGTGTCCAATACCATATGGCCCAAAAAGTGAGATTATATATTTTTTCTTCTTTTAAGAATAGACGAGTCTCGCCTACGGATTACAAAGTTGAAAATCAAAGAATTAGTGTGCAAGCCATTGAAAGAATTTAATCCGTATTTTAGTATGTTTTAATCATTTGATTTGAATTTTAAATTAATTTAATGTTTTCATCCGCAAATGTCATTATCTCCTGGTTTAAAGATTGAGTTTTAAACTTCTCTTATTCTCCATTTGATGCTGCTGTCATATTCAAAGTAGGGAAAACCATATCAGTAATTAATCTGGTCGAAATAATAATTTAAAGATTAGTTGCATGACCATAGTTGCCAAAATCAACTAAATACTATATCAACAAAGTCTTATCTCACTAAGTGGAGTTGGCTATATAGATTATGAGACCCATTATACTCTGTCAAAACCAACACCTTTAGACATATCATCAACCAAAAGATCCCACTTTATAACTTGGTTAAGTATTTGCTTCAGTTTTCCTCTACCTCTTTTTAAATGGCTCCATACTACTTAATTGACTTTCCTTACCGGCACATCTAATAACTTTCTTTGAACGAATGCAAACCACCTCAAATGACATTAATACTATTTTCTTTTCAATAGATGTCATTTCAACTTGATCGACATCAAGTATATAGGCATTATGAATCTTTTTTTTTTTTATATGACTATATATATATCTCAACATTCTCATCTCATTATATAAAACTGCTGCTCTCAGCCCAAATCAACTCAACAATGATTAAAATAAGATATTTCAATTTAAATGAATAAAAATATTCATACATAATCCTAAAAAAAATAAGGATAAATGCATGTAATCGTACAAACATGCATAAAGAATGGTTAAGATTTATCATGATAGATTTTTATTATAATGATATTATCTATATATTATTAATTTTTAACCATTGAAAGTTGATCTAATGATAGATACACTTAATAAAAAATAAATAGAAAGTGAAATCAATGGAGACACCTTTCACCTCAAAATAATGAATAAATAAGCATAATAGACGCATTATGCCGATCCGACGGTTCTTGGCTTTTAGCTCATGAACCGCTCATTCCTCATCCTTCTGGAGCATTCTCAGCGGTCGAAATTTAAAATGAAAATGTGGGAATCATTGGATCGATTTTAAAAATAATTATTACCCTCAAGACATTAGTTTTTCCTTAAAATAATGATGGCGCCCCTATAACTATCAAAATTTATCTTTAGTCTAAAATTATGCTCTTGTTATGAGCTATCTATGCCAGCTTTTTTACTCATATATAATCATACTTAGAAATTAATTTTACTTAAAATTAATCAATTCCATTCGCCATTAATCCAAAGCCATTTCATTATTGTTATGAGCTATCTAATGGGATTGTATGCGACCAGCTTCCCTCCCTTGCGCCTCCCATCCTTTGCCTCTCCCATACTTAAAATTACACTGTTTTGGATGTAAATTGGAAGAGTGTTCCAACCTTTTTATTTTTAAAATAACATTCAAGCTCTTGATGTATTTTTTTTTAGTAGCACCCGATATTCGAAAATAGTTTTTTGTGCATTATGTACCATAAATTAATTTTCAGTAGTACCCAATATCTGGCAAGCTGCATCCTAAAGTATTTTTCCAGTAATATTCTATATATTAAACTAAATTTTAGGAAATTTTAGGGCATTCAACACTTAGTATCCCAAATTTATTATGCTCATTGCCACTAGAAAAATATTTTAGAGGCTTCTCATTGCAACTAGAAAAATAATTTAGGGTGCTAAATGCGATAAAAATAAATTTAAAATAGAGAATGCCAGTGAATAAATAGTTCAGGGCGTATCTTGTCAGATATTAGATGTTCCTAAAAATTATTTTATGCTACATAGTGTACAAAAAATTTTTTAAATATTGGGTACTTAAAAAACACTTGAAGTTTGAAAGAAAAAAAGGGTAGAACACCCTCCCAATTGACACCCAAAATGGTGTAGTTTTAGGTATGGGAGAGGCAAAGGATGGGAGGAGCAAGGGAGAGAATCTGTACGCGAGTTGTATAGGGTAGCTGCATACATACAAGGAATACAAAGTGGGATTTCAATTCTATAATTGTCAATGCTTATATATTACAGTAGTATATATATATATATATGGAAGAGGATACTCTCAAAATTCATTTTCTTTTTTTCTTCTCAGAATCTCATATCCATCCTCAGATTAAAAAATAAATGGTTTAAATTTAATAATTTCTTAAACTATTATTATAGAATTTTATAATTTTTTTTATTTTGTTTGTATTGCTCTTATGAATAGTATAGATCATATTTTAGCAATTTAAATTTATTTATTTATATTTAAAATATTGATTTTATAAAATATAAAATCTAAACCATTTATTATTTTAATCTGAGTGTAGAGATGATATTTTAAGAAGAAAAAGAGATAAGAGATTATGAGAACCCAAACCGTGTGTGTATGCACGCGCTCGATGATAATGTAATGTAGATGCTAGAAGTAAACAAGTGAAGGGTATTTGATTAAGGGTCTGTCTGGGAACCCATTGAGTCCCAAAAAAAGCCCAGTGACAAGACAAAAGCCCATTTGGCCGATGGGAGTATGTTTGGGAAAGCGTCAGCCTTCGCTGGGCTTCAATGGTGGAAGGAGCTTTGGAAGAGAAGCTCGATGGAGGAGCGTTGAGGAGTGTCAGTGGTGACCGTTAGGGCAACTATTGCCTAATCAAAATCGTCCCTCTCTTCCACCATTACTTCCCATCAGCTCCTCCTCTAAACCATTGTTGCTATCAACTCCTTATTACAGCGTCGGAGCTCATTTCTTTCCTTCCTTCTTGAACACACAATCAGCGGCGTTGAGAGGCCGGAATCGTCAGAGCTGCCAAGTCGAAGACGCCGTTGGTGGCTGGGTCGAAGCTCAAAGGTCTTGCTTCTCTTACCTCTCCCTTCTTCATCCTTGTATACAAGTGCCGAATCAAGACCGTCAAGTGTCGGCGTCATCAAAGGTTGGAGGAAGCTGCCACCGGTCGATGAATCCCCCTTGATCGGTCGTCATTCTGAGTTTCCCCTAGTATCGCTGTCGGGTGTGGCTCCACTTGCTTCTCCTTTGAGTTCGTTGGCCGGATCTGTTGGTAGGTGTTGGCATCCGTGGTGGCCAGAGCTCTTGTGGTAGCCGGATCTCCCCTGCTGTGCTTTATTCTCCCCTGCTGTGATCTTTGGCGTCCATTCATAAGTGAGTGGTCAAATGTTGGTGTTACTTTGCTTCCCCTATTTTTTTTGCTTCAAGTGGACTTGGTTTGAGATTTGTTGGCATGTATTTCGGTGGCTTTGGTTGTGAAATTTTCTTCCCCTGCGTTCGTAGAGGCTTATCTGTATGTGTATGATGATCAAATATTAGAATATGAATTTTTATGGTAATGATCTGTATGTGTATGCGTTCATATTGGTATTGCTATGCTTCCCCTTTTTTTTGTTTTACTTGAAGAGTACTTGCTTTCATATCAGTTGCCATGGTGTTTTGGTCCCTTTGGTTGTGAAAGTTTCAACCTCTACGTTCATTTAGGTTGATCTGTGTGTGTATGATAATGGAAGAAACTGAATTGGATCAAAATATAACAATTGGATTGTATAGGAAGAGGGAATAGGGGAAAGGGCATCATTTTCGTTTTCTTTTTTTGTTTTTTGGTTGTGATTGATCAATATCCATGGTAAGTTAGTGACGATAGGTTAAATTTGGCATCTCTCTCTCTCTCCTGGATGTGTATTATTTTTAAAATGTTTACTGCTCTTTGGCAACATCTATTAAAGATTCAAAGATTTGAACTAAATGCATTAGTGTAGGTGAGACAAGAAAATCCCTATTCACTTGATTTTGTCAATTTAAATTCTTAATTTTACCCTTCGGCTATCAGGAAAATTAGGAATTTTGCAGCTATATTATCTGCTTGCTGAGCAATTCATCAAGTTCTTGTTTTGATAAAAAAAATTGCATCTCATGAATGCTCAGTGGATGTAACTTTTGATCCTGTATATGTATAATTGATCTTTCAGCTGAATTGACTATACTGATCTCCTTGATCCTTTTTAACTTTTTCTTTGCCTATGTTTTATGACACTATTGCTAATAGAAAAGAATGAGACTTGCAATTTGTAAAAGAAGTTGATCTCACACTAATGAGTGTACACTGTACAGAGAATAGACTAAAGTGAAAATTGTTTCACTTTCAAACCTCAAAGTAATATTTGATTCTTTGATACTGTCCAGAAAGTGGGGCATGTCTACATAATGTGTACACATTCATGAGCTAAAAATCACATACAGTTTCTTTCAGTATTGTGGGAATATAACACCTTTGGTTCTAAAATCATTTTACTTAACATTTCAACGCCAAAATAACCCTATTATGGTAGAAAAGAATAAAACTTGTGAGATGTAGTAATTAAAAGTAACTATTTGATGATAACAACAATTTCATGACAGCCTGGTTTAACAATTTTGTGAAATTCAACATGTTTTGAAATAGTTAATGCCCTTTGTGGCTAAGAGGAAGGCCAAGCTTTCAATTCCCTGCGCTAGCTAATAATGGATATCTGTTTTTATCTTTAATACAAGTGTTTAGCTATACTACAACTTTAAGTTCCCCTCTGGTCCTGTGTTACATGATTAATTATGTCCGTGCTTAGTCATTTAGATATTTATTTTTACCATATTTGTTGAGGCCTACTAGTTCTTGGATGTATGTGTATTCCGGGTAAAATGAAATATTGATGCCATCTTAAAAAAAATTCAGCAGGAAGAATTATTGGTAAAAAGAGGACAATATTAATATATCTATAGATATAAAGGACCTACCAGTGGAAAAGAAAGGAATTTTTCCTGCAATTGTTTGAAAATGAAAACTTGAATCATTGGATTGGATGTGACTAGGCTTTTTGTTCATAATTAACGTATGGGATTATAATTATTCTTCATTTAATTTTGTTTGGGATTATGGATTGCTGTGTGTGTGGGTGTGTTATCCATTGCCATTTCGTGCTGAATTTCTTTTTCAATTTCACTTGGGACATTTGTTTTTTCTTTTCTGGTCAATTTATTACATAGAAATATGAACAAGGGTAAAGATAAACCATCATGGGATGTAAGTTCCACTGCAATTTTCATCGAACTTTGCATTGAACAAATATACATGAAAGAACATCTTGGATCATCCTTCACGAAAGATGGGTGGAAGAATATTTTCTCAGGATTTAATGAAAAAACAGGAAAGTCGTATGATGAGAAACAACTGAAAAATCGGTGGTATAGCTTGAAGAAAGAATGGAAGGTGTGGGACAAGCTGTTCTCAAAAGAGACTGGCATTCAATATGACTCTGCAAGGCATATGGTGATTGCAGAAGATGAGTGGTGGGAGAGGAAAATATAGGTACAAAATTGTTGTTGTTGTGATTATTATTAGTATTAGTATTGTTGTTGTTGTTTTTTTTAGTAAAGATAATGCGTTCATTTTGGTTACTTGAATACGTATAGAAGAATGCAGACTACGCAAAGTATAGGTACAAAGGTTTCATGTTCGCCAAAGAATTAGACATCCTTTTTAAGGACATTATGGCATCGGGCTCCACTATGTTCACACCGGCTTTTAGACAACGAATGCGAGTAGTTGACGACGAAGATGATGTTTACTGACCCATAATGGACTTAAAAGAAGGATCAGGAGATAGTGAGGAAGATGTTGTACGTCTTAGTACTGGAGGTAGTGTGGGAGTGACAGATGATTTAGAAGGAATCACCTTGACAACAAACACTCAAACAATCACAGCTCGTGCTTCGGACGAAAGTGGGAAGAGAAAGAGGGTTGAAGGGTCTGACAAAGGAAAAAAGAAAAAAACAATAACCTCGAGGGTTATAGCAAATGTAGTTAGTAAGATAGCTGCAGCATCTAATAATAGGGCAGATGCCCTAAACAAGCTGTCCACGAATGATGATAATGTGACTAACGTCGTGGCTGACTTACTGACCATTCCTAAGGTTGCTGAGGATAAAGACTTCTGTTTCTGATGTTCTAACATGATGATACATCATATTGGACGCAACATGTTTCATGGCTTGTAAGGGGATAAATCTACCTTGCTAATATGGCTGCAGCACCACACTTATAACAGCCCACATCTTTAGCTTGCCCCGAATCACTAAACCATGTTTTATGTCACATTTGCAAACTCGGTTATGTGTAATTGTAGTGATATGTCTAACCTAATATATGTTATGGTAGATTATGATGATATGTCTGACCTTACTTTTGCAAAATGTGATGTTATGGTAGAACTTACTGTTGTTAGAGGATGCATTATTATTATTATGCCAGTTATGAATGTTACCAACTTTTTATATATGATGTCAATTTACTTGAACAATTTGTCATTGTACTTGATTTCATATAATCTTGGCAATCAAACAATAACATCGTCTATGGCAAGTTCGAGTGGTCACGATATTTCAAAAGAAACAACGGAAGTAGGATCATCTTGTGTAGATCGCAGGTCCCAACTTATATCCCTTATAGTTGAAGAGATGACGAAGTATGAACAGGTGGCTGTCTTGATGGCTCAATATCTCATGCCATATGTTTGCAAAGAACCACGCAGAACTACTAAGCGAACCGGTGCAAAGTGGGTGCAAGAGGTACTGGAAGGTCCTGATCAAGTTTGTCCTGAAAATTTCCAAGTTGAAAAGCATGTCTTCTATCTCTTATGCTCTAAATTGGTTGAACATGGGTTACGGAAGACTAGGAACCTTGGAATTGAAGAAATGGTTGACATGTTCTTATACACTATTGGACATGCCCAAGGAAATAGAATCCTACAGGACAGATTTCAATGTTCAGGGGAAATTGTCAGTAGAATTTTCCACATGGTATTACATGCTTGTGTGAATCTATTGGCAGAACTTATCAAACCGGTTGATCCTGAGTTCAGTTATTGTCACCCAAAAATCTACAACAATCGGTGATATTACCCATACTTCAAGGATGCAATAGCAGCAATTGATGGAACTCACATCTGGTGTGTGGTTAGTCAGTCTGAGCAAGAGAAATATATTAGGAGAAAGGGATATCCAACTCAAAATATCATGGTCATATGTGATTGGGATATGTGCTTCACTTTTGTGTTGGCAGGCTGGGAGGGAACTGCACATGATGCTCGTGTGTTCCAAACTGCAATCTCAACTCCATCTATGAATTTCCCCCATTCAGCTCAAAGTATCTATTCCTCACTAGAACTTACATTGTGTGGTTTTTTTTCCTCACACTTGCTATAATTTTACCGTGTAAACGACATTTTTGGTGTATTACTCAGGGAAATATTATTTGGTCGATGTTGGCTATCCAACACCAGTTAGATATCTTGGTCCGTATAGATGTGAGCGTTATCATATTCCAGACTTCAGGCGACAATAGGGATTTGCAAATCCGAACGAGATGTTCAATTATTATCATTCTAGTTTGCGGACAACTATAGAAAGGACATTTGGAGTCTAGAAGAATAGGTTTCAGCTCTTGGGGGAAATGAAATCATATAGCTTTGAAACACAAGTCCACATAGTTTGTGCGACAATGGCTATACATAATATTATCCGGAGAAATTCCTAAACAGATATGGATTTTCAAGAAGCTGAACGAGGAAATATACCTAGTCAATTTACTAATGATCCGATTGATGTCGCATCCACATCAACTATTCGTAAACTATCTTCAACACAAATGAATCATGTTCGTGACACAATCAGAGAGCAACTTGTTAGGGGTAGATGATCCAATGATCAAACATGTTATGTATGCATTCTAATTTAAATATAAATTTATTTTTTTTTAATTCAATATTTTCGTGCATTTTTTCTTTTTTTCAATAATAATTGCACCTTTTTTATTTTATCAATTTTTTTAAATTTTTTCATTTCAATTATCACAATATATACAACTAATATATATATATATATATATAGTATTTAATAAGATTCATGCCCTTTTCAGTCATTTTCCATCTAAACAGGCTTTTCAAACGCTAATCCAAATAGGTTTCATGTTAAAAAAAAAAAGTCACTTCTGCCACCGCCAATCCAAACACAAATTACATTTACAATCTAACTTTTTTTTTCTATCTGACTTTTTCAAAAGCCCATCTACAAAAAATAAAAACTCATTCTCTACTGCTAATCCAAAAACGCACTAAATAACGATACAACATCACTCTTGAGAGTTAAGAATAGAAGCCACGGTAACAAAAGAGACACAACGGAGAAGATTTGTCTTTCTTTTTTTAATTTTTTTATGTAAAATCCATGTAGATCGAGCAAAATTGAATGCGACGTAGGATGATTAAGTGCTGACTCACCATGCGTTATGGATGATAAGGACAAGGTTATAAATGATAAAAAATATTAAAGACTAAGTTTCAAACAAGTCAAAAGTTTAGGAACTAAGTTATACATAAATCAAATTTTTGTGACTGAGTTACAAGTGAGTTTTAAACTTTTAAGAATTAAAAGATTAACTTTCCCCAAAATTTATTGCAGCTAAAATATTAAAGCAGATATATGCATTTTTTATATATTTAATTAATTTATTGTAATAATTTTAAGGTGCTCAAAAAGAATTATCATTCTGAATGAATGATGTAGCTTTACAGAAAATAAGTGTATGAATTGTAGGATATACCGAATACTGAATTATATGTGCATGTTTGCATAAGAACTAGAGTTCTGTATTCTAACTTCTACGTACAAGTTAAATATTCCTATATATATATATATGCATAAAGTTTGTACGTTGTACTATTTACATGTAAGAAACAATACGAATATTCTTGTTTAGACTTTGTACAATGCACGTTTTTACCTGCTCTTGTTTAATAATAAAAATTGAAGTGCAAATTAAAAAAGAGTAAAAACTGCATTTCAGCAAAAAGTGAAAAAGATAGTTGTCTCTAGAAATTCATTTACCAACTATTAATCCTACAAAATTTAAACTCAAACCAACGGTTGAATGCACACCAACTATTAATTACTCCCTCCGGTCCTAATTATAAGGCAAAATTGATTTTTTTGGAGAAATTAAAGAAGTCAATTAAATTACTTTAGAGTGTTTATATTTTTAGTATCCTTAGATTATATATTAGTTTATTAGTCAAATTAATTAGTTTGGAGAAAAATAAAATAAAAATCAGGGTTATTGAACCCGGACTGGACAGCCGGTCTGGCCCGGGAACCAACGAACCGGCCAGTAAACCGGTCCGGTTCCCGGTCCAGTCCGGGTTGGTATTTTTAAAAAAAAAATTTAATTTTTCCTTTAGAATTTCATACTATAAATCTAAAATTTTCAATTTCTCACCGGTTTGGTCCCGGTTTAGCTCCGGTTTGGTCCCGGTCTGACCCACTGACCCTTAACCCAGTACCCCGACCGGTTCAATGCCCGGTCCGAGTTTTAATACCTTGATAAAAATACTCTAAAGTAATTTAATTGGCTTCCTTAATTTCTCCAAAAAAATCAACTTTGTCTTATACTTAAGACCGGAAGAAGTATAATCATTATTAACAATAAAATAACAGGATTGCCACCCCCTCATTAAATATGCTTTTTTAGCAGAGAGAGAGAGAGAGAGAGAGAGAGAGTATATCATCAACCAAACATTTCAACATTGGTGATGTATTCCCTTGCATCACTCAGTTCCCCCCGGAAGCGTATTTGACTTTCCCTTCAAGAAAATACAAGTTTATTGACCGATCCATCCCCACCCATATCTATATAAGAAACAGAATCACAAACCCAGAGAACAAACAACCCTCAAAAGCATATACATTGCCATGGCTTCAAATCAACAAGTGAAGCTTTTTGGAATTGTAGGAAGCCCATTTGTGGCGAGAATAGAGATTGCTTTGAAACTCAAAGGAGTGGAATATGAATACATTCATGAATCATTGACCACCAAAAGTGACCTTCTTCTCAGTTACAATCCAATTCACAAGAGCGTTCCTGTGCTTCTTCACAACGACAAGCCAATCTGTGAGTCTCTTGTAATTCTTGAATATGTCGATGAGACTTGGACAGGTTTTCCCTTCTTGCCTTTTGATCCTCACCACAGAGCCTTGGCTCGTTTCTGGTCCAAATTCATCGACGACAAGGTAGTATGCTCCTTTGATTCTTAATGTAAAACTTATTTAACTAATTTGAGTAGATTAAGGATGCTAGTTAAGTTAGTTAGAAATGATCTGATATGTTTTTTCTAAAACATCTTAATCATCTTCCTTAATTCTCTCCCTCCCTCTCCCACTTAATTATTATTAAAGAATATAAATAGGGCTAATTTGGGGGCGAAGGATAAAAATGTGAAATAATCTTACATTTAGAACTAACATCAGCTCTCTAATTAGGTCTTACATTATGGACCGAATGAGTGAGTACAAACAAGGTTTTCTCCCATTTTGTATGTTTCAAAACTGGATATATATATATATATATATATATATATATATATCAGAATATTTACTGAACAAGTGTTTTATTGATTGAGTTTAGGTCTTGGCTGCTATATTTAAAGCAGCTTGGAATCCTGATGTGAAGGAGAGAGAGAAAGGTGGTGAAGAAGCATTGGAGGCTCTGAGGATTCTGGAAAATGAGTTGAAAGGAAAGTTTTTTAACGGAGATTCAATTGGCTATGTGGATATTGCAGGATTGTTCTTGGCTTTTTGGCTACCTTTGATGGAAGAAGCTGGTGTGATTGAGTTGTTCAGTGATGAGGAATTTCCAAAGCTTAAGAAATGGAGTCATGAGGTTCTGAAACATCCCATCATAGAAGAAGCTTTGCCTCCAAAAGATTATCTTATTACCTACTACAAAACCCGCTTTCAGAGCATTGCTGATTCCAAATAGATAATTGGATTCATCTTGGGGTTTATTATCCCATGTTGTAATATCTAAAATAAAAGCATGTGTAACTCTCTTTTGCAATAATATCTCAATAGTTTTTCTTTATATTTTTAGGTTTTTTATGATAAATTCAATCTGAACCATTGGAATAAGATTTGGGCAATGAAATTTAGTTTTTTTTTTTAAAATAATAACTACATTTTTAGAAGATTATATTGATTTTAAATTTTACACATCCTAAAATAGAAAATAATTAGTAATGTGAAAAAAATCTAGGTTATTTAGTTTAAATGTAGATTGCCCATTTGATAATGGAGTTTAAGTTGCATTAGTGCTTGTTTTTATTGAGGTTTGCAAAAGTGACTCTCTTTTTTATAGATACATGTATTCTCCTATAAGAGATAATCATATTTGAGGCACTATCAAGCATTTAATGTGGGTATTTCTTCTGACAAAAGTTCAAACCTTGGTACACTATGTTATAAGGAACTATCTCCTTCCGTCAGACCCAATTAATATCGGTAAAAATGACTTTTATTTTCAATGGCTTCTGCAATCTAAAAGTAGGGTAAAAATCAATTAGTGTAATATGATTTATGACTAAATAGACTTTCATAAAAAGTCAGTTTAACATATACTTATTTAAATAATATATTGAGAAAGTTAATTTTAGAAAATTTAAACATAGAGATAAGACAGTAGCAAAAAAAAAATGGAGTCAAAGTTGTTCCAAATTTTAACCAAGACTATGGCCAACTAGTCATTAGGCCCAAAATTACAGTTGGCAAAAGCCAATTAAAAAAAGCGTGGCTTTTTTGCTTTACAACATGATCATGATGTCAAATACATGGCCTTATTCTTTCAAAAGAAGGGCAAAAAGCAAAACGCAAAATTGCAAAGGGTGGAAATTTGGAACATGATACAGAAAAATCTCAGGATATGACCAACAAAGAGATGACATCAAATACAGCCAAAAAGGATCATTCAAAGTAGCATCGTGGTTCCAATTTAATGAGTGATGATGTCTTTACTTCTTGCTGCTGCTCGAATCCTTCACAATAGTCACAGGGCATGTCGCGTGTGTCACCACAAAGTTGCTCACACTTCCCAGAATGATCCTATTCTCTCAAATAAAAGAATATTACGATAAATATACATTTGACCAAACCGTTATTAGCAAATTTTAGTAACATCTCTCCATTATCAAACATAATAAATTGTAACGTGATAAGAAGAGGAAAAACAGAGGATCGGAAAATTTATGACCTTTGGATTGTTCTAAGACCTCTGCTTCCCATAACCAGAGAGTCCAGCTTCAGATCCTCAATCGCATCTAAAATTTTCTCTCTCGCATCTCCCCAGTACAATTTCGTCACAATATTCACCTGCACCATCATCATTTTCTTTCACTGCTTGAACTTGTTCTTCCAGAAATGAAAAGGAAAACAGAGAATCAACTTGTTTTTTTGTTTTTTTTGCAGAAATGAACGAAAAATTAGGTATCTTAAGAGAGAAGAGGGAACCTCTTTCTGTCTGGAACCAGTATCAAGCAAATCAAGAACTTGGATATCAACTTGAACATCGTATTTCTTCATGATCTCTGGCTCTCTGAACTGTGTCAGTGGGATCAGAGCTGCAAATATATGGAACCAAAACGAATCAAAACACAGAGTATGAAACAGAGAGACTTGAAAAACGAAATGAATCAGATTGCGTTTCATAGACAACCAAATATGGAATAAGGGAAGAGAAAACTTACGAGTTACGAGCACCAGATTTGGCCCAGAGATTTTTGTGAGAGTCGTCGAGAGATTTGTGGCTGACTTGGATGGTGCATAAGGTGTCACCTTTATCAGCCAAATTTTCAAGGGACCATTTCAGAGCATTCTCGCTGCTGCCTGAGAAGCCCATCGCCACACCAACTTTCCCATCCTTAACCATTATCTCTCTCTCTCTATCTCTCTCACTCATGTGATATCAATCCATCAATAATCAACTACTTTCTAAATCTCATGTGACCCGGTTCATAGCCCACTTACACTTGACTCAAATAAAATAATCACAATCCTAATTACATTAAAATATATTTATTATGATTGGCAAATAACAATTGGATGTAGCCTTATAAATTTTAAATAATAACTATAATCTTTCACGATTGTAAGAAATAATAACTTTAACATTTCAATCCTAATTAAATTAAAACACATTTATAATAATTGGGCATATCCTTTCAAATTTCAAATAACCTAATTACATTAAAATACATTTATGATGATTGGAAAATAATAATTGGACATATCCTTTCCAATTTCAAACAATGACTGTAATCTTCCACGAGTGTAGGAAATAATAACTTTAATATTTCAATCCTAGTTAAATTAAAATCATTCAATCAATACAGGTCAATGCTATTTCCAACAATTATACTCTAGCAAGACTAAATTGCAGCATACAATCTTGTGAACAAAATTGATCTAAAAGGAATAATTAGGAAGGAAGAAAGTCAGAGGTTGTATTTGGAATAATGAGGAATAATAAAGGAACATTTTGCACCATTTTAATTCTCACAAAAGAAATTGGGATGGTTCACATTAATTGAGAATCTCTTCGTCTCCGTGTCCCAGTTTGTGCTTTGATCATTAATATCTTTTTGCTTGCATTTTTTTTATTTTTTGTATCATCTGTTGGACAAACCATTATAAAAATCTTCGGCAATTATGATATTATAATAAAAGCGTATGGTAATTATAGGGAATAATAGCTAACATTCCAATTCTAATTAAATTAAAACCATTCAAAGCATGCATGTCATTGAAAGTTATTTTTTCGGAAATTCCTTCACCTACAATACTTTTACACGTACAATTATATATCTTAGCATAAGCCTCTCATCCTCATATACAACATAAGAGAACAATTCTTGAAGAAATCAGTTACATCAACTCAAGTAAAGGCAAACACTGCTCATGCTTTATTCAAGGACGTTGAGGATAGTAAGGAAGCTTGGAGCATTATTATTAGGGTCCTTCAGAAGTGGACAATGGAGAAGAAGGCCTCACCATTTGAGGTCTAGAAAGTCAGTATGATATTAGTCAACAAACAATTAAGTATCTAATGTAGTAGTCACATCACCAATTCATCAAGTGAAAATTATGTGTTCCTCATATTTCATCTAATTATTTGCAAATAGGGTGATCGAATTGAGGGTTCAGTTGTCTAGAGGGGACAGATCTATAGGTACATTGAGGATTTAAAAGAAGGTGAGGTGTACCGATTCGAGAACTTTGAAGTGTTGGCCAACAATTCTGGCTACAAAACATGCTCACACCATTGGAAGATTATGTTTCACTCTAACACATTTTTTCAAAAACATGACATCCAAATCCCTCGTTATGCATTCAACTTTGTCTAAGTTAATGACATCGCCAACAGTGAAGCCACAAATGAAGAGCTGATTGGTTAGTATACATTTCTACCATGTTTTTTATTCAAAACGTTTTATTCTAACCCGGACGATCCAGATGTGCCAGCTACCTTACAAGCATTTGGGAGCTTAGTTGATTTGAGGAGAGACTTCAACACGAAGAAGAAATTGGATTTCACAATTGCAAATCACAAATAACATACTCTCTAGATTTAACATCAATCAATCAAGGGATTAACATCTATTTTCATTTTAGTTCATCATCATCATAATCATATGATAACATGTGCAATGAAGTACGTGCCAATATATCTCTATTTGGGGAGATTGCAGTCAAACCTTTGAGGACAAAATGGAAGATATGAATGTTCTCACCTTAGTTATCTTACAGTTTGCTAGGATTATAAAAAACAAAAGTATTATATGTATATTTAATTTCCCTATAAATGCAAGTTTTTTTTGTTTTAATTACATGCTTTTTTGTTCAAGTTTATGGAGACATATTTAACGCTTTTAATGCCTCACAAAAGGTTCCAAAAAATGCTCCCTCAAAATATGATATGTGAGCATGATTATAATTACCCTTTATGTATTTCTGAGCTGAAAATTTAGTTTCATAGATATACAAATAAATGCATTATAGTCATAAAAAATTAATTCTACAATGTACCATTAATCAAAATTCACGTTCTCGTGTAACGCATGGGATTAACACTAGTTCTACTATATTTCTTGTTAAGAAGGGGCAAAGATGAGGAAGAAAGCAAAGGCGAGACTTGGATTTAGCTTGGACGCAATCTTAGGTTAGGTTAATGGATCCTTGTGCCATGTGACAAAATAATTGAAATGGTCTGCCAATAAATTATTATAGTTGGTAAACTTAAATATGATCTGAAGGAAAAATATATTCAACTAATAAGGAGATTAGGCGTACCTGGACGAATCCATGTTCGGATCCGGGTCAAAGCTCCTATACTCCATACTTGTGCCCACACAATTATTAGACTACTAGAGCCTAATTGTGATTTGCACAGCAGATCACCAGAACTAGAAAGATGGTAGGAGAGAAGGGAATTGCCAGAAAACTCAATGGCGGGGCGAGTTGCAATTGAGGAGGCACACCCTATTTATAGTGGTTTATGGAGGTCACTAATTAGGAAACGTGTGCACTCCTTCTTGCCCTCCAAGACAGAAATTAATTGTCTCTCAATTAATTCCCTAATTATGGTGATTTGTTCCTCTTTTAACAAAACCATAATTATTGCTAAATATTCCCAAATCTGCATCTTATGCTGATTTTATTCTTATTTGATTAGGCTACTTATTTCCTAATCAAATAGTCCGGCCCATCAAGGGCGGACTTGGACCCAAAGTCCAACATCTCCCACTCGCACTTGATGGGCCTCCCATCGTGCGTGCGTCACTCTTTCTTGTTTCATACTTGGCGTCTGCCGTGACTGCGTGGGCAAAAACGTCTTTCAGATTTAGTGCTTGCGATACTAGAAATCCTTTATATCGGACCAGCATCCAAGGACACCCTTTATATATAACCGTAAGTTATATGTTCATTGCCTCATATGCCCCAGATTCTCCCATACATATTACTCATGGCATATCTAATCCCTCTCGAGTTAATATGTTGATTAACTCAGATTGCCTTCCACGCACATAGTATCCGCACTTACTAGCTACACATAGAGCTAGTAAGGGGTCGACCACAGATACTAGTACATCTTATGTATCTAGGGGTAAATCTTCCTTTTTGACTAAACATCAATCCATCTTGACTTGGTCGCTTTCCTAGTTTTCACTCGTCTGACCGAATCGAGTGTGATCATGGAGCTTCAGCTAAAGTAGCTGTCACCAAACCAAGCTTTCATGATGCCGCCTAAGTCTTAAGGGCATCGTGGAAGTATTCTTCCTTCTTGGGACTCACACTGTGGTGAACTAGGGATCTTTCACCCACATCCCGTGTTGCAGTTTAACTCTCAAGCACATGCAGTATGAATTGCATGCTACGGTGAATGGTTTGAGGTGTACGTCGATTTCTTTATCTTTCACCGTACAGACATTAGTTCCAAAATGTACTCAACATTCGAACCAGAACTTTCTTTTTCACAATATCTCATTTGTGAAAAAGAGTTCTTTGCCTGGCTACAGGTCTATATTCATGCTTCGATCCATTTTCTGTGTATATGCACACATGTAGATCTCATCTCAGTCTAACTGAGGCGACTCAAACGCAAAGATTCTTCTCAACCATCTCATGGTGATCATTTGCTCGTCTTACCTTCCCATGCCCCTGCAAAACATGGGAAGACGGTTGTTCGTGTGAGTGAACCAACCTCTTTTGACCTGTACGACATAAAAGGTTGTATACCTTTATGTATTTACTCATAACATACATACCATTTCTTTTATCTTTATATAAAAGAAGTTCACGACCTTATATTTTATTTGCGCCCCTAGATTTTCATTAACTCAATGAAAATCAAGCTATGGGCTCAATAAGGGGATCTACCAACATCTTGTCAGTAGAAGGTCATTGAACTATCGCTTTCCCTCTTTGAAAGCATATCTCTCATAGAGATGTATCAAAAAGGTATGTTTCGCCTTGCTGTGATACTTAGGATCCTCATCATAAGATGTTATCGTTTGGATCCTTCTATCCATCATTCATTCCCAATCTCTCATAGGAATTACTTTAGCCATATGGCACTTTGAATGATGGCAGAACACGCCTTGTGTTCTATTTCCATGGATAACAGGAAAAATACCATGTATATTTCCTTACTCCATCACCATTTGCCTAGGTCTTGTATTGGAGTATCCTTTCAAAAAGGAAAGTTGTTATCTTGACAACTTAATCCATGGTTATTCTCATAATCCATTTCACAGCATGACCAAAAAGCAACTTCCAAGTCTGACCAAAAAACATTTGGTCTTATGTACACCAATGTGCACATTCATATTACCAACTGTAGTTTCACACGGGACTCTATCCACCTTTCTTATGCTGGATTCCTCATAGGACATGTAACCTCTTTAGGTTTATGCCCTTGACTTCAGGGGTGTCTATGGGTTCGCACTTTGACATCCTAAGATGTCTAAGGATTACACTTGTACATGTCTTAGGTGGAAAAGACTGTATCTTTCTTGTGCAACTCCGTTTATCTTGTCAATCAAGATATTTGTTCAACCCATGACTTTCTTAACTCAGAATTTAAGGATTCTCTGATCCTTTATTCCTTTGACTCCCTTGACACTTGTTTCATTTGTCACTTGACAAAGGATGACTTCACAAAGAATCATCACTAGACCATTTGGAACTTATGTAGTGTTCTTCGATTATTTCGAAGTTGGTGAGGCTTTCACCTTGTAAAAATCTCATATACTACTATTTAGGTGATTGTTTCTACGAAGCCCTTAAGCTGCTTCATGTAGAGTTTATCATCCAATTTCCAAAATTCCAAATTGCAAGTAAATTACATCATCTTGATGCAATTTTCAAGACTAAGCTTGTTGTCATAGCCAAAGTTCAGAGTTAAAACGCACAATGGACAACTTTCCATTGTATTACCCCTTAGCCACTAAATGTTTTAGGTTTTATATGCCCTTAACAGATTTGAGAATCTACTTGTTCCCAATCGCCTCTTGGTTAGGCTATAAATTGCCTAAAACATATACTTGGCTCAATGAGAATCCAAATCCTCCTGCATGCATCTTAGCAGGTCCTTCTAGTGTCCTTCAGACACTTATAGGTACTTATCATCACCTTCTAGATGATGAAGAGAGCATTCAATCCATTAGGGAATCTATCCCTTATAGTCATTCGCTAGATGACAATTTGCTCCGAGGTGGATTTCATAGGATTCTTTTCCTATGTATGAGTGAGGTAATTATCTCGTAACTTACCTCTTACCTCTTTCATTGTGAAAATGGTCTCAATCCTCCCACTCGGATCAGTGAACTTAGGAACACTTGATTATTCCTTGTCACATGTGAACCTCTTAAAGAGATTTATTGTGATTAATGCTCATTTCCTGCTAGGAAATTTAGGTTTTATGAACGTTGTGTCCCATGATTTTCTCTCAGTCACTGAACTGCCATCATTTTCACTAATGAAGATGTGTCATGTCAAATTCTCATGTTATCTCATAAAGAGATACTTTGTTTACCTTAACCCCAATCTTCCTTATTCGTAGGAAGAATTGTGAATATAAAGTTGATGACCCTTATGGTCTTAACGAGCTTGGCCCTGGTCTAAGGCCCATCCACAATTCATAGGGTAAGGTCGTGACTGACATAGAGGGCGTTTGGTTAAGT
This sequence comes from Inga oerstediana, assembly GCA_963210345.1. Lineage (NCBI taxonomy): Eukaryota > Viridiplantae > Streptophyta > Magnoliopsida > Fabales > Fabaceae > Inga > Inga oerstediana. The sequence goes on along the minus strand of OY723402.1, from coordinate 51,049,043 downwards.
GTGAACATAATAGCTATGAGTCCACCTACCAACATATGGCTGATAGCCTCATTAGTGCCATTATGTTCATAACCAAATCAAGGAGAGGTCTATCTCTCCATTTCAACAACTCTATTATGTTGAAGGGTTCAAGGTATTGATAGTTGCCAAACAATGCCTTTCTTGTACACAAAACAGCTTGAACTAAGCATATGGGTGTCTCTAACCCTTGTTAGTTCAAAAGGTCTCATTCTTTCAGTTTACTGATCCCTGACTAGTTCAGCCATTATCTAACAGCTTTACATTTGCCAAAAATCAAGTAAACATTAATGTATTTCGAGTAAACATCCACAACGTTAACGAAACACCAAGCTGTTTGCGTTTTGCCCTCACGTTAATTGGTTCACTAACGCCATAATTTGTCAATTGCAGTGGATATTCTCAAAAATGTTTCTTTGTCTTTCTTGCCAGGTAGAATAAGTTTTCAACTTATTCATAAGGGTATTAACCCTTCAGCACACATTGTTTAGCAAATACTCTTTTGCTAGTTTGATCATTCCTTTTGATCAAGGTGTACATGTGGCAAGAAATGGAATCTTTTATCCCTAGAAAAGAAACATCAAAATCCAACAAAGGATTTGAGAATCATAGTCCCATCGATCCTTAACTAAAGAGATAGCAAAGATGTGATTTTGTCAATTGCAATTGCATGGAGTGAATCAGGGTGGTTTATCTGTGCAGAGTTAACGTGCAAGTTCCAATCCCTTGATTCTATCTCTTTATTGATTTGCTTTTGACATGAAGCCATATGCTTCTGTGAAACATCCACAACTCATGTGGATTGCTACTTTTACAACCCTTAAAGGTTTATCAATGTAGCATTTTATCTTTGCAGACACCATTGACCTCTTCTAGATCAAGTTTACCTCATAGGTTTCTTGCCCTTGGGCATGGAGGATGAATCCTCCCACTCTTTAGCTAAGTTCGTCTGACTGATGGATCTTGAATCCTTCAGTCTTTCACATTCAAGTTCAATGTGGTGAATCACATTGCTAAAGGTTACAATATGCATATCAGAGGCAATCTTTACTTTCGTATTCGCCCAGTCAATGGAAGACATGGCTCACTCCCACTCACTGGGAGACATAGCTTCCTCCCACTCATTGGGAGATGTCTTATCACAACATACAATTGCTGTTTGTTAGAAAGAACTTGGCATTTAGTTTGTCTCAACTTCTTAGTTTGACATATGCCTCAAGTGTTGCCTAAACAACATGTTAGGACTTAGTACACTATGTTAAAACTTAACTTAGTTTTAACTTTATGGAAGAAGATCACTTATTTCACTATCTTCCAACACTATCCACATGGCTTGGATAAGGTTACATTGCTCAAACCAACATACGTTTAAGCAATGTTGTTCTTTCTATACTTGATAGCATAAACCTTTTGTATCCTTCAGTTGCTTCAGCCTCTAAATGCTGAAGACTAGTTGGTAGGATGTCCCTGACATCTCATTCTTCTTGAATGAAAAGAGATTTGAGAGTTTCTAACTCCACAGATATCTCTATTGAGCTTGTCTTCATAAGCTCAGTCAAATAGACTTGGTCATAATTGGTCACTCAGACGATTATGGTATACAAATCTTAGTTGTTCAAATAAGACAAAGGATAATTAGATGATAAGTTCACTAGTTTCATGTTCAGGAGACAACTATGTTGACTCCCATCCCAATCATACTAGTTAGCTCATCACCCTTTTAACCACAGTCTTCATTTGAACACTTTCCCCTTTGGATTTCTAGACGTATTCCAGAAAACTCCCACTCAATCATAGAGCAGTTATATTAACAAGATAATAACACAATATCATCTAACTAACATGAATGTTCAAGAAAACAAGAAGAGAATATACCGAATTCAATTCCAAAAACAAACAGAGAATTTAATCTTAAATTCAATGGAAAAACAAGAACATTCAAAAGTTTAAGCCTCATATCATTGTCTCTTAACTAGGTTCTCCTTCTCATAGGCCCTTCTGACCATATTAACTCATGTAGCATCTAGCTACAATGTCAAGCTCCTCTTTGCCATGTCTACATACACTCATTTGGATGTATTTGCAGCATACCTCCCACTTGATGAGATGATTCTCACATCTCTATCTCTCTTGTCCTTTGTCACAACATATATGATAAAAGGTTGACTTTTAGAAGTCATTGCTTCAATCCAAGTGGATCAATGTGGTTAGAAGCATGGGAAGACTTATTATTATTCAATAATTATTGAATAATTTTAAGTTGCTGCAATTTTTCAGGTTTTTATTTCTAAGAGTTTGAGTCAAGGTTGGATAGGATTTTATATTCAAAAACTCATTTGAATAATCCCTTACTTTTAAAGAATCTTTCAGCATTAACCTTATGTTGCAGCTGAAATTACTCTTTAAAAACAAGCCAACATGTCCCAAAAAATAATAGAACCAACATTGATTCAATTCCAACATTTTTGGGAATCTCTAAGTGCACATAAGCACCTTTTTGACTCAAATTATATCCAAACGTGCTTCAAATATATGCAAATTATATATCAAATTGAAGCTCTCGAATTTAGGGATTTTTAGGAACCAACCACATCTCAATCGGAGATCCCACGCGCTCTCACGCGCCCCTAGAAGGTGTCTGGATGGGAAAATCCTGAAAAATTGGAAAATTCCAGCATTGGCCACTCTCGGTGGAGGCGTGTGACTCACACGCGCCGCCTTGCGGCCTTCTGCCAGCGACACGGGCCGGCTCCCAAGAATTCACGCGCCGTCCTCTCTCCGACGGTGCTTGCCACGTGTCAAACGGAGACCCCAGTGGGTCCCACGCGCCATGTGTCCTCTTTTTTTTTTTTTTTTTGGGGGGTCAACAGTCAACGGATGACTGTTGACCGTTGACCAGTCAACCGTGACCCGTCATTGCTGACGTGTCACTGACATGGCGCTTGACGATGACGTGGCGGCCGCTCATTGGTGCCACGTGGCATTGGTTGACCGATGACGTGGCGTTGACGGCCACGTCATCATCTTCAACCTCCAGCCGGGTCAACCCGACCCGGTTGGAGCTCCGACGGGTCATCGCGACCCGCCAACTTCGGGAGGCCATATCTCCCTCGTTTTAGCTCCGTTTTTCGCGTTCTTGGTGTCGTTGGAATCGTAGTTCAGCGAACTACAAATCCATGGCATTTATTTGATCTTAAAACCTCTGTTTCATTGATCAAATCGCGAGTTAAGTTGCGGCGGCGACTAACGACCCGCGAACTTCTTTCCTTTGTTTCTCCCTCATCCGGACTCCGTTTGACGCGTTCTAAGCATCGTTGGAATCGTATCTTCGATATCTACACACCCATGTCCTTACTTTGGGAGAAAACGTCGAGTTTCGAACACCCCATTTTTCTCGACATTGACGGCATTGCGTAAACCGACGCGGATGTGTGTCCTCTGGGTTTAAAAGGCTCTTCTAACCTTTGAGGGTTAAAAAACTCTTGTTTTTGGTTCCACATAGGTCCCAAAGACTCACCTTTAAGAAATCGAAGAAGAGAGGAGAAAGAAAAAAAAATGAAGCTTTGACATGTATAGGGAGAGACAGTCTCGCATGAATATACAAAGAAGAGAGAGTCAAGAACTCATGCAAAAACCCAAATGTATATTAACAGCATGATTTTCATATATGCAAAATTAGAGACAGGTAACGCATACATGCGGTATGTCCAAGGAAGAATTAACAGCATATTATTCCTTTTTTTTCATGCTAAGAGACGGTGAGATAAGTACATCATCTACTCTTTTACTTTCGCATAAGGAGCAATATATAATGGAATATATATTTTGTGAGAACATATCATATACATACGCGAAGAAGAGATTAGAAAGGATGCAAGCATATTAATTAACATTATATATATATGCACATATATAATAGCACAGCGGAATTATTAATTGAGATATAAAAAATTATATCATACTATTATTCACATAGAATAAATAATTTAGATATAAACAAATTATATCATAATATTATTCACATAGAATAAATCACAGCCTCAAGGATCAAATGGCTCTGATGCCAGTGAAGGAAAAATATATTCAACTAATAAGGAGATTAGGCGTACCTGGACGAATCCATGTTCGGATCCGGGTCAAAGCTCCAATACTCCATACTTGTGCCCACACAATTATTAGACTACTAGAGCCTAATTGTGATTTGCACAGCAGATCACCAGAACTAGAAAGATGGTAGGAGAGAAGGGAATTGCCAGAAAACTCAATGGCGGGGCGAGTTGCAATTGAGGAGGCACACCCTATTTATAGTGGTTTATGGAGGTCACTAATTAGGAAACGTGTGCACTCCTTCTTACCCTCCAAGACAGAAATTAATTGTCTCTCAATTAATTCCCTAATTATGGTGATTTGTTCCTCTTTTAACAAAACCATAATTATTGCTAAATATTCCCAAATCTGCATCTTATGCTGATTTTATTCTTATTTGATTAGGCTACTTATTTCCTAATCAAATAGTCCGGCCCATCAAGGGCGGACTTGGACCCAAAGTCCAACATGATCTTTTTCATCAAATCCATTAAACAACATTTAATTATGTTGTGTGTGTGAAAAAATGGTAAAATATACATAAAGGGGCCCTTTACAAGTATTAATCTGTCCAACTTATCTATCTCTTAAGCAACCTACTATAATTACATAAAGTGATGGAAAATTACCACTAGATAGACTCAGATATCTTTGTGAGGAGGTAATGCCAATAAGACCAGTAGAAAACTTTTATTCATTTTGGCCAACATCATTATTTCATTTGTTTTCTTTAGTAATTGAAATTTTGTTGATTTTTGCAGCTTAAAGAGCTCAATACCCTTGGGTTTAAGGTCATTTTGGTGACTTCAGGTGCAGCTGGACTTGCCGCCAAATTTTAGGATATCACAGAGTGGCTAGTATCAGGTTTTCCTCCCCCAAAATATATCATGTTTTCATGCTTTTTGTTTCAATGTGTTAGTTTGCATTTGAGATTTGCTTATAAAAGTTTGTCAAAGTGAATATTGTATTCTATTCTGCTGATGATAGAACACCGGTAATTATTACTAGGTGTTTTTTTTACTTTACTTTTGTTATACCCTAGCTTATATTCTCAACTTTGATACCAAAAATGTGACGCGCTACTCTTGCTTACAATGAAAGAACTCTACTCTCATATAAAAAATGTGACACACTACTCCTGCTTAAGATGAAAGGACATGACTCTGATACAAAAAAATGTGACACACTACTCTCTTACTTACGATGAATGGACTCGACTCTGATACAGAAAATGTGACACACTACTCGTGCTTACGATAAATGGATTCGACTGTGATACCAAAAATGTGACACACTACTCCTACTAAGATGAAAGGACTCCACTCTAATACAAAAAATGTGATACACTACTCTTGCTTACGATGAATGGACTCGAATTTGATACCAAAAATGTGACGTTAATCCTGCTAACGAAAAAATAACTCTACTCTCATATCAAAAATGTGACACACTAGTTCAATATTTATAGTTGATAATATCTTTATATGTGTAGCTAAGTTATTTCCTATGTTAAGATGTCATGGACTGTCTTGGTTAAGTTATTAGTGTTAAGATATCAATTATTTTCTATATGTGTTTGTATTATGTTAAATGCTAAGTTATGAGTCAATAGGTGGTTACCGTCTATTTTATTGTCAGTTATTACTTAATCTTATTTTAAGTCCATATATATTTTGGCATGAATGAAATATTATTCAGGAAAACTTGTCTCTTTTATCTATCTAGAATTGCAGATTATGGTTCTAGATATTTTCCTTTACTCTAAACTCTAGTTATGTTCTTAATCCAAGTCCTAACATTAATCTTTTAATATTATTAGTTGCCGTTTGTCATTGCAGGATTCTTTTGGTATATTGTGAAATGAAAGATCAATGGGTCTGCTAGTTTTAGAATTGAAGGATGTTCTCCAGATTTTATTGAGTGATGTAAAGGGCTTCTATAGTGACCCAGATCCAAAGCTCATTCACACATACTTGAAAGAAGAAGTGTCTTTTGGAGAGAAGTCCAAATTTGGCAGAGGGGTATGTCTGCCAAAGTGAATGCTGCTGTTCCTTCCTTCTGCCTATAATGGAATGCCAGTGATTATTACCCGGTATTTTTTTATTGTACTTTTGTTATACCCTTGCTTATATTCTTGAATCTGATACCAAAAATGAGACACACTACTCCTACTTACAAAGAAAGAACTCAACTCTTATTCTCATACCAAAAATGTGACACACTACACTTGCTTACCATGAAAGGACTCGACTCTGATACAAAAAATGTGACACACTACTCCTGCTTACGATGAAAGGAAATGTCCAATTTTGACGAGAAAACCTGTGTGTCGGTAGGACAAGGCAGTCTCATGGCCCTATATGATACCATGTTCAGCCTGGTAACTCACGAATCAACCCGTAAAATTACTTTCACAGCTTTCCTCAACATTGATATTTGATAATATCTTTGTATGTGTTGCTAAGTTATTTCCTATGTTAAGATATCATAGACTTTCTTGGTTAAGTTATTAGTGTTAAGATATCAGTTATTTCCTATATGTATTTGTATTATTTTAACTACTAAGTTATGGGTTGAGTTATTAGGGTTAAGATAGCATGGACTTTCTTGGTTACTGTCTGTTTTATTGTCAGTTATTACTTAATCTTATTTAAGTCCATCTATTTTTTTACATGAATGAAATATTATTCAGGAAAACTTGTCTCTCTTCTCTATCTAGAATTGAAGATTATGGTTCTAGATATTTTCTCTTATTCTAAATTCTAGTTATGTTCTTAAATCCAAGTCCTAACATTAATCTTCTAGTATTATCAATTGCCTTTTGTTGCTGCAAGATTCTTTCGGGATTTTGTGAAATGATAGCTTAGGGAATCTGCTAGTTTTGTAATTGAAGGCAGGTCTCCTGATTTTACTGAGTGATGTAAAGAGCTTCTATGGAGGCTCTCCAAGTGACCGGATTCAAAGCTCATTTTCATATATACTTGAAAGTAAAAGTCCCTTTTGGAGAGAAGTCCAAATTTGGTAGAGGGGTATGTCCGCCAAAGTGAATGTCACTATTCGTTCTGCTGATGATGGAACGCCGGTAATTATTACAAGGTGTTTTTTCACTTCACTGTTGTAATAACTTAGCTTATATTCTCTAATCTGACACCACAAATATGACACACTACCTTATATTCTCTATGTTGATACCAAAATGTGAATTTATAAAACTTTTTCTGTTCATCAATGTGATGCCAATCTTATTCAAATCATCAAACCTATTATGGCCAACTTAAAATTTTTGACATGATCATGCACTTGTAACAAGGACCACAACTCAAGGGAGCTCCGCTCTAGGCCACATCCCATAAATCACATACAAGAAGATATGATACTTCCAAATTCAAACCTTGATACCCTAGATTGTCAGTAAATATCTCCTTTCATCAAACCCAATTCACGTTGGTAAAAAAGTGACTTTTATTTTAGTTGGGTTTTGCTAGTTGAAGCTAGGATAAAAATCATTTGGTGTAACATGATTTATGACCGAATAAACTTTAATGTAAAAGTCAGATTTTGCATACACTCTTTTGGATAATATAACGAAAATGTCATTTTTCAGAAGGTTTAAATTTAGAGATAGAATAACAGCTAAAAGGTCTGATGCCAAAAAAAAAACAGCTAAAAGGTCAAAAAAAAAATTGCTTCAACTTTAATGAAAATTTTTTTACCAAAAGCTAATATAAACATTATTTTGAAGTTTTCATTAGCTTCTTCTATTCCTCATCATCAATGTGGGCTTTTTTGGCTTTTCAACACGATCATGATGCCTTATTATTCTTTCAAAAGAAGGGCAAAAAGTAAAATTTCAAAGGGTGGAAATTTGGAACATGATATACAAAAATCTCTCGATATGACCGACGAAGAGATGAGATCAAATACAACCAAAAAGGAACATTCAAAGCAAGCATGGCTTTCGATCAAAAAAAAAGCAAGCATGGCGGTTCTAATTTAATAAATGATGTCTTTACTTCTTGCTGCTGCTCAAATCCTTCACAACAGTCACAGGGCAAGACGCATGTGTCACCACAAAGTTGCTCACGCTTCCCAGTATGATCCTATTCTCTCAAATTAAAAAAAAATTAAGATAAATATACATTCACCAAAACGTTGTTAGCAAATTTTAGTAACATCTCTACATATTGTAACGTGATAAGAGTAAAAACAGGGGATCGGAAAATTTCTGACCTTTGGATTGTGCTCAGACCTCTGCTTCCCATAACCAGAGAGTCCAGCTTCAGATCTTCAATCGCATCCAGAATTTTCTCCCTCGCATCTCCCCAATACAATTTCGTCACAATATTCACCTGCAATGTCATCATTGCTCTCACACCATTAACTGGTTCTTCCATAAATCAATCGTAAAACAGAGAATGAACTTGTTTTTTCTTTTTCTTTCTTTTTCTTTTTTTTTTTCAGAAATGAACAAAAAGTAGGTATGGGGGAGAGTGAACCTCTTTCCGACTGGAAGCAGTATCAAGCAAATCAAGAACTTGGACATCAACTTGAACATCGTATTTCTTCATGATCTCTGGCTCTCTGAACTGTGTCAGTGGGATCAGAGCTGCAAATATATATGGAACCAAAAAAAACAGAGTATGAAACAGAGAGCCTTGAAAAACGAAATCAATCATCAGATTGTGTTTCATTAGATAACCAAATATGGAAGAAGGGAAGAGAAAACTTACGAGCACCAGATTTGGCCCAGAGATCTTTGTGAGAGTCGTCGAGAGATTTGTGGCTGACGTGGATGATGTAAAAGGTGTCACCTTTATCAGCCAAATTTTCAAGGGACCATTTCAGAGCATTCTTGCTGCTGCCTGAGAAGTCCATCGCCACACCAACTTTCCGATCCTTAACCATCCTCTCTATCTCTCTTGTATGAATGCTCTGCTTTGTTTCTTGTTAAGAAGCACAGACGAAGAAGAAAGCAAAGTTGGGATTGGGATTTAGCTTGGTCGCCCCCTCATCTCAGGTTAGGTTAACGGATACTTGTGCGACGTGACAAATAAAATGAAATGTTCTGCCGGTGAATTATTATATTTGATAAACTTAATTAAAGAAAACAAATTCCATTTTTATGCACTAAATATAATTCCTTTCTTATATCAGATCTCTTAAACAACATTTTTTTTTTTGTTACGTAGGGTATTCATCGGAATCAATTTGATGATTAATTTCTCGGGTACTGTTGGATTTAAGATAGGAAAGATCCTCCTAAATAGATTTTTTTCATACACACCGCTCCAAGAATTGAATCCAGAACTAGAATGGTTAAAAAAATGCAAACCCCATTGCCATTTATATCAACGGATCGGTTCTTAAACAACGTTTAGTTATGTTGTGCGGGTGACACACATAATGGGGCCCTTTACAAATATTAAACAGGGCCGACTAATCTATCTAACTATATTTTTATTTTTTTGAGAGGGGAAACACAAGAATATCAGGGTTTTTAGATCTGAACCGGACCAGCCGATCCGGCCTGGAATCCGCCAAACCGGTCAGTAGATAGTTCCAGTCCAGGTCCCAATTTTCAAAAAAAAATTTAAATTTTTTCTTTTAGAATTTCATACTATAAGCTTAAAATCTTCAATTATTCATCGGTTTGGTCCCAATTTGACTCACTGACCCTTAACCCAATATTCCGACTGGTTGAATACCTATACTGATTTTAATACCCTGAAGAATACAGCATTATTTAAGAGGGGGAGGAAAGCTGAATAGAAATATAATTATCTTCACGAGCATGAGATTAACCTTTTGGTTCCGCAATCGGCGTAAACCTGCATAGGACATGGGACCCATTGGTTAGGGCTTTGACTTTCCCACTTCCCACCATTTATGAATCGCAGAGCCTTACAAAATTCAACAACAATAAAATATCCTTCTCTTCGTTAATTAAATGAAATTAAATCTACCATGGATTTTACGTTAATATGCTAACCAAGTACTCCCTCCTATTTTATTGTTACAAGACATTTCCAGAATCACAGAGAAGTATAGTTAAATCATTAAATTTATTTTAAAAATAAAAAATATTCAAATTTACCCATATTAAAAATAATAAATTACATTTTAAAAAATGAATTAAACTTTAAAGTTTAAATATAAATAGAGACAAGAGTTTGAAAGAAGTTCATTATGTTGTGGGTCCTACATAGGGCCATGGCCTATGCGTACAGCCGCCTGGCTTTGACTGTGCGTGTAATTATTTGGAGTGCACATATGCGGGCTGCTGCTGTTCCATGTGAGCTGTTCCCCAAGCAAAATGTTTCTTTTCAAGGTAATTAAATCTAAACGGTCAAGTGAATCAGTTGGGATATTAGATTAAGGGTCAGTAGATTAGATTGAAGTCAAACTGAAATTAAATCGGGATCAAACCAGTGAGATATGAAATATTTTAGGTTTATAGTATGAAATTCTAAAAAAAAAAATTAAAAAAATATTTATAAAAAAAATTAAAAAAATTTGACCTGGACCAATTTAATGCCCGGATCGCCGGTTTCCGGTCTGATTCGGTGAGTCCTGTCCAGGTCAAATAACCCTGCTTCTTTTACCTCTTTTATCTTAAAATTGTTCTTCCTAAGACAAAACGCCACATTCAATACTTTTTTTTTTTTGGTTAAAGTATACTTTTGATCCTTTATGTTTGCTTCAAGTGTCATTTTAATCCCTTAAGTTTGTAAAGCATACTTTTAGTCCTTAAATATTAACTCCGTTAGTTTCATCTAATGGAAAATGTTGACTCATCACAATCACATTATTGTAATTCTAATTGGCTGCCACATCAACTCAAATTTTTTTACAAATCCATATTTTAATTAAAATAATAATAATACTAACAAAAAATTCTGAATTTTTAATCAATTTAAAATTCTAGGTCTTTATCAATTTTTTTTAATCTCCTGTCACTAGACATGAATTCCCTTCTTCCTCCATTAATCTCCCAATGAACTCTAACCCTATACTTCTACTTCTTATGCCAACACTTCTCACCGGCTACATAAACCTAGGCAAGTTCACTTTCCCTTCATATTCTACAAACCTATGGAGTAGAAGTTAAATTTAGGTGGCCCTCCTTCATTAAATCCAACTTTATTGATAGGATTTTTCAGTTGTAATGGAATTGGTATTGCTTAAACTAAGGTTGGAATCAGAAGATTTGTTTAGCATGGAAGAAAATTTGTTTGTTGTTATATACTATCTATTGCGGAAACGTCGAAACCAAAATATATTTGATCGAGTCAATTCCAAAGCATTTGATTTAGTTGGGAAAGCCAAAGATATTCTATCTCTCCCTAGCCTCACCAGGTTTCCATAGTCAAAGAAAAAACACGTTAGAGATAGAAGCATTCATGGAGGAAGAAGAGAGTTGGCGGTAGAATGAGGGTTTCTATGTGGAAGGGAGGAGGAAAAAATTAATTAAAAATTGACAAGTTTTTCTGTTATTATTATTATTTTTGATACAATTTCTGCTATTATTATTTTAATTATTTTAATTAAAATATGAATTTGTTAAAAAATTTGAGTTGATGTGGCAGCGAATTAGGATTAAAATAATGTGACTTTTATAAATCAACAATTTTTGTTAGATAAGACTGACGGTGTTAATATTGAATGACTAAAAGTATACTTTACAAACTTAAAGGATTAAAATGACACTTGATGTAAACATATAGGACCAAACATATACTTTAGCCTTTTTTTTTTTTTACTCAGCGGATCTAGTTTCTGTTTGAACCGTTTAGATTATAGACATGAGTTTTAAAAATTTATACTTTTTTTAAAAAAATCATTTTAAAAGATATAGAATCTAAAACTTACCCACCAATGTTAATGTTAATGTTGTATATATCCAATATATCTTACTATGATCCATCAACATCGTTAATTACTCGATAAAAATTACAACCACACAGATTAATACTCCTATAAAAAGTTTAAGGGAAAAAGATACAAAAGTTTCAATTAAAAAAAATAATATCAGAAAAGTCACATAACTTATTAATGATAGCTTTTTCACTTGTTAATGGTTGCTCTTCTACTTGTCATTAACAAGCTATGGGACTTTTTTGATATTACTTTTCTTGATTGGTACTGTGGTGTCATTTTCCCAAAATTTAATGGTAAAACTTTTCAAAAGATATGATCACATATGATTTCATAAATGTAATATTGTTATGCATTACAAATTAGATTTTCTAAACAAATTTTGACAAATCAACCCTATAAAATATTGTTGTTCTTTGTGGTCGTGGTCAATGAAAAACTCCATCCGGTCCTTAATAAAAGACATATTTTGAGAGTTGATTATGATCCTAAATATAATATATAGTTTTCATATTTATCATTTCTTTCCTAATTTACCCCTATTAATGCTCTCCCAACAATAATCAAGATGGAGAAGGAATGAGTGAATTAAGGAAGATGACTAGAGTATATTAACTAACTTCCTTAATCTAATCAAATTAGGTAAATATATCTCATATTAAGGATCAAATGGAGTACTAATAAGTAATAGTAGCAGGGTTATCTAACCCAGACCGGACCGGTCGAACCAGTACGGAAACCGGCGACCCGGCCTCTAAACCGATCCGGTTCGGTGGCCTGGTCTGGGTCAAATTTTTTATTTTTAAAAAAAAAATCTTTTTTTTTCTTTTGGAATTTCATACTATAAGCCTAAAATATTCCATTTCTCACCGGTTTGGTCCCGGTTTAGTTCCGATCTGACTTACTGACCCTTAACCCAATACCTCGACCGGTTCACTGACTGATCCGATTTAATTACCTTGAATAGTAGTAACATGCATTATGTATGGGATGAGGGGTGAAGAGGGTGGAGGAGGAAGTTGCTAACAAGCAACCCTGCATGCCTGGTCATTTCTGAGGTATTATTAAAAACATTTTTTAAAATTAGATGTTTATTCAGAAATATCAGAATGGTAAATTGGGAATGGACTCGGATACTGCGAAGTTTCTTTATTCCGTCCTCACTATGGCCTTTTAACTTCAGTTTTGTTCTTGTGGGGCCAATTATAGTTCAGTAGGCCTAAAACCCAATAACAAAAGGTTACATTATCAGGGTTTTTGTTGGCCCAAGGTTGGCCTTAGAAGTCTGAAGATGAAGAAGGCCTTCTGAGTCCTGACCCATAAAAATTAACAGTGTAATAATGGGCCTTTCATACTAAATGGGCTTGTTCCTGCATCTATTGCTTCAAATAGGCACCCTATGGTTAACAAAGGTTGATTCAGTTAGTAAGGAGTTTGGTTTATAACCATAAAGTTGTGAGTTCAAATGCCATCAATGTGAAGACCTTGTTGGTGGACAATCTATAAGTACCTCTATTAGCCCTCTTTGAAACTGGAGGCATGTTCTAGCCCTGGAGAGCCCCAGAGACCTAGCGCAACTCACCTAAACTTGTTTGTACCCAAAAAAAAAAATAGTCACCCTCTCACCAAGCTACCCAAAAGGCATACTATCATCAACAAAGGTTGGTACAGTTGGTAAATAGGTTAACTTATAACTATAAGGTTATAGGTTTAAATATGACCGATGTGAAGACCTTATTGGTAGGTGATCTATAAATACCTCTGTAAATTTTCTTTGAGCCCAAAGACACGTTCTGGCTCTAATGAGCTCCTGAGATCTGACTCGCCTAAATTTTCTTATAAAAAAAAAAGGGGCATATTATCCCTTGTATTGCAGCTATGGATGGCAAATATGCTTATACACATTTCTAATAAATAAATTTAGGGGGAATTAGAATGAGATCCCAAGTAAGGCATTTAATTACTGACAAGTTCCAATAAAAAGTGAAGTGTTGTCGTTTTTTACCCTAAAATCTGTCGTTGCGTGCTTTTTAGTTGTCATTGAAACTTATTGACAATTAAATCATTTTCTTGGGACCTCATTGTAATTCCCCCAAAAATTTAGATGCATATATATTCATGATTGAGAAGATATCTTCCCTCTATTGCCCCCAAGAAAAAAAATCAGATGAAGATATATATAAATGCATGATTGAGAGGATTAGGAAGTGAATCACCAAATAATGGAGTGAAGGCGAAGTGAGTGTGAAGAGGACATAAATGAATATGAATGAAAGAGACTAGGAGTGGATAATGTGATAGTTATGGGTGCTTTCTTAACTGAGGAAGCATCATAAGATCCAATCACAGACGGGGCATATGGGGGTCACTACAACATCACCTTAATTCATGCTTTTTTTCGGGCGAATTAACATCAATTTGGCACCCCACTTTATTCTCACATCCTCCTCCATCTATTTTGTATCACTAATTCACCCTTCAGATGACATGTCTCTAGATCAGAGAGGGAGAGGGAGGGAGGGAGAGTTATAGAGAGAGATTGCTCCCTCCTAAGTAGGAGTTAAATAACTAATTCATGAATACTTAAAAACTTGGTTAAGCAAGTTATATGTGAAAAATGTGTTACTCTTTTAATCATTTAAATTACAAATAACTCTTTTAATGATGACTCCTTTCATACATTTAGTTAATAGGGAGAGTTTAGGAAAAAAATTATAAATATAAATATAAGAGATAAAATGAATTATAAGTTAGGCTATCTGCTTTATCATACTCCTCTAGACTTAATTAGAGAAGCTAGTTAAGGGTTTTAGTTTGTATTGTAAATACAAGACCAGCCTTATATCCACCTTATTTATAATATTTATCATTTTCATCAAATTAATTTATTTAACTTGTAAATTAATATACTACTATAATCTAATGTTATATAATGGTATTTTAGAGAGATCATGCTATATTTGTTATAATTAAGTAATTTATTTAATATACCCAAATTAATTAATTAAGTAGCTTTTATATTAAATATCATAATATTGTCAACAAAGGGTGGTCTATTTGACAAGGACTTGGCTCATAACCCACAAGTTGTTAATATAAAGACTTTTGGCTTATTTGGGTTAGCATTGGAGAAGCACGTCCATGCTAGTCGAGGCAAAACTCATCTCACATACTTACCTCATACACCATAAATCACGTTAGGAAAGCAACTTCTACCACCAACCTAAATGTAACACACCAAATTTTATTCACAAAAAATATATTGTAATTATTTGAATAATTCAATAAAATGGTGAATATTCATGAATTTGGATCTTATGAATTTTGAAATATTCATATTCATAAGGAAATGGGCAAATTAATTCAAAATTTGAATTAAATTACAAAGGGGATAGCAAAATCATAATTTTGTCAATTTAGCCCAAGATTAATTATTTTCCAATTAATTGGAGTTAATTTCAATTAATCAAGAAAAATAAAAGAAAATGCATAATGAGATTATTCTTGGTGGAATAAATCAAGAATTGGGACATTAAGGGGGATTAGACATAAAATCAATTATGTCAATTGTGAAATTGAGCAAAACAATTTTTCTCTTCCCTCCTTCTCATTATTTTCGTCCATGCATGAAAGAAAAAGAAAAAATAATGTTTAATACATGAATCTCTCAATGATAACAAAGGTAGAGTGCACTCTAAGTAAAGACTTGTGTATGGTGGTCATAATGAGAAGGTATGGCATAAAGAAGAGGGTATGGTCGAAGGTATGGGAGGAGGAATGGTGTGCATGCAAGGTGGTGTAATTTTGACCCTTGATTATATCAATGGCTAGGAGGAAAGATGAGGAAATTAATAAAACATGTTATTTTCCCTTCCCTTCATACACTTCACACACAAAACAAGGAAATGAGAGAGTGTGAGTTTGAGAGTTCTTGGTGATTTAGAGAGCAAGAGGAAGCAAGAACTAAGGTAAGAGCTTGTTTTCAAGTGAATAAGCTTCCTATATTATGTAGTTCATCCCCTAATCTTTTGTTCTTCATGGAAATCTTGGTTTAGCAAGCTATTCTTCAAGGTTGAGGAGAGAGAGAGGACGTTCTGGAGAGAGAGACACCAAAAATCAAGAGGTAATCTCCCAAAACCTCAACTTCTTAGTGTATTGAAGTTATTGTTGGTGATTATTGTTTGGTTTTGTTGCCCAAAATCATTTAAATCATGATTATGAAGTGTTTAAATGAGTTAACCAATGATTAGAAGTGGAAAAGTACAAGTTTTGGAAGCTAAAACACAAAGCTCCATTTTTTCTATTTTTCTTCATATTTTTGGTCAGGACCAGAACTGCTACTATGAGTCGGATTTTCATGAAATAAATGGTTCCATTTGACTCAGTGGGCAAAAATAGGTGAGGTTACAGTTGGGCACTTTTTTGGTAGAAGCCGAAAAAGCATAATTACGAAAATGCCACTGAAATCCCTAAATAGGGGTTGTTAAGGGTATTTTTGTAATTTTACAGTGAATTTCGTAATTTCGAGACCGAAAATGGATTTCTTAGGCGAAAATAATTCAAAATAGCCTTAGTCAACATTTTAGGTAAACGTGTCATCGGGCCGGGTACGGCGGGGCCGGGCCAGGGTCCCGGGGGCATTTTTGTAAAATTTCACCATATACTAATATAACCACAAGAAAAACTATGGAATAGTCTAAAATAATAGTTAGATACATTATGATCTATTTCTTAGGACCAGTCAAGAGCTGGAACAACACATTCTTCGAGACACCATTAAACAGAGGATTTTAAAACTTTGAGGTAGGGACATTATCCTTCATACACTATGCCATAAGTTATGTAATTGTATGGATGCCATTGTTTTGTAAATGCACTTTATTAATCAACATGATTTACCTAAAGAGGAGCAGTTAGTGCCAAAGGTGCATTTACACTGGGAATTGGCAGAAGTCCAATTGGTGTAAATTGTAGGGCAGGGCCCAACTTATGTATACAGACAATAATGTGTTTATATTGTTCATTAGTTTATGCATACCTTGGCGCATGTCATATTTACTTTTCATATTCTCTATGAACGATATTATGTCTCTACGGGGATTCTTCGGAATCTCACCCTATTTTTAAATAAACACCTCAGCGGGCACCAGTAGGGCAAAGGGAAAAGACGTAGACGCCGGAAAGTGAACGGCATGTGTTTCGAGGTGAGAACAAGATCGTGATCATAATTAGTTTATTTTGTGATATTTTGGTGAAATTTGTAAATATTAAAACTTCCGCTGTATTTTCTGTATTTAGTCTACAAATGATATCATAATTGTAAACGAATATCTTTATCAGTATAATTGTACTTTTCTGTATGCCCATTGAATTCTATTTTTCTTACTCTTTGAATATCGAAATGGAAACGGGTGTTGACAATTTTGGTATCAGAGCCGAAAGCGGTTCTTGATGTGCCCAAAGCTGTTCTAGTGGAACTTAAGTGATTCTAACAAAGTAGCAGTTCTGACAACAGGATAGTATACTGGTATGATGTGTTTTCATAGTGATAGGAACCATAAGCGGTTTTAGTTTAAGCAATTCAAGCGATGAACAAGAGGCATCACTCTTGTTGGTGAACTATGGTACCCCTAGTAAAAGTATTTATGAGGCGCAGCAGTCTATAGAGACAAGGATACCACGAAGCCGGTTCGTGACTAAGCGGTATCAGAACATTAACTGTGGTATCAGGAATAGGGGTATCAGGGTACTTAGAGGTGATATTAATACCCAGATGGAAGTATCAGTGGTACTGGTACACCTGGAGATGATATCAGGATGGTATCAATATTATCATAATGGTATCAGTGGTATCAGGATGTGCCAGCTGTATCAGAGGACATCGTGAGTAGTCCGACGGCGCCTATAATCATGGATAGTCTGAGGGCGCCTATACTCATGGATAGTCCAAGTACACCTATACTCATGGATGGTTCGAGTGAGCCGATGATCGTGATCTTGAATAGTTTGAGTGAGATGACGATGAACCAGCGTGTCCCGGATAGAGGGCCGATGATCAACTACTTTGGATACGGCGGTATGCATATGCGATACACAACATGGAAGAGCGTTTCATCAATAATTTCCCACTTCCCATTCTTCTCCTTCAAATGTTCCCTTGCAGCTGAGAATCGAAACGAAACAGCCATTCTTGAGGATGAATCAGCCATAGCTTTTTCCTTCTCGTGCTTTCCTCAAGGCCAAATCTTTGAATCTGAAAAGCTCTCTTTTCAACTTCTCTCAACAATACTTGCAGTTTCAGATAAACTCTCAAAACCTTTAATTGTGTCAAAACCTGTGAATTTGAAATCTCTGGTGGACTCGGTCACAATCTGACCTGGCAATCTTGCATCCCGGTTTTAAAGGCAAAGCGGGTTTCTTACTTAACTACTTTTTCATCTTTACTCTTACTGGTACTTGAAGTGAAGAATTGTAGTCCATAACATAGCAAATGACCCCATAAAAAGACAACTTCTAGCTTATCCCATGTCTTCTACACCTCCCTAGTCTATGTGTTGAATCAATAAGTTGTTGTGCTTTTTTATTTATTGGATGGTGATCATTGATTTGATGATTGATATTGTTTGTGTTTGTTCACACGTGTATATAGATGACTATCTTGGTCATTTCGGTGTACATCTAATGATAGATTTTATGAATAAAACAGTTTGTAATTCTTTCACTATATATTCTCATCTCATTTTCCAACTTTAGTAAGCTTCTTTCGCTCTTAGAAACTAACCAAATCTGGTTCTCTTGACATAATAGGACTATTGATTGTGACATCATAACATCCTTGATTGTTTTTGGCAAAAATGGGGTAGACCGCTTTGGGATCTGGATTAAGTTTGATGTGTGTATGCCTATTGTTTTTTCTATTATATGATATTTTCCTTTTTTAAATAAAACAAACTTGTTGTAAAAGAGAATTCGGTCTAATGCAAAGGCAATTATTTTTTGTTATCCAATATCTCAAAATGTTAAAAATTGGAGCAGTAAGTTTTTTTCCACACAAAAAGGAACCAATATATTTGGTCTTTACTATGATTTTCACTGCAAGTAGGTTTATTAAATTTGTTCCATTTCTGTTTTTCATGATGGCTAAGTTAGAATTCTATTAATAATTTAACAAATAATAATTATTAACAAATACATTCTAAAAGAAGAAGGAAAATATATAGATAAAGAGAATATGGTATATTTGTCCACTTATAATTAGCTCTTCTCACCTACCTTTCTGAACCAAACAAGAAACCATATCCCCCTCCGCTCTTATTGAACCAAGCAAAGCTCATAATCTCCCCTAACATAACTTTAATGAACCTCACGTTTGTTGAACCGAACACAGCCCTATTGTTTTTATGGAAATACATAATTTTTAGTCATATGATGTCGAGTTCTCTAATAAGTTTGAGTGGGATTGTGAGTTGGGATTTGATTTGAAGTTTTGGTTACCTCCCATATCACCCTTATCATCTAATATTAAGGGGATCTGTTGTTTCTTGATGTGTGAAGGTTTCCAGTCTATACTATTATGAAAGGTTTTGCACAACTTTTGCATATAGGAAAATGGTAGGCCTATCCCTTGGAGAAAAGCATATCATATAAGGTGGTATTGCTCAGGACATCCGCTCTGATAGTAGAAAGAGGTTGACATATCGTCCCATCTATGTTGAAACTGGTGTTATTCCTCAGGTAGCGCACAAATGAATTGAAAGAGTAATCTGAGCTGTTAACCCTAGGGACTTTCTTGGCTGCCTAACCATGTGGATTTTGCATGCTTTATTTTGGTTTTTAATTTCTATATTTGATGGACTTCATGGGAGGCAAATGGTTTGGCAAGAGTCAAAATGGGTGCCACGGATGTCATTGCCAGTGTGAAGGTATCTTTATGGCTTTAGGACAGATTTTTGCTTTAGTAGTTAGCTTCCTTTTGTATTATGTATAAGCCACTTAAGCTTCTTGTTGATCATTTGACTAAACCATGATATGCATTGGCTTTAAGTGCAGGCTGAATTAGGAAAGCCAAGCTCATTGCAACCTAACAAAGGGAAAGTCTCTATACATATTAAATGCAGCCAAACCACAGAGCCAGCTTTGGAGGTTTCCCATTTAACCCTACCCGTTTCTAAACCTCCTTGTTTTGAGAAGTCTGATGGATATGATGGTTATTGCGATATAATTTAACTTTGAAACCTATGAACATAATTAACAAAGAAAACTAAGGAATTGTCAACTATTAATATAATTCAACTTCACAGGAATTGAGGAGCATTTTTTTAGCATTAATCAATTAATACAAGTATCATTTTTGGCTATCCCTGTTTATCCATTTATGCTTTAACATAGGGTAGAGGAGGTGAGGAATTGTCAACAGAACAGTCAATTGCTCTTCAGCGTTGTCTCTTGGGCGGTAAAAGTGGGACAAGTCTGTATTCATTTTGCCATATGCTTTCCGTCCTGCATTATTTCTTTCTATTGAAATTTAAATTCTAGCTCTTAACTGCTAGGCTATTTTCTTAGGTACTGGAATTGATCTCTCCTCGCTTGTTGTTATGGAGGGCAAAATCTGTTGGGATCTTTACATTGATAGGCTGGTTGTTGGCTCTGATGGAAATTTGTTGGATGCTTTGGGAGCTTCCATTAAGGTAGCAGTCTTTACTGTTAAAGCTATTATGAGCTTAAAAGATGATGATATTGGGTCTTTGGCACACAAAACTACAAATTAACATCTCTCACATTGTCCCTTGATGTTGATAAACTTGATGACCATGCTTAGCTATTGATAATTGGACACACATCTGGGTAGTAGGAAAGCTGTGGAATATAGTGACTTTTTCTTTGTACTAGTATCTAGCAATGCTCATAAGTTTCCAAAAAACTCGTAATACTGAAAACAGTTAACTAGACTTGTATCTTTCCGTATTGATTTTCTTTTTTATGATTTCAAGTATACGATGCTATTGCTAGGGGCAAGGACTTGATCGTTGTTTATTACGGTTGTTCTTCATGGCTGCTTTATGCAATACAGGCATCCCAAGAGTCCATGTCGCCACAGGTTCATCAAGTGATGAGCAACCCGAAGTTGACATAAGCGATGAAGAGTTTCTGCAGTTTGACACAAATGCAGTCCCCGTTGTAGTAACCCTCACTAAGGTCATATTCTTCTCATCATCTTCTCTGATTAAATATGATCACTTAGCTCTCCCATCCTATATTTACTGTACATTGTGAAAAAAATTCTAAGAGTGGCACTTGATAACAGGTAGGTAGGCACTATATTGTTGATACAACTTCAGAAGAGGAATCACAAATGAGTTCTGCTGTATCTATTTCTGTTAATAGGAAAGGGAACATATGTGGTATAACCAAACGAGGAGGTGCAGGGTTAGATCCTAGCATCATTCTTGATATAATATCTGTGGCCAAGTGATAGCAATCCAAATCGCTATGGGTTGATTTATTCCAGGAAAAATAAGCGTCTTAGGATTAATTAGGAAATACTTAGCAATATTTATTATTTTTAATGATTTCAGAAATATTATTTTGGATATTATTTTAGATATTTCATAATAAGTGGAATATCCACAAGTAGGATTTTAGATATCCTTTAGTATTTTAGATTTAGATATTATTTTAGTATTTTTGATATTATTTAGATTTCCTAGTTTGAATTTTGAATTAGAATTTGATCTCTCTGTACTTCTATAAATAGGCCCTTTTGCCTACTCAATAAAGCATCGAATATTTAGAGAGTTTACTAAACACTTGGAGATCCTCCTGGGCTGTTTTAGAGAGATTAGTGAGATTCTTGCTATCCCTCTAGCACAGAGTAATTTATCCTTATTTTCCATTTTTCCTATTCCCTCTTATTTCGATTTACCTGTTCGTTCCTCATCAATTTGGCATCAGAGCCAAAAACCGATCACCATGGCCAAAACACGTTCGACTCATGCGGTCCCATCTTCCGACATCAACCCATCCTCGCAAACGTCGCTAGCACGAGAGACCGAACCACATGCGACTTCCGCTACTCATCTCGCGACCGAACCGCAGGCGACGTCCGCTGCTCAACTCGCCACCATCGCTGCGAGACTCGAAGCTCTGGACGAATTAAAAGACAAAATCAACGCATTGGAAATTTCAGCATCTCGGTCACACAGAAACAAAGGACACTCACGGCCAAACAGAAACCGAGGGAGGTCGCACGTCTCGGAGGAGGACAGTGACGATGACTCTGAGACTTCTAGGCGCAACATCCGGACCCCATACACCAAAATTGAGTTTCCTAAGTTCGATGGGGGGGGCGACCCACGTGGCTGGGTTCTGAAGGCTGAGAAATTTTTTCATTATTATGACACACCAGAGGATGATAAGGTTGACGTAGCAGCCATTTATCTAGAAGGTGATGCTCTAGATTTATTTTCATGGTTAAATTCGCAGCGGGCAATACTATACTGGGATGATTTGGTTAAGGCATTCCAAGAACACTTTGGGCCACCAGAATATCTTAATCCCGATGAAAATTTGTGTAGCATCAAGCAAACTGGTTCTGTTCAAGACAATCAGAAGGAATGGGCAAAGAAGGTGGCACTGGTTGCAAATTGGCCAGAACACTGCCTTCTCGGCGTCTTCATGAACGGCCTCAAGGAAGAACTGCGTTCACACGTATGAATTCAGAAACCACGTAGTGTTTACAGAGCCGCTAGCCTCGCCTTAGAATTTGAAAAACAATTGTCAGTTGCTCGCGGTACTAAGTTTGGCCCTTCAAATCGAAGCTTCACTACGTCATCGTCAACCACTGGGAAATATCCTGCGCTGAATTATTCCTCGTCATCATTCCCTTCCGCAGGACGTACATCGGCTGTAGATCCTGAACGCCAAAGGCGACGCGACAAGGGCTTGTGCTTCCGGTGTGCGGAGCCTTTCCGACCAGGACATAGATGTAGCACCTCATTCTCATTAATGGAGGTGGACGACAATGGCAACCCCCTTCCTGAGTCTCTTGACCCAATAGTTGATTCTGAACTAGAGGGAACAAAGGAGACTGAGGTTGCTTTTAATGTTATCTTGGGCACACCTTCGGCTTCCACTATGAAGATAAAGGGTTTCCTTCATTCTCAACAGGTACTATTGTTGGTGGACAGTGGATCCACCCACAATTTTATTTCCACTACCTTGATGCAAAAACTTGGTATTCCCACTAGCACTGTATCTTCCTTTGGTGTTCAAATTGGGGATGGCCGGGTTATTCGCTGCAATCAGGTTTGCCAGGACCTTGAGGTCCAACTCTTAGGGCTAACAATTAAACAGGACTTCTTCCCCTTCTCCTTGGCCGGGTCAGATTTAGTGCTGGGAATTAAATGGTTAGCATCACTCAACACAGTACAGGAAAATTGGAACGACATGTTCATGATTTTCTGGGTTGAGGGAAAGAAATACAAGTTGCAAGGAGAACTGCCAAAGGCTGGTCCTCAGGTTTGTCTCAAAAGCTTGGAGTTTCACCAGACAGAATCAGCAAAACGTGCAGCCTTAGATGTATCAGATATCCTTCAAAACTTTTCTGCTGTTTTTGAAGAGCCTACTACACTGCCACCTTCCCATGGCCACTATCACATGATCTCTTTGCTGCCAGGGGCTTCCCCACCAAATTTGAGGCCCTATCGCTATCCTCATTACCAAAAGGACGAGATTGAGTCTCAAGTTCACTCCTTATTAGACCGAGGGTTCATCCGCCCTAGTTCTAGTCTATTTGCCAGTCCCGCCTTATTGGTGAGCAAGAAGGATGGCACTTGGCCGTTGTGTGTGGATTATCGTCGCCTCAATAAAATTACGATTCCAGATAAGTACCCCATCCCTAACATTGATGAATTATTAGATGAACTGCACGGTGCTACATATTTTTCGAAGATTGATTTACGATCTGGGTATCATCAAATCCGGATATTACCCTCCGATATTCATAAAACGGCATTTAGAACCCACTCCGGTCATTATGAATTTTTGGTCATGCCGTTTGGTCTCACCAACGCTCCCGCAACATTCCAAGCTATCATGAATAATTTGTTTCGCCCTTACTTAAGGAAATTTGTGCTCGTCTTCTTTAATGACATTTTAATTTACAGTTCTTCTGCACATGATCATCTCCGGCATCTCGAGATTATTTTTCAAATCCTACAACACTTTTTCTTCGCCAATGCTAAAAAGTGTTTTCTGGGGCAAACGAGGGTTGACTACTTGGGGCACATTGTTACTAGTAATGGCGTGGAAGTTGTCCCTGAGAAAATTAAGGCTGTTGCTCATTGGCCTACTCCACAATCAGTGAAAGACTTGCGCGGTTTTTTAGGACTCACCGGCTATTATCGGAGGTTTGTAAAGAACTATGGCCTCATTGCGCGACCTCTAACCGATTTAACCAAAAAGGGTGCCTTTCAGTGGTCGGATGCGGCCCAAACAGCTTTTGAGGAACTTAAAATAGCTCTTACTACCACTCCGGTTCTTCACTTACCAGACTTTCGACAACCTTTTACGGTTGAATATGACGCTTCTGGGAACGGTATTGGGGCTGTACTAATGTAAGATAACCATCCTGTAGCATATTTTAACAAAGGATTCTCCTTCTCAAATCGTTACAAATCAGCTTATGACAGGGAGTTACTTGCCTTGGTCCTTTCACTCCAAAAATGGCGTCACTACTTATTGGGTAACCATTTTTTCGTACAAACCGACCATCACAGCCTGAAGCACTTGTTAGACCAAAAGATTGTGACTACTTCCCAACAACGACTCCTGGTCAAACTCCTTCCTTTTGATTTCACCATTCGTTATAAACCAGGGTGAGAAAATGCAGCCGCTGACTCTTTGTCTCGACGGCCCCAGCAGGCAGAGTTTTTACACATGGTCATTCCTATGGCCCATGACCTAGATCAACTTCCGCAAGCACTATTGGAGGACCCTAACACAAGGGCAAAGATAGAGGAGTTACAGACCCACCCCGATCGACACTCTCTTTTTCACTTTGTGAATGATCGGTTATTCTACAAGACACGTTTAGTCATACCCAATGTCGTCTCACTCAGAGAAAAATTGATGGCCGAAGCTCATGAAACGCCAACCGGGGGGCATGGAGGGTACCTCAAGACTCTGCGACGGTTAAATGACCAACTGTTTTGGCACGGGATGAAAAACGATGTCAAGCGCTATATCCAACGTTGTCACACTTGTCAACAGAACAAATATCAAACATTAGCACCGGCAGGACTCTTGCAGCCACTTCCTATTCCAGAGCGCATTTGGGAGGACATTTCTCTTGATTTTATTACGGGGCTCCCTAAGTCCAAAGGCTGTGATGTGATTTTCGTGGTGGTGGATCGTCTCAGTAAATACAGCCACTTCATTGCCCTTACTCACCCTTATACCGCTAAAGCTGTCGCCGCCACTTTTTGCCAGGAAATTGTTCGCCTTCACGGCATACCACGTTCTATCGTCTCTAATAGAGACCCTCTTTTCCTCAGTCACTTCTGGCAGGAGTTATTTCGTTTAAGTCAAACCCGCTTAAACATGAGCACCTCCTACCACTCACAAACAGACGGGCAAACTGAGGTCGTCAATCGATGCCTCGAGACTTACTTACGTTGCTTTGCACATGATCAACCTAAACAATGGAGTAAATTTCTTTGCTGGGCAGAATTTTCTTTCAACACTGGGTTCCATATGGCTGCTAATACTTCTCCATTTAAATTGGTTTATGGTCGTGATCCCCCGCCTCTCCTCCCTTATGTCAAAGGTGAAACAAGGGTTGCTGACTTAGAAGAACAACTGGAAACACGTGACGCCATGTTACGAGTTTTAAAAGGGAACCTCCTTAAAGCTCAACACCGGATAAAGCTACATGCCGATCAACATCGCCGGGACCTTGAGTTTAACCCAGGGGACGCTGTTTGGTTACGCATTCAACCATATCGACAACGTTCATTGGCGCGATCAAAGTTTCAGAAACTATCTCCACGTTTCTTCGGACCCTTTACGGTGACCAGACGTATTGGCAAGGTCACTTATGAACTAGCCCTGCCGCCGACTGCCAAAATCCATCCTGTCTTTCATGTTTCCCTTCTCTGTCCTGCCTATGGTCAGCAAGCTCCTACTCCTCCTCCTCCTCTTCCTCTCTCAGCTGATATGGAGCTCATCCTGCACCCTTCCGAGGTATTACAGCATCGCTGGACACCAGATCACAGATTGGACATACTTGTGGCATGGGAGAACCGCCCTTTAGAGGAAGCTACTTGGGAGGAATATGATCTCGTTGCCGAACAATTTCCTCAATTTCGCCTTGAGGACAAGTCGACTTTCCAAGGGGGAAGATATGATAGCAATCCAAATCGCTATGGGTTGATTTATTCCAGGAAAAATAAGCGTCTTAGGATTAATTAGGAAATACTTAGCAATATTTATTATTTTTAATGATTTCAGCAATATTATTTTGGATATTATTTTAGATATTTCAGAATAAGTGGAATATCCACAAGTAGGATTTTAGATATCCTTTAGTATTTTAGATTTAGATATTATTTTAGTATTTTTGATATTATTTAGATTTCCTAGTTTGAATTTTGAATTAGAATTTGATCTCTCTGTACTTCTATAAATAGGCCCTTTTGCTTACTCAATAAAGCATCGAATATTTAGAGAGTTTACTAAACACTTGGAGATCCTCCTGGGCTGTTTTAGAGAGATTAGTGAGATTCTTGCTATCCCTCTAGTACAGAGTAATTTATCCTTATTTTCCATTTTTCCTATTCCCTCTTATTTCGATTTACCTGTTCGTTCCTCATCACCAAGCATGTGAGTGAGCAGCTAATTAACAAGCTAGATTCAGAAATAGCTGCTGCTAAAGTTGAAGGTGAGTCATGACCGTACTTGTAACTTTTAGTTTTTAACAGATTAACTTCCCCTCTACTTCTTTGGCCTAAGCCATTCATAAGGTTAAGCAGAATATTTTCTCTAGGTTACATAGGTAAACAAAAATTCAATATTGGTAATAGTTACTAAATAGCAGCTAAAGAAGCTTAACATCGGTTATGACATCTCATGGTATCTTCAATTGCCATTGGAGAGAGCCTATGGTTTGGAAATTATTGGATTGGAGACAACACATGCTATTTTAAGTGCCCATTTGAGGGGCTGTAGAACCCCAATACTGTAGTTTGTTTTATTTGTTTTATATTACTTATTTCCGTTGTATCCAAAAAAATACAATGAAATCTTCAATGTTGTGTAAGCTATATATTCTTGGTTAGTTGGCTTTAATTTTTAAGTGATCGACTTCAATTTATATATCCTCCCCTTTTTAGTCTGAAATGAAGTCATTTGCAAGGTTAAAGTGTGTTAGATTTGGATTCAATATGGTGTATGGCACTATCCTATTTCATCAAGGGCTTCATGGAAGTCTGAAAAAGTAAATTGGGATGAGGTGTATTTCCTTTTAATTTTTTTCGTAAAGGGATGAGATGTATTTGTTATTAAACTAATATTAAGGTTAAAAGAACTCATTTTCTACATAAACATGTAGACTACAAAAATTGATTTAAAAGTTTGAAACGAAAAATTGGCATAATAAAACAATGTCCATCATAATCATATATTATGTGACAATTAATTTCACAAAAAATTAACAAAAAAGCCAATACACATGTCAACAATATTAATAATGCTTCCTATATATAAATTTTTAAAAAGGGGTTAGGCTTACCAATGATTCAAGGGCAGGGCAAAATCTCCCTTCCTCTTAAGTTATACCAATGTTGGGTAGGGCGAACTGTCAATTAGCCTCAGGCATTTACCTAGTCACCTAGGACCTAGGATGCCTCGACAAACGCCGCTACTGGAACCACAACTAAGTGGTATTCCTCAAGGATCAAACACACTCCAAATGATCACATGTCTCACCCCTTCGCCAGCTGAACCATGGACGATGGGTTGCTTGGTACATTGTAGATTATGGAAGTTGACAGCACAACCGTAGCACTTAACTGAAGCAGAATCAATTATTTTCTTGTCCAACTCGGAATGATCAAACACAACCATACAGAGACAAGATTCTGAACTCCAATTCATGTGAACGAGGCTGAAAAGAAGGCTCAAGAGTAATTTAAATGCCTTTCCTACAAGAAACCTGGAGAAATTGCACAAGTCACAACTGAAGAGGATAACAAATATCAAAACACAAGCCAAAGGAGATGAAGGACATTGAGGTTAAGATCCTCAAATCACTACCATGTTGCGATTAGTTTGTCACAAAAAGCCAACTTTTTCTTTGTTGATTCAAACAGTCACTCATGTCATGTCTGTAATGTTCACAGTTTAGACAAGATTGAAGCTTTAAACATGGGCAAGAATAAAGTTGGTGTCTCACTTTCTTGGGAGCTGGGTCCTTGATGTGCATTACCTGATGCGCTGTGTGATGTGCACAATCTCGGCCGTTGATTTCATCCACGATGAGAAATATTTCACTAATTAAAAAGACGTCATTTTGATAACTGAATCTTGACTACTCACTCAAAACCTCAATCACAGCCGTCCATAACATTTTGTTTAAACTTCTTTTGTTAACCTTTTTCCTCAACACACCGTGACCTCCAGTTCTTATATTATTTTTTTTGCCATTCAGTTTTTATATCAAGTGAAGCTTTATCTTTATATTCCATGGAATTGTTACCTTATTACTTTTGTAATTACGAATTCTCCCAATTATTTTATTTCTCACTTTTTTTGCCAAGTATTTTATTTCTCACTTAATTTAACGTAAATGTTTCTTTACATCAATAAATTTGATTAAAAAAATAAAAAATTACCTTCAACTTGCTTCATTGATAATATTAATGTCAACCTCCAAATTTTCTCCTGTTAATTACGTATTTGTCTCTTCTTTATGTAAAATGCAATTCATGCTTCTATTATATGGAGATAAAGAGAAAAACTAATAAAATACAATGCCAAAAAAATTAGTCAAAATACAATGTTTTTGCTCTCCATCCATTAACTTACTATCATCTCATCTATCACACTAATTAAATATTTAATATTAAATTGCCAAAATTATCGCTACATCTAAAATAGCATCTAAAAGAGTTGACGGAACCCAAAAGTCCTGCTGAAGAATAATGAACCACAATCTCTCAAGAAGGTATATTGTTCTGCCAAAATGGGTAGCTGAATCAACATATAAACCCAAAGATAGAGGAGCTGACAAAATTATCTGAAATCTCATTTCTACACAAGACTAATAGTGCTACATTGAGAACCTGTTATTGAGACAACATTGTCAAAATATAATTATTGTAAAAAATTGAAATAAAATTTCATGTAATTAATATTGATTGTTTTGATGCAAGAAGTTGAAGTGTACCTAGTGATTGAAGAGATTTGATTTTTCTTTTCTTGCCTTGCTTTAGATTCAAGAGGGTTTTGCAAAGAGTTGAAGGACACAACTGGGTTTATTTTGTGACACCTTAGCACCCTGCAATTAAAAATGGTTAATATTGGCTAAACTTAAGATGAAAATGACATAATAAAAATTTAGTCATTACCTTGTATATATTATAGATTGAAATTTTCTCTTTTTGTTTGATTGATTATCAACCCAACTCATCCATCGCCTTTTATGCCTCTTCCCCTCTTTCTTCTTCAAAACAACAGTTATAGCACATTTTGTACACATTTTGAAAGATGTTTCATCTTCAGAAGATTCACGCATGGCCAGAATGTCACTAACTTTCTTGCTTAGTTCTAAGATCGCATGTTGCACAATATCAAAAGTCTCTTGACATTTTGATGCTTCAGACACCAATATTACAAACATAGGGCATAATTGCCTGTAACGCATTGAACTTTTTATCTTTGGATCAACTTTAATCTCATTACCCAAGATATCTTGTACAACTTCACATCTTGCTTCCCTTGTCTACCTTTTTATTATATAATGTTTCGGAAGTTCATCAACTTCTAAATGTGTATATATCCTTAATGCATGGCAACAAATTAGTCCATATTGCTGAAACTTCATACAACTACAATTGGTGCAACCATTAGTACTATCATAAGTAACTTTCCACTCTCCTAGTCTAGTCATCATTCTAACCACATATTGCTTTACATCACCTATCTCATCTCTTTCTTTTATACGACATGCAGAACTACAATCCGATTCACCTTGGAAGACATCAAATATAGTAGGAGTGTAGATTTGAAAAACTTGTTGGTGCATCGGTGCATTTCTCACAATCAATCTAGGCAATTTCTCACGTGTGTTAAAGTCTTGTTGCAACTTAGTATATCGCTTGTCATGAACTACCATTTCAAAGAGTTTCAAGAATCTATTGATATCAAGTTCAGGAGTCATATAATCCTTCAAAGATGAATTGACACTTTCACTTAATTGGGTACTCCTCATGCCAATTGTGAAAGCATGTTTCATATAGCAAGCTTCCCATTTTTCTTTTATCTTGTATATGGAGGACAACCAAGAATTTTCTTCCAAATTGTAAGTCGATAGTAGCTTTCTTCAAGCATCCTCAAACTCAGATTCTTCATCATAGTTGAACAAGCACTTGTTAAGATCAGTCATGAAATGTGATCCATCTTTCATCAAGTTCCCTAAATGTTTCATGTCATTTCTATGCAAATGGAAAATGCACAACCCATGTTTAACCTCAGGCATTACATCTTGTAGTGCTCTAGCCATTGCTTGATCTTAATCAGTAAAAATAGTATGTGGTCGATTTTGTTTATGAGCTTGCAAGAATGTTTCAAAAAGCCATTTAAATGACTCTATTGTCTCATCATACAATAATGCAACACCAAATATTACCGCTGTTCTATAATGGTTGAAACCTGAAAATACAACAAGGGGTCTATTTTGACGATTTGTGCAATATGTAGTATCAAATGAAACAACATCACTAAAACAAGCACAATCAATTAGCATGTGTGGATCATCCCAAAACACATTTGTTATTTGCTCATCGAAATCCATCTGATAAGCATGAAAGAAAGATGGATTCTCTATCAGCTGCTGTTGAAAATATTGTAATAGACATCCAGCTTCTCCATACTTCATTTCTCGTTGCCTCCTTTGCCTCAAATATCTTTTGACATCCTCTCTTGTAAACCCCAAACTGGCTTTACCTCCAACTTGTTTCTCATTAAATTAAATGTATCCTTCTGTTTAAGCCCTACATCATTTGTCGTCTCTATTTAAATGCCTTAAGTTGCATTTACTTGGCGTTGAGATCGTAGATGTGCTGATTCTTTAGAATGCAAAGGGTGATTATGTTCACCAACAAATTCGCTAACTCTCCACTTTCCATTCACAAGCTTCACATACATTTTTGCTTTGCAATTCGTTCTAGTCTCTGCTTGAGGATATTTTATTGTATAATCCCTCTTGTCTGGCTGTCGCACTCCTTGCTTACTACATACATATCTATAACAAGTAATGATAGACTTGTCCCTCCTACTATAAGTGAAATTGTGCTTCCTAACATTAAAACCTATTTCATGTCCATATTTGGTCCAAAATTCATATGCCTCATCTAAATTTTCAAATTCAAGAGCTATTCTCAGTGTGAAGTTGATATCCATCCTGTTGAATCTACACAATCTGGGTTGCAGTGACTACAATCACAAAAGCAATTAAAAACCAGAGGGAATTCATTCAAAATATATCCAAAAAAATTTAAGTGCATGAGATTCAGTTCATCTTAACAAGTATGTACTCATATCATGTAGCAATAAAATGAACTCGGCAATTTAGAAGCTTAGTGATAATGCAATGTCATTTATCAAAACAATTTTGCACAAGCTCTAGAATTTATGGACAGCGGCAAGTGATGAATTCAGGGCACAAACATATTCAAATTCTCAATTCCAAGATTCTTATCATAGCAGCTAAACGATAACAAGAAGAAGTAATTTATCAAGTTTCCAAACAGGTATAGTTCAGGGTAATAACAGCAAGAAATGTACAAGTCATAATTTAGGGAGTGTAGTTAGGGGTGAGCAAAGTGAAACCGAAACCGAAAACCGAACCGAACCGAACCTAATTCGGTTTTTTCGGTTATGCTTTTTCGGTTATTCAGTGATTTTCGGTTAGCAATTTCGGTTATTACGGTTATTCGGTTTTCGGTGCGGTTAGTGAAAAAATATTTCGGTTAAAACCGTATAACCAAAATTTAGTAATTAATATGGATAAGTATTAGGAGGCCCAAAGAATTAGTCCAAAATTAAAGAAAAACATAAAACCCTTTAGCCCATTGAGTATTTCGTTTTGGCCCAAACCCATTAACTCTATCCTGCCCTAAGCCCCTTAACCCACCGACATTCACCTCACCAGTGGCAGTACCACTCAGGCTCTCACTCCACTCACACGTCGCACCACCTACCTACCTCAGTACCTCACCTCACTCCTCACCACTCACCACTCACACACTCTCTGGCTCTGCCGTCTCGCTCTCTCTCAGACTCTCTTGTCCTCACTCTGTGTCTTTGCCCTAACCCTCACCCTCCGTGGAAGCGGCGCCGTTCCATTCACAGCGGCGACGTCATTCCTTGTCCGATCAACACACTCTGCCTAACCCTCAGTCGCTCGACTGTCTCTGAGCTGTCTAACCCTAGATCTGCCTTCGTTCCCTCGATCTGCTCTCGACCGAGCCTCACTTTGCCTAACCCTCGGTCCTTCACCGTTGTTCGTGGAAGCGTCTCGTTCCGATCAACCTTCAACCCTCGAGCTTCAATTTAAGGTAAGTGACTTACCTATTTTTCAATAGATCGGTTTGAATCTCTTCGTCCTCTACTTGATCTTTGTCTCTGAACTGATTTTCCTTCTTCCCAGTCTTGAATCTGTCTTTTTTTGAATGAAAAAGGGTACCTTTCTGTCTACCGTGGAAGCAAAGACAGAACCCTTCTGTCTGTCATGGCCCGTGGAAGCGACACTGGCTCATCTTCAACCGTCAAGCTTCAATTTCTGGTAAGCGACACTGGCTCTCTGACTTCAATGGCTTTTTTGACATAAGACATTAATATGAAATGTTTGTCACCGTTTAAGAATTGCTTTCTGAGCATTATTCTCTTTGCTATTGCCTATTTGGTATGCTTTGTACATTTTATCCGAACAACATTGATAAACTTTTTTTTTTTCCTAAATTGTTTTTTCGGAGTTAATTACATCTTGCCATGTCATGATATTTTGATGTTAAAATGCCATCTCGAAAAGCAAATTTGGATCTGAAATTAAAAGTAGTTCACCTAAATTTGATAAATTTGGCGAGATTTGTCTTTATTTCTATATTGGATCTGAAATTAAAAGTAGTTTACCTAACTAGTTTGGTGGTACATAATTCAATATGTACTAATGATTAACTATCAATACTTTCGTTGATTATGTTTGTGCTAGTATAGGTTACGTAATATAAGAATTTTACATTCTATTTTGTAATCAGTCAAGATAGACATGTATAATTTGTAACAACACCATCAATTTACACTCAAGGAGGAATTCGATTGGCCATAAAAATAGTATGTTGGATTCATTGCCTTGTAAGCTGGTCATTTCTATAATTGCAATGTTATTATGTTATTTCTATAATTCACCAGACGCAATTCACCATAGGCAACATGGAGGGATATTGTTAATACTTAAATAATTGCAATGTTATTATGCCTGATGGTTGCTGTACTGAATGACAGTAAAATAGACGAGGATATCCTTGCTCTTGTATATTTCTTTAGCTAAAACATGCTACTTAGACTTAATTGGGCCTCAAAAATTAAGACATGTAATTAACAAAGAACTGAAGACGAGTTTTGTATGTTTTTTTTTATGTACTCACTTAACTAAGGGAGCACATTTTGTGTTTGTCACCAATTTGAATTATTTAAATTAATTTTGGATGATCCAGATTTACTTTTATTTTATATTTTAAAGCTTTTCACTTTAACTAAATACATATATTGATTTTAAAATTGTTCTTTACCCATTACAATTGAATCAATGATTAAACTCTTGCTATGTTAAATGTACATCCTAACGCCTAAGAAGCTAGGATCTGTCTTGATATCTTCTTGACTTATTATTATTCCCCACTGATCTGCAGCATGTGACATACTCCATTTTGATTTCCTCTTTCTCAAGTCTCTCTGTCATTGATAAAGTGTGCAATATTTTTTTATTCATGTCTCTCTGTCATTGATAAAGTGTGCAATATTTCTCAAGTCTCTCTGTCATTGATAAATTGTTCTTTGGTCAATGTATTGGTTTATTTTATAGTATAGAGAATTTTACAGAATCGAAAATATGGTAATAATGTTGAGAATCAAAGTGCTGATAAAATTATTTTTTTTCAAGAACAGGAGTTGAAACTATGGCTGAACAAACAACTGAACGAGGCTGCAATACTCAAACTGTTGGTGGTGCTCCTCAGACAAATCAACCTGCTGCTGCTGAGATTAATGAACAACCGACAGCTAGAGTTGGAAAAAGAAAAGCCATGAAACCGAGGTCCAAAGCTTGGGAACATTTCAGTAGATTTGTCAATGAGGCTGATGAAGTTAAAGGTAAGTGTAATTACTGTGGTGCTGAGATTGCATGTGATTCCAAACATAATGGAACAACTGCACTTAACAATCACTGTAGAGTCTGTAGGAAGAGGCCCCCTCCTGAAGAATTTACACAATCACATTTGAATTTCAATATAGAAGGTGATAAAATTGGTCTAGCTAATTGGAAATTTGATCAAGATGCTATTAGGAAAGCCTTGTCATGCATGATAATAACTGATGAATTGCCATTCAAGTTTGTTGAGGGGGCTGGATTTAAAAAATTTGTGTTTCATGCTCAGCCCAAATTTCAAATTCCATCAAGATGGACTGTAGCCCGTGACTGTTTTGGGATTTATTTGGAAGAAAAGGTTAAATTTAAAGATTTTTTGTCTTGTAAAAATCAAAGAGTGTGCCTTACTACTGACACTTGGACTTCCATACAAAGGGTGAATTACATGTGTCTTACTGCACATTTTATAGATGACTCATGGGCTTTGAAAAAGAGGATATTGAATTTCATTCCCATTTCTAGTCATAAGGGGAATGATATTGGAATGGAAATTGAAAAATGTCTTCTTGAATGGGGAATTGAAAGAGTGTTGACAATTACTGTAGATAATGCTAGCTCTAATGATGTGGCTGTGGGTTATTTGGAGGATAAAATCATAAAATGGGGCTATTCAGTTTTGAAATGTAAGTTTTTGCACATGAGATGTGTAGCACACATTCATAATTTAATTGTGACTGAAGGGCTGAAAGAAATAGGGAGTTCAGTGAAAAAAGTAAGAGAGGTTGTTCGTTTTATTAGGCAATCTCCCATTAGGATGAGGAAGTTTAAAGAAAGTTGTGATGATGAGAAAATTCAGAGTAAGAAGATGCTGTGTTTGGATGTACCTACAAGGTGGAACTCCACCTATTTGATGCTAGAGACTGCCCAAAAGTTTGAGGCAGCCTTTAATAGGTATAATCTTAAAGATCCTTACTTTTATTTTGATCTTGAACATGGAGTGGGGGTGCCTGAAAGTGATGATTGGAAACATGTTAGAAGGTTAACTGTAATGTTAGGTCATTTCTATAATCTTACTTTGCGCATTTCTGGTTCTTTGTTTGTGACATCCAACTGTTTTTTCCCTGAAATTTATAAGCTGCATCGGTTTTTGGATGAGTGGAGGAAGAGTGATGTCATAGAGACAGCAAACATTGCAAAGAAAATGAAAGAGAAGTATGATAAATATTGGGGTGATCCTTTGAAAATGAACAAAGTTCTTTATGTTGCTACTGTTCTTGATCCCTGGTATAAATTAAAATGGGTGCAATTTGCTCTGTCTAAGATGCATTCGCATGTAGTTAGTGAAAAATTGGTGATGCAAATTAAACAAGTTGTGATTTCTTTGTTTAATGAATATAATCAAAGTGTTCATCCATCAACACAATCTGAAAGTGAGTTGCTGCTGCATGACACACAAGATCTTCATTTTGATGAAGATCCTGATGCAAAAATAAGAAAGTTGCTTCATATGGAAGAACAATTATTCATTGATGAGAATTTGGGTGAACAGACAAGTAGAACAGAGGTTGATAGGTATTTGAATGAAGAAATTGAAGTTAGAAAAGATGATTTTGATATTTTGGGTTGGTGGAAATTAAATAGTCCTAGATTTCCTGTTCTTTCTCAAGTAGCAAGAGATGTTTTGGCTATGCCAATCTCAACGGTTGCCTCAGAATCCACATTCAGTACGGGAGGAAGAGTCCTAGATTCATTTAGGAGCTCTTTGACTCCTAAGGTTGTGCAATCTCTAATATGTGCTCAAGATTGGCTTAGGCAATCATTAGAATATCTTGTTGAAGAAGGAGATGATGATGTACAGAAGATAGAGCTTGGTAATGTTTTTTCATACTTCATGGAATACAACTTTATAATTTATAGTGTTAATACTATATTTATTGTGATATATGAAGTCTGATCATTTTTTTGATTTGCTAGATTTGCAAAAAATTGCATTGGAGACAAATGTTGATATCTTCTAGCTGTAATATGGGAAACTTGAGATTTTGTGAGCAAATTTCTTGTCATACTTGTAATATAATTATTGCAGTATTTCATTTTTCTTCTGTTTTGTTTGATTTTTCTTCCTTTCTGTCAGTTGTAGGTGTCATTTGGAGGCCATTCAGGGAGCAAGCCAGAATCTGATATATATATATACACATCAAGTTTTTTGATGTTCCATATACTCTTTTGATAAAAAGATCAACTGTAAATTTCACTGACAACAGCACAATTGAAGTGATTCAACAGCAGCACAATTGAAGTGATTCAGTTTGTATTTTTTGAAGTTAGGCAATGTGATGTTTTAGACATCCAGTAAACTATTTGTTGATCATGTTAAGTACTTGTATTTTGATGTCAGGCAATTTGATGCTCCAGACCTCTAGTAAACTAATTGTAGATTCTGTCAAGTGCTTGTATTTTAAATGTTTGTGCCGTGGGCAAATATGATAAAATGATTGAATGCTTGTAAATTTTGTTGTGGATGAAATGTCTTCAAATATGAAATTTTTGTCTATGGGCAGATACGAAATCTTGATGTTCCAGACCTCCAGATTTTTGTTTGTTGGCTTTATTGCTAAAAATTGGTCTGTATTAAGTATCTTTAATGTTAGAATTTTTCCTTGGGTGGCTGTTTGTTTTGCATTGGATGGGCTTACAGAGAAAGAGGCCCAAACGGCCCAAAAACCGAATGTTACCACCGAAAATCGAACCGAAATAAATCAGTTAGTTCGGTTTCGGTTATTTTCATATTTCTGTTTCGGTTCGGTGATAAAAATACCATATATTCGGTTGTTCGGTTTTTTCGGTTATAACCGAAAACCGAATGCTCACCCCTAAGTGTAGTAGTGAGAAACTTCTGGCAAATTCAAGAGACAACAATTTTAGCAAGTGTAAATCAGATTTAGGTGACTAAATTTATTCCCAAAACATCAGATGAAAACTCACTACCGCAATTTCAGGTTTGACAACAAAAAATATACCCATATTCAGGTTTGAAAACTCACATCTTGCCCGCATCTTTATTTTTTTAAGTGAAAAAAATATACCCATATCATATATTATTGTCCACATCTTTATTTTGGTCAATAGGCATATCGTATTCTCAACCAAAGAGCCTGTCTCGTATATTATTGATGACTGATGTAAACATTTTTGATGATTTTATTCTGTATAAATCATGTCGTTCTATTTATAGATTAAATTAAATTGTGAATGGCATTGTGATCACTTGGTTTATTGTATACATTATGATGTAAATATATTATGTTTTCGACTTGTTAATTGCCTCTGCATCTGATAGGTTCACATGTAGAAATCAACTAGCGTGGCTCTCTTTAATCTAATGAATTATGTGGTTTATTAAAGCTGCATTAGAAATAGAGTTATTCACTTATTCCTTAACTTGTTTTCTTCTCAGTGATATCCTAAAATTGGATATGCATGTGGAGTTTAGGTGTAGAAAATGGAGTTAGTGGAGGCCTGCAGAGTGACAGGGGCATGAAAAAAACAGTCCATAGGCCCTTAAATAAGGCAACATCGGCCCATGAACTAAGCCCACATCTCCAGATTATACTTCACCTCTCAAAGCATATCAACAGTGTAATTCCAAAAATTCTTTAGGCAGAATTGATTTGAGTTTATGCAGTAGCTTTTCACCAATTAATTCAGCAATCAGAGAGCATTAAACTTTCATTTAATTGCTGATAACACATATATGCAACAACATGCAAACATATGATAGCCTTGACTTTTGTTGTGACAATAAGCTACTAAAACATCCTTGGGAGATTTTGCCTCTTTCGACATTCTCCATAAAAACTCAAAAAGATGGATTTTTTAATCATAAATCAGCATATTTGAAATATTTTTAGACTCATAAAATCAAAAAATTTATAAAAAACATACCTTGAGACTTGCCCTCACCTCAGTAGAGTTTTCCCGCGCATACTTTAGCCACAAAGGTGAATTTCAGTTATCTTCGTTTGTAGTGATGGGTTGAAGAAGAAGTTTAAATAAAATGTTATGGACGGCTGTGATTGAAGTTTTGAGTGAGCGGTCAAGATTCAGTGATCAAAACGATGTAGTTTTTATTAGTGAAATATTTCTCACCGTGGATGAAATGAACGGCTGAGATTGTGCACATCACACTATGCACCAGGTAATGCACATCAAAGACCCCGCTCCCCACTTTCTTTCAAGCACTTTCAAGTTAGTTACACGGCCAAGAGAATATTTTTATTAGATGTCCCCGAAGGGACCGAGAGAGTATATTTTTTTATCATATATAATTAAGCATAAATAAGTGATTGTTAGACATCATTTTCTTCACATCTCCAGATTCTTCAAACGTTAAAACAAAAAAAAAACATTCCATGGTTCAGTCATACAATTCAACAACAAAATGACGCATCGGAAGCCGTTAATGCCGATTGACGAACTGTCTGAGTCATACGTCTTAGTTATTACAAGTCGGATGCCTTATCAGTGTCTGACCCGACCTTCTTCCTCCGGATTATAGCCTGAGTACCAAACACCAAGAAACCGATGACGTGAACGACAATAGCCACCACAAACACGCCGCTGTTAAATGACATGATGGCCAACATGACCAAGTAAGAGAGGCCGGTTCGAACGCCGCATATCACTGTCTTGAGCACAGCAACTGCGACCTCGTTCTTGCCGGGCTTTAACTTCACCATGTCCGTGAAAGAAAGCCACTCCACCAACACAGTCATGGTGAACACCAACACCAGAGCCACGCCGTACATGGTAGCGTTCACTACTGCAAAAAAAGGTTTTCAACGTCTCTTATTTAGGCCTTTTAACGTCTGAAAACAAGGGGACGTCTGTGTGAGCGACGTAGTAAAAAATGGCAATAACGTCCGTAAATAAAAGGACGTCTAAAGTCTGGACTTTATACGTCCCCATTTTAAACTGGAGACTTCTAAACCCACTTTAGATGTCCCCAGTTTAAAATGAGGACGTCTAAAGTGTTTTTTTTTAAAAAAAATCATTTATATTACAAATCTGAACTAAACAGTATTTACAATCAGAAATTACAGATCATCATCAATAAAATTACAGATCTAGTATCTGAACTCCAAATCCAAAATCTACACAATAATAACTCTAAAGCTGAAATCTCATAAACAGAAAATGATAACAATAAGATGAATCAGTTGCAAAAAACTTATCTCCTTCTATTATTAAAATCCATTTTCTCGTAATAATGAATAGAGAAGAGCAATAGGGAGAGATGAACCTCATTTTCTCAGTGGGACCGTGGCCATGAAGCATGTTTTGGAGTCTCATTCTACAAACCATAACAACACGAGTTAGAAGATAAAATAGAAGGGAAATCCAAAGAAAAAAGAGAAAGAAGATAAAATAATAAAAAAGAGTAAGAAACATAACAGATCTGGTGAAAAAGAGAGAGAGAAAAGAAGAAGCAAGTTTAAAAACATTATATAAAGAAGAAGAAGCAAGAGTTAAATACGTGGTGGTAAGCATAACAGATCTGGTGAAAAAAAAGAGAGAGAAAAGAAGAAACAAGTTTTAAAACAGCATATAAAGAAGAAGAAGCAAAAGTTAAATGCGTGGTGGTAGTGGTTGCAGTGATGAGAAAGATGAATGTGGATCTATAAAACTGACAAATAAAGACTGTTAGTACATATTTGAATTATTTTTGGCGTTCCCAATTTAATTTAGGGACGTCTAAAGTTGTTTAGTTTTTTTTTTTTTTTACTTTAGACGTCCCCAATTCAAAAAGGGACGTCTAAAGTCACACATTAGACATCCCCAATTTAATTAGGGATATCTAAAGTTTTTTTTTTAATATAATCAGGGACGCCACTTTTGGCGTCCCTGATTAAAAAAAAAAATTAACTTTAAACGTCTCCAATTAAATTGGGGACGTCTAAAGTGACTAAAAGGCATCCCTGATTAAAAAAATAAATTTAACTTTAGACGTCCCTATTTGAATTGAGGACGTCTAAAACTATTCAAATCTCACTCAGAATTATAAAAATGACACCGTTTTTATTTTTTAGGTCCCTTTTTTAAAAAGGAACATCCTTTAGGATCGTAAAATCAATATTTTGTAGCAGTGGTTATCTTCCGGCCAGCAGGTGAAAAGCACGTATGCCTTGTGGCCCCAATACATTGTCGTGTGTCATGGAATCCGCCGTCAGCCAAGCCTCGCCGCCACCGTGGAGTTGTACGGAGTATCCGTCGGCACTGCTTCCATGACGTCGGTTAGAGTCATTTTCTTTCACTTTGTAATTATGTCTCAGCTATGTATGAGAACTTGATAAGGGAGTGACACACACACACACATATATATATAAACACACATGTATGTTCAGGAATGAGGAGAAGTGTCAGCTGATAGAATATTACAGAAGAAATGATTCGTTCAAAGACTTTGTTCCATAATTCGTCGGCAAGCAAGCACAGATTTATGTTGACAGACAAAAACAGAAATTAAACAGAGAATCATAAAGGAAAAGGCTATACTCAGCATTATTGATGAATTTTGTTTAAGGGCTTTTGATTTTATCCTATATTTAAAATATTTAGAATTACTATTTACAACCTTTTTCTTAAAGAATGTATTATAGATTTTAAGGGGAATTATTATAAAGCCTCAATGAAGCATTTAACCACCCAAAAGTCTGATAACAACTAAGAAGCATACATTGATCGCATGATTTTGTTAATCACTTGTCATTGAAACTTTTTGATAATTAAATCCTTTCATTGGGACTTTCGTAGTAATTCTCCCTAGATTTACTCTTTTTACTTAATTTTATATTAAAAATCAACATCTAATTAAAATATACTCCCTCTAGCCTTAATATAAGATATGTATATCTAATTTGATTAAATTAAGGAATCTAGTTAAGTTTATTGATATGACATGTATTTTCTAAAATACTTAATCATTTTCTTTAATTGTTAATTCCTTCATTTCCTCATCTTGATTTATTATTATTGATGGAACATCAATAAAAATAAAACAAGAAATGATTGACAAATATGATAAATAAGTTTTATACGTAAAACTTGAAATCTAACTCTTAAATATGTCCTATATTAATAATTGAAGGGAGTAATGATTTAATTAAACTCATGTCGGACCGTGGTTTAATCATTGAAACAACAACTCCATTCTAAAAACATGAATAGTACAAGGAAAGTTCAGCAAAAATTTTATCACTTAAATCAAGCTTTTCCCTGGGCAAAAAAAAAAAAAAAAAAAGCTTAAATCGAGCTTTTCCCTCCATGCTGTAATCTAAACGCAAGATAATTCTTTCCCAAACAACAATAACTCATTGTTGTAGCTGGCGAGTAGATATACCGAAAAATCTTTTTAGCTCCCAAAAAAAAAACCAATCCTTTTGCCTAATTTCTAGGTATGCTTAACAAGTTCTCGTAAACCAGTTAATGGACGAGAGTTACCATTAAATCATATAACTGAATCAAACAACATTGGACCCTGCCACTCTCATTACGAGTCTTAGACCACAAATCTGAGCTCAAATTATCGGACAGATCCAAGGAAAATGAACAAGCAAACCCATTGAACTTCAATACTCGGCATGACACAGCAAAACTGTACAAAGCAGGTTCAGATACAACATAAATTCATTTCTTAAGCTGTTACAGATTATGAATACAGTAAAGTCATGCCACGTGCGTAACTCAAAAAATGAGTGAGTTCTGAGTATGAGATTGAAGCATCAACAAAACCAAAAACAGAATTGGTAAAAGAGAATGTCACAAGCAAACTTTGAAGAATTCAAAAGTCTATTGGGGCAGCGTGATGGGCACAAATAAACCATTGGCCATCAATCCTCTCAAACACATTTGTCACAAACTGTCCTCCCCATCTTCCTCCTTTTGTCTTTACAAATTGCATGCGAGTGACATATCCCATATCCCCTCTAGCACGAACCTTAATGTCTTCTAGCTTAATCTCCAATGGGAATTCATAGTTTGCCCACACAAAATTCCAGCTCTCTGTAACATCATCATAACCAGATATTCCTCTCAAACCAGGGTGGACACAACATACCTCATCCCTTCTGGCCCAAAGAGCTTGCATCGCCACAAGATCCCCGGCCCTAAACGAATCGTAAAACCGGCTGTTTGCTCCCAATACTGTGGTCTTGATGTCTTTCTGAAGGTTCTTCAGAGCATCTCTGATTTCAGCTGCTTTAGCATAGTTCTCTTCTGCAATGGCATATGCAGCTCTTCCTCCAAAGTCTGCTCATCCAGTGCAATGCGCTCACTGCTCAACATACTCTCTGGGTCTTCTCTTTTTACTCTCTCTAGTCTCCCCGACAGAAAACTAGAAGATCAGTCAAATAAATGCTATAGAGGCTTTAGTATGAGGTTAACCATGAATCCAGAAAACTTTGTTTGTATTCAGAAGAACAAAATTAGTTATATATTTGCTGTCCAGTTCTCCAATTGAAACATGATACTTGGATAAAAGATATTCACATATCATGTTTCTAATTTGCAGAAAATTAAACTAGAGCAATATACAACCTACACCCTTCAACAAGATTGAAGATCCCATGACATATATATATATATATATATATATAAAATACAACATAAGTAAGTAATATAAAACAAACAAAACAAACTACAATATTGGGAGTTCTACAACCCCTCGAAAGGGCACTTAAAATAGCATGTGTTGTCTCCAGTCCCATAATTTCCAAACCATAGGCTCTCTCCACTACGAATTGAAGATACTATGATATGTCATAACCGATGTTAAGCAACTTTAGCTGCTATTTAGTAACTGATACCATTATTGAATTCTTGTCGACATACGTAACCTAGACAAATATTTTGTCCGGCTATGAAATACATTTAACCTCATGAATGGCTTAAAAACTAAAGTTACAAGTATTGTCATAACTTGTCTTCAGCTTCAGCAGCAGCTATTTCTGAATCTAACTTGTTAATTAGCAACTCACTCACATGCTTGGCCACAGATATCATATCAAGAATGATGCTAGGATCCAACCCTGCACCTCCTCGTTTGGTTATACCACAGATGTTCCCTTTTCTATTAATAGAAATAGATACAGCAGAACTCATTTGTGATTCCTCTTCTGAAGTGGCATCAACAATATAGTGCCTACCTACCTATAATCAAGTGCCACTCTTAGAATTTTTTTCAAAATATACGGTAAATATAGGATGGGAGAGCTAAAGCGATCATATTTAATCATAGCAGCTGAGGAGGAGAATATGACCTTAGTCAGCGTAACTATAACAGGGACTGCTGATGTGTCAAACTGCAAAAACTCTTCATCGCTTATGTCAACTTCTGGTTGCTCATCACTTGATGCATCGGCAGTGACATGGACTCTTGGGATGCCCGTATTGCTCAAAGCAACCTGGAAGAAAAACAGTAATAAACAGGGATCAAGTCCTTGCCTCTAGCAATAGCAATGTATTATTGAAATCATTAAAAAGAAAATCAATGTGGAAAAATACAAGTCTAGTAAATTGTTTTCAGTATTGCATGTTTTTTGGAAACTTCTAAGCATTGCTAGATACTAGCACATACAAAAAGTTACTATATTCCACAGTTTTCTTACAGCCCAGATGGGTGTCCAATTATCAATAGCTCAAAATTGATGAATGGAAAAAATTGAGAATTAATGGTCATCAATTTCATTAGCATAAAGGGGCAATGTGAGAGATGTTAATTTGCAGTTTAGTGTGCCAAAAAACCCAATATCACCATCTTCCAAGCTCACAATACCCTTAACAGTAATGACTGCTACCTTAATGGAAGCTCCTAAAGCATCTAACAAATTTCCATCTGAGCTAACAACTAGCCCATCAATGTAAAGATCCCAACAGATTTTGCCCTCC
This sequence comes from Inga oerstediana, assembly GCA_963210345.1. Classification (NCBI taxonomy): domain Eukaryota; kingdom Viridiplantae; phylum Streptophyta; class Magnoliopsida; order Fabales; family Fabaceae; genus Inga; species Inga oerstediana. The sequence continues at coordinate 51,004,477 of OY723402.1, read as the reverse complement.
ACAACAACCAGCGAGGAGAGATCAATTCCAGCACCTAAAAAATAGCCCAGCGGTTAAGAGCTAGAATTTAAATTTCAATAGAAAGAAATAATGCAGGAGGTAAAGCATATGGTAAAATAAATACAGACCTGCCCCACTTTTACCACCCAAAAGACAACGCTGAAGAGCATTTGACAGTTCTGTTGATAATTCCTCACCTCCTCTACCCTAAGTTAAAGTATAAATGGATAAACTGGTGTAGCGAAAAATGATACTTATATTAACTGAACAATGATAAAAAAAATGTTATTTAATTCCTACAAACTTAAAACCTATTCCTCCGTTGGGTAACTTTTCAAGGATGGTTACTTTGCTTCATTAATTATGTTCCTGGGAATCGAAGTTAAATTATACGCAAATAACCACCATTCCATAAGACTTCTCTAAACAAAGAAGTTGAGAAACTGGCAGAGTTAAATAGGAAACCTCAAAAGCCGGCTCTGCAGTTGGGCTGCATTCAATATGTATAGAGACTTTCCCTTTGTTAGGCTGAAATGAGCTTGGCTTTCCTAATTCAGCCTGCACTTAAAGCCAATACATATCAAATGGCTAACAAGAAGCTTAAGTGGCTTATGCAGTAATGCAAAAGGAAGTTTGAGTCCTAAACCAAAAAATCTGTCCTAAAAGCATAAAATACCTTCACACTGGCAATGACATCTGTGGCACCCATTCTGACTCTTGCCGAACCATTTGCCTGCCATGAAGTCCATCAAATGAAGAAATTAAAAACTAAATACAACAACAACAAAGCCTTTATCCCACTAGGTAGGCTCGACTATATGGATCGGACGACGCCATTGTGCTCTGTCGAAAAACTATATAAAGCATGCAAAATCCACATAGGCAGGCAGCCATGAAAATCCCTAGGGTTAAAAGGTCAGATTACTCTTTCAATTCATTCGTGCATTACCTGAGGAATAACACCGGTTTCAACATAGATGGGACGATATGTCAGTCTCTTTCTACCATCGGAGCGGATGTCCTGAGCAATACCACCTTGTATGAATTGCTTTTCTCCAAGGGATAGACCTACCATTTCTGCACACGAAAAAGTTGTGCAAAACCTTTGATAATAGTATAGACTGGAAACCTTCACACATCAAGAAACAGCAGGTCCCCTAAATGTTAGATCATAAGGATGATATGGGAGGGATTCAAAATTTCAAATCCCCTACTCACATTCCCACCCAAACTTATTAGAGAACTGGACAAATATAACTACAAAAAATGTATTTCCATAAAAACACTTCTTTAGCTTCCTCACCTGCCCTTCTTACGTCATAATTAATTAGTCAGAAAGGCTAAATAAATTATAAATTTTTTTTAATTCCTCATGTCTTCTCATTGCTTGTCTTTCTAAAGCCATTGCTTCATGAATTTTTATTCATGCATCACCAAAGCATGCCATACATTTTCTTATTATCAAACCAACAAAGTCTTGTTGTCATTAGAATAAAAATATGTCTAATATAATTATTTTGGTCTCATGAGGCAAACTAATTCCAGAGTGGTGTCTCTCCTGAGACAAACAGTAAACAACTATCAATTTTAGTGAAAAACATAGACATTTACAATAAGCTTCATAACGGTATGTACTTGACTGTGATCTGCAAGGCAGCTTAAACTTACATGTTCTTTCTAGCAGATCAAGACGCAATAACACTAAGGGTGTGTTTGGTTCAACGGAGATGAGGTTAAGTGAGGTTCAATAAAGATAGGTTAGGGGAGGTTATGAGCATTGTTTGGTTCAAGAAGAGGGGAGGGGAGATTTGGTTTTTTGTTTGGTTCAGAAGGGTAGGTGAGGGGAGCTAATTATAAGTGGACAAATATACCATTTTCTCTTTATCAACATATTTTCCTTCTTCTTTTACAATATATTTATTAATAATTATCATTTATTAAATTATTAATAGACCTACTTGAATTGAGCATCATAGTTATGACCAAACTTATTGGTTCCATTTTTTGTAGAAGAAAACTCATTGCTCCAATTTTTTGCATTCTGAGATATTGGATAATAGAAAATAATTGCCTTTGCATTTGACCAAATTTTTTCTTACAATAAAGGTTTGGTCTATAATTTATAAAATTTTTGGGATCATTTTCTACTATTGACGTAAATATAATTGAAGATCTGCAACTTCCAAGCACAGAAACTTACTACAACATGGATAACAACACAATCCACAAGGATAGAAACCTCTTGATTGTTCTTAAAGTTTAGGCTCCAAATGATACAATGATTAGCAAACTAAACAAGTCCTATATTGCTAATTCTTTCAAAATATCCATATGGTTAACAAGTGATTATCAAAAATCATTGCTCAATAAGCAAGATAGTGTGGCATCAAAAGTCTTCGAAAGGTTAGCAAACTATATTGCTAACATCAAAAATCTCGAAATGGTTAGCAAACTAAATTACCAAGTCTTTCACAACACCCATAAGCAAGTCTTAGCAGGCAAGAAGGGGACATTCAACAAATGTCCTTAGTAGATCACTATCACCCATGAGAACTCTATAAATCTTGGTAAAATTTGGTTTTTGAGAAGCCTTGAATCAGTTTCCATATTTCTTCACCAGCATCCATCTAATTAATACTAGACCACTTGAGACATATCAAAAAGCTTATAATTAAAAATTCTAAGCCTATGAACAGCAGCTAAAACAAACAGATTGTAGCAGATTAACAATGGGTAGACAACTAGATTGCTAATAAAACATATTCAAATTTGTTTTCTTTCTATAAAAAACGCTGCACATTCAGAACCTAAAAAACAGATTTAAAGGGTGGGTACAGAACCTAAAAACGCAGGAAAGCAACAATCCATCATATATTTTCGTCAATGGAGGCAGAGAAACATGTCCAAGCTTCCCAAACCTATTAATGAATGAACTGGGCAAGCAATTAAACTCTTTTTTGGTAGAAGAAAGTCCCTTCATAAACAAAAATCCAAAATCAATACACACACACACACTCAGGGAACAAGTAGTAAAATCAGATTCTGATCTGAAGCAATTGGAAGGGGAAAAAAACAAAAAAGAAACATAATTCTCAGGAATATATCAAATAAAACTTCTTCCAGTGTAAAAAACCCAGATATTATGAAAGTTGAGTACATATGAATTATAATAGTATATTCCATATTCCAGCAGAGTCAACAATCAAATCGATATCAAATCATCGAAGCAACAGGAGTCATGGAACTTGAAGATTAGACTTTGCCCAAATATCAAGTATTTAAGTGCAAACTCAACAGTTGAATAGATCATTCAATAAGTTCGTCAGAACCTGAATCCTCTTCCATGAGAGTTTCTGAAAACGGAAATACTAGAGATGCTTCTCATTGGGAAAAAGCAAATAGAAGTTAGTTTTCAGGGGAATTAGAAATGGGAAGCTTACACAGAAGGAGAGAGTAGCAGTTCCTTGAAGCGCCGTAGAAGAAGCTTTGAACTGGATCTCCAGAATTAAGGCTTTATTTGGTTCAATGGAGGTGAGGTTCATTAAAGTTAGGTTAGGGGAAATTATGAGCTTTGTTGGGTTCAAGAAGAGGGGAGGGGAGGGGAGGTTGGTTTCTTGTTCGGCTCAAAAAGGTAGGTGAGGGTAGCTAATTATAAGTGAACAAATATACCCTTTTTTCTTCATTAAAAATAGACCACGAGACATGTCAAAAAGCTTATAATTAAAAATTATAAGCCTATGAAGATCAGATAAAACAAACAGAACAACGATGGGCATACACACATCAAACTTATTGTAAAGCTTTCTGAAGAGCTACAATCATGGGTATACACACATCAAACTCACTGAAACTTTTGAATTCCCTCAAAGTCACGAATGTAGTCATAAAGTTCTCAGACAACAATGCTGTCCTTCTAGGGACACCGTACAAGCTAGGATGAGGAAAGTCGAGTATATATGGTACAGAGTTTTCATAAATCTCTTAGAACAAAAAATTGATAATACTTAACATATCAAAGATTGGGATGTTCAGAACGGAAGTTAATTATTGCTCAGTTGGTCTCCCAAACTCAAAAATTATTAAACCGTTGCAGCAGATTAATAATGTTTCCTGTCTACTGTTTTTTAAGCTTAATGCACACCAAAATTATTACCTACCGTCAAGCATATGCTGCCTTCCTGTACTCAGACAACCAGATTGCTAATAAAACAGAATCAAATTTCTTTTCTTTCCATAAAAAACGCTGCATATTCAGCCCAGAGAAATACTAAAAATCAAAGGAATAAACAAAACTTTGTTTTGTTCTGGCAGCCATGGAAGTTTCAGTTCAAACAAGGTAGAAGAAGGAAATAGGAACTTTGGGGAGTCACGAGAAACAAGGTCGAAGAACAATAATGAAAGGTTTTTACTTACTTGAATGAGTAGGCGGCGGCGACTTCAGGAGTAGGCGGCGGCGGCACTGACGCAGGAGGAGGAGAGGACTGAAGTGAAGAAGCCGAGACTGCCGAGTGACGACGCGGCACGGATCGATGGTCAAACTCAAAAGCCCAATTTATGGTAAAACTCCTCTTGGTGATGTTTCTTGTAGCTAGGGCACAAATTCAATTCAATTTGTGCGAGAGGGCCGAAGGGGAAGTGAGTTTGAATTCTATTTTTTCGGTAAGACAAATTACCTTTATATAATATAACTAAACATTTAAATTAAAAAAAAAAACTGAATGAATTTGCCCCTTATAATGCCAACAAGAAATTGAATGCACTTCAAATAATTTCAAAATTCAAAGTTTGTGTATGTTTGTATAATTGAAACATGGTTAAGGTAACATTTTTCTTTTCAAAATTGTTTTTTCCTAGGCACAGATCCTTTAAAGAGATGCTAATATTGTTCTTTTTTTGGGGGGGGGGGGGGGGGGGGGGGGGGGAGGAATATAGTTCTTTTTGGACTATAAGATATTGAATAATAGTAGCAGACCCTTGGGTTACATGTCCTGGCCCAAAACATTATTGGTTCATGTTAGACCGTATATTAAACTGTTGGGCTGGCCCAATTCTGATTCCCTTCTTCACTAAAATCTTTGTTCCTCAGTGCCAGGGGTAGTTTTGGCAATTGGACAACAGTGGAGAGGGGAAACCAATATTAGTTTTGAAAAGTAAAAATAAAAAGAAAATAAAAACTCATCATTTCTAATAACACTCCATTAAACTGCTCCAACCTGCTCTTGTTTTTTTTTTTTTTTTTGCGCTCGCTCCAACCTACTCACTCACACCTGATTATATTATTGATTCTTCTCAAAAAGCAGGGTCTACAAAGTCAAAATAACTTTTTTAATTTCTTGGAATTATTCAACTTAATGAGCAAATCTCAATTGTTGTCACCTTCAAAAAGTTATTCTTCTTTTTTTTCTTTTTGCCAACTCTTCATAAAGTTTTTCTGTGATATACGATGTTGGGAAAATGGCCATCCAGATAACCCCAAGGCCTTTTTTTTTTTTTTTGCCAGCTAGGCCTCCGTCATCAAAAACTTTTCTCGGAATAAATTATTTCGGCCTAGCATAAAAAAAACTACTTTGGCCTTTTCTGAATTCAAATTTTAATAGCAACTTTTTCAGAACATATAAACCTAAATCCAACAGAAGGGATGTGATATTTTTTTTCTTGCCATTTAATTCAGTAACATATACTAACATTTTGCCCTGTTTGAAAAAATGGGCAAAATGAAGCTTTCTAACTTATGGGAATGGTGATCTAATTTATATTTTTAAAACATCTAAATCAAATATTAAAGGAAGGTGCCTGACCATTTATTTTTGACTCAGTCCATTCTTCTGTCATTACTATATAATCTATGTGCTATATTTTCGTCGTTTCTTTTCTCTTATATATACGTGTGTGTGAGTCTCCCTTCAATATTATTCTCTTAAACTTTGAATATTATTCAAAGTTTATTAATTATATACCTTTTGCATTTTAATATCGTATTACTACCTTTAAATTAAACTGTGTATATTTTATCATTTTAGCGGGAAAAAGCATTACCAAGTATAAGGGTCTGTTTGGGAATTCATTTGGAAGCTAAAAAAGCCCATTTAGGGGTTAAAAGTCCCAAAAGCTCATTTGGTGTGTTTGGGAGAGCGTTGGTGATAGATGGGCTTCTACAGAAAATGGAGCTTTTATCATATGGAGATCAAAGCTATTTTTACTCAGATGGAGATAAAAAAAAGTCACTTCTGCCACCGCCAATTCAAACACAAATCACATTTACAGTCTGACTTTTTTTCTATATAACTTTTTCAAAAGCTCATCTACAAAAAAAACTCCTTCTCCACCGCTAATCCAACCACGCACTAAGATATTACACCAAAACCTATTTCTTTACAAAATGTCAATGGGACAAAACAGTGGAAGATGATTTAGCTGACATATGCAAGAGGATATTTCTTCAAATCAGTTGAACAATTGTGTACATATGCTAATATAATTTGGCGTGTACAATTGTAGCGTTTGTATGTTATAATATAAAAATAATAAGGATAACAATGAAATGAGTGGGAAGTGGGCAAATAAATCCTCTACTTTAAAGCTAGCTTCTTTCATGAATTTAATACTATCTTTAAATTAGTGCATGTGTTTATAAATTGAGTTATTTGTTGATATTTTTTTTTTATCTTTACCACAATATCTCTCATTGTAAATTAGTCTAACATTTTATTAATAATATATAATTTATTATTTTCTTAATTTGTTATATTTTAGTTTTTTCTGCCAATAACTCCTTTAAACTTGGCATGATCTCTAAACAATCTTTAAGACTTTTAAGTGATATATAAACAATATTTTCATACATGACAAGCGGAAGGACCAGCATAAATAGTGATTTGGGGAATAAAAAATATTTGTTCAATGATTAAGCTTTTAAATATTGTCATACACTAAATATATGCACCTCTTTCTGGTAAGAATTCATTTTTTATTACCAGAGATTAACATTTTTTTATTAGACTCAATAGTAGGATTTATTATTAAGTGAGACCAATAAAACTCCAAACAACTAAATGCTTGTTTGGGTTAGCGGTGAGAGAAGTTTTTTTTTTTAATCTCACTTTTATAAAAGTCAGATTAAAAATATTATTTGTGTTTGGATTTACGGTAGCAGAAGTGACTTTTTTTGAAAAAGCAAGACTTTTGAGCTTTCTCTCAAAAAGTTGTTTTTGAAAAAAAAAATAGAATAATTTTTTTTATCTATTGCAATCAATATGGTCAAAAAAAAGTAAAGAATGCATTTATTATCCTGAAATTAGACTTATAATAAGGACTAAAGTTTTTTTGTCAAAATAAACTTATAAAAAGGACAAGAGTGATACCATGTATTAAGAGCACTCCCACTTTCCTAGCTCTCATTTGCCAAAGAGCCCATTTTTTTTTCATAATCACTACTTTCTCTCTCTACGGTTATCATAAAAGCACTAAATTTGAGCTTATAATTTACTGTGATTTTTTCATAAAAACAAGTTAATTCTTACCGTGAACCCAAACGGCTAAAATTCCTTAAAGCGTTTTTTTCTATTATTAATGTGCGTTTATGAGCTTTAACGCTCTGCCAAACAGGCAATAAGTAGGAGGGAGTTAAAGTGAATTTAGAAGCTTCGCCTTAAAATCTTAAACTCTAATGTGCAGACCAACTTTATCATGTTTGGTATTGTCGATGAGAAAGTACAAAGGAATTGAATTCCTCTTAAATGGCAATATATACAGTCTGGCTCTCAGCCTTTTAGGTTGGTGTTTTGTTTGCTCACCTTCTAATTATTATTACTTTTTTTTTTCCTTTTACGCTTCCTTTCACTCATCGCTACCACCATTTTTGGTTTTAGTTCGGTACAATTAGTTGCTTCCTTCTTTTTATTTGCTCAAACTACATATAGTAATATTTTTCTTCATTTTTTTTTATTTCTGATTTTTTTTTTCATCAATCAATTAGTACTTAGTAGCGTTTGGTCAGATACTTTAGACCACTTAATATATATTCGGTAAAGTGGTACACATATATAATTTAAGGGTTTTCTAATAGTTTTGGTCCCCAGCCATCTACTTTGATTTTTTTAAAAAAAAATTAAAAGCTAACAATTCATTAGCGTGTCAAATGCATAGTTTTATTTTAGGTTTCTTTATCATTGTTAAAGTTTTAAAATGTTAAATTAAATTACCTCACAGTCATATATGAAAGTTATATTGGATTTCAATTAATTCTAAGTCTGGTTAAAAGCTAACACAATGTACTCAGCCAGTTATTTTAATTTTTATGTGCAGGTGTCACTTGATAGTAATAATTCTTCCTTCTTTTTTTTTTTTTTGCGTTTTGTTTTATTATTTTTGAAGGGGCATTTGGGATTGTATTATTTTGAGGTTGTGACTTGTGAGTGCATGTGAACTTGTTCCTGTTCGCCACGTGGACATTTTTGGAACCTCCCCGTCCTATTCGGTCGATATCACACCTCGTTTTTGAATTTCCATCAATGTCCCCATCATCTCTATCAAAAATTCAAAATCATCTCAAATCTTCCCAATTTTTATTTTTTTTATGTTTTTGTCAGTTAAAAGGTAAAACAGTATCACGAACGCGTGGGTTAAGTCATTAAGTTACAAAGGGATTTTTTTTTTGATAAAGAATTTATAAGGGGGAAAATTCCAAAAAAAAAAAAATTGGTGCTCAAATTTATAAAATTCCATGTCAGAATTGAAGTATAAATCTGGGATTTTCAATGATGATTAAATGATCAAATTGTCCTTAATTCAGTTGTGAAACATGAAAGTAAAGTCGTTAATGTAAAATTAGTTGTTATTAAGCAGCATACTGTGATTGTCCAACGGTGGTCACCACACTTTGATCCGTTTAACAACCCTCTGGGACGCGTGGTAACTTGGGTCAGAATCCCAAATATCCCAATGCAATGTTATAATTCCATATTTATAACGAGATTGGGGAATAGGATTGGGAGAACAGTTAAGGTTGATTTACTTACCCCTTCAGAGCTACCATCCGAAGCTGCAAAAGTTGAGAGGGGAAGGTATGCCCGCATTTGTGTGGAGTTGGACTTACGCAAGCGTCTGGTGTCGAGAGTGATAGCGGCCAATTTAGCTTATCAGGTGGAATATGAGGGTTTAAATCAAATCTGTTTTGCGTGTGGAAGATACGGGCACAGGAAAGAAACATGTTCTTGGTCATATGTCAACGAGGAACAAGCTCAAGCGGACAACCCAAGCAAGATTCCCCAGAATATTCTGAGGGCATCATCATCGGAAAGCAAGGAGCCGAAAGTGGATGAGCAATTTGGGTCTTGGATGATTGTAAGCAGAAACCATCGGCCGAGGAACCCGAGGAATGTACATGGTAATCATGGAGGTGCGGAGCAGAGAATGGGTCTGAGAGGATATAGGGGGATGAAGCAAGCTCCTTCGGATTCAAGGTTTAATATACTGGCGGAGCTTGAGGAAGAAGAGCTGGAAGTGGATGCAGAAAGGCGGAGGCAAGCATGGGTTCCGGTGGGAGATCGGAAAACGCACAGGCGGCCGAGCGGGAATAGCGAGGAGGACGATATGATGGCGGTGCAGACGAGAGGTATGGGGAGTGCAGAACTGGCGCAGAAGAGTAAACAAAAGGAGAAGAGTATTGAGGGACCCACAAGGAAGGAAAAGGTCAACTTAATGGGGAAAAAATCATCACGTGGTCCGAGACAAATGGAGGGGCAAGGGAGTATGGTGCATCGGCTGGACAAAAAAGAGGCTCAACAAGAAAGGGTCCAAGTGGGTGTGGACCGCAAATCCTCTACTGGGCCGAAATTAGTAGTGGGCCGAAGGGAACATAAAATTGTGGGGGGCAACACTATGCAATTGGGCTCAGTTTCTCTAAGGCCAAATGATAAGGAAAATTCAATAATTAATGGAACTCTACTTTTAGAGGGCCCTCCTCAAATTGAGGGAGATCCGGATGCCTGGTTGAGGGCTAACTTGGAGCAGAGTAGTGTCAGTGGTATGGAGACAGCAGCAATTTCATATTTAGAAGATGATATTGGGGATGACTTCATGCAAGCGGTCCAGCGTGGTGAGGCTCTTGACAACGGTGGAGATCCAGGAGGCACAGCTGCAGGGTCACTGAGGTGATTTTGTATGTTCATGTGTTCTATTCCTTTTATTTTTTTAATGATTATAGCTTCATGGAATTGTAGGGGTGCTGGAAACAGGATTTTTCCAAGCACTATTAAGCATGTGGTTCACAAGTATAAAATAGACATCTTATGTTTAATTGAGACTAGAGTTAGTGGCCCTAGGGCGGACAGTGTTTCGCGTAAGTTGGGCTTTAGTAATTGGATCCGACTTGAAGCCTCTGGATTTGCGGGGGGTATTTGGATTCTGTGGGATGATAGGAACACCTCGGTGAATTACATAAGTTCTAGTACACAATTTGTCCACTGTAAGCTTGAGGATAAAAGGAACCAGGAATCTTTTGTGGGCACTTTTGTGTATGGGGAGCCAATAGGTAATAGACGAACGGCTCTTTGGGATTCTCTTGAACATATTGCTGGTAATATGGTGGAACCTTGGATGGTGATTGGGGATTTTAATGCCTTTCTGGAGCCTATGGATAAATTAGGAGGGGCTGAACCTTCTGTTAGGGCCATGGAACAATTTGCTGAATGTGTTAGAGCCTCTCACCTTATGGAAATTCCTTATGTGGGAGAGAGGTTTACTTGGAAAAAAAGTGGAGTTAAGGAGAGACTTGACTGGGGGCTTTGTAATCCGTTGTGGGAATTGCGATACCCTCATCGTAAAGTCTTTCACTGCCTTCGATATAAATCTGATCATCGTCTTTTGGTGGTGGCTGAGGAGGTAAATCCTCATACTAGTAGGAGGGATTATCCTTTTAAATACCAGCCAGCATGGAATTTAGAGAAGACTTTTTCGAAACTAGTTATCAAGTCCTGGGAGAATGAGGATTGGTGTGGAGGAGTGTCTAAATTTGCTAAAGAGGCTATATCCTGGAAATCTGAAGTGATTGGCAATATCCCTAGGAAGAAGCAGAACATTCTTAGACGTTTGGAGGGCATAGATAGAGCTAGAGCAAACAATTGCTCTAATGGGCTATATAAACTAGAGAAAGGGCTCTGGCAGGAATACAGTAAAATATGCGCTCAAGAAGAATTAGTTTGGTACCAGCAGTCTAGGAGTAAATGGCTGGCTTGGGGAGATAAGAATACAAAGTTCTTTCATGCTTCCACGATGATTCAGAGGAAGAGGAGTCATGTCCAAGCTCTCCAGGATAGCAACGGTAACTGGATTACCGAACAAGAGGAGCTTAGGACCATGGTCGATAGATTCTTCCAGGACTTGTATACTAAGGATAATCTTCTTACGGCTCCAGATGATTGGCCTATGGATTTTCCCCAGTTGACAAGTCAGGATGCTAACCTTTTACATAAGGATGTGGATGAGTTAGAGATAAAAAACGCGGCCTTCACAATTGGCGCGTTCAAAGCGCCGGGTCCTGACGGACTGAACGCCCATTTTTTCCATTCTCAGTGGGATCGGATTGGTAAAAAGGTGTGTGATTATGTGAAGGCGATTTGGCAGGATCCTTCGTTGGTCAAGGATATTAATCACACAAATATTGTGCTTATCCCAAAAATTGAGAGCCCCAAGACTGTTCGTGATTTTCGGCCAATATCATTGTGTAATGTTGTGTTCAAAATCATCACTAAGATTATAGCTAGCCGCTTAAAGAAAGCCATGAACTACCTCGTTGATGTTCAACAGTGCAGTTTTATTGAAGGAAGACATAGCGCAGACAACATTATCATAGCCCAAGAGGTTATCCATACAATGCGCAAGAGGAATCGGAAGAAAGGGTATGTGGTTGTCAAGGTTGACATGGAAAAAGCATATGATCGCCTTGATTGGGAGTTCTTGCGATCCACCCTCATGGGCATTGGAATACGTGGGACCGTTCTTACCCTCATTATGAAATACATCTCGACAGTGTCGATGAAGATTCTATGGAATGGAAGGGAGTCATCCCCGTTTTCACCGTCTCGTGGGCTTAGGCAAGGAGATCCTTTGAGCCCTTACCTCTTTGTTTTATGTATGGAAAGGCTGGGCCACCAAATAAAGAGAGAGGTAACCTCGGGTCATTGGAAGGGATTCAAGTTTGGGGGTGATTCTCCCGTTCTATCCCACTTGTTCTTTGCTGATGATTTACTCCTTTTTGGAGAAGCATCGACACAGCAAATTACAATAATCAAGGAGGTTATGAAAACCTTTTGTGGAGTTTCAGGGCATCGGGTTAATCTGGATAAATCTAAGATTTTTTTCTCCAGGAATGTGAATTTTCAAAGGGCGGTTCAGCTTAGCGATGATCTGGGGATCGGGATGACCGGGGATTTGGGAAAATACTTGGGAGTTCCTATTCTCCATGGACGAGCCACGACGCTTATTTACTTTCCTATTATCCAGAGAGTCAGGAAAAGATTGGCGGGTTGGAAGACGAGGTTTCTTAATATGGCAGGCCGATCAGTTCTTATCAAAGCTGTCCTTTCGGCCTTACCTGCGTACCAAATGCAAACTACCTTACTTCCCAAGAGTGTCCTCAAGGAGCTTGAAAAACTCAGTCGCTCCTTTCTATGGAACCAGGGAAACGAGGGTAAGAAGATGCATCTCATCGCATGGGAGCAGATTAAGCAAGGCAAGGATAAGGGAGGTCTGGGGATCAAAGACCTACATAACCAGAATGTTGCCTTTATGATGAAACTCTGTTGGGGGTTACTGATGCGTCCGACCGCCCTCTGGGTTAAATGTCTCAAGGCAAAATATAGGTGTACGGAAGGGAATTATCCTATGGTGCATACTAATCAAAATGTTTCTCGAGTATGGCGTGGTATCTCCACAGTGTGGGGGCGCTTTTTTGCTGGAGTAGGAAGGAAACTAAATGATGGCCGGTCTAGTAATGCTTGGTGGGACCTGTGGACACCAATTGAAGTGCCTCTTATTCATTTGGTTGAACAGAATCTGCATGAAATAGATCCTGGAGCCAAAGTACGGGACTTTGTGTTGCCAGATGGCAGGTGGAATATTAGGAAGTGGAGAGATTATCTTCCTCATTGGGTGATTGATATCATTTCTCAGACTACCCCTCCAGGCGGATCGTGCTATCAAATCCTGCTGGCATCCACCGCCGGCTGGGTACGTTCGGTTGGATACAGATGCTTCTGTCGACGTAGCAGGATGGGCGTCGTGTGGCGGGGTGATTCGTGATGAGCGAGGTAAATGGATTACGGGATTTCAATGCCAGTTAGGAGCTGTGCCAGTCACAGGAGCAGAGCTGCTGGGGTTAAGGACTGGATTGAATGTGTGCAATCAGTTTGGCTTTCAGCAGGTGCAGGTTTACACGGATTCATTAGAGGCCTATCAGTTGGTTTCTCGGGATAGTGGAAGTACTTCTTATCACCCGTTTAGGGAGGAGATTCAGGCCCTACGGGAATTTCTCTTCTTGAACGGACAGTGGCAGCTACGATATGTGGCACGAGAGGCAATTAGATGTGCTGATTTTTTGGCTAGGGATGCACATAACATTGTAGGCGGGCTGATACTGTTGCCAGTGGTGCATCCAGGGTGTACGGGGTTTTTGCGGGATGACATGATTGGTTAAACAAACATGTTGTCATGCGGGTTAGTTTTTTCCAAGCCTTAGGCTTGGCCTTGATGTACTAAAAAAAAATATATATATATATATATTGTTATTGACCTTTGAAACTTGTGCTCTCAAAATTATCTCTGATTTTTAGGATATGAACTTATGAAACATGAAAGTAAAGTTGTTAATGTAAAATCTGATGTTGTTAATATAGATACAGATATTGTTATTGACCTTTGAAACTTGTGTCCTCAAAATTAATATAGATCTGATGTCCTAATTTTTAGGATGTGAAGTTATGAAACATGAAAATAAAGTCGTCAATATAAAATCTGATGTTATTAATATAGATACAGATGTTGTTATTGATAAATTCGATAAATTCGCAATACCAATTTGTCTTTTCCCATTTTTAATTATTTTTTTTTTTTTGGAATTTTCCCTTACAAAGGAGTTAGCTTATAATCCATTTCAAATTGTGCTACTGATGTGAAAATTTTATTAATTAGCGATAGTTGTTAGTTATTTTTTATCTGGCTTTAGCTATTGGCTAAGGATATTTCATCACATAGCATGCCCATAATTTGAATCCACTCTCACAACCTTATAAGAAATCCCCCCTTGGTCCTAATTCATAGTTTATATTTTAATTCAATTGTTTAGTTTTTATTATTTTTATAGTTAAAATATAATTTGTACGCACTACACACACTTAAGAATAACATAATACGAAACTTGATAAAAATAAAATTATGTGCATGCTATGTGATGAAATCAATTATTTTAATATATGAGGAAAACATATATTTTTATAACATATAGATATAAAATCTTTCAATTATTTTTTGTCCAAGATTAATGCAGATGCATGTGACTGCAAACGAGTGACTTACATTCAATGTGCAAATATAAGCTGGTATTTAATTATCATATGACATATGTTACATCAGTAGGCATTTTTGGCAACTTAAAGGAGTGGCGTGATTAGCACCGTGATGATCGGTGATCACTACTTTTTCTTTTTCTTTTTTGAAACACAGAAGATCAATCCAATTTTATTCAAAAACAAGATAAAACGATCAGGTAGCTTTATGCTAGATGTAGATTCTTACGCTTTGTTTGGTACGTTGAAATTATTAATATAATTTACCCTAACATACAAAAAAATTAGAGGCTTCAGATTTAATATTTTAGAACATTATTATTTTATGTTAGAACTTAGAAATAATAGAGGGTGAGGGGGGATGTGTATTGGGTGGGGTCGAATCTTGGGAAGTGCAGCTCATGCAAAATAGACTATGAGAGTCTAATTTAGATGTGCACAACACAGCATCGTAAGGTTTATGCTTGTATGTAATCCCAGATAGATAGTGTTAGCTCCTTTGCTTATAGACACAATTATCCTCCATTCAGAGGCCGGGTTGAGGCATTTTCACTTATTAGGTACAAATAGTATTTGTTTAGAATGACGATTAGAGTATTTAAAAGTAGCTTTTTAATAATGATTTATGGTATACGAGATAAATATATGAGATGTGTTTTATCTTGATTTACATAAATAAACATTTTTAAGAATCCAAACTTGATATGGCAGGGAAAGGAAGGGAGTGAGGTAGCTTCCATGGAATGAAGGTTAAAAAGACATTTTTGGCCCTGTCCCTTTACAAACGAAATTGAACCCCAAGTCCATGAACAACGTCAAGAATGGTAGAGGATGTGCAAGGAGGAGGACAACCCGACAACCCACGTTTCTTTGATGACGACAAGGACGATTCAGACACCCTTTAAAGCCATCAACAGCCATAACTAATGAACAAGAAGTCATGAGTGAAGAAGAAGACGACGACGACATTGACTTTAGAGGTAACACCCCTCATGCTTGCTCTATTAATTTATGGTCTTTCAAAGTATTATGGTCAAGTTGTCAAACACATTTTAGCCTAGTAACATGAAAATTCTCTTATAAATAAAAAATCACCTTGTGTCGTTGTTGTGATTGCCTCTTTAATTTAACAAAAGAAATTTAGTGGCCTTTTGTCTTGGTATATGGTTTTTTCAAAAAGTATTTTAGTATTTTGATATTATAAATTTGCATACTAGCTAGTTAAATATTAAAATTCATATAAAGATTGCCCCCATTATATACAATTATGTATATTTGGACATATTAAAGTTTTTTTTAGTCATAACTTATCCACCCATTATATTCTTTAAACTCAACTTCACATTTAAGAGAGATCACTTAAAGGAAGTGTCTAGTGTCATTAACGGATAAGAACTAAATGGGTAGAGAAAAACCATGAAGAGAACTCTTTATTAAATTATGAAATTAGAATATAACTCCATAATTAATAAAGAAGGTAAATCTTAAATAGAAGATAAGGAAGAAATTTACACCCGTGTGAGATACGACTAACAAAGCTAAAGGAGAATCTTTGAGATAATTAAATAAAGGGTTAAGGTGTAAATTTATTAATGAAGTTTTGTCTGAGGAGCGTCTGGCACAAATATCTTTTAGAAGGGGCAAAAATACCAATGAACAATTAAAAATGGGCATCTACCACAAAAACCGTTAAATCCGTACTACCGTCGTTAAGGGTTTTCTTCTCTTATAATTTAACGTCGTTAGTACGGATTAACGGTTTTTGTAATGGACGCCCCTTTTTAATTGTTCATTGGTATTTTTGCCTCTTCTAAAAGATATTTATGCCAGACGCTCATCGGACAAAATTTCGTTGGTAAATTTGTACCTAAACCCTTAAAAAATATAAAGAAGTCTCTTTATAACTCAATAGATTTCTCCATATTTTCTAGTAACTTGAACCTTAATATTTATAGACAAATAAGTAATTAATGACTCCTAGAACTATCCCATATTATCATTAATCCACAACTCAGATAATGGGAGTATCTGTCCAGATAAAAATTTTAATTTAATTTTCAAGTACCTAATTAACATTCTAAATCACTAATCCTAAACTTGAGTACCATTCAGAAAATAAAATAAATAAAATAGAAAATATCTAAAATTATATTAATAAATATTTGTTCTTAATATTTCTCTAACTTCTGATCTCAGTACTCTATCATTAACCTACAAGGCCCAATGATATGCCTTTTAAAACTTTAAAAGAAGAATAAAAAATTGTATTTCAACTCATTTTTTATATCAATTTTTTTTTTTGAAATTTAATTATCATTAAATTAAGTTTTTGATATTTAACTATTCAGTTTTCCTGAAACTTCCTGCCATTTAATTTATTTTCTTCTTATTCCATTTCCTGCTACATTTTATGCTTGTGTTCCTCTAAATTCTGTTCAAAGATACGCAATAGAGCATAAGGTTTTATGCTCCATAGCTTTGGGAAAAGAAAAATATTGGGGTGTGAATGTGTGATTGAGAGCATAAAATGTTGAATACAGAGGGAGTAGATGTGGATTTACTTAGATGCCCTTTGTAGCCGGCAGTCACCATCGTCCTTTTTTTTTTGGCCAGTCACCATCATCCTATTTGGCTTTAGGAATAATAATAAATTGCATCCCATACAAAATCCTTCAACCTTTCACACTATCATTAAACCTCCTTCCACGTCATGCCTCCCCGAAGTTCTCTCCCTACTCACCAAACTTGTTAGCTTTGGTAAGCCATTGCTGTGAATATGGATGTGAATATTTCTTACCTTCTGGAACTTCAAGACCTTAGTATTTATTTAGAATAATGGTTGAAATATTTAAAAACAGTTTTTTTAATAATAATTTACTGTGTACGAAATAAGTATGTGGGAAGAATTTTATTTTGATTTACGTGAAAAGCAGCTTATAAACAATCTCAACACCATAACAAATATGTCCTTAATATTCCTTCTGGTCTTGAATATAGGATTTATTTAAAGAGCTAATCTTGGTCTAAATATACGAATTATTTATAATACTGATAAATCTTTTCTTAATGTACTCCTATTAATACTCTCTTGACAATAATCAAAGAGGAAGGGGAATAAAGAAAATAAGTATGACGAGTAGGATGTTTTAGAAAATATATGTTATATTAACTAATTTATTTGATTTAACCACATTATTTAAATATGTTCTATATTAAGAATCGGAGAGAGTACTTGTTTGTGATTTCAGTCACCATTCTGACCTTTAAATTTGAAAATGTTTAAAAGATCTCCAATTACAAAATTCATGACCAAGGGTACCTGAAATTCGTTTAAAGGCAATGGGGCAACATATCTTCAATTATGTATAAAATGAAAGACATTTGTACATAATTGAAAATATGTTATGCACAGTTAAAAAAGAGTTGTATTTGTTTCTACATTGTCCAAATTCAATTTCAGTTGTTTAAATTTAAAATTTAAAATTAATGATTTTTAAATAAAAAATATTTTTGAAAACCTGATAGTTAAGAAAATATATTTATTATAGATTATGTATACATTAAAATAATTAAAAAAACTAAACCTAGACGGTTTAGATTTGGCACATCCATTCAAGGACCTGAGCAGATTTGTCAGTAATTTCTCCATTTTTTTCTAGGTATGTATATCTTCTTATTAGAAGTCGGACATACGTGGACAGCTATTTAACTTGGACTCTTTCTAAAAAGGACAACACAAAAATAAAAACTGAACATCCTATCCAAGTGGATCCAGAGTTATTTACGGCAGGCCTAGATGCGGAGGACTGCCGATTGCTCAACATTTTTGAAAAATAAAATATTATCATTAAAAAAAAATGTATTACGAGAATTACGTAATTACATTTTTGTTTGAAAAAATCCCTAATAAAGAACTTTTAAAATAGTAAAAGATAAAAAAGATATATCGAATATCCATAATTCTAGAAAAATGTTAGGTTCAATTTATCGTTTTTGAAATTAAAAGCAAAAGACACATTTGCCTTTACATTTTTTTTATTTAAAAAAAATTACCTCCACCAACGGCCGGCCGGCGACCACCCCCTGAGGTCAGAACTCCTGTGGGAATTTTTTATTTGAACTTATGAATTTCTCATTTGAATTTGTGAATAATATGAGAGAATAAGTGAATTTTTTATTTAAAAAATGAAAATTACGAATTCCTTTTTCTAAACTTGCCAGTTTCTTATTTGAACTTGTTAATGTGCTTGGGTTAAACAAGTTTATATATATATATATATATATTTGTGTCCCACTGTTTATATTGAATGACATTGGTAGCCCAATGGCCACCAATATTTTCTGCAAACATCACTTTGAGGATATTTATTCCCACTGATGTTCCGGTGGCTGGCCCCCTGATGGGGTAATTTTTTTAAATAAAAAAATATATAAGGGCAAATGTGTCTTTTCTTTTCAATTTCAAAAAAGGCAATTTGTGCTAATAATCTTTTTGTGATTATGAATATTCAAAACATCTTTTTATCTTTTGCCACTTTTAAAGTTATTTATTAAGGATTTTTCCTTTTTGTTTTTGAGTTGGTGATTGAAATTTTAAATTATAGGGAAAAAGATAGAAAAGTATGATCAAAATTAATAAAAGATAAATAGGTATGTTAAATTTCAATAATTACAAAGGGATTGATTTGAAAATTTGAAATATTGCAACATTTCAAAAATTACCTAACTACGCCTAGTTTTTTTTAAATAAAAAACCCTCAACCCCTTGCCGGCCTTCGGAGCTTTGGCGTTGGTGATTGGCTGCCACGACTGTCACCGAACCTCCAATGACCTTACCGGTGACAGGTCGCCAGAGCTCCGCAACTAGTGCTCTGGCGCCTAATATATATTTTTTTTGAATTTCTTAAATAAAAGTTGTCAATATAGATATTTGAGTTATTAATAGTGATATTAAAGTTATAAATGGTGGTCTAATATGTTGTTTTTTGAATTTTTCAGACAAAAGTTGTTATTATGGATACCTGAGTTGTAATAGCGACACAACCGATACTAAAGTTGTGAACGAGGTATCTGTTGAATATTACCAAATACTAACTTTAGTATCGCTATAAACAACTTATGTATTTATATTAACAATTTTAGCCTAAGAAATTAAAAAAAAATTATTAGCCGCTGGAGCTACGGTGAAAGTTATTAGGAAATATTCAACAAATACTCGATTTATAACTTTAGTATCATTACTAACAACTCAAATATTAATATTGATGACTTTTACCTAAGAAATTAAAAGAAAAATATATTAGGCCGCAATTTACAACTTTAGTATTATTATTAATAACTCAAGTATCAATATTAACAACTTTTTCCTGAGAAATTAAAAGAAAAATATATTAAGCCGCCGTTTATAACTTTAGTATCTATATTGATAACTTTTGTTTGATAAATTAAAAAAAAAAAAAATATATATATATATATATAAGGTTGCCGGAGCTCTAATCACTAATAGCCGGCAAGGTCATTGGAGCCCCAGTGATGGCCACCGCTATCAGTCACCGGTACTGGAGCTACAATGGCTGGCGGCCAGCAAAGGGTTGAAGGTTTTTTATTTAAGAAAAAACTAGGGAAAGTTAGACAATTTTTCAAATTTTGTAACATTTTAAAATTTCAAACCAGTCCCTTTAAAATTATTGGAAGTCAATCTACTTATTTATTTTTTTACCAATTTTGATGATATTTTTCTCTTTTTTTTCCTGAATTATATCCAATCAAAAAATTTTAAATCATAATAATATTCAAGTCCTGGAAGATTCCACGCAGGATCCTCTCACTACCTTGACAAGAGAGAAAGGGAAAGGGTTGCGCTTAGTAAGAGAGGTAAGCGGCGATGTTTCTCATTTTCACTTTGTTCGGGTTTTTTATTTTTTGGTTTTCTTTATTTCCGACGCAAAATATTTATGAAAGTCATTTGTCAAAATCTCAATATATAAATATACATACAAAAAAAGAAAGTCTGCCCCTGTGTGCTATTTTTCCTCGCTTCTCAACTGTCACTCCGGGTTCAACCTGCGTGCGGATAAATCAGACCAAGAAAACAAGGAAGAGAGAATCAAAGGCTTATAACGAAAGTGAACAGCGAGTGGGCGAAGCCGCCCTCATTTCAGTTTCGAGAAAGTCTCTCCGTTGATTCTTTCAATTCAATTCATCTTCTTTTTTCTGATCAACTGGGCACTCTCGATCTTCATCACTATAGTGTGTACTCATTCACGTCTCAGATCTTCTACTATTTCAGGATCGGGTTCGAGTAATCTACCCGTTCCTCCTTGATTCTGATTCCTGGGAGTGTTTATTAAAAAGGGAAGGGTGGGTTTAACAGAATAAGAAAGAGAACAAGGGGTTTAATTCTATTTTGAAATTTAACGAGATTGTTAGAGGGAAATCATGTTGACCTTAGGGGTGTGGTTATGAAGTAATATGGAAGTGATCGTTCCACGCTTAAAAGAAGAAAAAGAGGGAGGAGAAAAAGAACAACATGTCGCTTTACATTGGTCGCGAGGCTTCAAAGGTTGGTTTCTCAGTTTTTTTGTCCCTCATATTACTTTAGTTACTTGTTATCCTGGGTTCTCACTCTGTTTTGTCTGTGTTTGATTTTTTTGGGGTTCTGGATTTGTAGCTATGGAAGAGATTTTGCTCAGAGGCAACCACGGAGATCAACCTTCTTGCGGAGAATTGGAAATACCTCCTTGCTGGCGTTGTTTTTCAGGTCTTTCTATTTTGATCAATGTCATGAGTTAGTTGAAAATATTGTTCCAGAGCAACGCTTTTCTTCAGTGAAAAGGATTATAAAGTTTATTTTTTCTATTTTCCTTTGAAGAGTGGGAATTGATGAAAATGAACTTCACATCTAGTTGGGCAAAGTTTTCTTGATCGCTGCGAAAGCTTTCGTTCATGTTATTGTTACTTTTACAAATTGCTCGCCTTAAAGTTTGGAAAAAGTTTTATATTATCTCTTGGCTTTGCGACCTAACTTTATTTTCTTAGTAATTAAAATCAAGTATGCAGTCTTATAGTTTTATAAGATGGTTGGGCTGTGAGTAAATGGTTGCAACATCATTTGTGATGTTCTTCAACTCTGGGGGTTTTTGCCGTACATGCACAATAGCGGATCAATAACTTCATTCCAAATGAAATGTGAAATGAGTAGTGAACTCTCCAATTACTTATTTCGTCTATGTTGCAAATTCACTCAAATCTCAGAGGATTTCTGGGTCTATCTGTATCCTAAGATTATCTATGTTTTATTTCCCTCATTTGAAGCCTTTAACAGCTTGTTGCTAGTTGATGAAGACAAATACAGAGCGGAAACATTTTATCATAGACTTTTTTTAGTTTCCGAAGGGCAAGTAATATAAGATTCTTTTGAAGGTTGTTATCTAAATTTTAAACTGTTTTCCTACAGTATATACATGGCCTGGCTGCTCGAGGTGTTCATTACTTTCATAGGCCTGGCCCTATTCTTCAGGATGTTGGTTTCTATCTTCTTCCGGTCTGTAATTGCAATTCCTATTATATTTTCAAGTAAATCATTTTTGATATTCTTAGGATGTGTTTTCAATTTCCAATGTTTTTGTTGTTACAGGAGCTTGGACAAGAAAAAGCTTACATGAGCGAAACGCTGTTTAACTTTATCTTTTTCTCTTTTTTCCTGGTAAGTGTAGCTGCTCCCTTCTCTTCCTCTCCCACCCGGCTGTTAAATGTTATCTGCACTCATTTACTTTATTAAGAAGCAAATTTTACTAATATTGGGAGATGGCGGTCCCTGTTAATTACATTTACTTAAATACAATTTGATTAACTATGGCATCTAAGTCATGATGGCAGAACTATTGGTACTGGTAGGAACTTCTATTTTATTTCCCTCTTTCTTTCATATGAAAATGCTTGAAGTCAATGTATTTAGTGTCAGGTTGCTTGGTGATGCTGGAGGATGTGTATGCTTCATTGAAATCAAACTATTGAAGCTCTTTAAGGTTTATTAGAAAGTCACACATAATCCTCTTAACAAGTTTAGGGTTATTTGTAGTTAACACGTGTTCTTGTGTTGAGGATTACTTGTTGAAAATATGAACTGAGATAAGTAAATTATATCTCATTTTGTGGTTTGAGGTTTGATGCTTTTGAATCAAGTACCAATTATCTGGAAGGAATATTTGGCTTTCATTGAATGGCTGTTTTCCTTTTAATTTTTGCTTGGTGTCCTGCTAATTGATGCTAAAGCTGCAGCTTGAGAGTAACTTTCAGATAGTCATACAGCTATAGCTTCCTTCCTAATTTGTCATTGATTCATTTATGTGTCTTATTTTCCAGTAAGTTCGGCTTTCCAAGCATCCACATTTTCCGTGGTAATTTATAATATGCTCTATGTTACGGGCTTTTGCAGTGGACGTTTCATCCTTTGGTTTTGAAGAGCAAAAAGATCTACATAGTACTTATATGGTGCAGGGTTCTAGCATTCTTAGCTGTAAGTGGTGATTAAATCATGTTCTATTAAGATGACCTTATATTTTGGGATTCTATTTCCTTACACATGAGTGTTTGAAGTGATAGCATTCTGAAGGAATAGATAGCTTACTGCTTGATCTCAATGCAACGTTTAATGTCAGCATGTATAATGTCATTATTAAATGATCATGTCCAGTTGTGCTTCTGTGCATTTACGCAATAGTAAAGATCATATTTACCTGTTGTCTCTTTTGAGCAAGGACTTTATGCATCCATATTGTAGGCAGTTCTGTTAAATATATAATTTTTTTTTGTCCTTGACTATGAGCCACTCTTTGTCAATTGATGGTGGATGGAAAGTGATTTGCAAACGTATTAATTATTGATAAATTAGGGACAAAAGACAAGTGCTTGAAATCCTAGATTGTTTAGAAACCTTTGAAGAATTTAATTTTCTTTATTTTCATTCTTCTTTAATCCTGGGTTCCTATTTACATATCTATGATATTGTACTGGCAGAAATTTTGGATTTAAGAAGGAAATATTTTCAAGGTTCAGTTCCCTTGTTTCTCCCTCTCGGACTCTCATGCTCCTTCCTACCCTCTTTACTCTCCTTCTCTGTCATGTTTTCTTTTTCCAACCTCTTATTGGTCTTCATCAGCAGGCTTTTGTATATGGGTGCAATATGCTAGTTTTTGTTTTTACGATGTTTGATCCGACTTATTTGTTTGCTACAGGCTTGTCAATGTCTTCGTATTATCACATTCTATTCCACACAGCTTCCTGGTCCAAACTATCATTGCCGGCTGGTATAATTGCTTGAGTTTATGTGCTTTTCTAAAACACTGCTTCATGCTGTGTTTGAATTGTGTTTGTGGATGGATTATTTCCATTTTTGGAAACAATCATGATTCTGATATACTTTATGCATCAACCAGGGTTCAAAGCGTGCCACACTGCCTCGCCCAGACAGTGTTCTTGAAGTCCTCATCATTAATTGTTAGTATGACATGTTGTATTCGTGTCATTGAGCTTCAATGCTTTGGTGCATGATTTTTCGTTCTTTTAATTTTTCGATGTGCAGTTCCTCATGGTGTGCTTTATGGATGTGGCGACTTGATATTTTCATCACACATGATCTTTACTTTAGTCTTCGTGCTCACATATCAGAAATATGGCACGCGAAGGTAAAATTTCCTTTTTTCTTTTCTATTTTTGTAATAAGCAGAGATTTTACTACTGTTGTTGAGTTGGATGTTTATAAAAATGGGCTAACACTTTCAGTGATACATGTGTTCTTAGTGTTAGTTCTGACTTGTGATGATCCACTTCAGGTTTATCAAGCAATTAGCTTGGCTTCTTGCTGTTATTCAGAGCCTTTTGATAATAGCATCTCGCAAGCATTACACAGTTGATATAGTTGTTGCCTGGTGAGGAGCATGTTCTGATTTTAAAATGAAAAATTTTGTTTGAGTCTTTCAATTTAATGTTGTGAACCTTTGCAGGTATACTGTTAACATGGTGGTCTTTTTTATTGACAAGAAATTACCAGGTTTGGACACTTTGCACATTATTCTATGTTATGCTTGTGGGAAAAATCTCTATTATATTAGGTCCCTGAGATATATAGACACCTAGCCGACCAGGTCAATTAGACTCACTTTTTGACACGCTTCCATGTTAATTTATGGTTGAAAAGCTGAGCTTACCAAAGTATTTATCTAGGCTATTGCCATGTTAATTGAGCCACAATGAGGAATATGTATACAAGCATGTCAGCCAAATTTTTCTCGAGATCCACCACTGAGTGCAGCTTTATGCTATTGTCATTTTAATGTTGAGAAGCAACGTGCTGTTTTGCTGACTTGTTTGTCCTGCAGAAATGCCAGACCGTTCCATTGCATCGGCCACCATGTTGCTACCGTTGAGCACTAAAGACAAGGATGGCAGGATCAAAGAAGAGAACCACAAGCTCTTAAATGGCAATTCTGGAGACCCTACAGATAGGGTACTGTGAATTTAATCTATTTGTCCTTTGAGAGATTCTTACATAGGACCATTTAATAAAAAAGATAAGCAGACCGTATCCATTATGAAGATACACTCAACACATAAGCATGTTAGACATATTCTTCAGTTGGGTCCACCTTTCACATGCCTATGTGTATCTCTATTAGTTAATTTATTTCACATAAAATTTTACAGACTAGGTCTCCCTCAGAATTTATTTGTTTGGTTCTTTCCCCTCGTCTTTTCAGTAAAACGTCTCTATCTATGGTCTGGACATAACATGGTATCTGTAAATTTGCACAGAGGCAGAGAACTCAGGTAAACGGCAAGATTCTGGAAAATGGCAATACATTTCCAGCTGACTTTGCAACGAATGGCTCATAGATATAGGAGTTTCTGTTACACAAATGAAAATGATGATGAGGATCCAACCTTCAATTACAAGATTCAGTTACCTGATCAACCACTTAATTTACAAGGTAGCAACCTAATTTGTATTCACTGGTAACAGTGACTGGATTATTATGTCATTTTGAGTTTCATGTAAATATGTTGAACAGTTTCTCTATCATGGTTACATTCTCTTTGGAATATAATAAATGTTTTGTCGCAAATGATGGGATTGGTTGAAATTTCAAGGCAATGGAACATGGATAATTGCGTCCAATGAGGGACAAGTTTAATGAGGGAGCACATGCTCAACAGCACAGGGATGGTCCTTTTGACCCTGCATGTGCTTAGACCAAAATTAGGGGCTCTTTACTCTTGGCAGGCTCCCTCCAATGAGTTGACCAAATTAATTAATTGCAAAGTAGATCTATTAAACATATCTTTTTCTTGAAGTGGGTTAGAATGTCTGATAATAATACAAATCTGTATTGTTTGTTATTTTCATTGGATAATTTGCTTATCCGCTAATTGCACAGTGAGAGAAGTTTTGTCAATTAAGTGGTTAAAACCATCAATTTCTGGGTTCAACTGGTAAGGGATTGTATCGGTCTAATAAGAGGTATCGAATTTGAGTTTTGGGAATGCAACAATGTTAAATATTTTGTGGTAGAGCTCTGCTGTCTTTGTGGTCCTATCTGGCTCAATCCAAATTAATCTGAACCCTTGATAAATTCTGAGTTAAAAGGAAATATGTCCAGAATACCATATGCTCCACATAAAAAGTAAGTGGTTAAAGTTTTGATTTTTAATTCTTGTAAGTGGCTCATTAGAATATGTGTGTAATGTACGTATATGTTAGGTTTGAATGAATTTCTAGAAATGGGGGAATGCAAGGACATAGTCCCAAAGCCCAAATTAGGGATATTAAAAGGAAAGTGGGGGTCCCTTACTCCCTTTGCAGAAGGGGCATCACGTGCATCTGCTCTGTTCTTCACATGTCCTCCTTCACTTCTTCCCCTCCTCTCTTTATTGATGTCAGCTGCCCACTTTGTCGTTTCAATTGAGCTATCATCCTGCTCCACATTATTGTACAATATCTTTTTTTTTCTTTTTAAAAAAATTATTATTGTTATTATTGTTGTTGTACTTTTATTATATCAGTCCCCAACCGCACAGTGCTGTTTCGTGTTAGATTGAGCAATCATGTCATGTGGCCAACTCGACTCTAAATTTCCAATGCATTATTCTCCTATATCAATTTGAGACAAAAGGGGCAATTCTGTCTACGCATCTTAAATTTTTTAAGATTTACAATCAACCATCACAACAATTTAATGCATTAATGGATTATTTTAAGAGAAAATTTAGGGAAAATACCATTAAAATATTTTTAAAAACTCCAAATCAAAAATTTGAATTTTGATAATCACAAATCAGTTTTTAGAATTTTAAAATGCTTTATAAAGATATAACTGCCCCTCACCACTATCAGAGCTCCAGTGCCAGCAATCAGTCACTAGAGCTCTAGCGGCCTAATAAGATTTTTTAATTTTTGAAACAAAAGTAGTAAATAACGAAACTAAATAAAGAAAATATTACACATATGTAGCAGAATAGAAGCCTAATAAATTTTAAAATTTTGCATGTGTAACTTGCTGAAATGATTTTGTTTAAAATTAGGGTTCTTAATACTTTTTCCCTAAAATGAAATGCTGACCTAAGTGCTGATGTCGCTAGCGCTTAGAATCACAATTATTTTACTAGATAAAAGATAACAAGATACAATTATCACGGATCACTGACACTAATGAGACTTAATTGTTTATTTCTTTTCTTTTAATCTCACGCTCCTTTAATTTATTAATTCCAAGTCACTTTGTTGTAAGGATTGTGTATGACGATAATGAAGAGCGATCAAAGATCCACTAAAAATGTTAAAATATAAAAAAATATGATTAAAAGAAATTAGTAACAAAAATTTCATGAACTCACAAGGCTAATAAAGATTCATCCACAAGAGTGAATTCTAAGACATTTTACTGATTGAGACATGTAGCTATAAATACAAATGCTGACGAGATATACCAATAATTAAAGACAAGTCGCTTTTAAAGTGAAACACAGAACTTTAAAAGTAAATCACATTATTTACATGATTTATGTATAGACAATGCGATTTTGTAAGCATTTTATATTTTATGTTATTAGTTAGTTGCAAGTAAATAAATTAACTAAAATAACTGCCTTTATTACCTAATTATTAGATCCTTCCCCACTGAAGTATCGTTTATGACTTTGTGACATATTTTATAAACTACCTCTGATCCTTAGTATTATCTTACATAGATGAATAAACATCACGATACAATAAAAATTTATTAGAATTTTTATATATTAAGAATAGAGATATATAGATTGAGATTTGATTTGCTATTACGTATCATGTAGTAAAGAGAGAACAAACAAAGAAGCGACCACACAAAAATAAGATAAGGTGGGATTGAATTGAGTGCCTGTTTAGATTAGCGGTGGAGAATGGGCTTTTTTTTGCAGATGAGCTTTTGAAAAAGTCATATAGAAAAAAAATCAGATTGTAGATGTGATTTGCGTTTGAATTGGCGGTGGCAGAAGTGATTTTTTTTTTATCTCCGTCTAAGTAAAAACAGCTTTGATCTCCATCTGATAAAAGCTTCATTTTTTACAGAAGCCCAGCCATCACCAACGCTCTCCCAAACACACCAAATGAGCTTTTTTAACCTCCAAATGGGTTCCCAAACAGACCCTGCATCAACAAGCAGACCTTGAAAATCCCACAACCTAACATTATGGAATTGACCACAAAGAAGAGGCTACAGAGAAATCACGTAAAGAGATATATGCAATTAAACAAACATATATGCACACACGTATTAATGACATGGCTTGGCTACAAAAGTGGGTCAACACTTAATGCAAAAAAAAAAAAAAAAAGCTTGGTTAATGTTATTGTTAATGGTGTGACTGAGAGAGACCAATACACTTATGACCCGGTTTCAGAGCTCATCCCAAGGATGAGCTCTCCCTGCTCATCCAGATCTGGACCGTCCAGATTTGATTTTTTTAAATGGGTGATTGTGGAATAAAATAATCATTTTTTGGGAAACTGTTAGTTAAAAGATTATCTTTATTTTAGATTTTGTACCCATTAAACTAATTTTTTTAAAAAAATTAAAAAACAAAAAAAATTAAATCTGGACCGTCCAAAGAAATCTGGACGGTCCAGATTTCCCTGCTCATCCCAAGGATGAGCAGGGAAACTGAATCCAATACACTTATCCATCACATGTAGTGCTCATCACAATGATAAGGACATGCTGCTCATCATTGCTGTGGTGAGATGCTGAGAACTATACTATTAAAATATACATTTTCAACCTTCTAAATTTAAAATTATCTTTATTTTAGATTCTGTACACAGATCAAAATATTTTTTAATAAAACAAAAGTGAAAGTAGAAAACTATCAAAATTATATCTGGACGTAGTGGTGATGAGCGCTTAATGCTTATCAATTATCACTGAAATATCACACCCCTACCAACTCCTCTTATCTGCTCTTTGTGATCTTGTTTTCACTCACTTATTGCTCTTCCACATTTCTTGGTTCACCATGCCCTTTGCATTATATTTTAATATCGTTATTCTAAGACAAAGCTAAAGGTTTTACAGTTCTGTGAGTTGAAAGCTCTCCAATAAGTGGAAGGTTGTTAATTCGATTCTGCATTAATGCTTGCTTCTCTATTTTTTTTTCTAAAAAAAAAATCTTGACACAAAGTTTCAGTTCATATTTTATGTAGTAACATCAAGTTTAGATGAGGTAGGACCTTAGGATGATCAGTTGATCAATTCTTAGACGTGGGCATCATTATTCATTAGGTTTAGGTGGATGTGTTGATTCCATGAAAATAAGGAATAGGAATTGGATAAAGATTAAAGAACCAGGATTCTTAGGTGTGGGCACCATTTTCTTTTTCTTTGTGTCATTCTCTCTATCTAGCACTATTGCTAATTAAGGATCCATCTTAAAAAAGTTTGGAGTGAATTAGAGATTGGGAAATTTCGTGTATATATATATAAATATATATATAATTAATTTTAGGTTTTAAATGAATCAAATCAATCTCACATTTTTTTTGGGGTGTCCTCCGCGAACTGAAAGCGAATGATTTTAGAAGATGTGTCCTTTGGTAAATCTTATCTGAAATATCATTTTCAATATCATCACAACGTCGGCCATCGACCAGGAGTTTCATAGTGACTTTGTGTGGTTTTAATTGTGTAGTACTCCCTCCGATCCTAATTATATGACATATTTACCTAACTTTGGAGAAATTAAGGATAGTGGTTAAATTAGTTAATCATATTTATTTTCCTAAAATACCCTTATTTAAAATTTAAAATGGCATCCAATTATGTTGATTCTATTTTTTCTTGTACCTCTCCTGGCTCACACATGACTTCTCCAAACTCTCACACAATACGGTGTCGCCAATCTCCCTCAACAACTTTCAATTTACTCTTATTAAATTATTATTGAGAAAATATCAATAGGGGATATTTTGAGAAGAAATTGATAAAAATTAGAACTTTGTCCTATAATTAGGATCAAGATCAACTCTAAAATGTTGTCCTATAATTAGGACAGGAGGGAGTATTAATTAAATTTGTGGTGCTTGTCTTTTCACTTGAAAAAGATCTCATGACCACCTTCGAATTATTCAGTCTTTTCCTACATTATGCATTTTCATTTTATAACATTGCATATTAAATATCATGTGAATTTGAGGACGAGACTGAAAGAGATCCTGAAATAAATAAATAAAAAATCTTTATATTAAATGAGATCCGTATATATTTCTCTCCCTTTATCTTTTCTTGTTAAGAATATTAAGTACCTATTTAGGTTAGTGGTAGAAGCTGCTTTTCTGACATGATTAACGGTGTACGAGGTAAGTATGTGAATGAGTTTTGCCTCGACTTATGTAAACTTATTTCTCCAACGCTAACTCAAACATGCCTTAATTATAATTACAATATAGCTTAGTGGGGATAGAATATTTTTTTTTATACAAAAAAAGTTTAGGTGAGTTGGGTTCCGGAGGCTCACTAGGGCTAGAACGTGGCTCTGAGCATAAAGAGCACACATCAGTGGGATTTGAACATATAACCTTATGGTTATAAGCCAAACCCACTTATTAATTGGACCAACCTTTATTGATGTGTGGACAGAATATGATGCTTTTTTTTTTTTTGATACTGAAAAGTTTAGGTGGGTTTGACACCGGTCATCTCACCAAGATCAAGGCACAGCCTTAGGGCTCAAAGAGCACTTAATGGGCATAATTTTGGGACTAGAAGTGAAGCCCTTGAGGCCCATCTTGGCGGCCTTAATGGGCTGAGTTAAGATAGCTTACCCTATCAATTCTAAAAGGCCTGAAAACTTGTATTAAAAAAAACAGGCCTGAAAACATTTTGGACTAAGTCATCCAACATTTTTTCATATCATTAGATTATAAAGCCATTAGTATTATTTTAGGCTCCTAAGAATAGTTTTTGGATGTGGTTTTACTGTACAAAAGGCAAATATATGAAAAAAAATTTATTTCAACTTAGATGAAAATGTTAGTGAAAAGTTAATTCAAACAAGCCCTTTAGGTCCCACGCTAATATCTCTTTATCTCTCCACAGTCTTATCCAATGGCTTAGAGTATATGTCTATTTCAGAGTTTTCATCATAAGAAAAGAATGGGAGGCCCCATTGTGATGCCATGCAATAGATTTTTAATTCTTATTTAGAGTTTTTCAATGTGAATGTCTGTGGTTGGAAAAAAAAACACTAATATAAACATATTATCAATGTCTTAATTTTGGAAGATTTTCATCCCTTTCATTTATTAAGATTTTTTTTTTAATTGTATGTATTGCATTAAATCAAAATATTATGGCCATTTGGAATAAATCGTTTGCATGCAGCCTCCAATTATCAGTAAACTTTTCTACAACATTAACTTGATTTGCTAGTAACACCAACTAAATTTCTTTAAAATGTGCTTAATACCATTTTATACGAGACATGCTCACATGAGTACCATGTGAGAAGAAAAATAAGCACATAAGTGAAAATTATTTAAGAAAGTAAATCTCTCATTAATTGAACTAATCCCTTGAGATATTATTACCTCATTGTCATTGGTTCTCACATGCACGCATAATTTAACTCAGGGAACTCAATTATTATGAACCAAAATTTGAACCAAAAGTTGACCATCATATATAATAATTCTTCCCCTGCAATGGCTCAGGAACCTCTTTACATTTCGATACAACATTCTACAGTTCTAAACACAAATTATATGGTCCCCAATAATTGAGGACCGATCCTCAAACCGAGACTATTCATTCTCACAGCAACAATTTACTGTGTGCTTGCTTCAGCAGAATCTCTCACTTCTTTTTCTACTTTTCTGATTTTTTGCTTTGTTCCCTCCCAATACAACTTTTCTTTCCTTTTTCAAATTTATGAAGAGACAGGACAGTGCCTCTCTGTTTGATTAAGAGGAAGGTACATTAAAGTGAAAAAGCCATGATATGACAAAAGCAAAAACCATACAAGCAAGCAGAAAATTCAGGAACCTATGGCCATGCCAGAATCTTCGAGTTTCTGCAGAAGGTGCTGGTGTGGACACTGTTGTTGCAGCTGCCGTAGGAGCATTATTGCTATTGCTTGAATGTTCTGTTCCCTCCTCGTTCCCTCCACAAACATTCCGGGCGACCGAATGGCAAATTTCACAGGTCCTAAGAAAATTTTAAGGAAACACAAACAAAACAGAAGAGGTTCAGTAATTAAAATCAGTTGGTTTCAAAATCTGCCACTGCTATAAATTATACAGCAAGATGACTTCAGCAAAAGTAGACATCATAAAATTTTGCTTACTATGAGGCTATGAGCATAACAATTTGTACTATGATATCTTAGCAGAGGATTAACTAAACAGAACAGTTCATGGTTATGATGCTTTAAAGCTTTCCAGCTTGCATCCTGTACACACAATATTCCCTGACTTTAACTGTTGCAGGATTGCTTGACAAAACCCAAAGACCAAGAAAAAGAAAAGTATCATGGGTTATTTGCTGTCCAAGTAAGGCATGAACTCAATAAATTAGAGAAGATTCCCAAATAGAACATATTCAGATTCTGTCCCATTGGGTTTTTTATTTAATATTTAATTTAGCCAAGACATGCACTGGGATGGATTTGCGTCTCCATTAGATGTAACAATAAGCCTTTTCTCTCGGCAAGTGGCCCTTTATTGACAGTGGAGAAGGGAGGGACTGCTGTCCACCACTAAGCATCCTATCCCTAAGGTCGTCAAAAACTCAGAACCATATAACAACGCTAATTTGGATCCTTTCAATTTCTTTCAGACATTGATATGGTCAATTTCAGAAAGATAAACACTAGAAGTATGGGACCACAGGAATCGGCAATACAAATCCACAAAAGAAGACACAGGCATTCAGTATAGCATTACTATTGAAACAGTGCAATAAGTCTTCAAGAAATGCAGCTAGGAACTGAACATAAAATATTGAAAATGCAACATCTTTCTGAAACTGAAAACTTCCATGAACAATTAAATTCGCTGTGGACTGTGGTTATAAAACTCAGACGAATATGAAATCCGGATCACGCAAATAATGTATGAAAGATTTTAAGTTGTCAAGAACCACTGCAACTCAAGTTCAAACTGTTGGGTAGAGACTCTTATTGTCATGTCTACCAGGTAGCAAATCATAAAGGAATGGTGCAAACAGAAGGATGAGAGGAGCAATCTGATATCTCCTTATAGGGACAAGTAAAAAGAAGTGACATTGGTTTCATAAACCTGGGATCTG
Organism: Inga oerstediana; assembly: GCA_963210345.1. NCBI lineage: Eukaryota > Viridiplantae > Streptophyta > Magnoliopsida > Fabales > Fabaceae > Inga > Inga oerstediana. The sequence goes on along the minus strand of OY723402.1, from coordinate 50,971,083 downwards.
TAATTAGTGGATTAAAAATTTAGGGTGTCAAGAATCATTATGCCTCAAAAGTTTAAATGTCAAGGGAAGACCTGTGAATGTGTCTAATCAGACAGGACAGGTGGCACATGATGAATGAATAATTTAAAATAGAAGGATGAACGGGACAATATAATCTCATCTCTCCAATAGAGATAGAGAGAAGCAAAAAAGAAGCACGAGATTCCTAAATTTCAAAAAAAGATGCAGCAACAGGGAATCCCACTGCACTCAGACATGTCAGTGATTCAGCAGGACTGGCTGATGGCTTTACGCCTTTCTTTTTCCATCATCATCCGCTTATAAAAGCATGTTTGTTTGGGCTTAAATTTGCTTATAAGTTGCTTTTTACGTAAATCGAGACACAACTCCTCTCACATACTTACTTCGTATACCGTAAATCACTATTAAAAAGCAACTTATAAGCAATCGAATCGCTAAAACAAACATACCCGTAATCTTCTTTAACTTTTCCTCTCCTTGAAGAAACCAGTGAGTCCGCCTTGACCCATTATCTTCTTTAAACCTTCTAAAATATGTGACACCCTAGCATTTTTCTTCCTTCCATCATCATCTTTAACTTTATTTAATTTAATTACCTAACAACCCGACACAACTCCAGATTCCAAAACATTATACTTTAGTTGCATATTTTGGCTGTCTTCTACCTGTCAATCATCAATATCAGAGCCTTCATAGCATAAGAAACTTGAGTGCCTGTGAATTTGTTCAACAGTAGGGCAAGACATAGGCTATTAAAATAAATAGAATTGCAGACAAACCATTGTTTGGATGTATTAACAATGAAGGGATCCGATGTTTTGGGAACTAAGATCCTCTCCAATTTCAAAGCCTTCCAAATTAGGAGATTTGGAATGGGATAAGTTGATGTTAATAATTCTTTACTCTTTTACCTTCTCCACTCTCTTTTCTTCATTTTTAGATGGAGCATAACATTAAAAGCTCAACGTTTTAGACACGCATTCCTCAATTGACGATACAGTAACGTGACTACCAAACAACATTCATTTTCCAACAACCCAAAACGGAGAGAATTGTTACAAGCCTTGATGCTTCAAGTTTTGGGACTACAATAGAAATAAAAACGAGTTAGGTTTTACTCACCTATTCCCTTTGATCTTGAACCAGGCCTCAGCACAGTGTTTGTGAGCAGCAGCTAGATCATCCTTACAAGAGCATCCCAATTCAATGGGAACCCCAGACTCATCATTGTTATCACTCTCCAAACCCAAGTGACAAATCCTACAATCTCTCTCTACTTTGGCCAAATGCACCTTAATTTCAGGAACCCCAGTCTCCATTTCAATTTCCACCGAACAATCAGTCACTGAAGAAGCTCTCCTAGAATCAGCAACACACCTAACCTCAGAATCAGAAACGCAGGCGAAACTACAATCGTCGTATGAACCACCATAGGTTGAATAGAAATGAGAGTAGCAGGACCCATCGTCGGCGTCGGAGAAGCATACACTCCCGTCGGCGCTGACGTCACTCGCGACCACCGAACGATGGTAACCTCCTCCTTGCTCTAAATCTACATGGGACATTTGTATGCTCGACATTTTCAGAGACCCACAAGGGGCCAAAAAAATAAAAAAAATCGATCACGAATGTGATTCAAAGCATGGGACGGAGTATGAAAGAAATGCGCATTCACTTCATTCTCCACCTCTTATACAAGAAGAAAAGTGAGGGAAAAAGGGAAAAGGGTTAAATAATTTGGAATTGGATTAGGTGATTCTTCTACTCCAATAATGGTTCACCCCAAGAAATTAATAAGGAGATGGGAATAATTTGAGGCTCGAAGCTCAAGAATGCTCACTTTAAACAGAGAAGTGGTGGAGAGAAGAGTCTTGGAGGAAGCAAAGAATGGTCTACGAGACAGAGACTCGTGCTTCTGTAGAAGACATGGACAATGGCCCTGTGGTCTGCCAAGGAAGAAAGAAACGTGCAGTGATTGCACAGATAGAATCTGAGATGAGATTTCTTAGTTGATAAAAAAGTGGGACATAAACACCTTGAAGAAGATTAAAAATAGGGAAAAAGATAAGAAAATACGCTGAAAATTTAAAATTCTAAATCAATCTTAATACCTATTAAAGTATAAGTATTAATTACTCCCCCTATCACAATATAAATCATTTTTAGAAGAAGAACTTGTTGTAAAATATAAGTCACTTGGAGAACAATTATACATTTTTACTAATTTTGCTCCTCTAATTAATAATCAAATATGTTTCATTATATTTCTCTCTCTCATTCAAAAACTCATTTAATATGAGTAAAATTGTAATTTTTTTAATTTAGAACTAATTTAATGAGTTAATTATCATTTCTTGGTTATGATGAATTGGTTAAAATAATTTATATTGTGGAACAGAGCAAGTACAATAGTGTAACAATTGATAATTCATTTTAGTAGAAAATCACTAATTTGATATTTTTAAATTTAAGAGGTATTTTTTGTATTTTTCCTTTAAAAATAATTCCTATTAGTAATAATAATAACAAAGTTGAATAAGTGAATAATTGCTGAGCTATATTGATTTTGTCCGTTGATGTGGGGTCGACGTTGGAGCTTAGATAAAGGGTGTGTTTGGATTGAAGATTGGATAAGTGACTTATTTTTATTTAGATTTAGGGTCTGTTTAGGAATCCGCTTGGAGGCTAAAAAAGCCCATTTTGGCACTAAAAGCCCCAAAAGCTCATTTGTTGTGTTTGGGAGAGCGTTGGTGATGGCTGGGCTTCTGCAAAAAATGGAGCTTATATTAGATGGAGATTAAAGCTGCTTTTACTTAGATGAAAATAAAAAAAAAATCAGCTCTGCCACCACCAATCCAAACACAAATCACAACTATAATCTGACTTTTTTTTTATATGACTTTTTGAAAAGCTCATCTGCAAAAAAAGCTCCTTCTCCATCACTAATCTTAACAAGCACTTATGAAATCTTAAAATTGGAAAAAAAATTAGATTGGGTAAAATGATGAGTGTTTGGATTAACGATTGGATAAGTAACTTATGTAAAAATGAATGATGTTTGGTTTGGCTTTTACATAAATGGCTTTTGTATTATTTAATAGAAAAAATTGTAAAAATTATGAAAAATGAAAAAATGAAGGGATAATTGTGAAAAAAAGTCCTCATTGACAACGTAATTGCCAAATGGGACCTGGGAAGATATCTACATGTAGAGGGATTTTTTAACAATTTTCTCAAAAATTAACTTTGAAAATTTGGCAATGGTACAATTTTAATAAAATTATATCAAACTCTAATTTGAATTGGTACACTCCAAAAGTCTTTTCTATTGTGCACCTCAAGCTTAAATTTTATAAATTATATCAAACTTTAATTTAAATATTAAACCCTAACTCATATTTTCACATAGCTCAAAATCTAATAAAATAAACCGATTAAAACCTCAATAATACCTCTAAGAATCCAAATAAATTATTTAAACTAAATTTAATCAGTAAAAACACCATATAGAAACTAATTTGCAACATGTTTATAAAAGAAATTGATTATAAAATCATAAAACAATTAAATAATAAATCTAAACTGATTAAAATTAATTATTAATTATTCTCTACATTTCTACAGTCATATATTGACAAAACTCAAAACTTGCCTAAAATCTTATCCCAAAGTATTCTCTAATTAGCAGAAGATTACTATCTAAAGAAAGAGAAAATTATTTAGAACATTTTTCATAAGAGAAGTTTTGTGATTAGAAGTAATTTTAAGTACCTCATTGATCCCCAAAGATATGAAAATACTCTTATCAACATTACACACACGCACATAAGCTCCATTTTGAGGCTTATTACTTTTTCCAACTTTTGACTTTTTAAACTTAAATCCCATCGCTGAAACAAACACCCATATTTAGCTTTTTCACTGTTCAATCCCGTTTGTCCATTGTTCAAGCTCATTTAATGCATGAAAACGTCAAAACAAACACACACAAAGATATTGATGCAGAATCTATGGTTGAGAGTGCAGAGGCATTTTGTTGCTCCTGGAAAACTTTTGGACACATCAAAAGTGTTTATTTACGTAAATCAAGATAAATGTCTTCTCATATACTTACCTCGTATACCGTAAATCATGATTGAAAAGTTATTTTTGAAGGTTCCAATCACCATTTCAAACAAGCACAATGTTTTACTCCATATTTCACTATATATAAATATATATTGGGAAAAGGGTTAAAAAAAATACTATTTAAACTTATAAAACCCTAAGGGCTCGTTTGGTACATTGGAATTGATTTTGATGAAAATGGAAATGAAAATGGATATGTTTGGCATGTCTTAGAATTGAAACCTAACTTTTATACGAAAAGACTAAAATGCCCTTATAATTTTTTTAATAGAAAAAATGCCCTTATAATTAAACAACAAAAAATCCATAATTTTCAATCTGAAACAACTCATCACAACCTCCAGACCTCTCCTTCCTCTGCAACTAGAGCTCTTCTTCATCTCTTCCTTGCATCAATCGTCAGCGTCGCATGGGTCGTCTTCTTCCTTATCTCTTCGTCTCTTCCTTGCCATGATAAACCTTTTCGAATGATTATCTCCCTGGTCCCCTCCATCTCCTTCTTCCACTCTAACCAGACCTCTCCGTCCGGCATCCCCTCCTTCTCCATCGTCCTCATCTCTTCTTCCTCCCCTTCAAATAGATCTGGTAATTGGTTGCTTCCAGAAAGGTCGCCGGAATCGGAATCAGAATCGGAATCGGAATCGGAATCGAAGGAGGCTCCAAAGTCGAACTCAGAATCGAAGGAGGCACTGTCGTTCACCTAGATCAATGGAGGTTGCCTTCTACTTTCGTCATCGACTGTGGGATGAGGCAACGTAAGCTAGTGACTCGCTGGTGGTAGTTTGGTCGAGCATATGGTGAGTAAAAGCACAGAGGGTAACGTGGGAAAATGTGACCTATAATTGCAAATCTGAGCTTTTTTTGTGGAATTGATCTTGGTGGAATTGGCTTCAATTGGATTCTATGTGGAAATGAAATTTTGTCAAATTCCATCATACCAAACATCCTCAAGATATAGAATTGGTTTCCATTTCCATTTCCATAGGATCAATTCCTGCATACTAAACAGGCTCTAAAATGTTAGTTAAGAAATGAAAAGGATAGATAAGTGATTGAAAAGAAATCTGAGTTTTTGAAATTTGAAAGTTTTTACCAAAATACCCCTCATAAAAACTTCATCATATTCCTTCACTTTCCTTCCCCCACTCCCCTTTCTCCATCTTCCCCTTTTCTCCTATCCTCTCTTCCTCTTCTAGTTGTCTATCCCCTTTAATGTTCTGAAACTCGGACCAGTCATTGAACTGGTCGGGGTACTGGGTCAAGGATCAGTAGGTCAGACCGGAGTCAAACCGAGCTTAGACCGGTGAGGTATAAAAAATTTAAAAATAATTTCAACCAATAGAGCACCATGGTTTCTAAACATTTATGTTATGTCAGAATATTATTTAGGAGTTAAGGGGTGCAATTATTTTGAGGACTACTGTCAAAAGACTACTTTGTTGCGGGGGTTAAATTTGAAATATTAGAATATTACATAGTAAAGTACAAAACTCTTATGTTAATAAACAAGGAGAGAGAAGTAGCACAGAGATAAAGCATATAGCAATCAGAAAAATGAAGGAGCCAAGGATGAGTATGAAACTTGAAGAAATAGCAATACTTGCAGTAGGAATCCTGAACCAAATGGCAACGACAGAAAGTGAAACTAAGGATATCTATTAATCAACTCTTATAGTAAGGGAAACAACTAAAATTTGTCAGATTTGTCAAAGAAAAGCCAAGACATAGACTTTAAATTCTGATTATCTGGAAGCTATAAAAGAAAGAAGCAACCTATTAATAAATCTTCAAGAGATAACAACAACCTTCGAGCTCTGTAACGGGCAACCTATTCCAAACTAAGACTGCGACCTTCGAGCTTCGACGGTGGCTAAACCACTATCTTGGACGGAGGGAGAAGGTCTAAGATGAAGGACGGAGGGAGAGGGTTCAAGACAGATGATGAAGGGAGAGGGTTTGATACGGAGGAAGAGACAGAGAAGGTTTAAGACGGAGGATGAAGGGAGAGGGTTTGAGACTGAGGGAGAGACTGAGAGGGTTTGAGACGAAGGTTCCGAAGAGACATAGGTGCCGAGAAGAGAAGATGGAGTGAGGTGCTAAGAGTAAGAAGTGAGAATTGAATTGAGAAAGCGAAGACGGAGGTTCACTTGTTCAGCCATTAAGGTTTTTTTCTTTTAAAAATATACCAAACGACATCGCTTGGTTCAACATTCAGAAAAAAAAAATTGGTGACCCGGGTCTTACTCTCTAACCCGGCTTGACTGTTGACCCGGTGACTCCGGTTCAGCGGAAAACCGGACCAATTTTCTGGCTGATCAGGAGGTTTCCGATCCTGATCTGTTGGTCAAGTCCGGGTTTACAAACCATGATTCCCTTTTCCCATTGTTTCATATCTCGTCACCTTCACCCCTTCTCCCAAATTTCTTATCTTCTTTCACTTCCCTGGATTGTAGAGGCCGTCATAGGGGCTCTTATTAAGGATAGGTGGAACAATGGGTTCTCGCGACCAAGCGTGGTCGTCTTGTCAAAGAAGGAAGGACTTAGTCCAGTTAGATCTATCGCTACTCTCTTTTGATCAATAGCACTAGATCATCGATTTGGGTTTTTCTAGTGAGAAATGTGAAAGTGTAAGCCTCTTCTTTGAAACTAAAGCTTTGGAGTCCGTTGATGGTGGTGGTGATTCCACGGAGGGAGTGAGGACGAAGGAAGACGTTGAATCGATAGTGGTGCTCGCTCTTGTCTCCCTCCAATTCCTTCCCTCAATCTCTACTTTTTCTTCTCTCTATCTCTTGTCTTCTTGTTTTTTTAAGAATGTCAGACTCCTTCTCTCACTCACCACCACATCGCCGTTGACTACTTTCTCATCATCTTCTCCGTTGATTTCAGTTACTACCAGAATCTGAGTTTTGTTTGTGGCTGGGTTTTTGTTTGTGTTTTGCTAATTGCAATTATGAAGTTGTCAACACTCTTATCATGCATGCGTCGTTGACAACTTGAGTATAACAATTAACAACTACTCCTATTAGGCGTTGTTGACAACTTGGGTATAGCAATTACCAACTTTGGTATAGATTGACAACTTGGGGAAGTTTTCAATATCTATACCCAAGTTATTAATTGTTATGCTAAAGTTGTCATTGCTTATACTCAAGTTGTCAATGAAGCTTGATAGGGATATAAGCGTTGTTGACAAGTTGAGTATAGATAATGACAACTTTAGAATAGCAATTAGTAACTTGGATATGCATATTGATAACTTGGAAAACTCAAGTTGTCAATTTATTTGCCAAAGTAGTTAATCGTATTATTGAAGTTGTCACTGGAGCTACGAATGCCAAAGCTCCGACGCCAAGTAGGTTGGCAGGGCAGGGCCGACTTGTGGAGCTCCGGCGCCGACTGTCAGCAAGGGTTTTTGCCTTATTTTTTTAAAAAGTTTGAGGAGTATTTGGGTAAAAACACTTAAACTTCAAAAATCCATATTTCTCCCTGATCACCTTTCTGCCCTTTCCATTTTTTATCAGACTTTTTAGGGTTTTGGAAGTTTAAATGGTGTTTTTTGAGTATTTTTTCCATATACACGTTTGCGTATTTTTTATTTTAACAATTTAATTAAAATGAGAAGGGATCCAGACAAGCCCCTCACAACTATTCTCAATCCATGTTTGGTTACTTCTAAAGGATTGAACTCACAACCTCCTCTATGAAACAAAAAGTGGGAGCCATGTGAAGTAGTGCTTATTTGGGATAGCTTATTTTTGACTTATAAATGCTTATAATTTGTGACTTATTATATACGAGATAAATATGTGAGGGGAGTTTTGTCTCGACTAACATAATAAGTACTTATTTCTACAAAATAAGCTATTCCAAATATAGCTTACGGACACTCTTGATGTGTGTCTGTATTCAATTTCTTTGTCATAAGAGGCATACGTATAAAATAATCAATCCAACCACTGGGCAAAGTCGATGGATAAGTAATTGACCAAAAAAAAAGTAAGTAACACATTTTAGTTTGTAATACCAAGAGGATGTTTGGTATGAAGAGATTTAGCGGATCTGAAAGAAAATTTTTATGAATTAAATTTAAAAAATTGAAAGAATGAGTTTATAAAATTTTAATAAAAAAATATATAAAATAAAAGAATAAAAAAATTAATTAAAAACTTTTAAACCCTCTTTTTCAATTTTTTTAAATTAAACTAAAAAAAAAATCTATCCCTCCTATTCCGTCCCCTCCTCCCTAAATCCCTTATTCACAAAAAAGACTTGTTAACCTAAATTATTTGAGAGTAGAGTTTATTAATATAAAGTAAGCACTATTACTATTTATTTATTTATTTATTTAAAAAAACAAAACTAGTCATGTTTTGTCAAAGTTTAAAGAAGGTTGGGTCGCTTTTCAGTGCAATTCTTTCGTAACTTCCATGAGACAGCAATTTACTCCAATATGATGCATTTAAAAATTAGATGAAAGTCACTAGAAATTTCACGAGATTTTTCAAATGAAGTGAAGTCTCATGTCTGAACGAACAGAGATCAATGAAATCTGAAAGGAACTTCTACGTATTAGCGCTTGAACTTTTATGCATCATCCCAAAAATATCTCCATGTGCGTGAGAGGCGAAGTCCATATCTAGGTCAATCCAAATATATATTTTTTTCGTTAAGGAAGAGATAATATTTGTTTGGGAGATTTACACTTAGGTCCTAAGAAAAAAAAAAAAATGAAAAAATGGTTCTATGGAGTTGTCAATACAGGCTCCTAGAGTTGTTAACGAGTTGTCAATACAAGCTCCTGGAGTTGTTAATGAGACCATTTTTTCATTTTATAATCTCTAAGAACCATTTCTTCATTCATTTTCTTATAAGTGTAATTCTCCCTATTTTTTTTTAATATAAGTCATCTCATTAAATTAATTACATGAATGTACAATTTTACCTTTAATTTTTCATTGTATGCACTTTTATGTTTATTTAAATGTGTATATGTTAAATAGAATTAATAAATTTAAAAATTATTAAATTTTAAGATAGAGTTTTTAAATTGGAACGGATATTATAATTATAATTTTTTTAAAAAAAATAGAGAGAGCTTGAACGTGAGGCATGTGTTAGGTCAAAAGAAGATTCAACATTTAAGGCAAAGCATCTTCTTAAATTACATACTAGTAACAACTATGGCCCCTCACATGTCTTCTGTAACACCCCAAATTTTATATTCACCAAATATATTGTAATTATTTAGGAAATTTAATAAAATGGTGAATATTCATGAATTTGGAATTTATGAATTTCATAAATGTTCAATTTCATGGGAAATTGGGAAAAAATAATTATGGAATTAATTTGGGTAATTTAAAAAGCCCAATATTAAGGTCCAAAAATGAAGGAATATTAGAGAAAATATTTGGTCCAAAAATAGATGAAAATTGGTCAAAGAAAAATAAGAAAAGAAATTGGATTAAAAAGGTAATGACAAAATCGTAATTTTGCCAAAATAGCACAAAATACATTATTTTCCAATTAATTGAAGTTAATTTCAATTAATTAAGGAAAATAAAGGTTAAAAATATATTTAAAATATTTTTGTCAATTTAATATGAATTTATGAAAAATTTGAGCAAAAAGTGCAATTTTGACCAAAATTGAGACTTTACGTGTATACGTAACCAGAACAAGTTGTGAAGCCAATTGAGACCATAGGGAGGGACCCCTAGGTTTCTTCTACATGTGGCATAAAGAAAGAAATATTGGTTGGGCTTAATGAGCATGGTTACATGTACATAAGGTTTATGTACATAAAACTTTATTTTTGGAATTTTGGAAAAACTGTTAAACAATTAAAGCATAATGTTATATATAATAAAACATATGTTGCATCTCCTTCCTTCAGCTCATTCACGCACAGCAGACAGCAGACCTGAAATAGAGAGAGGGACGTTGAGGTTTGGAGAGAGAGAGAGAGAGAGAAGAAGAAATCTCACAAGGTAAGCCGATTTCTCCGACGATTTCGCTCCTAACGCGTATAACTCCGACTCTAAGCTACTCCTCTTTGTTCTTTAAGGTTTGGAAAGCTCAAATTTGGTATTCTAAAAGTTAGGGTTTTCAGTCATTTTTGGGAAAAGCTTGTGGGAGCTTGAGGTAACTTCCAAACCTTCGTATATTAACTATTCTGGCTGCTGTAGATAATTTAATCGGAGAAATTTCGCCGGATTGTCTTTGTTTGTAAATTTTGGAAATGTGACATTAGAAGGTTTATGCTGCCCAATTTTAGTTCAAATGGTTGTTATAACTTAATTAGATTGTTAATAAAGTGGTTAGGAGTAGAAAGGAACGTGTTTACGGAGCCGAAATCGTAAAACCCCGATTTTTCCCAGAGAACACCATTATTTCGGCTAGGGATGTTTGAGGGCCTTAGATTTGAATTTTCAATGATTTTATGGTTCCATTGGATTCAGTGGGCGAAAATAGGCGGGGTTACAGTTGGGCACTTTTTCAGAAAAGGCTGAGAAAGCATAATTACGGAAACGCCCCTAAAACCCTAAAAGTAGGGCTGCCAAGGGCAATTTCGTAATTTGACATTGAATTTGGTAATTTTGAGTCCGGAAATGGATTCCTTGGATGAAAATATGTCAGGATAGCCCTAGTAAAAATTTTGGGAAAACGTGCCATTGGGCCGGGTACGGCGGGGCCGGGCCGGGCCGGGGTCCAGGGGCATTTTGGTAAATTTTCACCATAGGCTAATATAACCATAAGAAATACTATGGAAGTGTCTAAAATGATATTTGGATAGGTTATGACCTATTTCTTGTACATTTGATGTTTTATGACCGAGTTGGACGCTTATAGTTGACACATTTTACGGGGTGGACCCTTTAAGACAGGAAAGAGGTTAAGGTAGGGACTACTATCTCTCATATACTATGTGACTATTTGTATGATGCATGTTACTGTATTTTGTGATCTGAACACGTGCTGGAGGCACATTACCTAGCTGTGGTCTAGGACCTAGCTGAGGTACACTAATCTTACCTAGCTGTAGTCAAGAACTTAGCTGAGGTACATGTAGGGGTTTTAACGGGTTAGTTGGCCTTGAATTTTGTGTACACACACGGATGATATGAGTTTTCATTTTACTTGATACGGTGCATTGCATATTTAATTTTATCATTTTATATGTTGATCGTATGTTTCTACTGAGATTCCTTGGAATCTCACCCCTTTTTCTAATCCAAATGTCTCAGCGGGTGCCAGTGGCTCGAAAGCCAAGGATGCAGAGAAGGGAAACTGACGGGCACGTTTTCCAAGATGTATACAGTGGTTGTATATAGCCTGTGTGTGAAATAGTTTTAGAACATTCTGTACATATTTGTCATTATTATCGATTTCTGCTCTGTTAATGACTGTCTGTAAACAAATACTTATTATCAGTATAACTGTACTTTTCTGTTTGCCTATGGAACTTGTTCATTATTGCCCTGCGCATATCAAAATGGAAATGGGTGTTGACATTTTTGGTATTAGAGCTAATAAGCGGTTCTGGCATTATCAGAATGGTATACTGATATAGTTTTGTTTGCATGGCGACAGGACATCATGAGCAGTTCGAGTGAGCCCATGACCAGTTCGAGTGTACCATTTGAGGGGTCAGAGGTGTCTGTCAACCAGAGCCCTCTAGAGCAGCGGATATCAGACGGGCGGCTTTTCATCGAGTACTTTGGACCTGGGGGCGTTCATATGAGGCGGACGGCACGAAAGAGTGTGCCACAGCTACCCGTATTTGGACCAGAACCCAGGCCGGCTTCTCCAGGGCAGTCTCAGGTAGGAGAGACCGACGAGTATCCCGATGAGGACTCTGAGGAGGATCCAGAGTGGGATCCTGATGATGATCCAGAGGAAATACTCAAGGACGAGTCGAGCGACCGTGAGTCTCGGGTAGAGCTGGTGCAGGTGCCGTATAACCTACAGCCGAACCTCGAGTTGTGGCACTATCTGCAGGGCCAATATATCCGAGCGGTATGGGACTATGACACTCCCCACAATTAGTATCTTATGTTCTTGGTAGGTGTGGGAACGATGTATAGGTTTCAGGAGGATATGGGAGTTAGGTTCACGAATGAGGTCTGGGCATATACTACTATGGGCTTCTTTCCAGATACAGCGTACTGGAACAGACAGAAGAATGATATTGTAGAGAGAAGTCCGAGTAGGAACTTTTGGGAGTTCCTAGATCACGTGAACACCCTCGTATCGAAATATATGTATCTAGGTTGACGTGGGACCCACGTGGTATATTTTGGGTGACCGGAGCTGATCGGTACATATTATGAGATAAGGGCAGACAGGCGGAACCGACAGACAGAAATGATTTAGCCAGAGTCGGTATTTTGAGGAGGGTACAGATAGGAAAATGTAATGTAATAAGGAACAATATGTCATGTACAGTAGTTTATAGGTTATCTGATGTTTTGTTTCTATGTAGCTACTGTAAATAGTTGTGTATGCTATGTATGACATACTTGTACCCTAACTATTTATGAAATGACAAAGATGCCCTTGCTCTTGTATCAAAATTTACTCTTCTCTAATTTCATGTAGAGAGAATTATGGAGATGGTACAACCAGGAGAAGGCGGTAGAGGCTGAGGTAGAGGTCGAGACCGAGGGCGTGGTAGACATGGTACCAACGAGGGAGAACCAAGGCCTGACCCTATCCAGCAGCGAATCCTGGATTTATTGGAACAGCAACAACAAACCATGAATGAGATAAGAGTTGACCTCCAGGGAGTACAACAGAGACAAGACCACCTGGAGAACCGCATGGATGAATTTATATGGGGAAATTATGAAGAAATACCGGAGGAATCCCAACCAGAGGATTTACCACCAGAGTCTGAGGTGGATATTCAAGCTTGGTTGAGCAGATTCAGTAAGCAACAACCACCTATGTTCAAGGGGAAGTTTGATCCTCAACAAGCGGAAACCTGGTTAGCTCGTTTGGAAAATATTTTGATATGCTGCAATGTCTAGATGAGATGAAAGCCCGGTTAGCCAAATGCAAGCTGGAAGGTGATGCCGATATTAAGGTAGGGACTACTATCTCTCATATACTATGTGACTATTTGTATGATGCATGTTACTGTATTTTGTGATCTGAACACGTGCTGGAGGCACATTACCTAGCTGTGGTCTAGGACCTAGCTGAGGTACACTAATCTTACCTAGCTGTAGTCAAGAACTCAGCTGAGGTACATGTAGGGGTTTCAACGGGTTAGTTGGCCTTGAATTTTGTGTATACACACGGATGATATGAGTTTTCATTTTACTTGATACGGTGCATTGCATATTTAATTTTCGCATTTTATATGTTGATCGTATGTTTCTACTGAGATTCCTTGGAATTTCACCCCTTTTTCTAATCCAAATGTCTCAGTGGGTGCCAGCGGCTTGAAAGCCAAGGATGCAAAGAAGGGAAATTGACGGGCACGTTTCCCAAGATGTATACAGTGGTTGTATATAGCCTGTGTGTGAAATAGTTTTGGAACATTTTGTACATATTTGTCATTATTATCGATTTCTGCTCTGTTAATGACTGTCTGTAAATAAATACTTATTATCAGTATAACTGTACTTTTCTGTTTGCCTATGGAACTTGTTCATTATTGCCCTGCGCATATCAAAATGGAAACGGGTGTTGACATCCTCAACCTTCATCTTATTTTCTATTTCTCACACTTTTTTTTTTATTTTTCTGTTTCTTTTGCCCAATGGACAAGTTCAATCCCAACTTACAAGACCCATTTCAAGTATTTCTCGAGTTCCTTGCTACAAGAGTCATATGACTTTTACTGAAGAGATTAAAAAAATTAAATAAGTTAGATTAAATATCCTTAATAATATATAATATATATTATAATTAAGTAATATATTTAAATTTCTTAATATCTCTAAAAAATCAACTAGCTCTTATGTTAAAGATAGGAAGTGGTATAACAACAACTTAACTTCCTTTTTAGTTTCGCCCTAAATAAATTAAATGACAGACCAGTATGACTACTGGTTTGAATTTGATTTTATTTTTTTGTGTTTTTTGTTAATTTTAAATTATAGTTTGATTTTAGTGCCAGTGACTGTCAGTTTGTCCACACAAGAAATGTCTCCTCATAATTCAATTAAATAAAACAGTGACTTTATTTTATAAGAAGAAGAGAAATTTAAGTATCAAATTAAAATTCATAAAATGTCGAAAAAAACCAACAAAAAAAAAAAATGAAAATTCATAACTGGTCAAAAGAAAAAGAAAAAGAAAAATGATATAAGGGATGGTAGAAGTAGAACCACTAAGTATAGAATTCATATCTCTATTGTTTTTATTTTGGGCAACATCGTCTTCTTTTATACGCACACTTGTTGTGTATCACCACATAATATTATTTTATTTCTGCCCGACCATATAATTGAAATCATAAATGCGATATTGTTTTTTTTTTTTTTTGAAAAAAATTATGAATATAAGTGAAAAAAATCCTTCATCAACCGTCGATAAAAAAAGGAATCAACGTAGGTAAGGGGATGAATCCATGCATACCAAACCTTTTGCATTTTCCCCTCTCTCTGTCTTATTATACAATAGGAAAGGCTATGGAATAAATACCTTTTGCTTCTCTCTCTTTGTCAAATTTCAAACCCCACCATGTCACTAACTTATTGAAGGCGCCAAAAACAGTTTTTTATTTGAAAAAAAAAAAACTAACTAACTACTCAAGTTGTGGGAGTGGATATGGTATAAGAAAAAGATTGGGGATTTCTCTCTCAATAGGAAGAATGTGAAACAAAATCACATCGAAGGAACTCATTAAAGAATCATAAGTGATCTTTCGTCATTAAAGTCAAGCTATCAACTAAACCATAATTTCTACTTGAATAAGAAGAGGAGCTACTACACTTTGATATATTCTTCCAAAACTCAAATCTCTTTGTTTTCTTCTTTCCTCAATGCCAAGTCTGCCAAAAACTTCACACACATAAATAATATATCTTCTGTATGGAAAATTTTCATGCCACTAAGTTATAAGATCATTGGTTTCATGCTGAATAGTGACAAAACAAGAAAGCTAAGGTGTTATTTCATATAATTAAGGCTTGGCCCATAACTCACTAAAGTCCCTGAACAAGCTAGCTACTATTATAAAAC
The DNA here is from genome assembly GCA_963210345.1 of Inga oerstediana. Lineage (NCBI taxonomy): Eukaryota > Viridiplantae > Streptophyta > Magnoliopsida > Fabales > Fabaceae > Inga > Inga oerstediana. The sequence goes on along the minus strand of OY723402.1, from coordinate 50,955,738 downwards.
ATAAGAAAAGGATTCCATGTTGTGAACTTGTGATGTGAAGATATTGAAGGTACAAAGCATTTGTTTCAATTATACTAATATTTGTATAGTACAAATTAGAAGATAATGTTGGTAATTTATCTAGGACACATTTTTCACCAAATCTAACAATTATGATTTGTAAATATTCCATATTCTTCTTATTTATAGTCTCAATATGATACCCATTTTAGCGTATATCCTTAAAACTCAATAAATCTCTGCGAGACTTGGGGGAATATAAAGCATCATTAATAACAAATTTCATTCCTTTAGGTATTATTATAATTGCTCTTCCAGAGCCTTCAATTAATTTTATATTACCTACTATGGTGTTGATGCTTGCACTACTTATTGTTAGATGTGAGAAATATTTTTTTTTCTCTAAGTCTGGTATGTGTTGTAGCACTATCTATGAGACATATATCTTTATTCTTGTGTCTAATGATTGAAACATCCATAATCTTCACCAAAAGAAAAGAAAAATGCATTAAAAAAAATTAAAAAATACATGATGAACAATAATACCCTTATTACATATGAAAACGAGAAATGAAAGTAAAGCATAAACTAAATTAAAAAAAACCATAAAGTAAAACATTTTTTATTGTTCTTCCAAACTCATCTAATCATGATTCTAAAAAAAATCAACCACCTCCAAATGTGCCATAGCATCGAGGCCATTAATGCCATCTAACTCATTGACACCATCATTTTTGTGTGCCTCAACATTATCATCTTGAAAAATCAAATTTGCTTTCACATTGTTCGCATTCCTTTTTATGGAGGCTTGATAAAGTTTTGCTGGATGCTCAAACGTACGATAGGTACGTAACCAGTGTCCCTTCATACCACCGATAACATTGATTCTCAACAACTTTTGAAGGACCACTCTTGTCGTTTTTCTGCCCTTCATTATATTTCTTCTTCTAGTGGGTATTAGGATTATAATTATTATTTTCACCACCATGGTAACGATAATTACCACGTCCTCTACCACGACCACAACCATGAGCATGGTAATTATTACGTACACTCACATTCACTTTAGGGAATGGAGCAGACCCAGTGGGACAATTTTCATGATTTTTCATTAATAGCTTGTCGTTTTGTTCAGCTACCAAAAGGCATGAGATTAATTCAGAATATTTTTTAAAACCTTTCTCTCGATATTGCTACTGCAGGAGCATATTTGAAGCATGAAAGATAGAAAAAGTTTTCTCTAATAAGTCCTTATAAGTTATTTTCTCTCCACATAATTTCAACTGAGAACTTATTTTGAAAACCGCTGAATTATATTCACTTACAGTCTTAAAATCTTGTAGCCTAAGGTGTATCCATTCATAATGAGCTTGAAGTAAAATCACTGTTTTTTGGTGATCATACATTTCCTTCAAATTAGTCCGTAATTCTAGTGGATCTTTTACTTTTAGGTATTCAGCTTTTAGTCCTTCGTGGAGATGGTGGCAAAGAAAAATCATAGCCTTGACCTTATCTTGACTAGTTGCTTCATTTCCTAGTAAAATAGCCTTTCCTAGACCCTTGACATCTAGATGGATTTTAGCGTCTAAGACCTATGATAGATAATTCTTTCCTGTGATATCAAGAATTGTAAACTCGAGTTTGGTAAGGTTGATCATAATTCAAACTAAAAATAATGATAACAATTAGAATCGTGGTAAAATTGATGAAACATAAAACATTATTATGAATTAAAACATTATAATTCACATATCATAATCAACATATTGGTAAACAACATAATTAAAGGGAGCAAAATTTCATGAGTAGCCAACATATAATTCAATAAAGGAAATTTCTTGAAAATATTCTTCATATATTCATAAATAAACATTTCACCATTAAAATCATAAAATCATGAATAAATAACATATAACAACATATATAAAGGAGAAAAGTAGAAAGAGGGAGGGAGAATATAAATGGTGTATAGAGAGAGGAGGAAATTATAGCAATAAAAATAGTTTAAAGAATAAAAGAGATCACACTATATATAGTCATATATAATACTATAAATAAAATGATAATAATATGGTAATAAATGTAAATAAGAGTAAATGTAAAAAAATATAAAATAAAATAAATTAACATAATATAACAATAATAAGGGTAAAATGGAAAATAAATTAAATAATAATAAAATAAATAAACAAATGAATTATAAATAAGAAACAAAGAAAATAATAAATGTGGTGATGAAATAAAATGAAAAATTTAAAAGGAATAATTTAAAACACAATACAAATAAATAATAAAATAATAGAAACAATAAACAAACAACTGAAATGGCTTAATAAAACGAAATAATATAACAACATCAGTAAATGAAAAATAAAATAAAATGAATAACGTAAAATAAAGAAATATAAATAATAGAAAGTAGCATGAAATGTAAATAAAATGAAACATAAATAAAATAACTATAAGAAATGAATTGAAAAATGAACTGAAAGAAACCCATACAAAATAAAAAAAAAAATGTATGAAAAGAAGATAAATAAATAAAAATAAATAAATATAAATGTAAATAACAAAGTGAAACGAAATAGAATAAAACACTAAAAGGTTATGCCAACAGAAAATCAAAATGATAAACAAATAAAATGTAAATAACAACAGAATCTAAAATAAAGAAATATAAATGAAGAATAATAACAATAATCTCCAATCTTAGCTATGAAACCCGATGTATAAAACAATCAGTAAAAGGATCTCTTTAATTCCATACAATGACTCAGATAATCCCAGATAGATTAAATAGAGATATGGTAAAAGAAAATAGAGGAAACGGTTGAGAAAACGGTAAGGGAAAAAAATACCATGGTTTGAGCATTGTGCTGATAACGTGTTATAAAAATGGGAAAATACAAGAGATGTAAAGAAAGAAATGAAAGAGAGATGAAGAGAACTAGAGAGAAAGATGTAGCAATACTTTATTCATTTGAATGCAACCAAAGTATAGTATATAATGCTCTATTTATAGGTCTTCAACTACAACCAAAAGTTACACAGTAAATGGCAAACTTTAATCCTCATGAGTACACATATTGTAACCTTTGAGTTACACGTATGAAAACTCCTAAAGCCTATTCATTAGAAAGATTATGAGATGTAGAAAATAAAAAAAATCAAGAATTAGTAGTTTATGGATATCCACCTCAATTAATTAGTATTTTTACAGTATAAGGGATGGTAGAAGTAGAACCACTATGAATAGAATTGATCTCTATTGTTTTTTTTTTTTGGCCAACATCGTCTTCTTTTGTACGCACCCTTGTTGTGTATCACCACATAAACATTAATTTTTTTTCGCCCGACCACATAATTGAAATCATAAATGAGATATTTTGATTATTTTCTTCATGCATCCTTAACCCTGTGTTTTTTTTTTTGTTGAAAAAATTATGAATATAAGTGAAAAAAAATCCTTCATCAACCGTCGTTAGAAAAAATGGAATCAACGTAGGTAAGGGGATGAATCCATCCATACCAAACCTTTTGCTCCCCCCCTCTTATTATACAATAGGAAAGGCTATGGAATAAATATCTTTTGCTTCTCTCTTTGTCAAATTTCAAACCCCACCATGTCACTAACTTATTGAAGGCGCCAAAAACAATTTTTTTTTTTTTAAAAAAAAAAACTAACTAACTACTCAAATTGTGGAAGTAGATATGGTATAAGAAAATGATTGGGGATCTCTCTCTCAATAGGAAGAAGGTGAAACAAACTCACTTCAAAGGAACTAATTAAAGAATCGTAAGTGATCTTTCGTCATTAAACTCAAGGTATCAACTAAACCATAATTTCTACTTGAATGGGAGGAGGAGCTACTGCACTTTGATATATTCTTCCAAAACTCAAATCTCTTTGTTTTCTTCTTTCCTCAAAGCCAAGTCTGCCCAAAACTTCACACACATAAATAATAAATCTTCTGTATGAAAAGTTTTCATGCCACTAAGTTATAAGGTCATTGGTTTAATGCTGAAGAGTAACAAGACAAGAAAGCTAAGGTGTTGTATCATATAATTAAGGCCCGGCCTATAACTCATTACACTCCTTGAACAAGCCGGCTACTATTATAACACATAAGAAAATGATTATATGTTGTGAACTTGTGATGTGAAGATATTGAAGGTGAAGCAATCACGGGAAAAAGGTGTCTTTGTTGATCACTCTCTCAATTCAGTGCATCAATTATTAGATCACGTTTTAATAGTTGTGATTTATCCTATTTATTATAGAAGATTTTTTTTTATATTTAATGTTACAATAATAGTTTTATATAGTATTAAATTTCAACTACTAAAATTTGATCTAATAGTGGATACACAGTGATCGGTGAAAACATTCCTCTGCCATCAAGGATACCCTAGCGACCCACAACTTTTATACAAACCTCACAGGGCTTGTTGGTGGGCCTCGCTGGATCAATTATCCAGAAGAAGTGGACGAGCAAATGTTCATCACTTTTGGGCTGAATTTGGACTTTTGTCTGGAGAACCGGAGCATGCCTCGGCCCATTTGGGTTTCGATACTCAGCGAGCATGAACAAAGCCCATCGAAGACGTTGAAGTTCAATTGGACGGTGGAGTTGGTCATTCAAGGGTTTGTGCACTGCCACGTAGACGCAGATATGCTAGAAGCTCTAGCTAGGCGTTTGAGATCCTATTAGTGTGTGTTTGGAACATCGGTTGGAAAAATGGAGTTTGTCCATTTAGCTTTTGGTAATCTTATTTTTGGTAAAAGCCTGATTGTGTAATATGATTTATGTTTGGATTGGCGATTGAAAAAATGGAGTTTGTCAATTTAGCTTTTACAAACTAGTTGTTTGGATTGGTTTAAGCATAAGTGATTTTAGAGAGAATAGTAAGAAAGAAATTAAATTTGAAATTGAAAAAAAAATTTGTAAAAGTTAAAGTTGTGAAATTTGGAAATTAAAATTAACACAATTTGTCCAAAAAATATTACATAACAAATTGTATCACATGTCTCGTACAATGTGGTCTCTAATTGAGTCACGCAAATGATTCATTTGAATGGAAGATCGCCTACCATAATTTGACACGGAAGGCTGTTCATCTACACTATTATTATCTATATCGACGAGATTCCCAGCTTCACCCTGGCGAAACACCACGTCTTCAACATCATTTCTCCTAATAAAATTATGTAGGGCTATTGTTGCACAAACAATGCGAACTTGTGTATGGTAGCTATATTTATGCATGTTCTGTAACAATGCAAATCGATTCTTCCATATTCCAAAAGTCCTTTCTATAGTTGACCTCAAACTAGAATGATAAAAATTAAAGGTCTCGTTAGCATTTCTAAATCCGGGTTGGCAGCTAAATTCTGGCATATGATAACGCTCACACCTATAGGTAACCAAGTTGTGTCGGATTACCAGCATCAACCAAATAATATTTTCCTAATAAATGTTGAATTCAATTCAAACTGTTAGATAAATATAAGTGCGGTATGGCGTGAAAGTAATTGACAGGAAGGTGACTGAAATATACCTGCAGGTGGATGAGGGAAGGTCATAGCTGGATTTGAAACAACATGTTTAAACACACGAGCATCATGTGCAGTACCTTCCCAGCCCGCCGACACGAACGTATAGCACATATCCCAATCACATATAGCCATTACATTCTGCTTGGATATCCCTTTCTGCCGATATATTTTTCCCGATTGCCACCAGTGATCACACACCTAATGTGTGTTCCATCTATTGCTCCAATAGCATCTTTGAAGTATGGATAATAACGGGGATCATTTTCGATCTTTGGGTGGCATACAGTGAATTTGGGATCACTCGGTTTGATATTTTCCCGAGCTAGATTGATACAAGCATCTAATACCTTGTGCAAAAGTCTACTGACCGTTTCCCCTGAATGTTGAAAGAGTTCCTGTACCACCCTATTGCCTATCCTATGGCCAATGGTGATAAAAAACATGGCAACCATTTCCTCGATCCCAACGTTCACTGAATTCTGTAAGCCATGTTCGATCAATTTATGACACAAGCTGTAAAAGACATGTTTTTCCACTCTAAACATGTCATGACAGCGTGAACCATGGGTTGCTAATCCCTCTTGCACCCATAAACGACCAGTGCGTGCACTTGTTTGCGGGGTTCTTTGCACATGAAAGGCACCCAATATTCATAGATCAATGCGGTCATTTGTTCATACTCATCACATTCCCCATTTATAAGAGATATAAGTCGAGATTGGTCATCTTCCTCCACCATATCAGGTAAGTGTTGATTGTTCGAATTTGTAATTTATTATAGACCCTGTGAGTGTGATTAAAAATTCAATTATGAGTAATGGACGAAATAAAATACTCAATAAGGACTGAAAGGCATACAGTAAACAGATTCAAGTGATAATGGCATAAAATAGCTTTCATAAAGCATATTGTCATGAAGTCACATAGTGTCATGAAGTCATAAACATAATAAAACATAGTTTAGGTACATCTAGGAGCCATAAATCTTATAGCGCAACCACGGAACCACGAAGTCCATGTTCTGTCTACTGATTGACACAAACGTTTCCCGGTTTGTCTTATCCTGTACTAGGTCGATACAGCGGTGACGAAAGTCCTCATCACGTATGAGTTCGTCAATGCCAAGCAGTTGAGTCAGAGCAGTTTCGACACTAACTTCTTTAATAGCATCTAATGTTGCCACTCTGTCCTTGGATGCATTTGCCATAACACTAACTGCATCCGCGATCTGTCTTAAAGCTGGCCCTTTCTGCTTCTTTCTCTGTCCAGACCCCTCACCCACCTTTCTCTTACCCCGACTTCCTGACGCAGTACCAATAGTTGATGGAGTGCTTGTTGTTAGACTAATGCTAGCGAGCTCATTAGTCACTTCGGTACTAGGCACGGGGTTAGTACCGAACATATCATCTTCGCTATCCCCTGATCCTTCTTCTTCATGTATTGTTGGCCTGTACACATCTTCATTCTCAGCATCTTCTGTCTGTATCTGTGGATTTGCAAAAGGCGGTGCAAAAACATCCTCGCCGGTCGCCATAACATCCTTGAATATAATCCTTAGTTCACTTTCAAACTTGAGGCTTGTGTGTCTAAACTTTCGGTATGCAAAATTCTCCTGCAACCACACAAGACACAAAAAACTAATTAATTAAACAAAACAAATTAGTCGAGAGGAAAACAATTAACTGTATAAGCTGCTAAATTTTCTGCTACCTGTATTTTCCGCTGCCACCACTCTTTTGATGCGACGATTTTACCTGTAGGATCTCTACTCACACCGGTCTCTTTGATTAAGGATTCCCAAGCCTTGAAATCTTTCCTAAGGATATCAAACCTATTCTTCAACTATGCCCTTGTATATTCTTTCCTAGTCTTCTCATTAAATGTAGCGACGATACCCTTCCTACCATCCTTTGTAAAATGCAACCCCTGACGTTCTTTTTTGTAAATTTGCTCTAGGCAGGCGTACACAAAAGTCTCCATTGTCACATCATCCCAAACAGCTTTATCCATATTTCTATGCCACTATTTCAACAATACTTGCACCTCAAAAAAGCAAATTTAAAACAACCATTCCATAAACGTACAAATTTAGCATTACACACACAAGAATAAATGCATGATTTCATTAATATTAATTAATATGAAGGCTAAAACACAACGTCATTGAATAAGAATTAATATGAAGGCTAAAACACAATGTTATTGAATAAGAATTAATATGAAGGCTAAAACACAACATCTTCACTGTTTTCCCCGTTTCACAATGAATACTAAACAATTGAAATCATCAAGCATGTTACAAAGACAGTGTGATTTTATCCTCTATCAAAGTACAGCCATAGGGGCTCATTTAACTTACAGATTAGACAATTAAATTGCAGAGTATAGTAGTTGTAGAATTTCCACAGTACTGTATATATTAGTGGGACATGTTCAATCCTCTATCAAAGTACATCTATAGGGTCTCATTTAATCCTTTTCCCCTTTCATAACAACATTTTGATGCAGGCATTAGGAGCACCAGAGAGAAACCAATTCAACGCTCTAGTTTTGCAAACTGAGAGAAGAAACAATCATTTACACAAAGTTCAGAGCAAAATAAATCAAAAGAATATCATAGGGACAATTGCACACGTTTATTCCCTTAAATCAATCAGCACACAAATAGGTCTGAAGAACCTCAACGCCCACAAAGCCACATAGCATCACTGTTTAACTTAACATTCCCTGCCTACAACAACGACAGTGTGATTTTTTATATTTTTGTTCTTGTTTTGACATTTGGTTTTGGTCAATTCTTCCTATAATCTGCTTGTTGTTTGTATAATATTATAATACAAGAGATCAAGGGGAATAGAAGTTGGTGTCAACACCCGTTTCCATTTTGATATGCGCAGGGCAATAATGAACAAGTTCCATAGGCAAACAAAAAAGTACAGTTATACTGATAATAAGTATTTGTTTACAGACAGTCATTAACAGAGCAGAAGTCGATAATAATGACAAATATGTACAGTATGTTCCCAAAACTATTTCACATACAGACTATACAACCACTGTATTCATCTTGGGAAACGTGCCCGTCAGTTTCCCTTCTCTGCATCCTTGGCTTTCGAGCCACTGGCACCCGCTGAGACATTTTGATTAGAAAAAGGGGTGAGATTCCAAGGAATCTCAGTAGAAACATACAATCAACATATAAAATGCGAAAATTAAATATGCAATGCACCGTATCAAGTAAAATGAAAATTCATATCATCCGTGTGTGTACACAAAATTCAGGGCCAACTAACCCGTTGAAACCCCTGCATGTACCTCAGCCGAGTCCTTGACTACAGCTAGGTAAGACCAGTGTACCTCAGCTAGGTCCTAGACCACAGCTAGGTAATGTGCCTCCAGCACGTGTTCAGATCACAAAATACAGTAACACGCATCATACAAATAGTCACATAGTATATGAGAGATAGTAGTCCCTACCTTAACCTCTTTCTTGTCTCAAAGGGCCCGCCTCGTAAAACGTGTCAACTAAAGGCGTCCAACTCGGTCCTAAAACATCAAATGTACAAGAAATAGGTTATAACCTATCCAAGTATCATTTTAGACATTTCCATAGTGTTTCTTGTGGTTGTATTAGCCTATGGTGAAAATTTACCAAAATGGCCCCGGGACCCCGGCCCCGCCGTACCCGGCTTGATGGCACATTTTTCCAAATTTTTGACTAGGGCTATCCTGACGTATTTTTGTCCAAGGAATTCATTTCCGGACTCAAAATTACCAAATTCAATGTTAAATTACGAAATTGCCCTTGGCAGCCCTACTTTTAGGGTTTTAGGGGCGTTTCCGTAATTATGCTTTCTCAGCCTTTTCTGAAAAAGTGCCCAACTGTAACCCCACCTATTTTCGCCCACTGAATCCAATTGAATCATCAAATCATTGAAAATCCAACTCTAATACCCATTTACAATGCTGACCGAATATATAGGTTTTAAGGGGGAAATTGGGGTTTTTCGGTTTCGGCTCCGTAAACACGTTCCTTTCTACTCCTAACCACTTTATTGACTATTCCATTAGGTTACAACTACCATTTAGTACCAATTTGGGCAGCATAACAGCCCCACATACCCATTTCCAAAAATTTAAACCAATGGCAATTCGGCGAAATTTCACCGATTAAATTGCCCATAGCAGCTAGAATAGTCAATACACAAGAGTTTGGAAGTTACCTCAAGCTCCCACTAGCTTTTCTCAAAGATGGCTGAAAACCCTAACTTTCAAAACACCAAATTTGAGCTTTCCAAACCTTAAAGAACAAAGAGGAGTAGCTTAGGATCGGAGTTATACGCGTTAGGAGCGAAATCGTCGGAGAAATCGGCTTACCTTGTGATTTTTCTTCTATTTCTCTCTCTAAACTCTCTCAACCTTCTCTCTCTATGGTTCAGGTTGCTGTGCGTGAATGAGCAGCTGAATGAGAAAGATGAACTTATATTCTAATATTTCATAATATTATAATAATTTGTTTAATTTTCCAAAATTGCTAAAATCCAATTTTATGTACATAACTTCCTACATTCACGTAACCATGCCATCATGTCCAACCAATATTTTCTTCTTTATGCCACATGTAGGAGACACCTAGGGGTCCCTCCCTATGGTCTCAATTGGCTTCACAACTTATTTCGGTTACGTATACACGTAAAGTCTCAATTTTGGTCAAAATTGCACTTTTTGCTCAAATTTTCCATAAATTCATATTAAATTGACCAAAATATTATAAATATATTTTTAACCTTTATTTTCCTTAATTAATTGAAATTAACTTCAATTAATTGGAAAATAATTTATTTTGTGCTATTTTGGCAAAATTACGATTTTGCCATTACCTTTCTAATCCAATTTCTTTTCTTATTTTTCTTTGGCCAATTTCCATCTATTTTTGGACCAAATATTTTCTATAATATTCCTTCATTTTTGGACCTTAATATTGGGCTTTTTAAATTACCCAAATTAATTCCATAATTATTTTTTTTGCCCAATTTCCCATGAAATTGAACATTTATAAATTCATAAATTCCAAATTCATGAATATTCACCATTTTATTGAATTTCCCAAATAATTACAATATATTTGGTGAATATAAAATTTGGGGTGTTACAGTTGGCAGACAATTTAAGTAATTTGTTTATCCTGCAGGATAAATAATCTACTGCATGTATCTTTACTACAGAGAGCCACATTTAATTTTGAGAATCCTTTTCCCCTGCCTTTGCACAGTATATCACGAAGACAGCGAATTGAACGCCAAAACAGAGGTCACCACCCTGATCATAAGCTAAAACTCAGAACAATTTTTCTTTACTTTATTTTCATTCTCACTTTAACTATTACTAAAAATAAACCACAGCTAACACTACAAAAAAAAAAAGGTATTTTGTAGCGGTGACATTGTAGCGGTTATAATAAACCACTACAAATTATAGTATTTGTAGCGGTTTTAACCTAAACCGCTACAAATTTGTAGCGGCAAGCTACGCGCCAAGTGGCGGGACAGATTGGCAGCGTTTTTTGTAGCGGTTGGGTAGACAAAACCGCTAGAAATTTGGCGCGAAAATCCCGTCAAAAATTGTAGCGGTTATTTTGTAGCGGTTAATACACAGAAACCGCTACAATATTCCCGCCACATGGCGCGACCAAGTCCCGCCAACAGTGTAGCGGTTATTTGTAGCGGTTATAGCAACAAAACGGCTACAAAATACCAAACGTCAGCTATTTGTAGCGGTTATAGGGATATATCCACTACAGAATTTCAGGAGTCTCCACTTTTGTAGTGGTTCTGGGCAATAACCGCTACAGAATTTCAAAGGTTCTTGTAATTTGTAGCGGTTATTATAGAACTGCTACAAATTTCAGGTGCCCTGGATGATTTGTAGCGGTTATGGTAGCGGTTATTTGTAGCAGTTTTGCTACAGTATTTCTCAGTATTTGCACTTGAGGTACGTATATAACACATATTTTATTTGTATTTGTATTTTTATTAGATTTTTGCATAATAATGTGACTAATTTTTTTTTTTTACAGTTGATATGGCTTCAAGACAGGATAAGGGGAAGGCCCCTAAGGTCCCCAGACCAATTTTACGGGGTGGCAGCAACCGAGCTGGGGGCAGAGGGAGGGGGCAGCGTGGAGGCAGGGCAACCGCGGCATTTCAGCCCATTCCCCCACAGGAGTCGGCCCTACCACAGGCACCGCAGACGATCCCACAGGAGACGACCGCACCAGAGATGCCTGAGTTTGGGGGGCCAGATATCAGCGTCGAGGACTACGACAAGGAGGAGTTCAAGATCCTGATTGGGATCAGGGAGATGGAGCAGTTCCTCGATGAGGAGGAGGCTTGGGAGCAGAACAACCTACGAGGGTCGTCTTCGCGGTCCACTGGGTTTGAAGTGCAGGTCCAAGGTAAATAAATTTTTTAATTTAGTAAATTATTTATTTAAATTTGAAATGTTAACTTTGAATTACAATTTATCTAACGTGCGGTAAACTGTGCAGATGAGCAGGGGAACGTTTTGACGAGGAGGCTAGACGTGGCCGGTGTGAACAGTATGGACCGGACCCTACGAGTTATAGTACCGTGGAATGAGGGCACTGACCAGCCCATCAACAATGGGGGTCACCTGCTCAACCGCTTCCTGAACGACCTGGGCGCGAATTGGATGCTGTTCCCCGTTCACTTCAAGATGTGGAGGCACGTTCCGAGGGGACCGAAGGACCAGGCTTGGGAGGAGGTGGTTCGGGTAATTAAAATTATTTAATTAATATTTTTTGTAATTAATTCTATTTAAATAATATTTTTTAAATTATGTTTTTTGTAATTATTGATATTTAAATAATTTTTTTTCAGCTGCGGTTTGCCGTCTGGGCCAACCGGAAGAGGTACGCCCTCGTGAAGATGGGTGACGCTTGGAGGAACAGGAGGAACCGTCTCTTCCGCAAGGTGAACAAGGACAGGACGATGCCTCTGGAGCAGCTGATCGAGAGTGTCCCGGACGGCGTGCCGCAGAACGACTGGGCGAGTTTCGTCCAGTTTAGGAGGAGCCCTGAGGGGCAGGTAATGTATTTATTAGATTTTTTATATATAAATTTGTAATTGTTAATTATTTAATACATTTAATATTGTTTTTTTTTCAGGAACTTTCTCAGAGGAACACCAGGATCCGTGCGCAGCAGACGATCCACCACACAGCAGGATCGAAGACCTTTGCTGTGACCTATAGCGAGCTGGTAACTTTTCAAAATATCACTGACTTTTAGCTGGTTATTTCATAATACTAATTGAATTTTGTAATTGTTTCAGGAGACGAAGGCACAGCAGGAGAACCGTCAGACGGACTATGGGGAGTTGTACGCCATCATACACAGACACCGTGACGGGACTGTGACCTCTCAGCAGGCAGATGCGGCCATTGTAAGTAATTTTATTATTATAATTTTTATAAAACCAACTTAATAATGAAAAATGCTAATTAGTAATTATTTCATAAAATGGCAGGAGCGGATGCAGCAGTCGCAGGCTGAGCTGCGACAAACCCAGCCTGAGGAGTCATAGGGGTCAGTGGACCCGACCGCTCCTTTGAAGGCCGGTCTGGCTCAGGCTGAGCACCCCGAACATGTGCGGGGGTTGGGGATAGGCGCCAGACCTAGTATGGTCTACGGCAGGAGCGCCGCCTCTGAGGCTGGCAGCTCTAGAGGGGTCAAACGTCTGAGGGACGAGTCTATTGACCAGCTGTGGTCATATTTGGAGCAGCAGATGGCGCAGCAGCAGCAGCAGCAGATGCAGCAGCTGCATCTACAGCATATGCAGCAGATGCAGCTGCAGGCTGATATAATCTACGTTCAGCAGACGCAGTAGCGTGATATCGCGAACAACATGCTCGAGAGGTCATGGAGTCGCTTGTTCCCGGACGAGCAGCATCCACAGGTTCCGCCTGTCCCTCGGTACGTCGTCCAGAGTACTACTCCTCCTGCTCCTGCTCCCGCTGATGATGATGGTGCGGTTCACTCTGTGCAGCGGCCCGATCTAGTAGCACCTGAGGGAGCCCCACCTGAGGGAGCACCAGATGATCAGCCCCCAACTACTTAGTTTAGGACATCTTTTTTTTATTTGTTGTTGAAACATTTGTAAATATATATATATATATGAGTTTGTATTTCAGAACTTAAATTCTTATTGTGTTTAATATAATTACATTTATATTATTAGATCGCGTTGTTGAATTTATGAATTAATTACAACAATATTATTTATATTTCTAAATTAAAAAAAAAATAAAGCATATATATATTTGTAGCGGTTTTAAAAAAAAAAAACCGCTACAAATATATATAGTTGTAGCGGTTCTACAAGAAAAACCGCTACAACTATATACAGTTGTAGCGGTTCTACAATAAAAACAGCTACAACAATATATATTTGTAGCGGTTTTATAATAGAAACCGCTATAAATATGTATATTGTTGTAGCGGTTATACAATAAAAACCGCTACAAATACTCATAATTTGAATTTTGAAATTTTCCGCCTTTGTGCACATTTGTAGCGGTTATGCTATGTGTAACCGCTACAAATTAAAAATTATTTTTAAATTTGCTGTCCAACGGCTTTAATGTTAGTAGCGGTTTTATACATATAACCGCTACAAATACTCAACGTGTATATTTTGAATTTCCCCCCAATATCTAACGGCTTGAAAATTAGTATCGGTTTTATATATGTAACCGCTACTTATATTTTATAACTGTAGAATTATAAATGTTGGCATTTAGATTATAAGGTTCTAGGCATTCGTCATTCTCTTCTCACTCATCTTCTTCTCTATTTGTCATCCTCTCTCACTTGTAGCTATGGATAAATCATGGATCAGGTTGCCGCGCAATTCTCCTGAATATTTGTACGGTTTAAACAGTTTCTTGGATTTCACATTCACTCATGCCAGCTGTAACGGCAAGATCGTCTGTCCGTGTCGGAAATACAAGTTCAAGAAGTGGCATGCACGAAATGTTGTAAAGGAACATTTGCTTGTGAAGCCTTTCCCTGAGGACTATACGTTCTGGGCAGTTCATGGTGAGAAGGCCGGCATTAGATATGACGATGCTCTTCCTCGAAGTTCTCAAGTAGGCGTTCAAGTAGATGAAGATGATCTTATGAATGATGCTGTGCGTGATGCGTTTGGATTTCAAGGCGACAACTTTAACGAAGAAGTGCACGGCTCTGAGCCGGTTTTTATGAGCAATAAAGCAGCTTGGGATTTTTTCAGCTTGATGGATGAAGCAGATCGTCCTTTATATCAAGGTTGTTGCAAATATTCTAAATTATCTTTCTTGATCAAATTGTATCATATCAAGTGCTTGTGTGGGATCACAGATAAGGGAATATCGATGTTGCTCGACTTATTACAAGATGCATTCCCCGACGCTGAGATTCCCACAACGTTCTACGAGGCCAAGAAGATTATCAACAGGTTGGGGTTGAATTATCAAAAGATTGATGCATGCCCAAATGATTGTATGCTGTATTGGGGAGACGATTCCAGCAGGGAGACTTGTAAGAGATGTCACACATCGAGGTACAAGACAATTCGGAAGGCGAAAAAGTAGAAGAAGAAACCTGCAAAGATTCTCAGGTACTTCCCTTTGAAACCTCGTCTACAAAGATTATTTATGTCATCTAAAACTGCGGAGCACATGAGGTGGCATGCCGTTGATAACAACGAAGACGGTAAATTAAGACATCCCTGGATGTGGCTGCTTGGAAAACGTTTGACAATGACTTTCCAGATTTTGCGACTGACCCCAGAAATGTTCAGCTTGCGTTGGCGACCGACGGTTTCAATCCTTTCCGGAATCTTAGTACAAGTTACAGTATTTAGCCGGTACTCTTAGTTCCCTACAACTTACCCCCTGGATGTGTATGAAACAAAGCTCTTTCATTATGTCTATGATCATTACAGGCAAAAAGGCATCGGCCAATGAGATCAATGTGTATCTCCAACCGCTTATTGCGGAATTGCTTGACCTGTGGAATGTCGGCTTGGAGATGTACGACGCTTACGGAAAAACTTTGTTCAACTTGCGTGCAACCTTGATGTGGACGATTAGTGACTTTCCTGGCCTTGGCATATTATCTGGTTGGAATGTGCATACTGGGTCAGCGTGTCCAGCTTGTAATTTTGACTCTGACGCAGTGTACCTTCCCCACAGCCGAAAGTGGTGCTTTATGGGGCATCGAAGGTTTCTTGATGGAACGCATAAGTTCAGATTACAATGGAATCGTTTTAATGGGAAACCAGAAAAAAGAGGACCTCCTCAGACTTTGTCTGGTACAGATATCTTATAGTAGCTTGAGCATGTTGACTTCGAGTTTGGAAAATGCGACGATTCAGCACAAACTCGCCAAAAGACGCGCAGGACTTCGGCGCCTCAGCAATGGAAGAAGATAAGTATTTTATTCACTCTTCCATATTGGAGATCTAATTTACTTCGCCACAGTCTTGATGTAATGCACATTGAAAAGAATGTTTGCAACAATGTGCTGTATACGCTGCTTAACGAACCCGGCAAGACAAAAGATCACCTTCAAGCGAGGAAAGATTTACACGACATGGGAGTTCTTGAAGACGCTTGGCCAAATGAGCATGACATATTTCAACTGGCAAAGTTTACCCTCACAAAACCGAACGAGGAAGTCTTCCTCGCGACGTTGAAGAAATTAAAAGTTCCTGATGGGTATTCAAGCAACATTTCTCAATGTGTTGACTTGCAGGCTCAAAAGATTGCTGGCCTGAAAAGTCATGACTCATATGTTCTTATGCAGTAGTTACTCCCTCTGGCTATAAAGAATACATTTTATCCCGATGTTTCCATCGTTTTGGTGGAACTTTGTTCTTTCTTTCAGAAGTTGTGTTCTAAAGTTTTGATCGTTGAGGAGCTCGATCAGCTGCAGTCCAAAATTATTCTTACACTTTGTCATTTGGAGATGATCTTTCCTCCGTCCTTTTTTACTGTGATGGTTTACCTTATAGTCCACCTCGTTCATGAAATAAAGCTCGTTGGATCAGTACAATATCGTTGGATTTATCCGATTGAGAGTTACTCATTTTAAATATGTGCTTTATTCTCCGTATTTAATGTTTGCTAGTCATCCTTTTCAACATTTTATATCAATTTTCTCATCTGTACTTCATAGGTTCCTTGGGAAATTAAAATCTTACATAAGGAATAAGGCGTGGCCAGAAGGTTCTATAGCTGAAGGCTATATAGGGGATGAGGTGCTATATTTTTACTCAAGGTACTTTGATGATCTTGAGACGGCTTTCAACCGCCCACCTCATGTTGACGATTGTCCTAATCCTGCACTGACATCAGGAGAATTTATCCCTCGTGTTGGTAAACCAGTTGGAGCAACTGAGAACTTCAAACTAATGGCAACTGAGAAGTTCCAAGCACATAGACATGTCTTGATTAATTACACTCAAGTTGAACCTTTCATACGGTAATAATTGTACATTCACATGTTACTCGATCTATATCTTTCGTAACATTTCTCACTTTCATTTCACTATCGTCTTTCCATTATTAATTGCAGGGAATTTAGAAGTCATGTGAAGCGTCAACTCAGGATCCGTACACAGACATCCTCGGAAGTTGGTAGGAGGGTCCACAGAGAATTCCCGAGCTGGTTTGCACGCATAATACTAAATGACCACAACCCACACTCACCAGATTTCAGAGCTCTCGGAAAAAGGTTTACAGCATACAATGTCAATGGTTTTAAGTTTTGCACGGTTTCACGGGATCAAGGATTGCAAACTCAGAATTCTGGTGTTTATGGCACATTTGGGACAAGGAGTTATGCGAGCAGCAGTGACGCCAACATGCAGTTCGGAGCCGTCCCTTACTATGGCAAGCTTCTTGATGTGGTCGAACTTAATTATCAAGGCCGTTTCACCGTTACCCTGTTCAAGTGTTTGTGGGCAAATACCACCACTTCTCGGGGACTGACAACTGACGACTTAGGGATCACATCAGTCAATTTTTCACGTCCGATTTATACTGGTATTTCTCAAGATGATGAGCCGTATATTCTAGCTTCAGAGGCACATCAGGTTTATTATGTCGAGGACGAGAGGCACAGGGATTGGCACATGGTCATTCATCTAAAGCCACGAGACCTTTACGACATGGGTGAAGGCGATAACATCGCCTACGAGAGTGAGCCATTTCAGCCAGCCGATTTTGAAAACTACTTCCCTGAAGGCGATGACAATTTACCTCTACTGCGGTGAGTTTTTTTAAGTCCACGTCATTTAAATTAAATTTTTTAAATTTAATAAAACATCTATAACAATAATTTTTCTACATAATTTCTGTAGGGATGACGACGATGAGTGATCAAATTCAAATTATGCTTTTCTCTTTAAAAAAAAACTGGAAAAAAAATTTTAAAATAAAATAATTTTTTTTTAAAAATAAAATAAAATAATATTTGTAGCGGTTATTAAACCACTACAAAAGTAACAATAACCGCTACTAAATAAAAACCGCTACAAAATCGACACATTAACTGCTACAAATAGTACGTGAATCCCTATAAATACCCTTACCACAACTCATTTCAAACACTCCAATTTCTTTTCACCTTACCTTTCTTTCATTTTCTCTCATTTACAACTTCTTTTGTATGAGTAGAGGAGCTGAATAATACGATCACATATGGTAACAAGTTTTTTTATTTTTTTTACAATACTTCTTTCCTTTACATAGAATTTATTCCCACCATTTTTTTCCAGATATATTAGGACTGTATCTCATTTTCATCTATTTTTCATACACAATTACAATATATTAGACAACATAATAATTCCTTATTACCTACATATCCTTAATAATATTATTAATATAATTTTTATACTAATCCAATTAAATTAAATTTATCCTTTATTAATAAGCTAATTAAATTAGATAAACTAATAAAAAAAAGAAACTAATTAATGTAATATTAAAAGAACAGAAACAAATGATTGAATATTTTTTAAAAATTTTTTAAATATTTGTAGCGGTTATTAAACCGCTACTAACAAACTCGCATTTTAAACTAAAATTAAATTTTTTTGCACTAAATTTGAATTTCATGAAATTAGTAGCGGTTATATAACCGCACAAATTTCATAAAAATTCAAAATTAGTAGCGGTTTCTTAATCGCTACGAAATTGAAAAAATGTCATTTTTCTTTTCCCGTCTTGAAAATTTCAATTTTTTATATTTGTAGCGGTTATATATCTCTGAAAAAAATTTTCGTTCATGGGGATGTTGTAGCGGTTACTTGTAACCGCTACAAAATATGTAGCGGTTATGTTCCTTGAGTAGTGGTTTTTAATAACCGCTACAAAATCGTTTGCAACATACGATTTAGTAGCGGTTTCACTAACCGCTACTAATGTTGTTTATAGCGGTTAAAACCGCTACTAATACCCATTTTTAACCGCTACTAAATCACATTTTTTTTGTAGTGTAAGATGATGAATGAGAGTTATGAATGTCCATGTTCTATATCAAGAAAAATGCCAAAGCCAACGATATTCTCAAGTGTCTCTACCATTAAGCAAGACGAACCAGGCATTTCGGTTAGGCACAGGTCTAACTCCACATTACAATAATACCAAAATAAATCAGAATGTTTAGATGGGTCAAAAGGGTGTAAACCGAAACCAGAATTAAAGATGAACAATGTTGGTGCTCATTCTCTACCAAATCAAACGTCTATTTTGCTGCTTTTTTTTTTTAAAAAAAAAGACAGTCACACCGTTCAGATCGCAGAAGCGAAACAATGCAGTCACAGTGTACAGATCGCAGAAGCCAAACAATGTGTGTGTGTGTTAATGTCAGACCAGGCCAGAGCAGAGGATGAACTAGACTACAAGATCTTGGATGAAGTTAAACCTTACCTCTAAAAGATGACGCTACCGGAGACCAGATCCACGGCGAGAGAGAAAATGAAAGGCGATGCGGCACCAAAACAAACACCGTCGGACTTCAAGTCGGATATGTCGACAGATCGAAGATGCCGAACGACAGATTGAATGAAGGATAGATCCAAGTTGAAGATGAAGCAGCTCTTCAGCTTGAAGATTGGGTGGACACCAAGAGAGGGAACGGACGGAACAGAGCTCAAATCAGCCGAGACGGAACCAGGAACGAGGAGGACGAAGATCTTCGAAGGAGCTGCAACCGATTTGAGTGAAGAGGAATTCAACGAGGAAGGAGAGAGACAGAAAAGAATAAAGTAGGTGGGAGAAATTATTACCTAACGGTAATATATTAAAAGCTCGATAGGTTTGAGCTACGCAGGTGAGCTTAAGGTATAAGCTCGTTTTTTTATCAGACGCTAAATCATCAATTGGGCCTTCCAAACATGCATTTTTTTCTCTATTGTCTATTGAGATTTTGATCAATTGCTAAGCGGTTGGGGGCCCAAACGCCCCCACCAAACACACACTTAATCAATCAGTCAACGTATATTTGGGAGCACTCTTCTTTGCTTCGTATACATGAATGTGACTTTTCCTAATCATGAATCAAGTATAGTTTGCCAGAAATGCTTTTAAAAGTAATCATAGAATAAACTTTTAAAATATATATAGAATCACTATGAAATCCCAAACAAAGAATGTAATCATAAAAAAGTTCTAATAATAAGTTAATAGCATGAATCTATTGTCATTACACACAAGTATACAACTCACTTACTGCGGAACTTTATTTTTTGACAATTGCATTTCTTTTTTAGCACTTCATAGTGATTTTTCTAAAATATACACACAATAGATATGGATAGAAGGAAAATGTAAGATGACAATTCCAAATGGAACCAGTTTCCTTGCTCATCCTTTGGAAAAGATGAGTAGGGAGAGCTTGGCCAATTCTGAACGGCCCAAATTTAATTTTTTTTCATTTTTTTGTTTTTTTAAATATTATTTTAATAGGTAAAAAATTTAAAATAAAAATAATCTATTAACTAATATTTTTTCAAAAAAATGATTTTTTCATTTAAAAATTACTAGTTAAAAAAATTAAATTTGAATTATCCAATTTTCATCTGGACAGCCCATATAGGCCAAACTCTGCCTGCTCATCTAAAGAATGAGTAGGGAAACTGGTACCATTCCACATGTTCCAAAGGTTCTTGTATAAAGGATCCCATGCAAACGAATAATATATGAATTGAAATGAGAGGTGAGAACTGTGAGAGAGCATTAATTGGTGGTGAATTGTTGGACAAGATTAACATTAATTCCTGTGTGTGTGTATCCTTGGATCTGGTAGTGAAGCAGCTTAATTAATTAGACTTAGTTTACTGATTCAGTTAAGTCAAACATTCATAATTATGATGATTAAAAAAGTTTGGTAATCCGCATATTATTATGTATTGATTTTCGGAATTCAAGGTTAAAAAAAAAAGATTTTCGGAATGTGATTTATTGACTTTAGATATATTCCCATAGTTTTCTTCATCACTTTATACTGCTGGAAATAGTTTTCACGGAAGCATCATATATATATATTGCTATTGCCATAAAATGTGATTTATGTGCAGAGAACAGTTGGAACATGCAGCACAGATAGATTAGATAGACTTTGAATTTCGCTTGGCTAACACATTACTTGTATCAACCGTAAGTGGAACATGGGGGAAATCCTCAAATATTAGTTACATTTTATTGAAATTATATAAATAAATATTTTATTTTTAAAAATTAAAATATACTGCTTTTCTTCTTAGATATAAAATAAATTTCTCTGACATGTCCCTCTAAGAGAATATTATTTCTCACAAACGACAATCTCAGAAAACTTTTCTCTTTTCATTCTCTAACCATTTTCCTGCTTTCCTATTGTTTCCTTTCCTTTCCTTTCTTTTCATAAAATAGGAAATATATAAAATTGAATAATTCAAACATGCATATGCTTTTGACCGCATAGGAAGGAAGTCCAAAACCCAACACTAAATTCAAATGAGAATGGAGAGGTTCTATTATCAAAATTTGTGAAAAACATAGACCCTATAATCAATTAATAATAACATGATACTTCATCCGGTTGTTTTTATGAGTAAAAACTATCCAAATGACATATATTAAATTTGTAACACCCCAAATTTTATATTCACAAAAAATATATTGTAATTATTTGAATAATTCAATAAAATGGTAAATATTCATGGAAATTGGATCTTGTGAATTTTGAAATATTAATATTCATAAGGAAATGGGAAAATTAATTCAAGAAAGGAATTAAATTACAAAGGTGATAGCAAAATCATAATTTTGCCAATATAGCCCAAGATTAATTATTTTCTAATTAATTGAAGTTAATTTTAATTAATTAAGGAAAATAAAGGAAAATGCATAATTGGATTATTCTTGGTAGAATAAATCAAGAATTGTGAAATTAGGGGGAATTATACATAATACAATTATATGAATTATGAAATTTATGAAAAACATTTTTCTTCTTTTCTCCTCCCTAAATTTCGCCCAACACATGAAAATAAGAGAGAAGAAATGGGTTTGGTTAGAGTGAAGAGAAGGGGGGATGGTTGGTGTAATTAGAAGGGAATCTAGTCCAAATCCAATTGAAGCCAAATGATGAAGGAGTATGGCATAAAGAAGAAGGCATGATGAAAGAGTATGGCATAAAGTAAGAGGGCATGGTTGGAGGTATGGGAGAAGGAATGGTGCATGATAGGTGGTGCAATCTTAACCCTTGATGAGATCAAGGGCTAAGAAGAAGAAAGAAGACCAAATGAATAAATATTTTCTCCTTCCTCTTTCATACATCATTTCGGCCAAAGCAAGGAGACAAGAAAGAGAGAATGAGCTTGAGAGTTCTTGAAGATTAGAGAGAAGGAAGAAGAAGAGGTTAAGGTAAGGGTGATTTCTTTGGTTTCTTTTATAGCATTCCCTTAGAATCCTTCTTTAAACTCTTGTTTCTCATGAATCCATGGTGGTGAAGACATAATTTGAGAACAAGAAGAGAGGGAGGAGGAGCCTAGAGTAAGAGGAAACCAAGAAGCCAAAGAGGGTAACTTCATGAATTTGCTTTCTTGTGTTGTTGTTGTTTCTTGACTTTTCAAGTTTCTTTGTTAAGATGAAAAGTTGGAAAAGCTATAACCGTAAGGGGTTATGCTGCCTAAATTCTATTGAATTATGGTTAAGAAGTGTTTAAATAAGTTAATAAAGGATTAGAAGTGGAAAATTATAAGTTTTGGAAGCTAAAACACAAAACTACATTTTTCCATTTTCTTTCAAAAATTTCGGCCAGAACCAGAACTGGTGTTTGAAGCTGGATTTTCATGAAATAAATGGTTCCATTGGATTCAGTGGGCAAAAATAGGTGGGGTTACAGTTGGACACTTTTTCGGTAGAGGCCGAAAAAGCATAATTACAAAAACGCCACTAAAATCCCTAAATAGGGGTTGTTAAGGGTATTTTCGTAATTTTATAGAGAATTTGGTAATTTCAAGCCCGGAAATGAATTCTTTGGGCGAAAATAAGTCAAAATAACCTTGAAAGTTTTTTAGGAAAACGTGCCATCAGGCCAAGTATGGCGGGGCCGGCCGGGGTCCCGGGGGCATTTTGGTAAATTTTCATCATAGACTAATATAACCACAAGAAACACTATGGAAGAGTCTAAAATGATACTTGGATAGGTTATAACCTATTTCTTGTACATTTAATATTTTAGGACCGAGTCGGAGGTCAGACACGACACGTATTTCAAGACACATCTAAATAGGGGTTTATAAAGCTTCGAGGTAAGGACATTATCCTTCATATATCATGCCATAGTTATATGATTATGTGGATGCCATTGTTGTAAATGTACTTTATTAATCAACATAATGTGCCCAGAGAGGGGCTAGTAGTGCTAGAGGCACTTACACTGGAGTTGGTGAGAACCCAACCGGTGTAAATTAGTGGGGCTAGGCCTTACTCATGTATACATGTAGATGATATGTTTATATTGTTCATTAATTGGTGCATACATGACATATATCATATTTACTTTTCACATTTTCTATGAACGATAGCATGTTTCTACTGGGATTCTTCGGAATGTGACCCTATTTTTAAATAAACATCTTTGCGGGTGCCAGTGGTTTGAAAGGCAAGGGCGTAGATGTCACGCCCTTATCTCAATTTCAACATTTTTCAAAGTATTTGAGGAAAATGATATGCGGTTCGGTGGGCAACACATGAATAGCATAACTATACTGATAATATGTACATGATTACGGAAATTCCCCTAAGGGATTCGTACCTGATTATTACAATTAGTGTAGCCGCACAGGGCTACTTGGGTGTCTAAACTCGTCCCAGTGAAACGGTGACATATTCCTGACTTCGCTTCGCCACTACAATCCTCTCGTGTCGTTCTCTTCTTTGCTCTCAGCATATCTTTTGTCTTCTCCTGTCTAAATTGTTGGTAGGGGAGGGTGATATTCGAGAGAATCTCAATAGGAAACAGATACCATAATGCATGCATGATTGATGCTATGTGTATGACACGTTAGCTTTATCTAGATGTTTGCCCCATAATGACATTTCTGCATGCTCAATGTTTCATATAACAAAACTATGGCCACAGTGAAAACAGAAACAGAGCTTCATTTATTCAAATATGCTCTACACAATCAAGAAAACCAATCACATACATCATTACACAAGCAAATATATCAAATACATGCAAGTAAGGTAAGTTCCTTACCTTAACCCTTTTCTGCCTCGAAACGTGTGCCTCGATCTACATGCAAACAGCTCGGGGCTCCATATTCGATCATACAATGTCAAATGTACTATTTAGACACTTCCATAGTGTTTCTGGGGGTTATATGAGTTTATCTTGAAAAATTACTAAAATGCCCCCGAGACCCCGGCCCGGCCCCGCCGTACCTGGCCCGATGGCACGTTTTTCCAAATTTTTGACTAGGGCTATCCTGATGTATTTTAATCCAAGGAATCCATTTCTGGACTCAGAATTACCAAATTCAATGTCAAATTACGAAATTGCCCTTGACAGCCCTACTTTTAGGGTTTTAGGGGCGTTTCCGTAATTATGCTTTCTAGGCCTTTTTTGAAAAACTGCCCAACTGTAACCCCACCTAATTTTCCCTCATGAATCCGATGGAACCATCAAATCATTGAAAATCCAACTCTAAGGCCCTCAAACATCCCTGGCCGAAATTATGGTGTTCTCCGGGAAAAATCGGGGTTTTTCGGTTTCGGCTCTGTAAACGCATTCCTTTCTACTTTTAACCACTTTATTGACTATTCCATTAGGTTACAACTACCATTTAGTACCAATTTTGGCAGCATAACAGCCCCACAAACCCATTTTCCATTTTTAGAACCAAAGACAATCCGGCCAAATTTCACCGATTAAATTGTTTACAGTAGCTAGAATAGTCAATATACAAAAGTTTGGAAGTTACCTCAAGCTCCCACTAGCTTTTCTCAAGAGTGGATGAAACCCTAGCTTCCCTAATACCAAATTGAGCTTCACAACCTTAAATCACATGAATAAGAAGCTTAGGAACGGAGTTATACGCATTAGGAACTGATTTACAGAAGAAATCACTTACCTTTGTAAGTTTTTTCTCCTCCTTTTCTCTCTCTAAAATCTGAACATTCTCTCTCTCTCTCTCTCTCTCTCTCTCTCCAGCTGCTGTTTCATGCCAGAAATGAGCTCAAGAGGAAGAGGATAATCATATATTATTATATCATAATTTACTTTAATTTTCCAAATTTTTCGGATTTTACAAAATTCTGGCAGATTTCTGCCCAAACTTTGAAAAATCATAACTAATTATAGAAAAATCGAATTGAAGTGATTCCAAAGGCTATAAAACCCTTATTGAGTCTAGTTTCAAGGAAAAATATAGAATTTTGATGAATGGAATCACAAAATTCCTAGAATTTCAATCTTTGCATGTTGTTCCAGAAATGTCACAGTTTTTCTGTGTTGACTTCAAAAATTCATATATTTTTGTATATAGCTCTAATTGAGTCATACGATCTATCAAATTAAAGCTTAGGATATCTACTTTCATCCTATAAAATTTCATAATTTTTGATCATCATTTGATCATTCAAAATCACATGACAAGCTCACTACCTCCTAGACGATTTCACCGAAAACATAATTATATTCTCCAAAATTTACCATTTTACTTTCTTAATACCCCAAAGATATAGAAATCATTAGGGGATAAATTTGGGCTCCTACTAAATTGGGGCTTAACAGTCCACTTAATTTAGATTTATTCCCAAGCCTCCAACCCCAAATTTCGGGGTATTACAGTAGACGCCGGGAAATAATTGACACGTGTCTCAAGACAAGGACAAGATAATGGATTATAATTAGTTTATGTTTAGATATTTTGGAGAAATTTGTAAATATTAAGTTTCCGTTGCAATTTCTGTATTTCATCGATGAACGATATCGGTATTGTAAATGAATATTTTTATCAGTATAATTGTACTTTTCTGTGTGCCCATTAAATTCCGTCTCTATTACTCTTTAATTATCGAAATGGAAATGAGTGTTGACAAAATTAAAGGATACAAAGCATATAATTTAATCAGATGATAACGTAAAATGTTTTCATCTAAATAATTTATACTAAATTAAAAGGGTTGTCTTTCTTTTTTTTTTTTTGGACCAAAAAGGGTTGTCTTAATTACGTTGTTGAGCCTTCTATCAGAAGCATAGTGCTGCCAACTTGCCGTGTTTCGTCCAGAAGAAAGAAAGAGAAAATTAAAAAGCAACAGTTTAGAATTATCTTCCGCTATTTTCAAAAAGAAGAAACCGTCCTAGTATGAATTAGTAAGCCCTGGGAAAACAACCTTGGACTCCAAGCTTTGGATCATGTGTATTGCTCAAACTTATGATTGAATTCCCAACAACCAAACAACAATCAAAATTATATAGGTAACTGGAGTTAAAAGGTGATGAATACATGATGCTTTTAATATGAAATGTTTTGAATTGTCAAAAGAGTGTGTGTGTGTGTGTGTTATATAGTAATTAATTTTTTTTGCATTTGAATTGGAGTTTTATATGTTGATTTCCTATGACGTGGACTTCCGGATTTGACAACAATATTTGGAAATTTACACCAAAAAGAAAATTTGGAAATTAAAGAATAATATTTAGAGTTTTATGATAAACACTTAAAGAGCGAGACCTCATTGTTTGCATGAATTTGCTTCTCCTTCACACTTGAGTTTCCTTCCAACTTAGATATTTGCTCATTTGCATGACAAATCAGCCATTTCAATTCCCCCCCATATTTCGACATTAACATAGGTAATTTTAACAAGTTCAAGACATCATAATAATCAATATACCACATAACAAAAATAAAAATAACATTATTTACAAGTTAAATGTGATTCATTTTGAATTTTGTACAAATTTACGTACGGATTATATATATATATATATATATATATTCCCTTATTTAGGGATAAAGCTCAAACATACTATGAAGAACGTGCTCAGAGGACCTACTTTCACCTGTTGTCACTGCTAAGCACTTTGAAATAATATCTAGATTCTCCAGATCTAATATGGACGGTTCAAATTTAAGTTTTTTTTAATGATGAATTTTTTAATTATTAATCTTGTTTCACTAAAAAAAATTAGTAGTGGTGTTTAAAGTTTTTCCGTCTTGATCCCAAGCCTTAAAAATTTTCGGAAAGTAAAATTTGGGATAGGAAAAAATTATATTCATGATAAGAATAGGGAATGGGAATTCCCGGTCCCGTCCATCCCGAATATATATATATATATAGTTATATAATTACCTTGCTTTCTATATCACAAATCTATTTTTACATATTCTATATATATTACCTAGCTATATATATATTCCAACTCAAATTAATTATTAGTTAGTGTAACTTGAGTCGATTGGGTTTTTATCAATGTGTTTGGTTGATTACTCCAAGTTTGCTTCTGTCATCTAAAGATCAACCTTGCTTTATTCTGCTATTTGATCCTTGGAGAGAATAAACCTATATAACATGATCTGGCTTTTGAAGTGGGGCTGGGCATGTTAAATTCTAAAATAGATATAAACCATTTATGATTGTCATGGACTCATAATTCTATAAGAAGGAATCTTTGGTTAATTCCGATATGGGAATTGCTGCAACTTAATATCGGTAACTATAGTTCTGGCTAATAGTCTCAAATTTTCATTTATGTGTTGTTGTTTTCTCTATGATTCTAGCCTATAGTCTCAAATTCTCATTTATGTGCTATTATTTTGCACTAATCTTTCCCAAAAGACAACAGCCAAAATTTTCGGGAAATCCCGATCGAAATTTTTGGGATTAGGATGAGGAATAATTTCCCTTCCTGATCCCTTCTTCGGAACGGGACCGGGAATGGGGTTTTCCGATCCTTTCCTGTCCCGAGAACACCCCTAGTTTAAAGGTTACCACCATGCATGAAAGAGCGAGCACTTATAAACATTAAAAAGTATTCCTTTGGTTCTTAATATAAGATACATTTACCTAATTTGATTAGATTAAGGAAGTTAGTTGAGTTGTTTAATATAACATATATGTTTTAAAACACTCTAGCAATCTTTTTTAATTTTTCTCATTCCCTCTTCTCCTTGACTATTATTGAGGGAGCATGAATAGGGGCAAATTAGGAAAAGATTGATAAATATAAAAATTATGTCTTAAATTTATGACTAAGATCAACTCACCAAAATTGTCTTATATTAAGGACCGAAGGAGTATTTGGTTCATTTGCTTATATCCATTAGTTTCGATTCTCCAATTAAATCTTGTCAGAATTACATATATCAAAATTAAAACAGGTCTTGATTTTGTGTGTTTTTCTTTTAGCTTCAGTAAGCACATACAAGAGGTCATAAACAACCACTAACCTAAGTTTAACTAATCTAGAAAGGATGAAAAAAGATACTTCTTTTTGTTCTTAATGTAAGATCCATATAACTTTTTTAGAAAGATTAAGGAAGTTAATTAAATTATTTCAAAGTATTTATATATATTGTTTTTCTCCAAACTAATGTGCATGATTTATAAACCTATATATAATCTCACAACATATGTTATAATTAATAAATTTAGTTAACTTCTTTAATTTTTTCAAAAAAAAAAAAGAGAGTTAATTAAGTCTTATATTAAGAAGGGGGAATTAAAATTTTGAGTTTGGCTTGTTTTTTTTTTTTTTTTGCCAACAAAGAAACAGATAGTATTAAAATGAGATGAAGTTACAATGTCTCAGAAAAACGTGGGACCAACCAAAATAAACAACATGGGATAATAAACAACCAAAGAAAACATGTGAAACTACACACCAAAAACTAGTAACTAACCTAGAAAAATAAGTATTAAAAAGTTCTTTGGTGCTGCTAGAACATAAAAATATGATAGAAGTATCCTTAACATCATACTCCAAATAAGCATGCAACTGGGAGACAAAGGTAGAGATACCCAATCTAAAGGGTGAGACCCTTCTAATGAAGCTTTGACAATCCACGTAGCTACTAAATCTGCTTCCTTCGGAATGCATATGCGAGAATGGTTCCTAACCAAATTCCTTGATACAAGAATGTGCTTAAGGAGAAAATTAATCATCATTTTAGAAGATAAAGCACAATCCAATTGACCAAAAAAAATAAAATAGAGAATTGCAATTGCAGCCTGAAAAATGTTGTTTTACACACTGAACTGGAACATGTCTAGCTTAAAAATAAATAGTGTTGACTGGAACATGGGACAGGCACATGTTTAGCCAATGATGAACAGCATATAAAATTACACTTAGTAGACCCAAATAAAAAATTCTCAGTTGTCTAGCAATTGACTAATCCGTAGAATGATGAGCAACCAAATATTTTACCTTTAGTCCACAAACAGATTCCTCAAAACAAGCATAAATAAATCTTGAACAGAATCCCATAGCCTTCCTTTTAGACTTTGGATCACCTGTTACAATTCTTAACCATATAAAAACTTTCCACCACAATTCTAAGATGACAATGGCAGCTTGGGTAACATAAATTAGCTTATAATGTGCTCTGACCAAAGTAATAGAGCAAAGAACCTCCCAATAATACAAAAAGAACAAAGCCACTCCTATTGTTAAATCTTTTAGGCAGTCCTCAGTATTCATCATAGAGGCACCGATTCTAAGAAAATCTGTCCTACCACTCTCAAGGCTCGATCCCAAAAATACGTTGATAGCAAAGCTTTGAATCTTGAATAAAATACAAACCTCAAGGTCCATGAATCGCACTGTCGGTACCTCTGAATCCATTTTCTCTACTTTTTTGTCCTTTAATCTCCTCTATCTCATGTGCCTCTGTTCCACTGTTGATTTGCATACAGCACTAGGATGGCCCTTACTCCCACCTCTTGACTCATCCTTTGAATTCATCCTTTCGTTTGTGAAGAGGGAGCACTGCCACCTCGAACAGTGCATCGGTGCCAAAATTCTTGGGGGCACCCATTGGAGGTCGCTATCGGAGGCCGTAACCAGAGATTGATTGTTGCATGCCTCCTCACTTCCATCCGCCCTACATCCCCGCTTGCCGCCACCACAATACGCGCTCCTAACCATCAAACCCATGGGCCACGATATAGGGACTCTAGCAAGAACCTCCACTGGAAGGGGAGACAAGACCCTACAATAAAGAGGGAGAGACTGACGTCGTAGCCGCCGCATCGCTGCAACTTGACGGCGTGGAAAACCCTACCAGAGGGAAGAAAACCCCAACACTAGGGACCCAACCGAACACTGTGAGTTTGACTTGTTATGTGCTTCACTTTTTAGAATCCTTCATGACAGCCCACAGATCATTATTTTAATATAAACTCTAATTAAACACGCCATCATGGTAGTAAGGTATTAAAACCCGGATCGGGTACTGAACCGGTCGGGGTATTGGGTTAAGGGTCAGTGGGTCAGACCGGAGCTAAACCGGTGAGAAATTGGAAATTTTAGGCTTATTGGTATGAAATTCTAAAGAAAGTAGTAAAAAATTTTTTTTTTAAAAATGGAAACCGGACCGGGAACCAGACCGGCCAACCGGCCGGTTCGCCGGTTACCGGGCCGGTTCGCCGGTTACCGGGCCGGACCGGCCGGTCCGGTCCGGTTTCCAGAACTATGCATGGTAGCCATGTTCTCTCTCTCCTCTCTCCCCCCATGTTCTCTCTCTCTCTCTCTCTCCTCTCTCTCCCCCCTCTTCTTATCACTCTATATATATTTGCATGCATAATATAAGAGTGAGGTGACCTTTTTTTAGATGTCAATTAAGCTAAATAAACTACTTAATCATAGTATATATTGTGTGTCATCGGATTATATATCAGTTTATAAGTAAGTCAAATTAGTTTGAAGAAGAACGATAAATATAAATATTTTAATGTAATTTAATTAGTTCCCTTATTTATAAAGAGGATAAGTGTGAGAGGGATAATATGCAACAAATACAATTAATAAGGGGCAAACCGGCAAAGTTAGAAAAACATAATAAATATTTCGACAAAATTAAAGTGAAGATTATATTTTGGAATAAGCCTATTCACAAATTTAAAACTTATATTTTGGGACGGAGGGAGTATTAAAGATCAAAATCAACTCCCTGAATAGGTTAATATATTAAGGACATAAGGGAGTATAAGATATAGTTTGTTGTTCAATTTCTTCAATGAAGTACTCTTCTTATCCTTAATATAAAACATTTAAAAGGTTGATTTTGGTCTTAAATATAAAACATAGTTTTTATATTTTTCAATCTTTCTCAAATTTATCTTCATTAATGTTGCCTCAACAATAATCAAGAAGAAAAGGGAATGGGGGAATTAAAAAAGATGACTAGAGTATTTTAGAAAATACATGTCATATTAACTAAGTTAACTAACTTCCTTAATATAATTAAATTAGTTAAAAATGTTTTATATTAAGAACCGGAGGGAGTAGATCTTATATTAAATGTGGGATAGTATTCATTACTAGAATGTACACATCTTAACCAATAGTCTTATAACCTAATAACATGAAATTAAAACTGAAAAGCGAGTTTTGAGGTTGTTACTAGCCGCCGCTCTAAATGAAAAAAGAATATGCATATCTCAACAGTGTTTTCAGATAAGTTGCACGCCTCATGACTTGTCATATATTTTGTATTATGTGTATGGATTGAGAATAAATATAAGTTAATGCTATTATTAAAAAGAGATTAATTATTGGTGATGGTGATGACAGGTATATGGTTCGTGCACCCAATAGATTCACACATGCCATATGGCCTAAATATGGCTTTTGAGATCGAGAAGGGACCCGCTCCTGAGACCACACTGCCCCCACCTCCTCCTGATCTCCCCTTCTGCTAGTTCTTGCCTCTCTGGTCTCTGACGACATATATAATGCTATCTCCAGACTTATTTCTAAAAAAAATAAGTTTTCATAAATAGGTTGGGACATGGTATTTGTTTTTCACTTTAGTCTCATGCGTCGGTAACATTTATATGTATGTATGTATGGAGAATGAAGCTGCTTAAATATTGGAAAAATTAATACATTGGTGTGCTTACAATTTTAATTCAGTTATAATTCAGTCATACTTTGACTCAGTGCAATACTTCCTACAATTTTGATTAGGGATTTGTTTGGTATGAAGGATTTGGAGGGAAGGGAGGACAGGAAAATTTTTTATGAGTTAGATTTAAAAAAATTGGAGAAGTTGAGTTAAAAGATATTAATTAATTTTTCTTATTCTTTTATATTACATTTTCTCTTCATTAAAAATTTTGACAATCCCACTTTTCCAATTTTTTTTAAAAATTCAACTCATAAAATTTTCTCTCCCCTCACCTCACCTCCAAATCCCACATAAAAACAGCCTAAGTTAAAACTCAGTCTTTGAATTTTACAACACAATCCACATAGTTTTAATCATTTTAAATTTTAATTCCTAAGCTTCATAAAATTTATATAATTTTATTTTCTAAAAATATAGGGACTAATATTTTTAAATGATTAATAAATTTTAGAGACTAAGTTGAATTAGTAAAAGCTCAGGACAGAATTATAATTGAATCAAAATAATAGGGACTAAATTACATCAAGTTAAAATTTAGGAATTAAATTATAATAGATTCAAAACTATGAGGACAAAAAGATTAATTTACCTTCAATTAAATATACAGGAGACAATATGGCAATCCATAATACATTATGAGCCTGTTTGGTTCGACCGCATTGCATGCCTGCAATGGCAATCATGATTGCATTACCTAGAGAAGAGTGTTTGGTTGCTCTTTAGTATGGTAATAGGGTTTACCATGGTAATGATGATTACCAAAAAATTGGTAATCCACATTCATACCTCCCCCCTATGAATCCTCATTACCATCCTATTGCATGGTCTAAAAAGTCTAATTTACCCTTTAGTTTTCCTTATCTTTATTTCACTTATCTTATTTTACTTGCCGTATCAAGTCACAACTGCCACCGCCACAAGCTCTTCCTCTTCCACCGCCGTCACCTCCACCCGCCGCCACCCCCGGCCCAGCCACCGGCCCACCGCCACCGTGGCCACCTCCCCCTCTGCCGCCGCCCTCACCCCCGCCGCCCATCGCCGCCGCCGCCGCCACCACCACCACCTCCTCCTCCACGGCCACCGGCCCACCGCCTACCACCACCTCTTCCACCCCCGCCGCCCACCGCCACCACCACCTCCTCCTCCGTTGCCACCCTCACCCCCGCTGCCGCCACCACCACCACCACCTCCTCCACCCCCGTCGCCTACTGTCGCCTACCGCCACCTCCTCCGTTGCCACCGGCCCACTGCCCACCCCCACCACCGCCACCACCCCTCGCTGCCACCACCACCACCTCTTCAGCCGCCGTCGGCGGCGGCCCACCACCCATTGCCACCACCACCACCTCCTCCTCCACCCCCGCCGCCCACTGCCACCACCACCACCTCCTCCTCCCCTGCCACCCCCATCTTTACCACCACCACTACCTCCTCCTCCTCCATCCCCTCCATCATCGGCTTGTAACTATTTTTTCTACACAGATTATATTAAGGGATAAAATGGACTTTGTGTAATATATTAATTTTAAATAATTGTTAAAATATTAACTCATTGCATGTTGCTTAAAAATCAAACCAAACACTACCCTTATAATTAATATTACATTGCATTACCATTGCATCGCATTGCACTGCATCGCATGGTGTAATGGAATCGGACCAAACGGGCCCTATATTTGACATTTCTCCTCTGCGCTCGTTTAGGTGAGTAGTCCAAAAATATTTATTAATAGTTAATGACTTATAAAATAAAGGGAAAATTCCATATAAAGACAGTTGAAATAAGAAAATCTTATATAGGGTTGGTAAAATTCACAAATCTTAAATTGCGTTAAAGACCCAATTTAGGATATGTAAATGTTGAATAATTATCAATAATACCCCTAACCCAGATTCCCGTCCCGTCTCCTTCTCCACCTTCTTGATGAATCTGCATTTTAGTTTAATCGAAGGTGTTTTTTACTGGTTACCTTTGCATATTCAGGACAATCATTGATACCAGTGCATTTCACTGAGGTGCATATTGACTAATCATGGAGGAAGTTCTGTGAACGAGATCATCTATCCTCTCAGTCCTGCTTTTTAAAAATTTTCCATTTGATACTTCCCTACCTCAGAGAAAGGTGTTAGGTCCACGTCCTTTCCACTGAGAGGATTACCACCCCCATCTCCAGTACCACTTGAACATCCTCATACCTAAACCAATGGCTTTCATAAGGGAGCACCTTTTGTACCAAACCAACCCTTTGTTGGATCCTCACCAATGCATCGTCTTCCTTCCATGCCTAGTGATTATCCATCTCCACCTCTTGATAATTATTGCATCAAAGTTGATAACCATCAAATGCTGGCCCGACAAAGATATACTAGTTAAGATGAGTATCAGTGGCCTGTTTGACAATTATAACTTCTCAGAATTTTTTTTTATAAAGATTCAATTGAACTAATGGAATTATGATTTAGTTGACGGACATGGGGAAATTTGGGAAGAATCTCTGCAGAATTCTGTTTTTTTTAAACAACTAAGGGATATAGAAGTAATTTGACTCAATTTCTAAATCCCTAATTATGTCATATAACCTAATTAATAATATGTTAAGTTTAGTAACCCAAATTAGAATTTGGGTAATTCAACTGTCTTTATATAGAATTTTCCCTAAAATAAATACGATGACTTATTTACACTTACGTAAGGAACCTTCTTTTTCGTATGGGCGGTTTTTGATATAAGAAACAAATTTTCTCTGTCTGAAATTTTAAACTAGCTTTTTTTTTAAAAATTTTTTATCTTTATTAAATATATGTTATTTAATATATCTCAGTAATAAATTTTTACTCATTATCTCTCATTCACACTATTTCTAAACAAGGATATAATTGAAAAAAAAGGATTGGAGAGCGAGTAATAATGATATGAGAGGTGATAGAGCATTAATATAATTGGCCGTGAATTGTTGGGTAAGATCATAAGATCAACACTAATTCCTATATATATATATATATATCTCCTTGGTTCTAGTAGCGAAGCAGCTTAATTAATTAGACTGAGTTTACTGCTTCAGTTAAATCAGACATTCATAATTAGAATGATTAAAAAAGTTTGTAATCCCCATATTATATATATATATATATATTGATTTTCGGAATGTGATTTATGCCACTATTTCTACAAATAGTTTTCATGACTTTAGACATATTCCCATAGTTTCCTTCATCACCTTATACTGCTGGAAATAGTTGTTTTCAAGGTAGCATCATATATATGACTATTGCCGTAAAATGTGATTTTTGTGGGAACATTCATGCAGCTAGGGATGGAAATAATCAGACTCTTGATAGGAGCCTGCAACTTAGTATAGTCTATTTAGTAAATAGGCCCGGTTTAGGCTTAGGCCTACTATCAGGCCTATTTAGATAAATAGACCAAGCTTATTTTCATAAGGAGCCTACAGACCTGACCTATTTTTTTTTTAATTTATACTATTATATTGGTATAAATAATATCATATAAAGAATTTTATAAATTTACCAACTTAACTTTAATTCTAAGTTTCTCATCATGTCAGCATTACACTCAACCCTTACTTTTGAATCAATCACCCCTTCCTCTCTTCTTTTCGATCGTTTGAGGTGGTAACGCTAACTCATTTCCTCTCCCTTGATTTGCGCCATCCACTAAAGCATAATAATTGCTATGCGTTTAATTTAGTGCCAAATGAAATATTATAATCTTAGTAGGAAGAGTAAAAGAGGTGAAAACTAGTTTTACATGTGGGTTATTGTGCTAGATCAATTTTAGAAAATATATCTCATTAGTCAACAATATGTTAGTTTTTCTTACTCCTATTTGTGCAGACAATTGTTTTTAGTAGACATTTTTTTCTTTTCCTTACTAAGCCCTTATATTACAACGAGAATGAATGTTAGGCTTTTAAGGCATAATGTGAGATTGTAAATAAATGTGAATTGTTATATATGAATTTGGAGGCATAGACTTTAAAAGCTATTTAAAGGTCTACATTTTAAGTAAGCCTTTAAACAAGCCTTTAAACAGGCTTCAGGCCTTGTCAGGCTTTTTGAAGGCCCAGTCTCAGGCCTGAAAAAGTCTATATACAAATACAGGCTCATGATTTAAATCTCTGTTGCAGGCTCAGACCTATTTAAATAAAGTCTAATCTAACCTAGCCTATTTCCATCCCTACATGCAGCACATAGATAATTAGGTAGGCTTTGAATTTTGCTTGGATAACACATTACTTGTATCAACCGTTAAAGGAACGGGGTGAAATTCAAAGTTGTTAGTTACATTTTATTGAAATTATATAAATAAATATTTTATTTTAAAAAATTAAAATATACCTTTGTTTCTTCTTAGATATATTAAATTTCTCTGCAATTTCCTTTTGTAAAGCTTTGACTTGAAGTATTCAGCGCTGTAGAGAACACAAAAGCAGAAAAATTACGCTCAGCGTAAGGAAGCTAGCTACTGCTTACAATTTCGTTAAGTTAAGGCTAAACTACTTTTTTTTAAGGTTTAAAAAAGAAAAAACTAAAGTCTTCATGTTAGGATTCATTGACATTTTTAACTTCTTAATACATACATATTCCATGAAAGTAACAGAAGGCTTGAAGCTTCTATAATTAGATAATATATATATATATATATATATTCTTCGGCCCGATCAAAGCTTCCATATATTAAGCGTGTAATGATTTTTAAAATATATAATTTTAATTAAGAAACTAAATAATATTCATTGACCAAAAGTTGCTCAACTAAATTCGTTATTGCCAGATTTAATCTACTTATTTATTTTCCTATATTTTGTCCATATATCATTTCGTATCTTTTAGCTGATACTGATGAACAAGATCTTGTCTTTTCTTTTTTATTTTTTATTTTTTTAAAATCATCAATCATCGATATATTGCGTACCACTCTGATCATATTTATAAGTCATTTTTAACAAAAAAAATTTGGTCCTATTTATAAATTCAGTTTCAGTGTAATAAATGAGATTGTGACAATTTTACCTTTATTTATTGTACAAATGAAAAAATAGTTTAAATATAGATAGAGAAGAAAGAGTTGAAACTTATCTATTCATAAATGAGGGCTTAGTTATAAATTTATTCCATAATCATTGAGTTAACATCTCTAATTGATATGTGAGATTTAGTTAAAAGGGACTTATAAATAAGATCATAATGATACATTTTATATGATGTTATGAGCTAAACTCAAAGGAGAAAGGAGAGGTTCTGTACTTCTGTTATCAAATTTTGTGCAAAACATAGGCCCTATAATCAATTAATAATAACATGATATACTTCATAATAGAGTCAGTAGGAAGTAAATACAGTCAGTTACAATTAATTAGATGATTTAATTAGTTACATTATTGTTGCATAACAGTTGTCATTAAACTGGACAACTGTTTATATGAAGCCTTGTACTCCTTCGGTCCATAATATACAGGACATTTCAACTATATCACGAAAAATAAGAAATGATAGTTAAATAATTTAATATGTTCTAAAATATATTCATTTTTATCCTTCTTGAGAAACGTGTTTAATTGCATTGGGAATACTATTTGAGAGAGAGAAAAAGAGAGATGATATAATAAGTGGGTGAAGTTGGAAAGTAAGTATTAATTATTGGAGCAAAAAAAAAAAAAAAACATGTGCATTAATTAAAATGGAGATGACTTATATTCTGGACTATACATTTTTTCTAGAAGTACTCTATATTGCAAACCGGAAGGAATATATATATATATCAGAAAGTATTGAATAAACAGAACACTTTTTTATGAGTAACAACTATCCAAATGACACATTAAATTAAAGGATACAAAGCATATAATTTAATCACACACTACTATAGAAAAACATAATAAGTGACACTTATTTTTAAGAATACTATGGTGCTCCATAACTTACAAAGCTATAAAAGAAAACTATGACGCTTCTTAAATCTATAAAAGTTCCATAGCTTGTTTCTTTTTCTTTTTCTTTTTTTATATAGCTTCATATGATGCTTTTTTGGGGAAGTGCCATAGGAAGTCAAAGAAGCGCCATAAGAAGTTCACTTCCACTTCCTATGGCCCTTCCCCAAAGAAGTGCCATAGAATTCTTTTTTTAAAAAATAACTTTGTGGAATTGTTTTCTTTTTTCTAGTGAAACCCTTAATATTTGGAGTCCAAATCCACAGCAATTTATAATACAATTCACTCCAAAATGAACAAAACCAAACCAGAATTAAACCAAATCAGAATGAAATAACTCGAAACAAATAACTAATTCATAAAATCACTACTGAATGTATTTAATTACAACAATTGTAATGCACAACTAATTTTAAATGAATAAACAACATAAGAATAGGTAAGAAACAATCTACGTATCGAAATATTAACTAATTGTCTAACCATATATTCGCATAATTCCTTAATGATTTCATCCACTTGTTGGTCAATCAACTCGGCAAAACGTTGATCTTCATAATACTACATAAATAATCATACACACAACGAATTAAAATCACTAAAAATTAATTAGCTTAGACACTTGTCAATTGCATTTAAAACATAATATGAATTGCAAGTAAATGAACTTACTTTCATAGGAACAAAATTTTGATGATGAGTAATTACATCTTTCATGAATTTCATAATATATTATTATTGTTTGGTTGGAATGGGTACTGCAACAATACAATAAAATAGTTAAGTTAATTTTTGATTAAAAATTTTTGAATAACAAAATTTGAGTAAATTCATGTATAAGTACCACAATCTTCCTCTAAACATAGCTATTGATTGGGTCATTGCATTTAGAATAGCTTAATCTAACCTGGCTTCTATAGGCGGTCAATGCACTAACAAAACAAGTAGTGATTGATTAATTTTGGTTATTCAATAATCATACACACAAATATTTACACATACACCTATACACTTACTTATTGAATATAATCATCATATCAGGACGTTTCTCTGGATAACCAGACGCTAGAGGATCCAAATAGAAAATGCGGGGGCCTTCAGATACCGCTGGATGGATAACAATCAATATCCAACATGCCCTAAAATATTTTGAAAATTTTACTTCGACAATCATGTTATGGTAAAAGTGAAAGAATAATAAAACATACATTAAAATACTATTACAAATAACTTACCCGTATTATATGGCAAAATAAAGATCTTATTAGGTGTTGCTCTCTGCATGAAGTAGTCTTTAAGATCGTTAGATTGTGTTTCCAAATCTAATCTTCCCCTATGTTGGCCAAGGAGGTGTTGGCTAAAAAATATGAATTTATGCACTCTATCCATGCCTAGTAACACATCGTGATACAAGTGCCTTTATAGAAAACAAACAATGTCATTAAAATCAAAAGAATGAATGATGAATAATAATAACAGTGATAGACAATGATAATAAAGTACCCAATCCATATGTTGATGGTTGTCGCACTAAGCCATCCACAACTAATCACTTTGTTCAGTGCACTACCATTGATATGATCAGTTATGTTTGTATTATAGATGTTGATATTGAAAGGGATTGGCTAACCTCCTTGGCGGATCAAATATGGTGCCATAGATACCAATTGTTGGCGATATGAGCCCATTTGTCTGTTGTTTTGGTTGCTGGTTGAGGGTTGGGACTTCGGTTGGGTTGTTGAACACTTTGAGTTCTTCCCACACCCTTCAATTCGTTTTCCTTTAGGACGAGCAGCAACCTACAAAAATCATGAAATTAAATAATGTAGTTTTAGATGGAAGTGCATAGAAAAAGTAGAAAGAATTGTAAATTAACTACCTTTTGAAATGGCTCAATCAAACCTATTGACCGTGCAACATAACCACTGACAGCATCTTTCACCACTATTCTTCATCCCGAGAAGGGATTGGTAAGAGGGCATCTTCATTTGTGCATATGTCAACCCTTACTCGGAATGTGTTCGTAGGCAATGATGAATTATGTAGTATATCATTGTCAGTGTTGTAGGCCACCCCCATAGCAATGGTGTGCTTGAAAGATTCATCAACATGCAACTTGCATGTCGATTCGCCTTATGAAAAATAGAGTTAATATATTAAGGTACACTAATTTATAACGTAATAAAAAGTTAACTAAAGAAGAAATTAATTACTAAAGGAATGGGGACTTTATGCATGGAGGCACAACTATCCCTCACACATTGGATTTGGCGTTGGCCTAAACTGCAATAAGACGTCAATTCACTAAAAAAAAAAAATACTAAATTGTCAGAAATTTTTTCGACGGAATTTTTTCCGTGGCTAATTTTGTAATGGCATTAGCTACGGAAATTCCCGTGGCCTATTTTGTCAAGGAATAATTTTGTGGGTAATTCCGTTAGAAAAATTTAAAAATTATTATTATTTAGATAAATTTAATTTTAAAAAAATATATTTATAAAAATTAAA
Organism: Inga oerstediana; assembly: GCA_963210345.1. Classification (NCBI taxonomy): domain Eukaryota; kingdom Viridiplantae; phylum Streptophyta; class Magnoliopsida; order Fabales; family Fabaceae; genus Inga; species Inga oerstediana. Next base: position 50,915,020 of record OY723402.1, on the reverse strand, counting down.
ATTATGATATTATTAGCTTTATAAATATTTAAAAAGCAGGGTTAATATTATCTTTGATCCCTCAATTTTCAAAACATAGTTTTTGGTCCTTGTAAGACAAAATGGTCATATAAAAATTTATTTATGATATTATTAGTTATTAATTAATAATAATAAAAAATAAATTTAATTTTATAAATTGGACAAAAATATAGTCATGAAAATTTATTTAAGATGAATTTTTTTAGTTTGAAATAAATTTATATTAAAAATTATATGAATATATAAAAATTATTTTATAATAAATTTGGGTTTGTTTGTGATGTTTGTGGAATTTGTCAATAATTGGCTTCAGCACACTTGATGTTTGCTGAGGCTCATCTGGTGTTTTTTCTGAAGTATTTATGCTGTCTGTGTTTAATGCTTCAGCACAGGTGGTCTTGGCTGAAGCCAACATATGCCTTGTGTGCATGCATGCTTTCTGTGTTCAATGCTTCAGCACACAAGGTGTGTGCTGAAGCCAACTTCTCTTACGCCAAGAAAAGCACTTTCTGTGTTCAATGCTTCAGCACACCCATTTGTGCTGAAGCCAAGTGTTCAAAAACAAAATTTATATAAAACAAATGCATACAAATACGCATTAAAAAAAAAGAAAAATAATAATAAACTAATAAAAAAATGTATATATATATATGTATGTACAAAAAAAAAAGAAAGAAAAAATAATAATAATAAATAAATAAATAAAAATAATAATATTTTTTTTATAGAAATTATACAAATATATATTTTAATTTTCCTTTTTTGTCCTTCATTTTTTTCTCTTATTCCCAACTTACCCAATTGAATCTACACCATAATTCCAACTACATTCATCCCTAATTTAAAAATCTGAATCCTAAATTGTAAATTCTCTCATATATCAAACCCTAATCCCTTCCTCTCCTTTTCACTATTCATCTCACCACTCTCGATCTCACCCTAGCCGTCACTCTCAATCTCACCCTCAGCTCACCACTCTCGATCTCACCCTCAGCTCACCATTTTCACTCTCACTCTCAGCTCACCGATCACTTTCCACACCATTATCTTCTATTTTCATTTCAAACTCCCTCCGTCTTACCGTCGACTCTCAGAGCCGACACTCTCTTTCTCAGTCCCCCTCACCGGCAACCCATCACCATCTGCCGTCCTCCCTCCTATCACATGCCCTAACCTCCTTCTATTGCTCTTACACTCTCAGATCCATCGACCCTCGGCTCGATCCTCACCTTCTCACTTCTCCAACGCTCCCCGTTGACACCAAAACACCTCTAACCTTCATCTTTAAACCTCTGGCTCTGCTTCTCTCATTCCGTCTTCTTCTTCACCTCTCCTTCATAGTGACTCCTCTTCCTCGCCGACACCGCCTCCTCCATCACAGATCCACATCTCCTCTGCCTCTTCCATCTTTCACTTTCTCTCGGCCTTCACCCACAACCTCCTTTCCGACCATTCCTCTGTCTTAGGTGAGTGCTCCCCTGTTCGTGATCTACTCAAGTTGTGAGTGTTTTGCCGTGTGTTTGGTATGTTCGCAGTCTACTTTTCTGACCTAAAGTTCCTGCCTTTCTTTATTTTGGGTTGGGTTTAAGTAGATTAGAGTGAAGTTTGATTGCTGTAATCATATGATGTATCTGTGGTCGTGATTAAAGTTGCAGCATTATAAATTTTAGGATGACCTGATATGGTTTGCTTGAGGAGTCATGAGTGTCTAATGTGGTTTATTTGTCGCCAAGCTTCAAGAATTTGAAGGCCTATTTATGCTGAGTGAATTGGGTAAAGCTGGCCTGTTAGGTTGCAAGACATGTTAGAATTTAGGCTTGAAGGGAGTGTCGGTGTTGCAGAGTAGTGCCATTGAATTCTGAGGATATTGTTTAATATGAGGATTAATATGTGCGTTACTTACTTGGGTAGTTTCTAAGCTGACCATGTTAGATTTCTTAGTTTCCTGGCTTGCTCTGTATTTTCTTGGCTTTCATGAAAACTGGAGGGTATTATTGAATTCTTAATACTTGCGGTTGCTAATCACAAGTTTTAGAATTTAACTTTTAACCTACATGATTTCACTATGAAAGTAAAAAATTTGTCAAATTTCCCATAACATTCTGCTCTTTCATGTTACATGGCATATTGGCATTTAGATTTGAAAGTGGAGGTGGTTTGAGGAGTAGTTAATTTGCAAATGCCGAAAGAAAATCTGCCATAATTTCCAATAAATCCAAAAATTAATTAAATTAAGGAAAAATTTTGAGATACTTTTAAAACTCATCTCCTTCCCTTGTCCATTTCACATCAGTTTTAGTAGCAAAAAGAGAGAGAATTCTTGAGAGAGAAGGGAAAGAAAACTCACAAGGTAGGTTAATTTTTTTGGTGAATTCGTACCTAACGTGTATAATCCTTCTCCTAAGCTTCTCTTCTATGTTATTTAAGGTGTATGAAGCAAATAATTCAGTGTTAAAGGGAGTTAAAGTTTGGGCCACAAGAGGAAAATCCAGAAAGAAGAAGATGTAACTTCCTAAACTTTAATCTTTCATTATTCTGGCTGCTGTGGATAATTTAATTGGTGGATTTATGTTAGATTTGCACTGATTGTAAAATTTGAGAAAGGGTGTGCCCTTGGCATTATACTACCCAAATTGAGTCTAAATGGTGGTTTTAACGTAAGTAAATAGTTAATAAAGAAAGGACCAAGTCTGCGGAGTTAAAATTAGAAAACCATAAATTTCCCCGGAGAATCCTAGGTTTCAACCAAGGCTAGTTTATGGGGGTTAGGGCTAGACTTTCCATAATTTGATGAATCCATTATGTTTAGGAGGAAAATTAGGTGGTGTTACATTTGATCACTTTTCCAGAAAAGCTTTAAAAAGCATAATTACCAAAGCACCTATGAAACCCTAAAATAGGGTTTGCCAAGGGTATTATGGTCTTTTGGCAGTGAATTTGACAATTCTAAGTCTAGAAATGGATTCCTTAGGTGAAAATATGTTAGGATAGCCCATATCAAAATTTCAAAAAAAAAGTACGGTCAGACTGGGTAAGTTAGGCCGGGCCGAGTCCCTAAGGGTATTTTGGTAAATTTGTACAATAGACTCATATAACCATAAGAAACTATGGTAGTGCCTGAAATAGTACATGAATGGGTTTTAACCTAATTCTTATACATTTGATACTTTAAGATCGAGTTGAAAGCCAGTGTTAGCACGCCTTACAAGGCACGTGTTTCAAGGCGAAAAGGGTTAAGGTAGTAACTATAATCTCTCATACACTATGTGATTGTTGATATGTTGTATGTTACTATATTCTATGATATGAACACGGTGCCTGAGGTATATTACCTAGCTGTGGTTAGGTACCCAGCTAAGGTACGCTTAGGGTGCATTACTAAGCTATAGTTAGGGGCTCAGTTGAGGTACACATAGGGATCCAAACAACGATTTGGCCTTGACCTTTGTGTACATACACGTATTGTTATGAATTTTCATTTTACATTATATGGTGCATTGCATATTTAAATCTCACATTTTATATGTTTGGTTTTATGTTACTACTGGGATTCCTCGAAATCTCATTCTTTTTCAAAAATGATAATGTGCCAGTGGGAACTTACGACTCTAAAGGCAAGGTGGTAGATACGGGAAACTGACGGATGCGGATTGTAATGCCCCAAATTCTATTCACCAATATGCATTGTAAATATGTGGAGATATTCAATAAAATGGAAGGATGAATTTTGAAAAATGTGATTTTGTGGCTAATGAAATTTCCTGTGAGGCAATAAGCTTGTCATGCGAATTTGCATGAACAAATGATGAGCAAAAATAATGAGATTTTATAGGATGAAATTAGACATCCAAAACTTTAATTTGATTTGTCATGAGTAATTTCTGAAGTGGTATACATAATATTATGTATTTTTGAAGTTTAACCAGTGAAACTAGAAAGTTTCTGGAGCAGCATCCAAAGATGGAATTTCTGAGAATTGTGTCCTTCCGTTTGTATTAAGGCTATATTTTTTCTTGAAACTAGACTCAATAAGGGTTTTATAACCTTTAGAATCACTCGAATATAATGTCTACAAATTCAGTTATGATTTTTCAAAGTTTGGGCAGCAATTCTATCAAAATTTCCAATTAATTTGAAAATGAAGGAAAAACAACTTTGAAATTATGAGATTAATGGGAAAAGCCATTTGGGCTGATTGAAGGAAACTTAGACATGATTATGGATGGACCAAGAGGGGAGGATTAGTTGGATTTTAATTGGGCTTTATTACCTATTTACATGTATATAAATATTAACATTTTGATTTTTGGGAAATTGAACAATTATGACATAAGCATGGTATTATAAAACACATCTTCATTCCCTTCCCTTGCAATTTCTCGATGATATTTGGGAAAGAATAGAGAGAGAGTGTGTTTGAGAACTTGTAGAGAGAAAGAGGAGAATTTCACTAGGTAAACTTGACTTCTTTGATAAATTAGCTCCCAACTTATATAATTCTCCCTCTAAGCTTCTCTTTTATGTGATTTAAGGTTGTTTGAAGAAAAATTCCAGTGTTCTTGAAGGCTAGGGTTCAGTCATCAAATGGAAAAGCCAGACGGAATCTAAGGTTACTTCCTAAACTTCAAATATTGATTGTTCTAGCTGCTGTAAGTAATTTAATTGGTGAAATTCTGCTGGATTTGCTCTAATTGTAAATTTGGGCAAAGATATGTCCTAAATGTTATGCTGCCAAATTGAGTCTAAATGGTGGTTTTAACATAATTAAATAGTTAATAAAGTGATTAGGAGTAGAAAAGAGCAAGTCTGCGGAGCCAAAATTGGAAAACCCCAAAATTTCCTAGAAAATCCTGGGTTTCGGCTAGGTCTAATTCAGGGGGTTAGAGCTGGATTTTTTATGTTCTAATGATTTCATTGCATTCAGAAGGGAAATTTAGGTGGCTTTACTGTTGATTACTTTTTCAGAAAATCCTGAAAAAGCATAATTACAAAAATGCCCCTGGAACCCTAAAATAGGGCTGCCAAGGGCATTCTTTTCTTTTGACAATTAATTTGTTAATTCCAAGTCCAGAAATGGATTCTTTGGGCAAAAATGTGTCAAAATAGCCCAAGTCAAAATTTCAAGAAAAGTATGGTCGGACCGAGTGTAATACCCTAACTTTTGAGACTTGAGCTTAGAGTATAGCCTAAGATTTGTAGATTGCTAAGCCCCGGTTTAGCAAGATCCCAAATTGTGATTAAGGGTTAATGACTCCAAAAGTGGATGTGGTTAGTGATAAATACCCTTTTGGAGAATATGATGTGATTTGGCACTCGAATGTGATTCGTGTGTGTTATGAGCAGCGCCGAAACCCTGTATTTGAGTTCAATTGTGGATTAACATCCAAATTGACTTAGAATAGAGGGAAGAATTGAATGGGGTATTGTGTTGGAAATGGTGTCATAGTGTGTTTTGATATCATTGAAATTGGTTTGGAACTTTGGAATGGAAAAGTTGCAATGTTAAGTTTTGAAATGTGAATTGTGTTGACATGTTGAGATTGTTGTGAAAACATGTCAATGAGATGTGAATTTGATTGATTTGGTGTTTCCAATAGATTCCTTGTGAAAATTTATGTGGGAATCATGTTTGGTATGAAAATGGAACCATTGGAAGCAAAAATGAAAAATTTGAAATTCTGTCCAATGAAACTCTATTCTGAGCAGTCAGTTTGTGTGAACGTTTTGAATGACCAAATGGTGTCTAAAAATTCTGAAACGTTACAGTCTTAAAGATCTCATCCCAAGCTTCAAATGGACATATAATTTATGCCATTTCCTTTTGTGAGCTAGGTGATATGACTGTCCAAAGTTTGGGATGGAAACTGAACTCTGTTTTGGGGCAGTGATGAGTTTTATGTAATTCTAAAATTTTGTGGTGATTTTGGGTAATGGCCCATATTTTTCCTATATATAGGACTTAAATACCTTTCATTTTGCTTTGGAATCACCTCATTTCAATTTTCTAGAATTAGTTATGATTTTGCAAAGTTTGGGCAGAAATCTGCCAAAAATCCGAAAATGGAGAATTATGACATCATCATGTTACATTGATGACATAAGTATGGGATATGTTATTAAACCGTTTTTTCCTTCTTCTTCCTCATTGTCGACGCTGGGAACAGCTGAAATAGAGAGAGAGCATATAGGATCTTTAGAGAGAGAAAGAGGAAGAAATCTCATAAGGTAAGCCGATTTCTCTAACGATCTAGCTCCTTACGCGTATAACTCCTCTCCTAAGCTATTCTTCTATGTGATTCAAGGGTTGGAAGCTCAAATTTTCTTGTTGAAGTGAGCTAGGGTTCAACCACTCTTGAGAAAAGCTAGTGGGAGCTTGAGGTAACTTCCAAACTCTTGTGTATTGACTATTCTGGCTGCCGTGGACAATTTAATCGGCGAAATTTCGCCGGATTGTTATTTGGTTCAAAAATGGAAAATGGGTGTGTTGGGCGTTATGCAGCCCAAATTGGTACTAAATGGTAGTTGTAACCTAATGGAATAGTCAATAAAGTGGTTAGGAGTAGACAGGAACACGTTTACGGAGCTGAAACTGAAAAACCCCAATTTTCCTTGGAGTACTTGTATATTTTGGTTATGGCTGTATATAGGCCTTAGATATGGATTTCAATGATTTGATGATTCCATTGAGTTCAGGAGCGAAAATTGGGTGGGGTTACAGTTGGTCACTTTTCCGGAAAAGGCAGAAAAGCATAATTAGGAAAACGCCCATGAAACTCTTAAAGTGGGGCTGCCAAGGGTAAATTTGTAAATTGACACAGAATTTGATAATTCCGAGTCCATAAATGGATTCCTTGGGCAAAAATATATTAGAATAGCACATGTCAAAATTTCAGGAAAAGTACAGCTGGGCCAGCTACAGTGGGGCCGGGCCGGGTCCCCGGGGCATTTTAGTAAATTTTCAATATAGCCTCATATAACCCCCAGAAACACTATGGAAGTGTCTAAATAGTACATTTGACATTACAGGATCGAATGTGAAGCCCCGAGTTGCTGGCCGCAAATCGAGGAGAACAGACTTGAGGTAGGGGACTTACCTTACTTGTATGTATTTGATATCTTTGCTTGTGTAGTGATGTATGTGATTGCTTTACTTGATTGTGTAGAGCATATTTGAATAAATGAAGCTCTGTTTTTGTTTTGCTGTGGCCATAGTTTTGTTACAGGAAACATTGAGCATGTAGAAATGTCATTATGGGGCATGCATCAAGATAAAGCTAACATGTCATACACATAGCATCTATCATGCATGCATTATGGTATCTGTTTTCTACTGAGATTCTCTTGAATCTTACTCTCCTCTACCAACAATTTAGACAGGGCAAGTGGCTCGAGGAGAGAGCGGCTAGGACTCCTTCGAGATGAGATTATGTAATCCCCATTTGAAGAATTGTAATGGGCTATTGTGCCCTGTGTATCTTTAGCGAAGGTATGTACCCGGGATTGCCGAGATGATTATATTGTGCACTCTGATATTTATATGAATGTGATTTATCTTCGCGTAGTAATTGTATTCGAAATGTGAATATGAGACCAAGTTAATTAGATTTTAAAAGGTATTTTTGAAAACCCTATCTCAAGGATGAGATTTTAAAGGAGTTTTGATTATTATTGATCTCTATTTCATTTTAATCAAGTATTTCGGATATAATTACGGAGGGGGTTACACCGAGTATTGCAGGGCCCAGCCGAGTCCCCGGGGGCATTTTGGTAAATTTTCACAATAGGCTCATATAACCATTATAAACACTATGGAAGTGCCTAAAATAGTACATGAATGGGTTTTAACCTAATTCTTGTATATTTGATATTTTAGAACTGAATTAAAAGTCAGTCGTTGGCACGTATTACGAGGCTCGAAGTTCGAGGAGCTTACTTAAGGATAAAAAAGGGCTAAGGTATGGGACTTACCTTACTTGCATGTATTTGATATCTCTGCTTGTGTAGTGATGTATGTGATTGCTTTACTTGATTATGTAGAGCATATTTGAATAAATAAAGCTCTATTTCTATTTTCGTTGTGGCCATAGTTTTGTTGCATGAAATATTGAGCATGTATAAATGTCATTATGGGGCATCCATCTAATGAAAGCTAACATGTCATACACATAGCATCTGTCATGCATGCATTATGGTATTTGTTTCCTACTGAGATTCTCTTGAATCTCACCCTCCTTTACCAATAAATTAGACTAGTGAAAACAGGAAGTATATTGAAAGCAAAGAAGAGAACTACACAGGAGGAATGCAGTGGTGGAACAAACACGAGAGGATGTCTCTGCTTCACTTGGACGGGTTTAGACACCAAAGTAGCCCTGCGTGGCTACATTGATAACAATTATCAGGTACGTATCCCTATGAGGAATTTCTGTAATTATGCACATATAATCAGTATATTCATGTTATTCCTATATTGCCCATTGAACTACGTATCACTTTTCGTAAATACTCTAAAAACGGTGAAAATAAGATAAGGGTATGACGTGTAATACCCCAAAGTGTGATTCAGGGTTAATGGCTTGAAAAGTGAAGGCAATTAAGATTAAACCAACACTTTTGGAGGATATGATAAGAATAATGATTTGAATATGTTATAGTCAAAGCGTAAACCCTGTATTTAAGTTTAATTATGGATTAACATCTAAATTGAATGAAAATAGAGGGGAGGGCGTGTGAATGGTATAAAAGAATGAGAAGAATGTGTTTAGTGGCGATCAAGTAAGTATTATGATAATCAGGGGAAAAACGGTAAAGTTACCGACCGATTGGTCAGTACTGAAGAGGAAGCTCCTTGGTAACTCAAAGATCAATGGTTGTGATTAATTGTAATGAGATTAAAAGGGGTGGAATTGTAACCCCCTGACTTTAAACACGTAATTATAATTCGATAACACATATTTAAATCAGATTAGAGACCATTGGATGCTTTAACCTCGTTTTAAACTTTCTGTCTCATAGTAAAATTTTTACAAAACTTTCAAAACTCTTTTTCCCATCCAAGTCTCAATTTCAATATTCGAATATAATTACCTGTGCAGTTAATATACATTCAATCATATCAGAGTGTATAACCGCATCCCCGACAACTCCCGGGTTCTATGCATAAAAACCTGAAGGTTTATAAGTATACACTAGGGGATTACGCAACCAAAATCGAATGTAGTGTTCCTGATTCAGAATATACAGTAATCCCGAGTTCAAAATACATAACCAACGTTTCCAATTCAACTATATACCCCTAAGGGTCCTAATTGCTCCGGGTTGGCCGCTTCTCCTTTGAGCCACACGCCCTGTCTGAAATGTTAGTCATAGGAAAGAATGAGATTCGAGAGAATCTCAGTAGTAACAAACCACTCACACAATGCATAAACACAAAGCATGTACATAAATCACAAACAGCAACAGCAGCAGCAATTCACAGATACATGGTTTTCACCACAAACGACAGCACTCACGGCTGTATTCACAATACGACAGCTCTTGCTGTAATCAACATCACGACAGCTTACGCTGTAATCAGTAATCAACATCACGACAGCTTACGCTGTAATCACAATAACGACAGCTTGCGCTGTAAACGACAGCTATCACCAGCTGTAACCGCAGCAGCATCAGAAATCATCATAAAACAGTGATACAACACACATACAGTGCATTACACAAAGTATAAGAGAGAGAGTCACTACCTTGTCCTTTCCTGACGTCCTTCGGCGCAGTTGGCTCCCGAGGGCGGCAAATATCGAATCCTACAATTCCAAATGCACCATTTAGACACTTCCATAGTGTTACTTGGGGTTATATGAGTCTATAATGAAAATTTACAAAACTACCCCCGGGGACCCGGCCCGGGCCCGCCGTACCCGGTCCGGCTGTACTTTTCTTGAAATTTTGACATGGGCTATCCTGACATATTTTCGCCCAAGGAATCCATTTTCGGACTCGGAATTATCAAACTCAATGTTAAATTACGAAATTGCCCTTGGCAGCCCTACTTTTAGGGTTTTAGGGGTGTTTCCGTAATTATGCTTTCTCAGCCTTTTTTGAAAAAGTGCCCAACTGTAACCCCACCTATTTTTGCCCACTGAATCCAATGGAATCATCAAATCATTGAAAATCCAACTCTAAGGCCCATTTACAGCCTTGGCCGAAATATACATGTTCTCCGGGAAAAATTGGGGTTTTACGATTTCGGCTCCGTAAACGCATTCCTTTCTACTCCTAACCACTTTATTCACTATTACATTAGGTTATAACTACCATTTGAACCAAAATTGGGCAGCATAACCCTTAGGAAACTCAATTTCCAAAATTTAAAACCAATGGCAATCCGGCGAAATTTCACCGATTAAATTGCCCACAGCAGCCAGAATAAGCAATATACGAAAGTTTGGAAGTTACCTCAAGCTCCCACAAGATTTTCCCAAATATTGCTGAAAACCCTAAGTGGTCAACAACAGATTTTGAGCTTCCAAACCTTAAAGAACAAAGAGGAGTAGCTTAGGATCGGAGTTATACGCGTTAGGAGCTAAATCGTCGGAGAAATCGGCTTACCTTGTGATTTTTCTTCTCCTTTCTCTCTCTACAAACCTCAACGTTCTCACTCCTCATTCAGCTGCTGTGTGCGATAGAAATGAGCTGAGGAAGATGATAACATATTTAATTCCATGCTGATGTCATCTTTTATTGAGATGATGTCATAATTCCCATTTTCGGATTTTCTGGCAGATTTTCTGCCCAAATTTTGAAAAATCATAACTAATTCTAGAAAACTCAAAATGAGGTGATTCCAAATCCAAATGAAAGATATTTAAGTCCTCTTCATAGGAAAAATATTGGCCATTACTAAAAATCACCACACAATTCCAGAATTACATAAAACTCATCACTGCCCCAAAACAGAGTTCAGTTTCCATCCCAAACTTTGGACAGTTATATATCCTAGTTCACAAAACGAAATGGAACAAATTATATGTCCATTTTGAATCTTGAGATGTGAACTATAAGACTGGAAAATTTCAGAATTTTTAGATACCATTTGGTCATTAAAAATGTTCACACAAACGGACTGCCCAGAATAGAATTTCACTGGACAGAATTTTAGATTTTGCATCTTTGCTTCCATTGGTTCCATTTTCATACCAAACATTATTCCCACATAAATTTTCACAAGGAAACCATTGGAATCATTAAAATATCCAAATTCCCATCACACATTCTTCAAAAGTGTTTATTCAACAACAATTACATCCACTTTTGAAGTCATTAGCCCTTAATCACTTTTTGGGATATTACAGGAATCCCATGTATTTGAGTTCATGTGAGCTCATGGAGGTGAAACAAGATTGTGACAAGTGTCACAATGTGAACCATAGGATCTTGGTCAAAGTATCAACTCTTCCTTCTCCCCTCTCCCTCATTTAGGTCGGCTATGAGGCCATTTTCATCCCCAAAACTGATCTCTCATCTCTCTCCTTCATCTTCGATGTTCGTCCGACTCAAGGGAAGAAAGAGAAAGCTATAGGTGAGTTTTTGACTTGGTAAATGTCCTCTTTAGCTCAAATACCCTTCTATAATGTTGTTCCTAGTGATGAGAGCTTCATTGTTATGGTTTTAGATTTGTGAAAGAGGGTGTTTGAGAGCTTAAAGAATTTGGAAAGTGGAGGAATCAAAGAATTGGCATTGGGATAAGGAAGAGGTGAGTATTTGAAGCATTTTGACCTAAGTTGTGTGGTCATTGGTTAAGCTTTATAAATTTTGAATTTTGCCCTGATTTTCTTGTGATTTTTGATTATATGAATTGAATGGTATATTGTGGTGCAATTGGTGTTTTGTTGTGTGCTATAGTCATTGAAATTGATTTGGAATGTTGAATGGAAAGCACTTGCAATGTTGAGTTTAGTATTGTGACATAGTGTGACATGTTGAGGTTGTTGGGAAAACATGTCAATGTGATGTGGATTTGGCTGATTTGGTGTTTCCAATGGATTCCTTGTGGAAATTTGTGTGGGAATGGTGTTTGATGTGAAAATGGGAACCATTGGAAGCAACTGTGAAAATTTGGAAATCTGTCCATTGAAACTCTTTGCTAGGCAGTCTGTTTGTATTGACGTTTTGAATTTGCATATGATGCTTAAAAATTCTGAAACTTTCCAGTCTTAAATTTCACATTCCAATCTTTAAAATGGTCATATAAATTGTGTCATTTCGTTTTATGTGCTGGGAGTTATGGTTGTCCAAAGGTTGATATTAAAACTGGACTTTGTTTTGGGGCAGTGTTGGATTTTGTGTAATTATGGAATTTTGTGGTGATTTTTGGTAATGGTCCATATTTTTTCTATGAAGAGGACTCAAATACCTTTCATTTAGCTTTGGAATGACCTCCTTTCGATTTTTCTAGAATTCGTTATGATTTTTTGGAAGTTCAGCCAAGAAATAGGATTTTCTTGGCCGCGGCCAGCAGATTCTGGACCACAGCCCAAAAGTTTCTGACATGTTTTTGGCCGTGGCCAACCCCCAAAAAAATGACATTTTGGACTTTTGAAGATGGGTTTTGGTATAGTCCAACCATTTATGCATTTGTTTAGGCTTATAATAGCCATCTAAAGAGCTTAAATGACAACTAATCCTAAGTGTTTTGGAATTAAGAACTTGGATTAAAGAATGACACTACGTCCTTGGTTTTGGTTTTAGGATTCGATAGCTGCCCTGCTCATGAGTAATCAATGCTGGAGCACGTACAGAAAGAATAAGGTAGTAACTCTTTCTCTTATACTGTATATGATGCATTATACGTTTGATTTATCATTGTAAGTAATGATTTCGAATGTGAAAGCCAAATCGGCTATGTGATTGCCAGAGAGGCAATGTGTTATGTGAATGCCAGAGAGGCATTGTGCAAGCCAGAGAGGCTATGTGATTGCCAGAGAGGCAATGTGATATGTGTATGCCAGTGAGGCAACATGTATGTGTGACAACTTGTATGTTGTGTTTTGTGCTATTGTTGTGTGATGATTTACCTGCATGCTATGTGATTATATATTGTATGAGTGATTTGTTACTATTGGGATTCTTTTGAATCTCATTCTTTCTTATGACTAACCTTCAGACAGGGCATGTGGCTCCAAAGGGAAGCAAATCACCGAGGGCAGCTAGGACTTTATTTTTAGTCACTAGTTGGTTGTCATACTTTTGGTTAGGATTACTGTATATTTGTAAATATTATTTTGGACATGTAATCCCGTAAATGGGAAATTATAAGGGGTAAGTATGTCCCGTAAACCTTTTTAGTTATTATACGAGAACCCAGGGTTGCCAGGAATGTTGATAGTGCACTCTGATACTTTTAAATGCAACTTAACTGCACAGGTTAATTATATTCGAAATGTTAATGGGAAACCAGGCTAATAGATTTCTAAAGGAATTTTGAAAACCCTGGCTTAAGGATAGGATTTTAAATAATTTTTAAATTGATTGTGGTCTCCAATCAATCTTAATTATGCATTATCAAATTATAGTTATGGTTTATAAGGTAAGGGGTTACATGACGCGAATCTTGAGACAAAGATAGTAGTTATATGTAGTTTATTTTTGGATATTTTGAGGGGAAAACTTGTAAATATTATCAAACCTTGCGGGGAAACTCCTGTAATGTAATCATGTACATGTTATCAGTATATCTCTGTTATTTCTGTGTTACTCACTGAACTACGCGCAAGCACTCTAAAAATGAGAAAATAAGATAAAGGTATGACAAATCACAATTAATTTTAAAATATTTTCAGAAATCTTGTTTGCAATTGTCCAATTCAACAACTAGACAATTAACCAACCTAATTAAACAATCAAGAAGATAAACCAAATTGACAATTAAATTAATAATAAAAACTCAATTAATAATTCAATTGATAATCCAAATGTTAGCAAACAGAAATTCCAGCAAATGTCTCAAGTACAAAACATTCCAAAATATCAATCCAATCCAAAAGAGATATGTCTACAATATAAAACTAGATAGTTCTCTAGAAATACAACTCAAAATTATTTAAAACTAAATAATCTCAAGCCTTGAATTAAGAAGGTAAAAGGAAAGTCGCTTCCTTGAGGTCTTCAAGTGCAAATCCTAGGCTCTAGCTTCCTTCATGCTCCTCCCAAGTTGCCTCTCATGCAAGCTCAAGCTTCCATTAAAGTGTCTCCTCCTCCAAATTCTGTAGAAGCCACATCCATGTAGACTTATGGATAGAGACGATTATTAATGTGTTGGTGTTGAAATTGGTGGGACTTGTGGATGTTAGGAATGTTGATGGAAGATGATGATCAGGAGGAAACTAGGAATAAAGAAGAATAGAAATATGGGATGGTGAATGACATGGTGAGGGTGTGTGGCCAAAGAATTGGAATGGAGTGGAAGATAGAGAAGAATAAGACAGCATGAGTGCTAGCTCTCAATGAGAGCATGAGCAACCTTGTAGTGTGTAAGTATTTTTTATAGGAGACTAAGAAAGCTTAGGGTACAAGATTTGAATCCATTAAAATTGAATTAAACCATTCAAACTTAGCTATTATATTCTTTTTAAACTTTCAAAAATAACTCTGCACCGTAGGATTTCCTAATATGCGTTTCCTTTCCTATAAGAATTAAATGAGTTCGTAATCTATCATATATTTGGAAATATTAATCCATTGCAAAATAGGCAATTAAAATATTAACAATTTAAACCCAATATTATCATAATTAACTCAGATTTATATTATTTCCTAAAATTGGATAATGATTTAATTATTTTCTAATAAAAGCAAATTAACCTAAAATCATTCCCAAAATAAATGAATAAGGTAGGATAAAATATATAAAAATTATGATTTATTGGCACAAAACGGCAATGTCATTACAAAGGAATTTTAGTAGGATTGTCAAGCATATTCTTGGTTGAATAATAACTGAAAAGCTACAAGTCATGTGGTACAATACCAAATGTACGTTAAGTTTCATGCTTTATATATTGTAGAATTCTAACACCTCAAGTCATGTAGTTTTGGAAAATCAAATGATGATAAAAAATTATGAAATTTTTAGGATGAAAGCATCATCCCAAGCTTTAATTTGATAGGTTATATGGATCATTTGAAGCTATACGCAAAAAGATATGAATTTTTGAAGTTAGTCCCAAAAATCTGGAAAGTCTCTGGAGTAGTGACCAAAGAAATGAAATTTGGGAATGATATTCTTCTATCTGGCTGAATTCCATATTTTTATTTAAAACTAGACTCATTAAGAGTTCCATAGCCTTTGGAATCACTCCGAAATGATGTCTACAAAATTAGTTATGATTTTTCAAAGTTAGGGCAGAAAATCTGCCAGAATTGGCATTATTTCGAAAATTAAAAATAAAATGTGTTAGAAAGTGATTTGTAACACCCTAAATTTTATTCACTATGATTATATTGTGATTATTTTATATATTCCATAAAATGATGAATATTTAAGCCAAAGGAATTAAATATTAAAAATTGAAAGGTGAACAATGTTTTCAGTGAAATCGCCTGGGAGGCAGTGAGTTTGTAATGTGGTTTTAGAAGAGCAAATGATGAGCAACAATTATGAACTTTTACAGGGTGAAAGTAAACATCCTAAGATTTAATTTGATTGTTCATATGAATCAATTGAAGCTATGTACAATGAGTTATGGATTTTTGAAGATAGCCCAGAAAATTTGGAAAGTCTCTGGAGCAATGGTCAAAGAAATGAAATTTGGAAATGATGTGCTTCCAACTGCTAAAGTCCATATTTTCCTTTGAAACTAGACTCAATAAGGGTTCCATAGCCTTTAGAATCACTTTGAAATGATGTCTACAAATATAGTTATGATTTTTCAAAATTTGGTCAGAAAATCTGCCAAAATTGCTAATTGTTGTGAATTTGAAAAAGAAAGATGTAATGGTGATTGTATAAATTGTGAAATAAAGAAATAGGAGGGAGAAATAATTATTTGGCTCATAAACATGCCAAGTGTCATTATCATATGATAAGAAGATTAGTTTATGATTGATTTTCAAGAGCACATGTCTAATTACAATTGAGTATTGCTTCTTAGACAAGTAATGATGATAATGGCACACTACTTGAGTGTATGGTTGAGTGCAAACATAGTGTATGGTTGAGTGCAAGTTTGGATTATTTGGAAAAGAACTCATTTAGTTAGAAGAGTACGAGATGGACGGTTTTCTATGCTAACCAAGAGGGAGGAAGATAGTTCAAAGCCAACTAGAAGGCTAATGACATAGTTAGAAAGAGATGAGATCAATTTCCATGTGTCAACACAAGATAGCATCTGGAAATCAAAGACTCACAAGAAAGAAGAGCCATTTCATAAAACACTTTCGCTTCCCTTCACTTCACACATTTTGGCTAAGACAAGAAAGAAAGGAGAGAGAGAGAGAGAGAGCTTGAAGAAACTGAAGAGTTAGAGAGAAGGAAGAAGAAGGCGCTTAAGGTATGTAGTGATTCTTAAGCATTTTCCCTTGTGATCTTGTCAAAAAACTTCTTTAAACTCCTCTTCTTCATGGAATCTATGGTTTTAAAGACACATCTTGAGGTCAAGGAGAGAAAGAGAGAGAAGACGCATAGAGAGAGAAAGTCCAAGATCTCAAGAGGTAACTTCATAAATCTTAGATCTAAATAAGTATAAAGTTGTTGAAGTGTATGGTCGGTTTTGTAATTTTTGTCAAGTATGTAGATTTAGAAAAGCCCTAAACCTAAGGGATTATGCTGCCCAAATTTCTTTGAAACATGGTTAGGATGTGTTTAAATAAGTTAATAAGGGATTAGAAGTGAAAAAGTACAAGTCTTAAAAGCTAAAACACAATAGTCTATTTTTCCATTTTTTTACCAAGTTTCGGCCAGAACCAGAACTGGGGTAGGAGCTAGATTTTCCTGAAATAGATGGTTCTATTGGATTCAGTGCGCAAAAATATATGGTTATAGTTGGTCACCTTTTCGGAAAAGCCTAATTAAGAAAACACCCTTAAAACCCTAAATCAGGGCTGTCAAAGGTATTTTCATAATTTTACACTGAATTTGGTGATTCTGAACTAGAAAATGGATTCCTTGGGTGAAAATACGTCAGGATAGCCCTAGTCAAAATTTTGAGAAAACGTGCTATCGGGCCGGGTACGGCAGGGGCGGGCCGGGGTCTTGGGGGCATTTTCATAAATTTTCACCATAGACTAATATAACCACAAGAAATACTATGGAAAAGTCTAAAATGATACTTGGATAGGTTATGACCTATTTCTTGTACATTTAATATTTTAGGATCGAGTTGGAAGCTAGAAGCGACATGTTTTATGAGGCACACTAAAAAGGGGTTAAAAGAACTTTGAGGTAGGAACATTATCCTTTATACATCATACCATAGTTATATGCTTATGTGGATTCCATTTTTTGTAAATGCATTGTATTAATCAACATGATTTGCCTAGAAAGGAGCAGTTAGTGCCAGAGGTACACTTACACTGGGAGTTGGTGACAGTCCAACTAGGTGTAGATAGTGGGACTGGGCCTTACTCATGTATACATGATGATGTTGTGTTATGATGATGATGTGTTATGATGATGTGTTACGATGATGTGTTTATATTGTTCATTAATTGGTGCATGCCTTGGCACATGTCATATTTACTTTTCGCATTTTCTATGAACAATAGCATGTTTCTACTGAGATTAATTGGAATCTCACCCTTTTTTAAAAAATAAATATCTCAGCGGGTGCCAGTAGGACGAAAGGCAAAGGTACAGATACAGAGATGATTAGCACGTGTCGTTAGGCAAGGTTGAAGACGGTAGTTATAATTAGTCTAATCTTAAGTTATTTCTTTGAATCCTGGAAGTATTTGAATTTCTGCTTTATTTTTTATTTGGTTTACAAATGATGTTGGAATTGTAAACGAATACTTTTATCAGTATAATTGAACTTTTTTGTATGCCCATGAAATTCCGTCTTTATTACTCTTCAATTATCGAAATAGAAATGAGAGTTGACATTTTTTGTATCAGAGCTAATAAGTAGTTCTGGCATTATCATAATGGTATACTAATATGGTTTTGTTTGCATGGCGAAAAGACTACTTATGGATATTTCGAGTGAGCCTGTGATCGTGATCAATGGTGCTAGCGAGTAGTCGAGGAGCAGGATGATGGTGAACCAACGTGTACCCAAAAAATGATTGATGATCGATTACTTCGGATACGGCGGTATGCGTATGAGATACATAGCACAGAAGAGCATGCTGAGGTTGCCTGTGTACGGTCCGGAGCTAAGGCCGGCATCTCCAGGAGTGACAGAGGTAGGGTAGACCAGAGATGCGCCAACGAGTACCCAGAGTGGGATTCTGACTACTAGTCGGAGGATATGTCAAAGGACGAGCTGAGCGACAGTGAGTCTCTGGCGGAGCCGGTGTGTGTGCTATATGATTTATAGCCAGACATGGAGCTGTCATATCTTTTCAAGGCCAAGTATCACAGGGCACTGCAGGAGCATGATACCTTAAGAGGCTGGTTTGATGCATTCCTTGACAGCATAGAGACATTGTATCGCCTGCAGATACCATTAGGAGTTACGGTGACCGACGAGTACTGGGTTCTTTCCACGATGTACTTCTTCCCAAACACTGCATTCTGGAACAGATAGAAGAACCTTATCATTGAGTGGGGCCTAAAGGAAAACTTCTGGGTTTTTCGGAAGCATATCAAAGGGTTAGTATGAGATTTCATGTATATCGAGCTATCATGTGGGGCCTACACGAGCTATTTTGGTAACCAGACCTGACCGACACGTATTACGAGTTAAGGGCAGTCAGGCAAAGCCAACAAATAGAGAAAGAGTTAGCTAGAGTCAGTATTTTAGAGAGTACAGAGAAAGTTAAACGTGTGCAACCTGGGGTAGTATAGGATGGGTGACCCTTGGGAAGTTGCATAAACATGATATTTTGGTTATGTAAAAGACAATATGTCATACAGTAGTATGTAGGATATATGATATTTATGTTTCTCCGTAACTACTGTAATTAGTGTTATGTACTATGTTTGACATATTTGTACCTTAACTTTTGTGAAATGAAAAAATACGTCAAGATAGCCCTAGTCAAAATTTTTGAGAAAACTTGCCATCGGGCCTGGTATGACAGGGTTGGGTCGGGGTCCGGGGGCGTTTTGGTAAAATTTCACCATAGACTAATATAACCACAAGAAACACTATGGAAGAGTCTAAAATGATACTTGGATAGGTTATGACCTATTTCTTATACATTTAATATTTTAGGACCGAGTCGGAAGCCTGAAGCGACATGTTTTACAAGGCATACTAAAAAGAGCTTAAAAGAACTTCAAGGTAGGAACATTATCCTTCATACATCATGTCATAGTTATATGCTTGTATGGATGCCATTGTTTGTAAATGCGCTTTATTAATCAACATGATTTTCCTAGAGAGGGGCAGTTAATGCCAGAGGTGTACTTACACTGGGAGTTGGTGACAGTCCAACCAGGTGTATATAGTGGGGCTGGGCCCTACTTATGTATACATGATGATGATGATGTGTTATAATGTTGTGTTACAATGATGTGTTTATATTGTTCATTAATTGGTTCATACTTTGGCGCATATCATATTTACTTTCTACATTTTCTATGAACAATAGTATGTTTCTACTGGGATTCCTTGGAATCTCACCCCTTTTTGTAAAATAAACATCTCAGCGGGTGCCAGTGGGACGAAAGGCAAAGGTGCAGATATAGAAAAGTGATCGGTGCTTGTCACGAGGCAAGGTCGAAGTTAGTGGTTATAATTAGTTTATGTTTAAGATATTTTGGAGAATCCTGTATATATTAAAATTTTCGCTATATTTCTATATTTTGTCGACGAATGACTTTGATTGTAAATGAATACTGTTATTAGTATAATTGTACTTTTTTGTATGCCCATGGAATTCCGTCTTTATTACTCTTTAATTATTGAAATGGAAACGGGTGTTGACATTTTTGGTATCAGAGCTAATAAGCGGTTCTGGTATTATCAGAATTGTATACTAATATGGTTTTATTTGCATGGAGAGATGACATCGTGAGCAGTCCGAGTACGCCAATGATCATGGGTATTCCAAATGAGCCTGTGATCTTGATCAATAGTAGTAGCACTGAGATGATGGTGAACCAACGTATTCCGAAAGCATATCAGAGGGTTAGTGCGGGATTTCATGTATACTGAGCTGTGATGTAGGGCCTATATGAGCTATTTTGGCGACCGGAGCTGACCGACATGTATTACGAGTTAAAGATAGTCAAGTGGAGCCGAAAAACAGAGAAAGAGTTTGCTAGAGTCGGTATTTTGGAAGGTATAGAGAAGTTAAGTGTGCTCGACCTGGGGTAGTATAGGATGGGTAATCCCTGGGAAGTTGTATGGACTTAATATTATGTAAAGAACAATATGTCATGTACATTAGTATAGGATATATGATATTTCTATTTCTCAGTAACTACTGTAATTAGTTATGTACTATGTATGACATATATGTACCCTGACTCTTTATGAAATGACGAGAATACCCTTGCATCTATATGGAAATTTATTTTTCCTTAGTTCATTTAGCGAGGTATCAAAATGATGCGTACAAGGGAAGGAGATTATGACCCAAACTGGGAGGTTAGCCCTGACTCTACACACTAAATACGGAGCGAGATGGTAGGACAACAACTTACAATAAATGATATGAGAGATAAGCTACATGAATTATGACGGAGACAGGGAAGATTAGAATATCTTGATAGGAAATTAGGTGAATATAGTTCATCTACACAAATTTTCATTTATGAAATTAATATTTTTCAAATATGGGTGAAATGATTTGAGAAACAACAACCTCCTACTTTCTGAGGGAGATTCGATCCCTTGCAAGAAAAAGAATGGTTATCCGTATTGGAGCAAATTTTTATAAGACTAATGTGCTCTAATGATATTAAAGTTTAGTTAGTCGTTCGCAAACTAGAAGAAAAGGTAGATATATGCTGGAAGAATACAGAGCTACTCTACAAATATGGAATATTCCAGTAATATGGGAAAAGTTCCAAGGAAAATTTGATGAAAGATATTTCTCTCAACCAAAAAAGTTAGCAAAAGAAGAGGAATTCCTCAACATAAGACGGGATAATGAAGAGAGCTTCGATGAGTACCTGGTGCGTTATGTTCAATTGTCTTGGTCTTCCTCATACCTAAGATATCGAGATGATGAGGAGTAGAGCTCCAATATATTGATACAAGGGTTAAAGCTAGAATTGAGAAAAAAATTGATTTCTAAACACTTTACAGTATTCGCCAAGATGGTTAAAGAGAGTCGACTCGCTGATAATGACTTGTTAAGCTTGCACCGTGATAGAAACGATGACTACGAGGATATGTTTAGTAGTAGGAGTTCCTCATAAAAACACAAGAATAAGGGTGAATTGTCTGAAGGGAACAATAAAAGGCTGAAGTAGGCCGAAGGCTGTGGAGATCAGAATCCCGTTAAGCGTAGAAAATGCTAGCGGTGTCACAAGCCGTATCATCTTAGTGAACCATGTAGAGATGTGTTAGGAAGATATAGTTCAACTGGACGGGATCCAGCTAGCTTGATTTATTATCTATGTTGGGAACTAGGACATCTTGCTAGGGATTGCCCACAGAAGCAATAATTAGAGGAGTCTAGACTCAGAGCCCAGAGGATAGCCCATGCCATAATTCAGGTGGAGGCTAGAAAATCCCGTGAACTTATACAAGGTACGATTTTTTTTAATGACATCTCAATGTATGGTTTGAGTTTTAATTACTTTCTATTATATATACTCCCTAGTCATGTTTGATGTTTGATTAAATTAGGAAGCTAGTCCTCAATACTAACAAAATAGAGAAAATAAAAGATAGGACAGTGATTAGTAAATCTCTAGGTCCTTTCGAACGATATGGGAGGACAATAGCCATAATTAAGGTGAAATGATTTTGAACCTCTATGAAATTGAGGTTGAGTTGTGATTGACATAATTATATCGGAGGATCAAACTTAGTAGTTGAATTGACTCCTTAGGCATTCAACATGGCCTAAGTTGCTCGAGGTATTAGAATGTGATATATGATGTAGGATGATTATGCAAGATACCAATCTTAGAGGAATCTAATCTGATGATATTGAAGGTTGGGGGATAGGCCTAAATTTGATCTAACTTGAAATAATACTTAGTTCAGAATGTGAATTTGTGGTACTATGGCTTTGTTTCATGATGGAAGTTTAAACCATGTGAAAAATGTTAAACCATCAGTAATGTTTTGAGGTTATTACCTAAATACCATGAAAGTGAGAATAGGCGCTATTAATCATGAATCTTAGCGAATCTAATGGGTATAATTGAGGAAAATGATTTTCAATGTATGTGATGTTGAGGTTTTAGATTTCATGATGGACCTAAAGGTGGGGTTAAGGACCCTAGGCTATAAAATTTTACATGTCAGATATTGTAGTGGACCTGCGTGTCCAAAGGCCCTAAGATCTAGTGGGCTAGCATGTCCTTAGGTGGTGAATTTATTCAGAATCATATTGTACTAGTGATAATCTGTGGATTTGAGGAAAGTGATTTCCCAACCCAGATAATGCTGAGGTTTTAGGCGTGGAATCAGGATCCAAGAATTAGACACAATCGTTGAACTGATTTCTTAAGAATTTGAATTGAACTAGATGGTCTGAGGTACTAAACATAGTACTATGATGAATCAAAATGTGAGTGAGGTTTCTTGAGGTTGTTAGTTGCTAATCTAGTATAAGGAAAGATCTTGATAATAGAATATTCCCTTATTGAAGAGAACAGTTCTTGATAGAACAAAGGTAGCCACGAGATAGGGTCTCAAGGTTGAGACAGATAATAAAATGTATGAGTGGGTTTCCCTATAAAATGAGGGTAAAGTATCCTGATGAAAGAAAGAATTGATCTACATGTTATTTTACGAACCTGAGGCTTTACTAGGAGTCAATTAGTGGATGGCAGATAGTGTGTTGAAAGGTATGAATAAAGGATAGTGGGAATCATGTTTTGATAGCCTGGTAGGCTGATGAATTCTCTAGAATTTGTTCCGGAGTATATGAATGAGCTACCCTAGAAAGGGTAGTAGAATTGGTAAGTATGCATAGATTCCTATACGAATAGAATGTGCCTACACCCATGGGTGTTAGGGTTGTCACAGTCGATATATGTATGAATGGTATAATGAATGTTGAGGGATATGATTCACTACTAGACTTGATTGTCTTTAGTTGCATAGCTGCATGGCTTAGCGATAATCAACAAAATTTAGTTGGTATAACCTATAGGTGAGCTCACAGAGTAAATTGACACGTGAGTAACAATTATGAATAGAATTGAACATGGTGAGGGGAGAAACAACACTATGTCAAGTCGAGTAAATGTGAGGTCTGGCTTTTAGAGGTTACATTTCTCG
The DNA here is from genome assembly GCA_963210345.1 of Inga oerstediana. Classification (NCBI taxonomy): domain Eukaryota; kingdom Viridiplantae; phylum Streptophyta; class Magnoliopsida; order Fabales; family Fabaceae; genus Inga; species Inga oerstediana. The sequence goes on along the minus strand of OY723402.1, from coordinate 50,891,429 downwards.
GCCACAGAGTTGCGTAACTAGGGATCCTAGTAGACCTTAGTAAAGTGGAAGTAGTATTAAACTGAGAAGGTCGGAAACTATGGTTGTGATACGCAGTGTTCTGAGTCTTGCTGATTATTATGAGATATCTATATCAAAATTTCTAGGAACTCAACATTATGCATGAGATAGTGATTGTGAGAGGAGATTCAGAGAGTTCATGATGAAAATTTATTAAAGTACCAATACTGATAATCCCATATCCATAGTGGACCTTTGTTGTCTTCATTGATGCTAGATGGCATGGATTAGGAAGGGAACTGAATCCCAGATGTGAGTAGGCATGGAATGAGATATGAATTGATGCAAGCCGAGTGAGGGCGTATGTAACATGTCAGCTGAAGCTTCAGGAATTAAACTATTCCATTCATAATCTTGAGTTAATGATAAGAATGTTTGTATTGAATCTGGAAACGTTGCCTTTATGGCAAAATTGTGGAATTATACTGCGACCACAAAGATTGAAATGTGTGTATGACCAAAAAGAGTGAAATATTATGCGATGTAAGTTGATAGAGTTGTTGAAAGATTAAGACCTGGAATGTAAATGGTGTCCAGGGCAGGCTAATGTTGTCATTAATACATTGAGCCATAAGATAGTGTAGATAGCATAAATGATGAATTATGATCAAAAAGTCAATCGAGAAAATTTAGGGATCTTAGTCTGTTGTTACGTGTGTAGATGATCTATGAAAGAGTGCAAGTATACACTGTCGTAATCAAGTAATACAGAAGTGAGTAGAGTATCGTTCCTACGAGGATTGATCACTAAGTACCAAAATGGGTAATTTTAATTTTATTTAGTCAATCGATTAGTTGGTGATTGAGAGTACAAAATAAAAGAAAATAATTAAATATGATTGCAGATGATATGAAAGCAAATATGAGAAAAAGCCCTAGGGTCAGATTTCACTTAACAAATTACGAATTGAATCACTTATCTATTCTAGCCCAATTTCCTCCATATGATTGATAGTCGAGCTTCCTTAATTTAATTATTAGCCTCTTCCAAGGTCAAGCAATTCTATAATTAATTGTTAATCCAATATATTCCTATATAAATTTAATCAATTAATTATGCATTAAGATTTATGAAACTCGGTAAGACTACACAACTCATATGAATATATTCCTATTTCATCTGCAAGTCATGGTTTTAATTATAGGCTCTACACACATACATCTCCTTCCGGTCTCAACATGCATATTGAAATCATTCAAAAGATGGCCAATCAAATGAAAGCATTAAGAACAATAATTAAAACTCAATCATGAAGGAAAAATTAAAGCTACATTTAATAAGTGAAGATTCAATCCGTCATGGCCCTAGGAAAATATAAATTTAGCTCATGATGAAATTAAAAATAAAACCAAAATAAATTGAAAACTTCATAAATATTACGCAAAGCTTGAATGAAAACTTTAAAAATACTGCATAACACTTGAATATTAAAGTCTGAAATATAAATATACAACCAAAAGATACATGAAAAATGGAGAAATCTAGCTGTCCATTTAAGAGGTAAAATAGTCCATATAGGCGGCATGCAAAAAGTAATACCATACTAAGCCTTCCATGTAGGAGGCATGCAGAAAGTAATACAATGCATGAAATTAAATATAAAAAAAACACAATTTATTCAGAACTGTCAGAGAAAAGATCTCTCCCTGTCAGAGAAGGACCGCTAATTGTCAAAGAAGAAAAACTCAACTTCTCTCACTTCTTGCATTTTGTGCTTGGCCTTTATCTCTATAGGGAAAAACCACCGCGTTGCTATAGTGCCAAAAAACGCGTTGCTATAATGAAAAGTGTGTGCTACAGTGAAAAACACGTATGGAATAGTGATTTCAAATAGTAAACCGTGTCTGGAATAGTGGAAAGCGCGTTTGCCACAGTTCTTTCCATCCGCTACAGTAGTCACTTCCGTCGTGAATAGTGACCCTAGTGAATAGTATCCAACGCTACAGTACTGACCTTTTTTCACATTTTTATTTATTTTTTAAATACTATTTATTTTACACCCAAATATATTATATTAAGCTCAAATATCATCCATAAAATCATCATATAAGAGAAAATAAATATGCAAATATTTTACTTATCATCTATATAAGCAGATCCTGATCAGCGATAATGATGTTAGTAAGAAGTATGCAAAAGGGTTACCCCGGAGTTTATGAATGTATAAGTGTAGCAAATTTTGGGGACGAAATTTAATTAAGTAGGGAAGAACTGTAACACCCCGAATTTTATATTCACAAAAAATATATCATAATTATTTGAGAAATTCAATAAAATGGTGGATATTTAAGGCAAAAGGAATTAAATATTGGAAATTGAAAAGTGAACAGTGTTTTTAGTGAAATCGTTTGCGAGGCAGTATGTTTGTTATGTAGTTTTGGAAGACCAAATGATGAGAAAAAATTATGAAAAAAATTATGAAATTTTATAGGGTGAAAGTAAACATCCCAAGCTTTAATTGGATGGGTCATATGAATCATTTGAAGCTATATGCAAAAAGATATGAATTTTTGAAGTTAGTCTCGAAAATTTGGAAAGTCTCTGGAGCAGTGGTTAAAGAAATGAATTCTGAGAATGATATGCTTCTATCTGGCTAAAGTCCATATATTTCCTTGAAACTAGACTCAATACAGGTTCCATAACCTTTGAAATCACTTTGGAACGATGTCTACATAATTAGTTATGATAAAGTTAGGGTAATCTGCCAGAATTGGCATTATTCTGAAAATTGAAAATAAAATGTGTTAGAAAGTGATTAATGGAATTAAAGATGTCAAGTGTACGGATCATATGAGGAGGGGATTAAATTATAATGGATTTGTATGAGCACATGTCAAATTGCATTAAAATAATGCTACATGGACATGTAATTATGGTTAATGATGAAATAGTACACTACCTTGAGTGTGAAGTTGGATTGGTTGGACTATTTGAGTGCAAGGTTGCGTGCAAGGTTGAGTGCATGATTGGAGAAATTTCGTTTCACTACTCGAGTGCATGGTTGAGTATATGTTTGGTTTAGTTGGAAGAGGCAATTTGGTTAGTGGAGCATGTGAGAGGGGATGGTTTTGAGCCAACCAAATGGAGAGAAAAATTAGTTCCATGCTAAGGGAAGCTAAATGGAGCCATCATAATGACATAAACTTGAAGGAGGAGAGGATTGTGACAAGTATCACAATAATAACCCTTGATGAAATCAAATAGTGTAGGACGAAGGGAGAAATTTTATGAAGGCTCTTCCTTCCTCTTTCCTTCATACATTTCGGTTAGCATAAGAGGAAAGAAGAGAGAGAGAGAGAGCTTGAAGAGTCTTAAAGTTCTAGAGAGGGAGATAAAGCTTAAGATATGTAGCGATCTCTTATGCCTTTTTCTTCTAATCTTGCTTAGAAAACCTTCTCTAAACTTTCTCTTTATGGAATCCATGATCTTGAAGACACATCTTGAGCTCAAGGAGAGAGAGAAGAGGATGTCCAGAGAGAGAAAATCTAAGATCTCAAGAGGTAACTTCATAAATCTTAGATCTATATAAGTATGAAGTTGTGGTTAGTAAATGTTGGATTTAGTGATTTTTGGTTGAGTTGTAAATTTGGAAAAAGCCCTAACCCTAAGGGGTTATTCTGCCTAAATTTCTTTAAATCATAGTTAAGATGTATTTAAATAAGTTAAAAAATGATTTGAAGAGGAAGTTTTGGAAGCTAAAACACAACAGAGCTTTTTTCCATTTTTTTTACTTAAGTTTTGGCTAGAACCAGAACAGGGGGAATGAGCTGGATTTTCATGAAATAGATGATTCCATGGGATTCATTGGGTAAAAATAGGTGGGGTTACAGTTGGTCACTTTTTCGGAAAAGGCCGAAAAAGCATAATTACAAAAGTGCCCCTAAAACCCTAAATCGGGGCTGTCAAGGGTATTTTCGTAATTTGACAATGAATTTGGTGATTCTAAGCCCGAAAATGGATTCCTTGGGTGAAAATAAGTTAGGATAGCCCTAGTCAAAATTTTGAAAAAACTTGCCACCGGGCTGGATATGGCGGGGCCGGGCCGGGGTCTTGGGGGCGTTTTGGTAAGATTTTACCATAGACTAATATAACCACAAGAAACACTATGGAAAAGTCTAAAATGATACTTGGATAGGTTATGACCTATTTCTTGTACATTTAATCTTTTAGGATCGTATCGAAAGTTGGAAACGACACGTTTTACGAGGCACACTAAAAAGGGCTTAAAAGAACATTGAGGTAGGAACATTATCCTTCAAACATCATGCCAAAATGACCTACAATTCAAATCAATATATTCTAATATATTCATTCAAAATTCAAATTTTAAAGAGCAATCACAAGATTATAACAAATCTATCCTTTTCAGCTCTATTTTCGCACAATCATCTTTAATTCAATTTAATCATAATAAATGCTATTTAGCACAAAATTAATAATAAAATCCCTAAATAAGATATTAAATATTATGATAAAATCAGGATATATCAAATTCCCCCACAATTAAACCTTTGTACTCCTGGACAAAGATTATTAATTCAAAACCATCCAAGATGAATATCAATGCAATTTAAAGATGAGCAATCTCATAGTATGAAAAGCAATAAATCAATTAATTAATCTCCATAACTAGCATAAGTCATAATGCAAAGCAATGCAAAGGGATTAGTCTACTACACAATCAAATGTAATTGAAATAAGCACAAAAGAACTCTCTAGGATATTAGTATTTTCCCTCAACTCTCTTTATTAGGGTTATCTCACTATAGCTCACTTAACTATCACCTTACCATAGGCTTGTGACAACTCTAACATCTCTACTGCTAACAACAATAATGTAATGAATCAAAAGGACTTTTATGGGTTGTAATGATGGAGAAGGCCACATGAAATAATTGAGAAAGAAGAAGTGTTATGCACGTGTATAAGCTAATAACCAATAATACTTAGCATTTAATTTACCACTTGAAGTGCATAGGATTTCATATTGTCATTTATTGAGATTCCCTAAAATTGTCTTATTTGAATGAAATTTCTTCTTCTTCTTCTTCTTCTTTTGCTTTTTTTTTTGTTTTTGGTTTTTCATTTGTTTTTGTTTTCATAATTTTTTTCTTTTTTTCTCTTTTTTAATATGTATATACATGGCAATTCAATATTCACAAGAGCTAGGGAAGATGAAAATTTAATTATAACAAGATAGGATGCAAAAACTTTGTAAATGATATATACATGCATAACAACTCAATGAATGTCTCAAAAAGGTAAATAATGGATGATTTGAAAGGTTTGTGTTTGGGTAAAAAGGTTTTAGAATCGAATTCCTCTATAATTTCCATCACATTAATGTAGATGCAGCTTTGACATAGAGTTGAGACAAATTCTAGAAGATGAAAAGCTATGAAAGCATGCACACATAAAAAGAAAAAATTTAGGCTCAAATAACTTTCTAACAAGGGTTCTTCTCAAATGCTTACCAAAATACTCAAATGCATAATAAGCTAACCACAAAGCATTTACTCAACTATTTCTAATGATAGAATTAAAAACAACAACTAATCAAAACATTACAATTAACCATAATCAAGCTCAACTCTCAAATACACCAATGACTTTTACAAACTTCTATTTTTCAAAACATTTAAGTACCAAAAATCCAAATGCGGGTTTTTTTTTTTTTCAAAAAGCGCACTCCCCCACACTTACTCAATACATTGTCCTCAATGTATTCAAGGAATACAATACAAAAATCCAATTAACTGTGAATTCAAGAGAGAGTGAGGATGACATATGAAAAGAAAACCAAGGAAACAAAGGGGTCTTATTGAATTTAAACACTGAACTTAACTACTAATCCTACGTTCACTACTGGGAATTTCCCTCCCCCTCACTTATCTCAAGCATTTATGTTCAACACATTTCACAAGCAATTATATACATGATATGAGAGATTGAGAGAGGAAAGGGACAACCTACCCCTAAGGAGGCTCAACATTGTCATGATAGTGCTTAAGGAGGGTGACCATTAACTTTGAACTCTAATATGCTAGCCTCATCCAATAGCTCTACTATTCCAAAATCATGCACTTTGGTAATTGTGTGTGACCTTTCCCGCTAGGTGTTAAGTTTTCCAGGTTTGAGTGCAAATCGAGCCTTGAAGCGTAAAACCTTATCACTAACTTTGAAGTATTTTCTCATAATCTATTGGTCATGCAGCTGCTTGGTTTTCTCCTTGTAAATGCCAAACCTCTCATTAGCGTCTAATCACATCTCCTCCAGTTCCTGTAATTACAACTTTCTCTCTAAGCTAGATTCTTCCATATCCATATTGCACATTTTCACTGCCCAATAAGTCATGTGCTCTAACTCTACTAGAATGTGACATGCTTTTCCATAGATAAGCCAGCAATGAGACATCCCTATTGGCATCTTGAATGTAGTTTTGTATGCCTATAGTGCGTTTTCCAACCTTGAGCTTTAATCCTTCCTTAAAGGCTTAACTATCTTTTCCAAAATCTGCTTGACCTCTCGGTTGGACGTTTCTACTTGCTTATTCGTTTGTGGATGATAAGCAGTAGACATTTTGTGGGTAACTCCAAATTTAGCAAGTAGGTTATTGACAATCCTATTACAAAAATAGATACCTCTATCTTACTATAGCCCTTGTCACTCCAAATCTATAAAAGATGTTAGTCTTAATAAACTTGGAGACCATTTCGACGTTATTGTTTCTAGTGGGAATGGCTTCTACCCACCTAAAGAGGTAATCTATAGCTAACAAAATATAAGTAAACCTAGATGATAGTGGAAAAATAACCATAAAGTCTATGCCCCATACATCAAATACCTCACAAAAGAGCATAGGTTGTTGTGGTATCTTGTGTCATTTACCTAATGCCCCAAACCGTTGACATTTATCACATGCTTTACAATATAAATACACATCCTTAAACAGGGTAAGCTAGTAAAACCTAACATCTAACATTTTCTTAAAGGTCTTGTTAGCACTAAAGTGTCTATCATATATCATTAGATGACAAGCATAAAGGATGGACTGGAATTTTTCCTTAGGTACACATCTTCAACTTATTTGATCGTTGCATATTCTCTACAGGTGTGGTTCATCCCAGACATAGTACTGGGCTTCTAACTTTAATTTCTTCACCTAAAATGGAGACAAATGTGCAAGAATCAATCCTAATACTAAATAATTATCCTAGTCAGTAAACCATGGTTCTTTTAATTCCACAACACACAAAGCAATGCCATGAAAATCATCACAGACTAAAGTAGAACAATCAACTACCCATGTATCGATAAGAAGCCGACAGAGGTGATCCACTACTTGATTCTATGCTTTGATGTGATCTGATACGTGTGCAGATGATCAATTAAATAATGCAAGTGTACACTGTCGTAATCAAGTAATATAGAAGTGGGTAGAGTATCGTTCCCACGAGGATTGATCACTAAGTACCAAAATGAGTAATTTTAACTCTATTCAGTCGATCGATTAGTTGGTGATTGAGAGTACAAAATAAAAGAAAGACAATTAAATATGAATGCAGATGTTATGAAAGCAAATATGAGAAAAAGCCATAGGGATTAGATTTCACTTCACAAATTCTAGATTGAATCACTTATCTATTCTAGCCCAATTTATTCCACATGATTGATAGTCGAGTTTCCCTAATTTAATTACTAGCCTCTTCCAAGGTCAAGCAATTCTATAATCAATTGCTAATCCAATATATTCCTATATGAATTTAAGCAATTAATTATGCATTAAGATTTATGGAACTCAGTAAGACTACACAACTCATATGAATATATTCCTATTTCATATGCAAGTCATGGTTTTAATTATAGGGTCTACACACATGTATCTCCTTCCGGTCTCAACATGCACATTGAAATCATTCAAAAGATGGCCAGTCAATCAAAAGCATTAAGAATAATAATTAAAACTCAATCATGAAGGAGAAATTCAAACTAGATTTAATAAGTTAAGATTCAATCCGTCATTAGTAAGTTACATCATCCCCCTAGAAAAATGAAAGTTTAGCACATGATGAAATTAAAAACAAAACCAAAATAAATTGACATTATATAAAGCTAGAATGAAATCCTCAGAAATAGTGCATAAACTTGAATATTAAATTCTCAAACATAAATATACAACCAAAAGATGCATGAAAAATGAAACAATCTAGCCGTCCATTTAGGAGGTAAAACCTTCCATGTAGGCGGTATGCAAAATAAAATCCTAAGCCTTCCAAGTTAGAGGCATGCAAAATGTAATAAAATCCTAAGCCTTCCATGGTAGAGGCATGCAAAAAGTAATAAAATCCTAAGCCTTCCAAGATGGAGGCATGCAAAAAGTAATAAAATCCTAAGCCTTCCAAGATAGAGGCATGCAAGAATTGATACAATGTATGAAATTAAATCTAAAAAGTAACACACTTTTTTCAGAACTGTCAGAGAAAGGATCTCTCCTTGCCAGAGAAGGGCCTCTAATTGTCAGAGAAGGACCTCTGATTCTCTTTCTCTCTTCCCCTTTGAGCTTGGCATTGATCTCTATTTATAGGGGAAAAAACGTGCGCTACAGTATCCGGAGACTGCTACAGTGATCTGGCGGGTGCTACAGTCCCTGGCAGCTGCTACAGTGCCTGTTGACTGCTACAGTGCTTGATGGCTGCTACAGTACTTTCATTTTTTTATTTTTTTATTTTTTAAAATACTTTTTATTCCAAAACAATATTTATTTATCAATCACACCCAAATTTATTATATTAAACGCAAATATCGTCTATAAAATCATCATATAAGGGAAAATAAATATGCAAATATTTTACTTATCAAATTCCCCTACACTTAACTCTTGGACGTCCTTGGACAAGAAGTAAATAATAAGTGCTTCCAACAAAATTAGAAGTGTCAGGTCATAAGTAAGAACACAATTGAAAAATAAAGAGATCATAGTATTAATGAATCAATGAAAATATAAACTGGTAACTTTAATTGAAAATGAATAAACTGAGTTCGTACTTGTAGCTCATTCTCTCAATCTCTCAAGTGTTCAAGGGTAAGTGTTTCGCTCAGATTCAACCGAAAAAATTGCACTACCATAGGCTTGCTAAAAATATCAATCTCCACTACCTAATTCACATGTGTTAGATATGATTAGTTTTGATGATGTCAAATATAGATATTAAGTGATAAGAGCAAAAAGTTTATATAATGTATTTCTTTGACTAACTACTATATTTAATGTTACATATTTTGTAGATTAGTCAAGCAAAGAATGAAGAAGATTGAATTAATGAAAATGAACAAGAGGAAGAAGAAGAAAGAAATTGAAGATAGTCAAGGAGATGCTTACTTGGATTATGAAGAATGAAGAACTTGTTAGATCTTACAAGAGAATCAAGATTCAAGTTGTTAGATGTGATATTGGAGGTTGCTATAATGTTACCGGAGGTTTCTATGATCAAATAATGGTTGGAATATGTTAATATGAAGCTAAGATGACTTATATATGAGTTTTGGCACTTCTAGAGGAGTTATGCTCGAGCACAAGGTGTTATGCTCGAGCACAAGAAGAACATGCTCGAGCACAGACCATTTCACTCGAGCACGGGTGCATACTCTGTTCTACTCTGTTTTACGTTCAGCCTGAGCGAGGTCTGGTATTTTGATCATATCTCTCAAACCACACGTCGGATTGACCCGAAACCGGTGGCATATGAAAGAAGACTCCCAACACGTAAAACTGGAACCAGAATCACATTGAAAGAAGATCAAATGAAGTAGATATGACTCGTCGAAAATGAAATTGAAATCACCGTCTTTTTCTGACACAGGTTCGGTATTTTGAGTATAACTCACAAACCACAGATCGGATTGAGACGAGACCAGTGCCAAATGAAAGTAGACTCAAAGAGCTTTCCATGGATAGCTAATTTGCCTAATTTGAACGTATATTCTAGGAGCTATGACTTCTGGAAGTTGATACTTGTGCAGACTAGCGAAATATACACTCCTTCGATCATAACTTGCAGAATACAAGGAGTTTGGAGCTGATTCTTGTTGCATTGGAATGCATATGATAAGAGCATTCTTATGATACATCATTTGAATCAAATGAATCAAATTTTTCTAAAGGGGCCCCACATCACCCGCGAGTGTAAAAACTTTCTCTCTGAAATATGTCGTGCGAGTGATGTCCAGAAGCATATGAAACGTGAAGAAAGTTGCAACACTCGAGCACTAGGATTCATGCTCGAGCATTGGATGATTTCTCACTCGAGCAGAAGGTGTGTGCTCGAGTGAAGGCTCATATCACCTGCGAGTGATAAATTCATCCCTCTGAGATCCTGATGCGAGTGTTGATTTTGAGAGCATATTCTTTGAGAATATGCGTCTCACTCGAGCAGAGGTATGTGTGCTCGAGTGAGGGACCATATCACTCGCGAGCACAAAATCTCACTCTTGTAAAATGATGTGCGAGTGACAACCCGAGAAGAAGCATGTACGTGAAAACTGAAGGCTCACTCGAGCAGGAAGTTTTGTGCTCGAGTGATGTTGAGAATTCACTCGAGCAGATACGAGAGAAGAGTTGCGAGTGCTTGCCCGAGAGGAAGTCAGAACGTGGAAATATGAACTGCACTCGAGTGAGGCATATTGCACTCGAAGTGAGGACCCGACAGAACGTGGTAGAATGCACAAACAAAACAGAGCCTCACAACCATCAATCCAAACATGGTTAAACGTTATACAATCATTATGTTTTCACTTGTTATTGTTTCTAAACATTATCTAACATATATTTCAAGTGTAAAACAGGAGTTTACATATTTGGGTTGAATCTTCAAGAATGGAGGTCACGTATGAAAATTCTTCACTCAACGTGATGAGTCCCAGAAGCCAGAAATCCAGTTTCTGACCAATGATCCAACATACCCATGACTAATACTTCATCATATTAATGATTAAGTATTTTGCAGTGTGAAACAGGATATTAAACGTTCGGGTTGCAGATTCAAATTACACACAGCAACTACCTACCACGACAAGCAACTGACCCACCATGAAAAACTGTCGGAAACACAAAACGCTCCACAACGTGATGTACAGCTCAAAATGAATCTTCCTGCTGTCCAACTAGACACTCCACCTTGCTTCACAACGGATAGGAGCCTGTTTTTCAAATGTGCTCAACGGACAAAATAACTCCAACGGACGAATGTTCACAACGGTCATTATCTTCATCAACTATAAATAAGAGAGAGCATTCAACTTGGAGGTGTGACAGAAAAACTGAGAAAGATAGAGGAAACAGAGAAAAACGGAGAAAAACTGAGACAGCGTGCAACTACATAGAAATGTGAATCCTCTGCTTCTATCCTTACACTCTCTATTTTCAGTTTTTGTATTACTTATCATTGAGAGAGTGATTATTTGTATTGTACTTCAGTGAGTATTATATCCACTCTGTGAGAGAGTCTGTAAACACCTCCAAATATATTTCTGAGTTGATCTCAAGGTAGAGGGACCTTGAGAGGGTTGATTTTCTTACTGGGAAGCAGTGGAGAGAATTGCCGGTAAGACATTCTGCTCGTAAGACTTACAAGGTGCAAGCAGTAGAGAACGTTGCTGCTCATAAGACTTACAGGGGTGTAAGCAAGAGAGAACGTTGCTGCTCGTAAGACTTGCATGAGTAAGCAGGAGAGGAAGATCTTCGGGATTGCTCTGCTCGTAAGACTTGCCGTAAGGGGAGTATTTCAGTGAGAGATTTGTAAAAGGTTTCACAAGTACCCGGCTAAACTTGTGGGATTGTAAAGGCTTTTCTTGTGCCCGGATTAAACAAGAAGATAGTGGATTTGAAAATCTCAGGAGGAGCCTGGGGACTGGACGTAGGCCATCACAGATTGGACCGAACCAGGATAAATCACAGTTTGCATATTCTCTTCCCTAAACTCTTATATTTCCAGCATATATTATTTAATCTAACTGTTGATTTATAAACCTTCATACTTACTGTTTTCGTTAAGATATGAAAAGATTTCTAAAGTTCTTAAGTTTTTATTATACACCCAATTCACCCCCCCTCTTGGGTAATAGCCGGTTCTAACAACATGCATAATTCAAATTAAAAGGACTTATTAAGGGTTGTAATGGGGTTAAGGTAAAGGAATGTAAAACATGATATGAAAGGCTAAAGAAATAGAGCAATTGAAAAATGGGCTACTTGTAAATTTATCTTATCACAACAACCCACAATTCAAACACTTAACAATTTTTTTTCTTTTTTTCCTTTTTATAATTTTTTCCTTCTTCTTTTTTTTTTCTTTTTCTTTTTTCTATTTTTTTCTCTTTTTTTTCTTATTGAATTGCAACTGTAAAGTTGATGATAGATACACCCCCACACTTTGTCAAAAGCCCATTTCACAAAAATTTCAAATGCTCCACTAATCTTCCGAATAAGGTAAAAGCACTTGATATATCATTAAAACACATGTTAATGGATTGAAAACAAAGAAACAATCAATTAGGCTCAAAGGGGCTTATCAACGGTATAATTTCAAGGTTGGCTATTTGGCTCTGGCTAAAAAAAATGAATGCCTTTATCATTTTTGAATGTGCATGTGAGATGTAATTTCAACCAGATTTAAAGCAAGTTCTAGAGTGACAACTTAATAGGTGAATATCACACACAAGAGAAATAATCATTATAGGCTCAGAAGCTCACGGCTATAAATTTTAAACTCAGTTCATTCAATCTCAAAATTCATCACCAATTGCAACAATTAGTTGTTCATTTATGCTATAAAATCTCTAAATTCAATTGATCCATACTTAAAACTTATATGCTTCTTAAGATCATTACAAAGCACTTGAACAAGATGATTTTTTTTTTACTTTTTTTTTTGAAAAAGATAAAAAAATGCAACTAATGAAATGCGTCTCAGGAGTTAAGAATAACCCCTTACTCTGCCATTTTTTTCCACACCCCATGCATCTAATGGTTTTATTAACTAACAAAAGAAAACAAAAAAAAAATTTCTCCTCCCCCGACCTAAATCAAACATTGTCCCCAATGTTTTCTAAAGCTCAGAGGAGGTGTTTTTTTTCAACATAAACACATAATAAAGTAAAACTAAGAGATTAAGGAAAGTTACAACCTAAGAGTGGTATCTGGGTTCTGCTTCTGACTGCTATCTGAAGATTGCTCACCTATTTGCTTGACGAGTAGATCTGGTTTAGGTTCATAGGTTTGCATTTGATCAAGCAGTTGATTAGCAGTTGGTGCAGCAATTATGGAGTGGCGAGTCGCTTGGGGTATGAATCCTGTTTCCACAGCATGATCAAGAAAAGACAACAGATTATCATAAAAACCATTAACATTTAACAATCCTAATGGCTTTTTATGATAGTTTAACTTAGCCCAATATGCAACACTAGAAATGCCATCCAATGTCTCCAAACCACCGGGTAGAGCAATAAAAGCTTGGACATGGTAAAACATTACTCCCATCCATTCAAGCAAGCTCGAAACCTGTAACTCTTGTCCTAAGGAAAAAATGTGATCTTCCAACTCCTTCACCCTTACACTTAAGCTTTTACTTCCATTTATGGATGCAGAAATGGCCACACTTCCCTTTAGGCCCTGGATGCCTCCCCCATACACAAAGTTGATTTTTCTGGCAGCTAATGCAATTCCAAGTTCATTTGCTGCTGTTATAAACTCTCCTTTCTTGCCCAAATCAGTTTCACCAAAAATGCAAATAGATGTAAATCTACATTTTTGTGAAATATCCTTTTTCTCTTTGTTTCTCTCGGACCGTGTGTAACCCCCTGCCTTAAATAGCGTAATTATAATTCGATATTACGTAATTAAATTGGTTTAGAGACCGTCGACTAGTTCAAAACTCATTTAGAACTCCCTGTGAAGTAGGGACTTTATAAAATTTTCAAAACTTCTTTCCTATTCCGGTCTCAAGTTCAATTATCGAATATAATCACCTGTGCAGTTAATTCACATTCATTCATATCAGAATATCTAATAGCAATCCCGGCAACCCCCGGGTTCCATTCATACACAAAAAGGGTTTACAACCTCCATATAGGGGACTACACAACTACGTTCAACTATTCTTTACAACCAACATAACCAAAATAAATGTCCCTAAGGATTCTAACCGCTCCGGGTCGTACGCTTCTCCTTAGAGCCACTCGCCCTGTCTGAAAGGTTAGTTAAAGGAAAGAATGAGATTCAAGAGAATCCCAGTAGTAACAAACCACTCATACAATGTATAAATACCAAGCATGTATATAAATCACAAACAGCAACAACAGCAGCAATCTCAGAGATACATGGTTTTCACCACAAACGACAGCACTCACGGCTGTATACACAATACGACAGCTCTCGCTGTAATCATAATCACGACAGCTTACGCTGTAATCACCATCACGACAGCTTACGCTGTAATCACAATAACGACAGCTTACGCTGTAAACGACAGCTTACGCTGTAAACGACAGCTTACGCTGTAAACGACAGCTATCACCAGCTGTAACCGCAGCAGCATCAAAGATTCATCACAGAACAGTGATAACACACACATACAGAGCATTACACATAGTATAAGAGAGAGAGTCACTACCTGATCCTTTCCTGACGTCCTTCAGCGCAGTTGGCTCACGAGGGCGGCAAATATCGAATCCTACAATTCCAAATGCACTATTTAGACACTTCCATAGTGTTACTTAGGGTTATATGAGTCTATAATGAAAATTTACAAAAATACCCCCGGGGACCCGGCCCGGGCCCGCCGTACCCGGTCCGGCTGTACTTTTCTTGAAATTTTGACATGGGCTATCCTGACATATTTTCGCCCAAGGAATCCATTTCCGGACTCGGAATTATCAAATTCAATGTTAAATTACGAAATTGCCCTTGGCAGCCCTACTTTTAGGGTTTTAGGGGTGTTTCCGTAATTATGCTTTCTCGGCCTTTTTTGAAAAAGTGCCCAACTGTAACCCCACCTAATTTTCGCCCCTGAACTCAATGGAACCATCAAATCATTGAAAATCCAACTCTAAGACCCATTTCTAGGGCTGGCCGAAATTTATGAATTCTCCAGGAAAAATCGGGGTTTTACGATTTCGGCTCCGTAAACGCGTTCCTTTCTACTCCTAACCACTTTATTCACTATTACGTTAGGTTATAACTACCATTTGAACCAAAATTGGGCAGCATAACCCTTAGGAAACTCAATTTCCAAAATTTAAAACCAATGGCAATCCGGCGAAATTTCACCGATTAAATTGCCCACAGCAGCCAGAATAAGCAATATACGAAAGTTTGGAAGTTACCTCAAACTCCCACAAGCTTTTCCCAAATATTGCTGAAAACCCTAAGTGCTCAACAACAGATTTTGAGCTTCCAAACCTTAAAGAACAAAGAGGAGTAGCTTAGGATCGGAGTTACACGCGTTAGGAGCTAAATCATCGGAGAAATCGGCTTACCTTGTGATTTTTCTTCTCCTTTCTCTCTCTACAAAGCTCAACGTTCTCACTCCACTTTCAGCTGCTGTGTGCGACAGAAATGAGCTGAGGAAGATGATAACATATGTAATTCCATGCTGACATCATCTTTTAATGAGATGATGTCATAATTCCCATTTTCGGATTTTCTGGCAGATTTTCTGCCCAAACTTTGAAAAATCATAACTAATTCTAGAAAAATCGAAATGAGGTGATTCCAAAGCCAAATGAAAGATATTTAAGTCCTCTTCATAGGAAAAATATTGGCCATTACTAAAAATCACCACACAATTCCAGAATTACATAAAACGCATCACTGCCCCAAAACAGAGTTCAGTTTCCATCTCAAACTTTGGACAGTTATATCTCCTAGTTCACAAAACGAAATGGAACAAATTATATGTCCATTTTGAAGCTTGAGATGTGAACTATAAGACTGGGAAATTTCAGAATTTTTAGATACCATTTGGTCATTAAAAACGTTCACACAAACGGACTGCCCAGAATAGAATTTCACTGGACAGAATTTTAGTTTTTGCATCTTTGCTTCCATTGGTTCCATTTTCATACCAAACATCATTCCCACATAAATTTTCATAAGGAATCCATTGGAATCATTAAAATATCCAAATTCCCATCACACATTCTTCAAAAGTGTTTATTCAAAAATAATTACATCCACTTTTGAAGTCATTAGCCCTTAATCACTTTTTGGGATATTACATTTCTCCCCCCGTAAAATAAATTTCGTCCTCGAAATTTGTCACACAACTTGAGCCATAAACTCTGGATAACGTCTTCGCATATCCGCCTCCGCTTCCCAAGTTGCTTCCCTCTGAGTCATTCCCTTCCAGATCACCTTCACAAAGGGAATGCTTCGGTGTCTGAGCCGTCGTTCTTCTCTATCAATGATCTGTTCTGGCTCTATCGCATATGTGAAGTTGTCTTGCAACTCGACTTCTTCGTATTCAACAATGTGAGATGGATCCGGTTGATACTTCTTCAGTTGGGAAACATGAAACACATCGTGGAGTCTGCTCAAGTTTGGGGGTAGGGCTACTCGATAAGCAACAGGCCCAATCCTCTCAAGGATTTCAAAAGGACCTATATATCTCGGGCTCAGCTTCTTCCTCTTGATGGCTCGCCCAATACCCGTAATTGGTGATACTCTCAGGAATATGTGATCACCAACCTCAAATTCTAGAGGCCTTCTCCTCTTGTCAGCGTAACTTTTCTGTCGACTCTGCGCTGCAAGGAGCCTCTTACGAATGATCTGAATCTGTGCTGAGGTTTGATCAACCAAATCTGGCCCATAAAGCTTCCTTTCGGATAATTCATTCCAGCATAAAGGTGATTGACACCGTCTTCCATACAACGCTTCATACGGAGCCATTTGGATGCTCGCATGATAGCTATTGTTGTAAGCGAACTCAGCCAGTGGAAGGAAACGATCCCAACTTCCTTTAAAGTCGAGAACACAAGCTCGCAACATATCTTCCAGCGTCTGAATTGTTCTCTCAGATTGTCCATCCGTTTGAGGATGATAAGCCGTACTGAATCTTAGTTGAGTACCTAAGGCTTCATGCAATGCTTTCCAGAATCTCGAAGTGAATCGGGGATCTCGATCGGAAATGATATTCTTCGGTACACCATGGAGTTTCACAATTTCTCGGATATAAATCTCTGCTAGCTTATCCGGAGAGTAACCAGCATCGATTGGTATGAAGTGGGCTGACTTTGTTAATCGGTCCACAATTACCCAGATCGCATCATAGTTTCTGATCCTGGGTAATCCCACAACCAAATCCATGGTCACGCTTTCCCATTTCCATTCCGGAATCTCAGGACTCTGAAGTAAACCAGGTGGTCTCTGGTGCTCGATTTTCACTTTCTGACAAGTGAGACACCTTGCAACATATTTGGTCACGTCACTCTTCAAACCCGGCCACCAATACACCGATTTCAGATTCTGATACATCTTGGTCATACCAGGATGAAGAGTATATCGGCTCTTGTGTGCCTCATCCAGAATCTTCTGCCTCAACTCTGCCTTAAGTGGAACGCAGACTCTTTTCTGGTAACGAACCAACCCACGAGGCGATATGTCGTAGCCTGAAACTTCTCCCTGTTTGATTCGAGTCAGATTGCGCTGTATCCAGTCATCTTGACTCTGAGCTTCTTCAATTTCCACCCTTAGATCACTCTCCTCTTGAGAAACAGTGTAATTGGCATAGATGATCTGATTTGTCAAATTTAAATCACGAAAATCTTCAATCAATTTCCTTTCTTGTATCATCATAGCTGCAACGAGCACAGTCTTTCGGCTAAGAGCATCAGCGACTACATTTGCCTTACCCGGATGATATTTTATTTCCAGGTCGTAGTCCTTAAGCAATTCCATCCAGCGGCGCTGTCTCATATTCAGTTCTTTTTGATCATACAGATATTTGAGACTCTTGTGGTCGCAGTACAGTTCCACAGTCACACCATACAGGTAATGACGCCAAATCTTTAAAGCAAATACAATGGCCGCAAGCTCCAGATCATGAGTGGGATAGTTCAATTCATGAGGTCTGAGCTGTCGAGAGGCGTAGGCCACCACACGTCCCTGCTGCATAAGGACACACCCTAATCCCTGCCCACTGGCATCAGAATACACAACATATGTCAAACTGGGATCGGGCAAAATCAACACAGGTGCCGTAGTCAACCTCTCCTTCAGCTCCACAAAACAGTTTTCACATTTCTCATCCCACACAAACGGCTGATCCTTTCTCGTGAGCTTGGTCATCGGCAACGCAATACGGGAGAAATTTTGGATAAATCTCCGATAATAACCAGCAAGACCCAGAAAACTGCGTATTTCCGCCACAGATTCTGGCCTGTTCCAGTTCAGTACTGCTTCCACTTTGCTGGGATCCACAGAGACCCCTTCTTGCGAGATAACATGGCCTAAGAATTTCACTTCTGATAGCCAAAACTCGCACTTGCTCAATTTAGCATATAATTGTTTCTCACGCAATATATTCAATACAACTCCCAAATGATGCTCATGGTCTTCCATACTCTTGGAGTATATCAGAATGTCATCGATAAACACAACAACAAACTGATCCAAGTATTGTCGAAAGATACGGTTCATGTAATCCATGAATACCGCAGGCGCATTGGTTAGCCCAAATGGCATCACCAAGAACTCATAATGACCGTACCGGGTCCGAAAAGCAGTCTTCGGAACATCCTCTGCTTTCACTCGCAGCTGATGATACCCTGACCTTAGATCAATCTTTGAAAACACACACGAACCAGAGAGTTGATCTAATAGGTCATCGATTCGGGGAAGAGGGTACTTGTTCTTAATAGTAACCTTATTCAATTCTCTGTAATCGATACACAATCGAAAACTCCCATCTTTCTTCTTAACAAATAACACTGGAGCTCCCCAAGGCGACACACTGGGTCTAATAAACCCTTTCTCAAGCAAGTCTTCAATCTGCTTCTTTAACTCCGCCATTTCATTTGGGGCCATACGATATGGGGCCTTGGATATAGAACCAGCTCCAGGTACAATGTCAATTGGGAACTGAACTTCCCTTTCTGGAGGTAATCCGCTCAGATCGTCCGGAAACACCTCAGGGAATTCATTTACCACGGGTATATTATTCAAGGCTTCGCCATTTTCCCCTTGCACAGAGAAAAACACTACATACCCCTGGCAACCCCTTTCAAGATACTTTTCAGCTTTGGCTGCCGAAAGAAAATTCATACTAGCATCCACATCTTCAGCCCTCTGAGATACAGGATATACAATCCTCTTGTTTCCACAATCAAGCAATATATTATTTGCCATTAACCAATCAAAACCCAAAATGACTTCTAATTGACTAAGAGGCAAACATATCAAATCTACAATAGATTGATGCCCTTCCACAGTTATGACACAACTCAAACAAGCTTCTGTGGTCAAGGCCTTAATACCCATTGGAGTTGACACTACTAATTCAAATGGCAATTTGTGCACATGCAATCCCAGGCGCTTCACGCAATCATAGGCAATGAAGGAGTGACTTGCACCCGAGTCAAATAAAACTTGCAACAGATGGCCATGAAGTAGAAGTTTACCTTGTATTAGCTCAGGAGATTTGCGGGCCTCCTCATGGGTCATAGTGAATACTCGGCCCTGTGTCCTCGGTCTCTGGTCTGGTCGTGGCTCTTTGCATTCAGCAGAAGTATGCCCCACACGCTTACAATTGAAGCATATTATTTTGCCATCACAAGTTTTGCCTTGATGTGGTTGGTTACACCGACGACAAATCCATGGTCCAGAATATGTTCTTTGCTGGTCACGGCTCCCAGACTGGTAGGGCTTCTTACCACTTCCAGACGAAGATCCTTGCCCCTTTCGCTTTTGTGAGGTAGCACCCTTATTAGGTTCATTGCGGTGGCTAGTAGCTCTGGCAGGATACAAATCTCTCAAGTTGTTCTCTGTAATCCTGCACTGTTCAACCGCCTTGTTGAACTTGGTAAATTGATGAGTAGCTAAGCGCTTCCTCAACTCTCGCCTCAGACCGCGAATGAGCATATCAGAACTCCATTCTTCATCATCCTTGAACCGGAGATAGGAGGAGTATCGAGCCAATCGGACAAAACGGGACAAGTAATCATCGAAGCTTTCCGCGTCCCCTTGCCTGATATTCAGGAATTCTGTCTCCTTCTCGAGCCTCACTGATTTGGGAAAATACTTCTCGTTGAATTCTTGTTGAAACAATTCCCAAGTCAATGGCATCTTGTTGCTCTTCAAGGTTAGGGCGATATTCCGCCACCAACGGTCTGCATCCCCTTCGAGTTTGTAAACGGCCAGTCGTGGCTTCACCTCATCCGGACAATTAAGCACCTCAAATATTTTCTCCAGTCTGTTCATCCAATCTTCGGCTGCTTGAGGGTCAAACCTCCCTCTGAACGCAGGAGGCAGATGCTTGCAGAACCTGGTGACCCAAAACTGAAGGTCTCTTTCCTCTCTAAGCGGCATCCCATGTGATTCTTGATTTGGGACAATGTGAGGTGGGGACTCCAGGGGTCGTGCTGACCCTTCAGCAGTGTCCTCATGACGGGTTTCTCCTTGAGTTTCCTCCGGAGTGGACTGAACTGGACCTTCCTTGTTCTTCGCCTTCTCTGCTCTGAGCTCTTCTCTCAACTCAGTTATCATATCTCTTTGATCCCGGATTAGACCCATCAGCTCTTGCATAGGATCTGGTGGATTATCATTGACGACCTCCACCTCTGGGTCTACACGCGGAATATTGGGGCGTCCTCTAGTTTTCTTCATTCTACAAACAACTTGCCCCATTAATTTAGCAGAGATAGTATGCACATATAGTCACAAAACTTATATATATATCCATGTCAATAAAACATACATGTGCATACACAACAATCATTCACAGATATCCCTACTACTATCTAAGGGATCTATCCTAGCAACCTCTACCCTTGCCAGGAACTACAGCTCTGATACCAAAATGTAACCCCCTGCCTTAAATAGCGTAATTATAATTCGATATTACGTAATTAAATTGGTTTAGAGACCGTCGACTAGTTCAAAACTCATTTAGAACTCCCTGTGAAGTAGGGACTTTATAAAATTTTCAAAACTTCTTTCCTATTCCGGTCTCAAGTTCAATTATCGAATATAATCACCTGTGCAGTTAATTCACATTCATTCATATCAGAATATCTAATAGCAATCCCGGCAACCCCCGGGTTCCATTCATACACAAAAAGGGTTTACAACCTCCATATAGGGGACTACACAACTACGTTCAACTATTCTTTACAACCAACATAACCAAAATAAATGTCCCTAAGGATTCTAACCGCTCCGGGTCGTACGCTTCTCCTTAGAGCCACTCGCCCTGTCTGAAAGGTTAGTTAAAGGAAAGAATGAGATTCAAGAGAATCCCAGTAGTAACAAACCACTCATACAATGTATAAATACCAAGCATGTATATAAATCACAAACAGCAACAACAGCAGCAATCTCAGAGATACATGGTTTTCACCACAAACGACAGCACTCACGGCTGTATACACAATACGACAGCTCTCGCTGTAATCATAATCACGACAGCTTACGCTGTAATCACCATCACGACAGCTTACGCTGTAATCACAATAACGACAGCTTACGCTGTAAACGACAGCTTACGCTGTAAACGACAGCTTACGCTGTAAACGACAGCTATCACCAGCTGTAACCGCAGCAGCATCAAAGATTCATCACAGAACAGTGATAACACACACATACAGAGCATTACACATAGTATAAGAGAGAGAGTCACTACCTGATCCTTTCCTGACGTCCTTCAGCGCAGTTGGCTCACGAGGGCGGCAAATATCGAATCCTACAATTCCAAATGCACTATTTAGACACTTCCATAGTGTTACTTAGGGTTATATGAGTCTATAATGAAAATTTACAAAAATACCCCCGGGGACCCGGCCCGGGCCCGCCGTACCCGGTCCGGCTGTACTTTTCTTGAAATTTTGACATGGGCTATCCTGACATATTTTCGCCCAAGGAATCCATTTCCGGACTCGGAATTATCAAATTCAATGTTAAATTACGAAATTGCCCTTGGCAGCCCTACTTTTAGGGTTTTAGGGGTGTTTCCGTAATTATGCTTTCTCGGCCTTTTTTGAAAAAGTGCCCAACTGTAACCCCACCTAATTTTCGCCCCTGAACTCAATGGAACCATCAAATCATTGAAAATCCAACTCTAAGACCCATTTCTAGGGCTGGCCGAAATTTATGAATTCTCCAGGAAAAATCGGGGTTTTACGATTTCGGCTCCGTAAACGCGTTCCTTTCTACTCCTAACCACTTTATTCACTATTACGTTAGGTTATAACTACCATTTGAACCAAAATTGGGCAGCATAACCCTTAGGAAACTCAATTTCCAAAATTTAAAACCAATGGCAATCCGGCGAAATTTCACCGATTAAATTGCCCACAGCAGCCAGAATAAGCAATATACGAAAGTTTGGAAGTTACCTCAAACTCCCACAAGCTTTTCCCAAATATTGCTGAAAACCCTAAGTGCTCAACAACAGATTTTGAGCTTCCAAACCTTAAAGAACAAAGAGGAGTAGCTTAGGATCGGAGTTACACGCGTTAGGAGCTAAATCATCGGAGAAATCGGCTTACCTTGTGATTTTTCTTCTCCTTTCTCTCTCTACAAAGCTCAACGTTCTCACTCCACTTTCAGCTGCTGTGTGCGACAGAAATGAGCTGAGGAAGATGATAACATATGTAATTCCATGCTGACATCATCTTTTAATGAGATGATGTCATAATTCCCATTTTCGGATTTTCTGGCAGATTTTCTGCCCAAACTTTGAAAAATCATAACTAATTCTAGAAAAATCGAAATGAGGTGATTCCAAAGCCAAATGAAAGATATTTAAGTCCTCTTCATAGGAAAAATATTGGCCATTACTAAAAATCACCACACAATTCCAGAATTACATAAAACGCATCACTGCCCCAAAACAGAGTTCAGTTTCCATCTCAAACTTTGGACAGTTATATCTCCTAGTTCACAAAACGAAATGGAACAAATTATATGTCCATTTTGAAGCTTGAGATGTGAACTATAAGACTGGGAAATTTCAGAATTTTTAGATACCATTTGGTCATTAAAAACGTTCACACAAACGGACTGCCCAGAATAGAATTTCACTGGACAGAATTTTAGTTTTTGCATCTTTGCTTCCATTGGTTCCATTTTCATACCAAACATCATTCCCACATAAATTTTCATAAGGAATCCATTGGAATCATTAAAATATCCAAATTCCCATCACACATTCTTCAAAAGTGTTTATTCAAAAATAATTACATCCACTTTTGAAGTCATTAGCCCTTAATCACTTTTTGGGATATTACACCGTGTATGCTTACAAGAGGAAGAATTCGTATTTACAAATGAAAGAGTACATATATATAATACTAAAGCAGTGATAACAAAATCATACAAATCATGCATTTTTCAAAAAATTTTGAAAAAACTTCTGACACGAATGACTGGCATAATTTACGGAAGAAAAAGAGGAAAGAAAGTCAAACGTTACCTAAAAAGAAAAGACATATTAAATAAAAGCTGCTGAAAAGATAAGACAGATTAGACAAAAGTGACAGAAAAGATAAGGAAGAATAAAACAAAAGCATGATTATGTACAGTAGTTGTGATTTTGGCTCACATCTTCCTTTGGTTTTACGTCCAGAAATGGCTTAAACGCTTTCTATGAATCGAGGATTTTCTTCCCATCCAGTTTTCTTATAAACTGGAAAACAGGGTCTTTTAATGTCAGATTACCAAGACAATAATAGCGCTCTTTTTCTCTGTTGAATATGTCTGCTAAATCAAGAAGAATACGATGAACATCACCACTCGGATGCGTCTTAAGAGTTTGAATGATATCATCCAGTGACTCCTTACTCAGTCCATCCTTTATAAATTTGATTTTATCTTCTCGATTTATAGAAACCATACCTTTACTCCTACAGCGCTGATCACAATTCCACCTTGCACATTTATGGCAGACCTTCATTCTTTTAGCTCTTCTCTTTTTGGAGTAAGAACTTCTTCCCATTCCTGGCAAAGGTTTAACAAATGAATTATGAATCTCACCTGCTAAACATACCTTAACTTCAATGATCCAACGTACATCCATAGGAAGGCCCAAATGATTGAATATCATCATACTTGCAAGTCGATTGTTATATATCTTCCTGAGCACATCTTTGGGAAGAGTGGGGAACCTGTTCTTAAGCTTTGCAAGAGATTCCTCCATTGTAACTTAAAATAAAAATGATGAAAATTAAAATGCTTAATGCAGTGTAATGTGTTTCAGTGAGTAGGAAAGAAAAATGAGAGAGTAGGAAAGAAATGAGTGAGTGGGAAAGAAATTTTGAGAGAGTAAGAAAGAAATAAGTGAGTAGGAAAGAAAATTGAGAGAGTATGAAAGAAGTTTTGGGTTGCTTCCCAAAAAGCCGCCCTTCTTTAACGTCTTTAGGTAGACAAAGATTAAACAAAAAAATTTTTTTAAAAATTACTAGATTGAGGACTTACCTGTTGGTTCTTCAAACGTGATGACAGATTTTAAAGTGTTGAGTGCACCTTCATTGTATTCTTTGAGCCTTTACCCATTCACTTTGAATTTTCGATCACTATCTTGAATCTCCACAGTTCCATATGGCCATACTTGAATCACAGTAAAAGGACCTGACTATCTTGATCTTAGCTTTCTTGGAAAGAGCTTTAACCTTGAGTTGTATAAAAGCACCTTTTGTCCCGATGTAAACTCTCTCCTCAAAATTCTTCTGTCATGACACATTTTTGTATTCTCCTTGTATAACTTTTCATTTTCATAAGCTTGTTGTCTGAATTCTTTAAGCTCATTGAGTTGGAGAAGCCTTTTCTCACCAGCTACCTTTAAGTCAAAATTTAATGCTTTTACTGCCCAATATGCTTTGTGCTCCATTTCTACTGGAAGATGGCATGCTTTTCCATAGACCAATTGATATGGGGATATACCAATTGGTGTCTTGAAGGCAGTTCTATAAGCCCCAGAGTGCATCATCTAACTTTTGAGTCCAATCCTTCTGGTTGGAATTCACTGTCTTCTCTAAGATCCACTTTAGTTCTCTGTTTGAGATTTCCACCTGCCCGCTAGTTTGTGGATGATATGGAGTTGCAACCTTGTGAGTTACTCCATATTTAGCCAAAACTGACTGAAGCTGCTGATTGCAAAAATGCTTTCCTCCATCACTGATAATAGCTCTAGGCACTCCAAATCTCGTAAAAATATTCTTCCTCAGGAACTTCACAACCACGTGAGAATCATTTGTAGAAAGGCAGCTGCTTCAACCCACTTGGAGACATAATCAACAACTACTAAAATGAACTGATTGCTAAATGAGGATAAGAAAGGCCCCATAAAATCAATCCCCCATACATCAAAAAGCTCAACTTCTAATATGTTAGTTAAAGGGGCTTCATGTCTCCTTGAGATATTTCTCGTCCTTTGACATCTGTCACAGGTTGCCACGATTTTGTGTGCATCCTTGAAGAGTGTAGGCCAATAAAATCCTGATTGAAGGACTTTAGTAGCTGTTTTGTTTGCTCCAAAATGACCACCATATGGGGATGAATAGCAGTGATTTAAGATGCTGACCATTTCTTCTTCAGGAACACATCGCCTGATAATTCGATCTGGGCATTGTTTGTATAAGAACGGATCCTCCCAAAAGTAATGCCTTACATCAGCCAGAAACTTCTTTTGCACTTTAGAAAGTTCATAAGGCATTACTCCACTTGCCAAATAATTCACAAAATCAGCATACCATGGAGTAGGTTTTGACTGCATGATAAAAAGTTGCTCATTTGGAAAATTCTCCTGGATTGGTTATTCTCTCTTTTGTTCAGGTGGTTCTAACCAAGAGAGATGATCTGCAATGAGATTCTCAGTCCCTTTTTTGTCTTTGATCTCCAAGTCAGATTCTTGCAGTACAAGCACCTATCTGATCAGTCTGGGCTTCGCATCTTTCTTCTCAATCAAGTATTTGATTACTGAGTGGTTTGTCCAAACAATGACCTTTGACCCGATCAAGTATGCTCTGAATTTTTTGAATGCAAACACTACTGCTAGGAGCTCTTTTTCTGTTGTTGCATAATTCAGCTGTGCTTCTGAGAGTGTTCTGCTAGCATAATAGATAGCATGAAAGATCTTATCTCTTCTTTGGCCTAAAACATCTCCAACTGCATAATCACTTGTATCACACATCATTTTGAATGGAAGATTCTAATCTGGAGCTATTATAACTGGTGCATAAGTCAAGGCACTTTTTAGAGTTTGGAAGACTGATAAGCACTCCTTATTAAACACAAAGGGAGTCTTTTTCTCCAACAGCATGCAAAGTGGCTTTGTGATTTTTGAGAAGTCCTTGATGAATCTTCTATAGAAGCCAGCATGTCCCAAAAAACTCCGAATGCCCTTATTGAGGAAGGAGGTGGTAACTTTTGAATTGTTTCAATCTTAGCTCAGTCCACTTCAATGCCTCGATCATATACCTTGTGACCCAGCACAATTCCTTCTTTCACCATAAAATGGCATTTCTCCTAATTTAGAACCAAGTTTGTCTGCATACAACGTTGCAAGACTTTTGCCCAATTTGAAAGACAATGATCAAATGATTCTCCAAAAACTGAAAAATCATCCATGAATACCTCGATGAACCTTTCCACCATGTCTGAGAAGATCGCCTTCATACTCCTTTGAAATGTTGCTGGTGCATTACATAGACCAAATGGCATCTTTCTGAAGGCAAAGGTACCATATGGACATGTAAAAGTTGTTTTCTCTTGATCTTCTGGTGTAATTGTAATTTGATTATATCCTGTGTACCCATCCAGGAAACAATAATATGCTTTCCCTGCTAGTCTGTCAAACATCTGGTCTATAAATGGTAGAGGGAAGTGATCTTTTCTGGTGGCTTTATTGAGCTTTCTGTAGTCTATGCACACTCACCATCCAGTTACCGTGCGTTGTGGAATCAGTTCATTTTTCTTATTGGGCACTACTGTCATTCCACCTTTCTTTGGCACAACTTGAACTGGGCTTACCCATTGACTGTCGGAGATTGGGTAGATTATACCAGCATCTAGCCACTTTATTACCTCTTTTCTCACCACCTCCTTCATATTTGGATTGAGTCTTCTCTGGTGCTCAACTGTTGGCTTGTAGTTGTCCTCCATCAAGATCTTATGCTTACAAATTGAAGGACTAATCCCTCTTATATCAGCTATTGACCATTCAAATGCTGCTTTATACTCCGTTAGAACTCTTAATAACTTTTCTTCTTCATCAAGAGTAAGAGTTACTGAGACGATTACTGGTAATGTTGAATTTTCTCCCAGATAAGCATACTTCAAGTGGGATGGCAGTACTTTCAACTCTAGTACTGGTGGTTCTCCGTTGATGGTACCGGCTTACTCGGCCTTTCCCCCAGATCTTCAAATGGTTTCTTGATAAAAATCGGGGAATTTGCTTCCAAGTACTTAATCTGCTCCAAGACTTCAGGATTAGTAGATTTGATACATTTACCATTCCTATTGCTAATGGTTGATGCATGCAGATTTCATTCACCACATCTTTTGTGCAACTGGACAATGTATCGACTCTGTAGCAAGTGTCACCTTCATCTGGGAAGGATAAAGCCTTGAAAATATTGAAGGATACTTGATTATCTTGAACTCGCAAGGTTAACTTCCCCTGTTGCACATCTATTAACGTTTTCCCAGTTGATAGGAATGGCCTCCCAAGAATGATAGGAATTTCTTGGTCTTCTTCAATGTCGAGTATTATGAAATCAGCTGGGAATATGAGTTTGTCCACCTTTACCAGAACATCTTCTAAGACACCCCTCGGATGCTTTATTGATCGGTCCGCCAGAAGTAATGAAACTGTGGTTGGCTTTACCTCTCCAAGACCAAGTTTGTTATAGACAGATAGAGGCATGAGGTTTACACTTGCTCCAAGATCACAAAGTGCTCTTTCAAAGTGACATTGACGTATGGTGTAAGGTGTAATACCCCGAATTTTGAGACTTGAGGCTAGAGAATAAGCCTGAGATTAATGGACTGCTAAGCCCTGGTTTAGCAGGATCCTAAATTGTGATTAAGAGATAATGACTCCAAAAGTGGAAGCGGTTGTGACAAATAACCTTTTTGGAGATTATGGTGTGATTTGGCACCCGATGTGATTCATATGTGTTGAGAGCAGCGCCGAAACCCTGTATTTAAGTTCAATTATGGATTAACATCTAAATTGACTTAAAATAGAGGGGAGGGCGCATTGTGGAAGAAAAGGAATGATATGGTGTGTTTGGTGGTGATTCAAGAGGAATTGCCGTAATCAGGGGCAAAACGGTAAAGTTACGGACCAATTGGTCAGTTACCGAAGAGGAAAATCATTGGTAACTTCAAGATCAATAGTTAGGATTGATTTGTGCAAGAGATCAAGGGGTGGAATCACATGTGTGTGAGCTTATATGAGCTTATGTGAGCTCATGTGAAGTTTGTCAAGATAGTGACACTTGGCACTTTGTGAGCCCTTGGATGAGGTCAAAGTGTCAAACCTCATTTTCCCTCTCTCTTCTCTTTATTTGGTTGGTTTTGTCATCCCAAAAAACTGATCCTCTCTTCATCATCTTCATCTTCATCTCTCTCTCTCTTGTTCTCCATTTTTGCCAAGCACAAGGGGAGGAAAGAGAAAACTAGAGGTGAGATTTTGGTTGGTTTATGGTCCTCTAATGCTCTATTGTCCTTCTATAATCTTATTCATAATGATGAGAGCTTCATCTCTATGGTTTTAGATTCTTGATTAGAGGTGTTTGAAAGCTTGAGCAAAAGTGGAAAGATGAAGAATTAAGAAATTGGTTTGGGAAAGAGGAAGATGTGAGCATTTGCTTCCTTTTGATCTAAGTTTTGTGACTTTTGGTTAAGTATGGTGAATTGTGAATTTTGCCCTGATTTTCATGTGATTTTGGATTTGAGGAATTGCCTTGTGTATTGTGGTGAAATTGGTATTTTGTTGTGGTATTTAATCATTGGAATTGATTTGAATTGGATTGGATACATTGTGTGCAAAACTGGAAATTCTGTCCAGTGTGAATTCTGTCTGGGCAGTCTGGTTGTGTGGACGTTTTGACTGGGCAAGGGATATCAGAAAATTATGAAACTTTCCAGTCTTAATGTTCACATCCCAAGATTCAAAATGGACACATAATTTGTGCCATTTCATTTTGTCTTCTGTGAGTTATGGCTGTCCAAAGTTTGAGGTCGAAAATGAACATTGTTTTGGGACAGTCTTGAGTTTTGGGGAATTCTGTATTTATGTGATGATTTCCAGTATTGGCCAATATTTTTCCTGTGTAGAGGACTTGAATACTTTCATTTGGCTTTGGGATTACCTCATTTCGATTTTTGTGGAATTAGTTATGATTTTTGGAAGTTCAGACAAGAAACTGGATTTTCTTGGCTGTGGCCAGCGGATTTGTGGGCCGCGGCCAACCCCCAAAAATCAGCATTTTGGACTTTTAAAAGGTGATCTTTGGTCAAGTGTTTCCCAAGCCTTTAGGCATATGTTTGGGCTTTGATTAGCCACCTAAAGGTCGTGAATGATAACCAACTTAAGTGTTTGAGAGTTAAGGAATTGGAAAAGGGATTAACCCTATGTCCTTGTTTGGTTATAGGATTTTGTGTTCGCCCTGATCATGAGCAGCTGGAGCTGGAGCTGGAGCTTACGTGGAAAGAGTGTAGGGAACATATCTCTTCTGCTTGTATTTGATATATGTGTTAGTGTGTTGTTGCATGTCTTAGCTTTGCATAATTGTGTGTAATTTGAAGCTATGTTTCAATTTATGCTATGGCCATAGGTATATTGTTCGAAGCATTGAGCTTGCAAATTGTCATTGTGTTATCATGAGTTGTGTGACGCAAGCATGTCATGCATTAAACATTTATCATACATGCATATTGATATTGTTATCCTACTGAGATTCTCTCGAATCTCACCCTCCCTTATCAACATTGTAGACAGGGAAGGAAGAGCGAGGATGGTGAAAGCATTCAAGGACGATGAAGACACCTTAGAGTATTGGAGTTTGGTAGTTGGTTATCATAGATGTTGGGATAATTATATATGATATGGATGTATATTTGAGTATGTATTCAGATATGTATTTGAGATGTGTATGTGAGAAGACTTTGTGTAATCCCCATATGAGGGCTTGTAGGGGCGAATATGCCCTATAAGGCTTTGAGTAAATGTATGGAACCCAGGATTGCCGGGATTATTGTTGTGTACTCTGATTTGTTATGAATGTGATATTCCGCATAGTAATTGTATTCGAAAAGTGATTATGAGACCAAGTTTATAAATGATTTCGAAAGGTAATTGTGAAAACCCCGTCATGTGATGGGTTAGTAAATGTTATTTGTTTATTATTGGTCTCTATTTCACTCTAATCACGTATTTCAAATATAATTACGACAGGGGCTTACACAAGGTATGCAAAAGCTTCCTGGATCTTTCAGCTTTGGAGGTAATTTCTTTTGGAGAATAGCCTGCACTCCTCAGTAAGTGCAATTGTTTCAAATTCCTCAAGTTACGCTTATTTGAAAGAATGTCCTTCATGAATTTTGCATAACTGGGCATTTGAGCAAGAGCGTATGCAAAAGGAATGTTGATGTGCAACTTTTTGAAAACCTCCAGAAACTTTGCAAATTGCTTGTCTAGTTTTGCCTTCGCGAGTCTCTGAGGGTATGGAACTGGTGGTACATATGGAGGAGGATTGTCTGGAAAGCTGATTCTTCCTGGTATCACATCATCCTCCTTCTATTGTTGTACTTCCTCCTTTTGTTCTTCTCCACCTTCTTTCTTTTCTCCGTCATCCTTCTTTTTTTTTTTGAATTTCTTCCTCCGGTATCCCACACCCGAAGGTGCAGACTAATCCGGAGTCGCCCCTTGGGAGGGACTTCCCAGGGATCGAGCCCAGGTGGCGGGAGGGAATCTTTGCCTCCCTTGTCTCAACAACCGGACCATGCCCCCTTGATTAATTAAAGGATCTGTCAATTCTTTCCCACTTCTTAGTGCAACGTCCTTCACATGTTCTTTTGGGTTTCTTTCAGTGTCACTTGGTAGAGTTCCTGGTTGCCTGGAATTTAGCATATTTGCAATTTGGCCCATCTGGATCCTCAAGTTCTTTATTGAGGCATCTTGGCTTTTGATTGTTGCATCAGTTCTAGCCATGAATTGAGATGTATTCATGGTTAGTTGAGCCAGTGCATCCTCCAAATTCACTTTCTGTTGTGGTGGATTTAGTTGTTGAAAAGCTTGCTACTGATAGTTCCCTTGTGGCTTGAATGCATTTTGATTGTTCCTCCAACTAAAGTTTGGATGATTTCGCCAACCTGGATTATAGGTGTTTGAAAATGGGTCATTCCTTTGATTTCCGATGAACTGAGCTTGCTCCGGCATGAATGAGTGTCCTTCTTGAAATTGGTACTCACATAAGGTCTTCCATATTGATCACAAGCTTCCGTAGGAGTGTTGATTACATTTGCTTGGGTTGTCAATGATCCTACTTGCTTGGATATAGATGCAACTTGAGAAGATAAAGTTGTAAGGACATCCAACTCGTGCACTCCAAGTACTTTCTTTGAACTGCTACGTTTAGAATGCCATTGATATGCATTGGCTGCCATCTCCTCAAGTAGATTGTAAGCATCATCTATATTTTTTCCCATTAAAGATCCTCCAGCTGCAGTATCTACAAGAATTCTGGAGATGTGTGTCATCCCACTATAGAAAGTTTGCAGTTGCCACCAATCTGGTAACCCATAGTGAGGACATCTCCTTAGCAACTCCTTGTATCTTTCCCATGCTTCATAGAGGCTTTCTTGTTCATGCTGCGTAAATGAGGCAATTTCATTCCTCAATTTAGCAGTTTTTACTGAAGGAAAGTATTTCTCCAAAAATTTCTACACTATGATCTCCCATGTAGTTATGCTTCCCACTGGTAGTAATTGTAGCCAACTCTTAGCCTTATCCCTGAGTGAGAAAGGGAAAAGTCTAAGTCTAATGGCATCGTCAGTAACACTATTATGCTTGAATGTGTCACAAATTTCTAGGAAGTTGGCTATGTGTGCATTAGGATCTTCTATTGGTAAACCACCGAACTGATTGGCTTGCATCATCTGGATAATTGCTGGCTTGATTTCAAAGTTGTTAGCTGCTAATGATGGTCTCGTGATTCTAGAATTTGTCCCCATGACTGTTGGTGTTGCATAGTCACGGAGTGTTTTAGTATCTGTTGTTCCTCCCCCTGGATTTGCCATCGGATTGCTTAGGATTGAAGTAGACTGCTTTCAAACTCTTCGATTTCTTCAACAAGTTCTTTCGATCTCTGAATTAAAAGGCAATAGTTCAGTCTCCTTCGATCTGGTCATACACTAAGCAAAAACCTGAAAAGAAACACAAGACACCAAGAAGAGGGAAAAAAAGTAATATAAAGACCAAATTAGTAGTAAAATTACTTGGTATTGATATTAGTGACAACAATCCTCGACAACGGCGCCAAAAACTTGATACGTGTGCAGATGATCAATTAAATAGTGCAAGTGTACACTATCATAATCAAGTAATATAGAAGTGGTAGAGTATCATTCCTACGAGGATTGATCACTAAGTACCAAAATGAGTAATTTTAACTCTATTCAGTCGATCGATTAGTTGGTGATTGAGAATACAAAATAAAAGAAAGACAATTAAATATGAATGCAGATGTTATGAAAGCAAATATGAGAAAAAGCCCTAGGGATTAGATTTCACTTCACAAATTCCGGATTGAATCACTTATCTATTTTAGCCCAATTTATTCCACATGATTAATAGTCGAGTTTCCCTAATTTAATTACTAGCCTCTTCCAAGGTCAAGCAATTCTATAATCAATTGCTAATCCAATATATTCATATATGAATTTAAGCAATTAATTATGCATTAAGATTTATGGAACTCAGTAAGACTACACAACTCATATGAATATATTCCTATTTCATATGCAAGTCATGGTTTTAATTATAGGGTCTACACACATGAATCTCCTTCCGGTCTCAATATGCGTATTGAAATCATTCAAAAGATGGCCAGTCAATCAAAAACATAAAGAATAATAATTAAAACTCAATCATGAAGGAGAAATTCAAACTAGATTTAATAAGTTAAGATTCAATTCGTCATTAGTAAGTTACATCATCACCCTAGGAAAATGAAAGTTTAGCACATGATGAAATTAAAAATAAAACCAAAATAAATTGAAATTATATAAAGTTAGAATGAAATCCTCAGAAATAGTGCATAAACTTGAATATTAAATTCTCAAACATAAATATACAACCAAAAGATGCATGAAAAATGAAAAAATCTAGCCGTCCATTTAGGAGGTAAAACCTTCCATGTAGGCGGTATCCAAAATAAAATCCTAAGCCTTCCAAGATAGAGGCATGCAAATGTAATAAAATCCTAAGCCTTCCATGGTAGAGGTATGCAAAAAGTAATAAAATCCTAAGCCTTTCAAGATGGAGGCATGCAAGAATTGATACAATGTATGAAATTAAATCTAGAAAGTAACACACTTTTTTCAGAACTGTCAGAGAAAGGATCTCTCCATGTCAGAGAAGGGCCTCTAATTGTCAGAGAAGGACCTCTGATTCTCTTCCTCTCTTCCCCTTTGAGCTTGGCATTGATCTTTATTTATAGGGGAAACAAACGTGTGCTACAGTGTCCGGAGACTGCTACAGTGATCTGGCGGGTGCTACAGTGTCTTGGCGGCTGCTACAGTGCCCGTTGACTGCTACAGTTCTCGATGGCTGCTACAGTACTTTCATTTTTTTAAAAAAAAAATACTGTTTATTCCAAAAACAATATTTATTTATCAATCACACCCAAATTTATTATATTAAACGCAAATATCGTCTATAAAATCATCATATAAGGGAAAATAAATATGCAAATATTTTACTTATCATGATCCTTGATCTCAATGTCAAATTCCTACATAAGAAGAGCCCAACGAAGCAATGTTGGCTTAGACTATGGCTTTTTGAATAAATACCTGAAAGCTGCATGATCTGAGAAGACAACAACTTTAGAGTTGATTAGATATGGTCTAAATTTATCTAGGGCAAACACAATTGCAAACAACTCTTTCTTAGTGGTTATGTAATTAATTTAAGTAC
This sequence comes from Inga oerstediana, assembly GCA_963210345.1. NCBI lineage: Eukaryota > Viridiplantae > Streptophyta > Magnoliopsida > Fabales > Fabaceae > Inga > Inga oerstediana. Next base: position 50,856,956 of record OY723402.1, on the reverse strand, counting down.
TATCTAATGCTTTGGAAGCATAAGCTATGACCTTAGAAACCTTACTATCTCTTTGGCCAAGCATTACTTTGACATCACCATTGGATGCAAGACAACTCAAATGCAAGTTCCCAATTAGAAGGAGCCAAAATAGGAGGAATGATAAATCTATATCGCAACTTATCAAATGCGAGCTTACACTTGTCATCAAAAACAAAATCCACATCTTTTTGAAGTAACTTTGATAAAGGCAATGCTATTTTATTAAAATATTTTATAAAATATCGGTAGAAACCACCATAACTGAAAAATAACCGAAGGTCCTTAAGTAAATATGGATTGGGCAATGATGAAATCACCTTAATTTTTGCCTTGTCAATATCAATACCTTTTTGAGAAATCAAATGTCCAAGTACTATACCCTAAGTGACCATAAAATGACATTTTTCATAATTCAGAACAAGTTTCTTCTCAATATAATGTGCTAAGATATAATCAAGACTAGACAAGTAAGCATCAAATGATTCACCACAAACAGTAAAGTAATCCATAAAAACATCCATGCAATACTCAAAGAAATTATAAAAGATAGACATCATGCAACATTGAAAAGTACCATGAGTATTACAAACACCGAAAGGCATCCTTCTATAAGCAAAAGTGTCAAAGGGGCAAGTAAAGGTGGTTTTCTCTTAATCCTCAAAACCTATGGGAATTTGGAAGTACCCAGAAAACCCATCTAAGAAGTAGTAATAACTCTTTCCTGCTAATCCCTATAGCATTTGGTCAATAAAAAGTAGAGGGAAATGGTCCCTCTTCTTGGCATCATTAAGTTTTCTAAAATCAATACATACCCTCTAGGCATCTGTACTCTAGTAGGAATCAACTTATCTTGCTCATTCTTAACAACAGTAAGCCCACTCTTCTTAGGAACCACCTGAATAGGACTAACCCACTTACTATCAGAAATAGGATATATAATCCAGACACTAAGCAACTTAGTAACCTCTTTCTTTACAACAACTAAGATCAATGGATTTAGTCTCTTTTGGGGTTGTCAAACAAGCTTAGAACCCTCATTCAACAAAATCCTATGAGTACATATAGATGGACAAATCCTTGGGATATCAGCCAATATCTAACTAATGGCTTCCTTATTGTTTCTAAGCATACAAGGCAATCTAGCCTCTTTATCATAAGACAAAGCATTGAAAATAATTACAAGAAGTTTATCATCATGTTCACGGAATGTATACTTAAGATTAGGAGGCAAAGGTTTCAATTCAAGGGTAGGAGTTGAACAATAGAAGGGATTAGTTCAGGGAGTTGAAGAGAGTAAAGAGAACTTCCCTTTACAGTCTCAGGTAGTTGGTGTACATTAAGCTCTTTTGCATTCATCTCTTGCTCCTTGACCTTCCCAAGTGTTGAGTCAACTTGAGGTTGACTAATAGCAGCAACAAACTTGGGTTTATCATCCTTCAAACCTGTATTTCAGCTAGAGATAATATCTTGCAAATATTTTAAGGTATGATGAGAAATAATAGATTTAGAGGTAGTGGCAAGTGAATAATTCTCTTTAAGCTCATTATTCTTGGACAAAGGTTGTTTCTATTGTAGATCAAATATATGAGAGGGGGAATAGGTAAAAGGAAACTCTCTTCATTTTCTTGGTCAAGAGAGCTATTGCAGTCACTTCCAGCTAGATTCTTAGCTTTCACCTTATTATAAGTATCTGCATACTCAAGAAGCAAACTCTTTTCCAAACCAGAATCACTTGCAAAAGCAGAGTTAGCATAATCAGAAGAAAAAGTGTAAACTTGTAAAGCAAAAAGTCCACGACTAATATCAAAATTAGGGCAAGTCACATCACTAATACAAGTATTGGAAAAAGAATGTATAAAAGGGATAGATGAAAAATATGTATCATAAGCAGCTATGTTATCATCAAGCTCAAAAGCATCATATTTAGCATGCATATGGAAATAGTAATCATCATGCAAGCTCAATTTATAATCATCTCTAGCATCCTCAATGGCCAAATCAATAGCATTAAAGCCTAACACAGAATAATCCTCATAACGGTGTTTCATGGCCTCATACATTTTAAAACAGGTTTTGTGATCCTTAACCTCCATAGTTATAACAACTTCCTTTATATTTATGATGGTGTTTGTTGTTCTAAGGAAGGTCCTGCCTAGAATAATGGTTAAATCATGAGCTAATTCACTAGACACATCTAAGACATAAAAGTCAGCAGGGAACACAAAGTGTTTCACTTTGATTAAGATTCCTCAAAGATGCCATCTAGATGCCTAATTGATCTTTTAGCTATCTGTAACATAGCACTAGTAGGCTTAATAGATTTAATTCCTAGAGTAGTATGGATAGACTTATACATCACATCAATTGCAGCCCCTAAATCTAGCAAAGTAGTAGTTATGTTAATTGGTCCTATGGTACAAGGAATGGTATAAGCACCGAGGTTTTGGCATTTTATAGGAAGTTGATTCTTAAAGATATGGTTGACACATTAGAACTCAATTAGACTCTTTCATTAGGCCTAAATTTTCCCTTATTTATGAAAAGATCTTTAAGGAACTTATAATACACAGGCATGCTCTTAATCATCTTGAGAAAAGGCATATACACTTCTAACGTACTAAAGAACTCAAATATTTATTTTTCAGTTTTATCATCATGCAACTTCTTACTTCTAAGGTAAGCTTTAAGGCAAGGAATATCAGAAATTTTTACCTCCCTACCATTTTGCGTTAAGGCTCCTTGCATGCTTGATTAACCCTTATCATGTGTGGATGGAGCTTTCTTATTGACTTCTTCTAGAAGTGGTTGCTTATCTACTTGAAGTTGCTCAACTTCCTTGCCATTCTTCTTCTCTAAGACCTCTTTCTCTTTGATACTTTCAAAATTGCCCAATTTCATAGGGCTCAAGGGTAGACTTTCAACTTCTATATCTTTGTTCATATGGTCTTCATCCTCTCCTGGGAAATACACCATTTTGCCACTTCTTAACTTAATAGTATTGACAGATTTGGGGTTCATTACAGTGGTAAAAGGTAGACCACCCCCATTCTTAGCTTGCAAGTTATTAAAGGTGTTGGAGACTTAAGTTAAGTGAGATTACACCATGTTATTCTTCATTTCTAACTCTTCCAACTGCTTGTAAATATTTGCCATTTAGTTACTATCACTTGCTCTATCATTTTGCATATGCTGTAGGATTATAGAATAGAGGAGAATTGACTATAATTTAAATATTTATCCCGATTGTCCATATTAGTAAGGTAAGCAACTATACTCTTCAATAGTTATTGGTCTCATCACTCTTAAATTGGGAAAGTGTATTATCTTGGAGTGGAATGACTATCTTTAAAGATTCTTGAAACTGGCTAAAAGAAGCACAAGCTCCAATATTCCCTTAATGAAAAATATTTTGTCTTCATTATCATTATTTCTCCAACTAAATTTAAAATTTTGCCTCTTCCCTTCATTATATGTATTTGAGTAGGGATCCTACTTGGGATTGTTAGAGCGGCCTTAATACATGGCAGAGACCTGTTCATAACGAGTTGGACAATTGCAAAAGATGTGAATAGAAGAGCCACAAAGATCACAACTTGGGGCTACCAATTCCTTCCCAACCGAATTGACTTTTTCTTGAAAGGATGGTTTAGAAGCAATCCAATCTAACTTTGTCATCAAGGAAAAGATTTAAGCGATGAAGGTGATACGCTAAGGAATATGTAAAGGTGAAGAGTTAACATGATAAACTCCTCTAGTATTCCTTCTTAGCTCCACATAAGTTTGCTTAGCTAGGGCCATCTTCTTAATCAATTCCCAAGCTTCAGGAGTAGTTAAAACAATCATAGCACTACCGATGGATGCGTCAATCTTATCTTGACCTTTCTCTCCATCAAGAAAGTTTGAGGCAACTACTCATCAATAATCTGGTAATGTAGGCACCAAGCCAAGAGGTCTTGAAAATGGTTCCAATACTCATATAAAGTCTCATCTGGATCTTGGAGAATTGAATTAATCTCTTTTTTCATAGCAGAAGTCCAAGATGCAGGAAAGTACTTTGTAAGAAAAGCTTTTTGCAAGTTTTTCCAGCTTTGATATGCATCAGCTACATGTCTTGGTAAGCTCATGTACTATTCTTTTGCCTTACTTCTAATGGGTGGTGAAAAACTTTCCACATGACATCCTCTACGAAAGCTCCAACCAGCTTTATACTCGAACAATTTAAGTAGAACTCCCTTTGATATAGATAAGGATCCTTTACAGACAAACCATGAAACCTAGGTAGTAGGTTGATCAATAAACCTTTAATCTCAAAATTAGTAAGCATATTAGGTCTAACATTAGCAAGATGATTGAAATCAATGCTAGAAGTAGTAACTTCCCTAATTGTTCTTCTCCTATGTGCATGATCATTGGTCTTTCCTTCATCCTCATTATGGTTCTCCATATCTAAATTCTAATTAGATTGGTTACCTATGTCAGAATGAAGTACCTTAGACGCACTAGGTTCAACAGATATGTAATATTCTAAGGGAATTTTACTAGTACCCCTTTTACCTTTTCCTTTACCCTGTTTTTGTTGTTGCTTAAGCTATTTTAACTTTATGTCAAGATTAGGATCACTAGGTACAACTTTTTTACCTTGGGGCATGCACACAAATTCAATAGTAATGTGCAAATGTATGATATGTGATGCAAATGCAAACTAAAACCTATATGATGAATGAATGCAAGAAACTATAACTAACTAACTAGAAGGCACACAAAAGCTTAACCCAGTTATTTTTTTAAATTCTAAGGAGTCAAATAAATTTACCTCTCAGCGCCGTTGATTTGTAACATTTAGTCGTCTCGGGTTAAATCAAGTTAAACCAAATTATGCAGTGAATGGCACAACTTCGGTCGTGTTCTTTTAAGGAGCCTTTTATTTAATTCCTAAAAACTAAGTGACAAAAACATTGAGATGTGTTTGAAATTGATTTTATTTTATTTTTAATAATGAAAAATAACCTAAAGTTATATTTGTTTTTGGAATTTTTGAGAAATTGTTGAGCTAAGTAATGAAATTTGATTTAAGCAAACTGATGATGAATACTTCTTGGAAAATGGAATATAGGTTTCCTTACTCAAAATGATTTGGCAGTTAAATTACTCACAAGTCAAAAATCAAACCTTAACAACTCGCCAAGTCTAGTGATATCAATTAGTGATTACCCCCAGAACTCTAGCTAGATAATTACTTCTTAATATACATTAAATACCACTTAGTGTGCAATTCAAGATTGGATTTATGCAATTTGCTCCACTAGGCAATGAATGTAACACCCCAAATTTTATATTCACCAAATATATTGTAATTATTTGAGAAATTCAATAAAATGGTGAATATTCATGAATTTGGAATTTATGAATTTATAAATGTTCAATTTCATGGGAAATTGGGCAAAAATAATTATGGAATTAATTTGAGTAATTTAAAAAGCCCAATATTAAGGTCCAAAAATGAAGGAATATTAGAGAAAATATTTGGTCCAAAAATAGACGAAAATTGGTGAAAGAAAAATAAGAAAAGAAATTGGATTAGAAAGGTAATGGCAAAATCGTAATTTTGCCAAAATAGCACAAAATAAATTATTTTTCAATTAATTGAAGTTAATTTCAATTAATTAAGGAAAATAAAGGTTAAAAATATATTTAGAATATTTTGGTCAATTTAATATGAATTTATGGAAAATTTGAGCAAAAAGTGCAATTTTGACCAAAATTGAGACTTTACGTGTATACGTAACCGAAACAAGTTGTGAAGCCAATTGAGACCAAAGGGAGGGACCCCTAGGTGTCTCCTACATGTGGCATAAAGAAGAAAATATTGGTTGGACATGATGGCATGGTTACGTGAATGTAGGAAGTTATGTACATAAAATTGGATTTTAGTAATTTTCGAAAATTAAACAAATTATTATAATATTATGAAATATGATAATATAAACTTCATCATCCTCTTCAGCCCCATTTCGTGCTCAACAGACCTGAACCATAGAGAGAGAAGGTTGAGAGAGTTTAGAGAGAGAAAGAGAAGAAAAATCACAAGGTAAGCCGATTTTTCCGACGATTTCGCTCCTAACGCGTATAACTCCGACTCTAAGCTACTCCTCTTTGTTCCTTAAGGTTTGGAAAGCTCAAATTTGGTGTTTTACAGGTTAGGGTTTTCAGCCATTTTTAAGAAAAGCTTGTTGGAGCTTGAGGTAACTTCCAAACCTTCGTATATTAACTATTCTGGCTGCTGTGGGCAATTTAATCGGTGAAATTTCGCCGGATTGCCATTGGTTTTAAATTTTGGAAAAGTGTATATCTAAGGGTTATGCTGCCCAATTTTAGTTCAAATGGTTGTTATAACTCAATTAGATTGTTAATAAAGTGGTTAGGAGTAGAAAGGAACGTGTTTACGGAGCCGAAATCGTAAAACCCCGATTTTTCCCGGAGAACACAATTATTTCGGCCAGGGATGTTTGAGGGCCTTAGAGTTGGATTTTCAATGATTTTATGGTTCCATTGGATTTAGTGGGCGAAAGTAGGTGGGGTTACAGTTGGGCACTTTTTCAGAAAAGGCTGAGAAAGCATAATTACGGAAACGCCCCTAAAACCCTAAAAGTAGGGCTGCCAAGGGCAATTTCGTAATTTGACATTGAATTTGATAATTTTGAGTCCGGAAATGGATTCCTTGGACAAAAATACGTCAGGATAGCCCTAGTCAAAAATTTGGAAAAATGTGCCATCAGGCCGGGTACGGCGGGGCCGGGGTCCCGGGGGCATTTTGGTAAATTTTCACCATAGGCTAATATAACCACGAGAAACACTATGGAAGTGTCTAAAATGATACTTGGATAGGTTATGACCTATTTCTTGTACATTTGATGTTTTAGGACCGAGTTGGACGCCTATAGTTGACATGTCTTACGAGGCGGACCCTTTGAGACAGGAAAGAGGTTAAGGTAGGGACTACTATCTCTCATATACTATGTGACTATTTGTATGATGCATGTTACTGTATTTTGTGATCTGAACACGTGCTGGAGGCACATTACCTAGCTGTGGTCTAGGACCTAGCTGAGGTACACTGGTCTTACCTAGCTGTAGTCAAGGACTCGGCTGAGGTACATGCAGGGGTTTCAACGGGTTTGTTGGCCCTGAATTTTGTGTACACACACGGATGATATGAATTTTCATTTGACTTGATACGGTGCATTGCATATTTAATTTTCGCATTTTATATGTTGATCGTATGTTTCTACTGAGATTCCTTGGAATCTCACCCCTTTTTCTAATCAAAATGTCTCAGCGGGTGCCAGTGGCTCGAAAGCCAAGGATGCAGAGAAGGGAAACTGACGGACATGTTTCCCAAGATGAATACAGTGGTTGTATAGTCTGTATGTGAAATAGTTTTGGGAACATACTGTACATATTTGTCATTATTATCGACTTCTACTCTGTTAATGACTGTCTGTAAACAAATACTTATTATCAGTATAACTGTACTTTTCTGTTTGCCTATGGAACTTGTTCATTATTGCCCTGCGCATATCAAAATGGAAACGGGTGTTGACATTTTTGGTATCAGAGCTAATAAGCGGTTCTGGCTTTATCAGAATGGTATACTGATATAGTTTTGTTTGCATGGCGACAGGACATCATGAGCAATTCGAGTGAGCCTATGACCAGTTCGAGTGTACCATTGGAGGGGTCAGAGGTGTCTGTCAACCAGAGTCCCCCAGAGCAGCGCCTTCAGGATGGACAACCTTTTATAGAGTATTATAGACCTAGAGGTGTTCGTATGATGAGGACGGCACGGAAGAGTGTGCCGCAGCTGCCTGTGTACGGCCCAGAGCCTAGACCAGCGTCACCAGGACAGTCACAAGTTGGGGAAACTGTAGATTATCCAGATGAGGACCCCGACGAGGATCCTGAGGAAGATCCGGAGGAGGATCCGGAAGAGGACTCAGACGATGAGATGAGTGACCGCGAGTCCAGAACAGAGCTAGTGGAGGTACGACATAACTTGAGTCCAGATTCCGAGCTGTGGCATTATATCTTTGGTAGATATATTAGGGCATGCCGAACTCAGTCAACACTTGTGAATCGATACTATTGCTTTGTGTCCGGGGTTCAGTCTTTGTACGCTATCCGGGAGCAATTACAGGTTGGCGCACCAATTGAGTTCTGGGTTCGTAGTACACTGGATTTCTTCCCAGACTCTGCTTTTTGGAATTGGCAGAAGAATGTTATTGTTGAGTAGGGCCCAAAGAGTAACATCTACGCGTTTCTGAGGCATATGGATAACTTGGTTGAGAAATATATGTATGATGACTGTCGAGGAACACCTTAGTGGTATATTTTGGGTGACCGGAGCTACCGGTACATATTATGAGACAAGGGCAGATAGGCAGAACCGAGAGACAGAAATGATTTAGCCAGAGTCGGTATTTTGAGGAGGGTACAAATAGGAAAATGTAATGTAATAAGGAACAATATGTTATGTACAGTAGTTTATAGGTTGTCTGATGTTTTTGTTTCTCTGTAGCTACTGTAAATAGTTGTGTATACTATGTATGACATATCTGTGTACCCTGACTTTTATATAATGACGAAAATGCCCTTTGCTCTTATATGAAAAGTAATGCTTCTTTATGTTCATGTAGAGTGAACTATGGAAACGATACAACAAGGAGAAGGTGGCCGAGGCCGAGGTAGAGGCCGAGGTCGAGGTAGGGGAAGAGGAAGACATGGTAATCATGAGGAAATACCGATTCCTGGACCAGATCCATTTCAGCAGCAAATACTAGATATGCTGGCACAACAGCAAAATACAATGAATGAGATAAGAGTTGACCTCCAGGGAGTACAGCAGAGACAGGACCACCTGGAGAACCGCATGGATGAATTTATGTGGGGAAATTATGAAGAAATACCGGAGGAACCCCAACCAGAGGATTTACCACCAGAGCCTGAGGTGGATATCCAAGCTTGGCTGAGTAGATTCAGTAAGCAACAACCACCTATGTTTAAGGGGAAATTTGATCCTCAACAAGCAGAAACCTGGTTAGCTCGTTTGGAAATGATTTTTGATATGCTGCAATGTCCAGATGAGATGAAAGCCCGGTTAGCCATATACAAGCTGGAAGGTGATGCCGATAGCTGGTGGAAAAGCATGGACCTCATCCTAAAGGGGAAGAATGTTCCTATCACGTGGGAACTATTTCAAGAGGAATTTAACAAGAAGTATTTTCCTCCGACTGTCAAAAGAGAGAAGGAGAAAGAGTTCCTCAGTATCAAGCAGTACGACCGGGAGAGTTTTGACGACTATCTGGCCCGGTATATCCGACTGTCACGATACTCGTCATATGCCAAGCTGAACGACAATGATGAGTGGAATTCAGATATGATGATAGAGGGGCTGAGACCTGAGTTCAAGGACAGACTGATTTCCCAACACTTTACTGATTTCAGTAAAGCGGTAGAAGAGTGCCGATACATTGAGAAGCGTATGTCGAGCCTGGCAACTCAAACTGGTAATAAAGGTGCTTCTGGGAGTGGAAGTGCATCACAGAAAAGAAAAGAATAGGGTGGACCTTCTAGGGGTGATAATAAGAGGCCGAATCAAGCTGGAGGCCGTGGGGGCCAGGGTTTCCCAAGAGGCGGAACATGTTGGTATTGCCGCAAGCCATTTCATCCTGGCAAGACGTGTAGTGGAGATCCATTTAGAATGGATCCTAACAAACCACTTACTTGCTATAACTGCGGTAAGCCAGGGTACTTTTCAAAAGATTGTCCACAGAAGCAGCAACCGGAGGGGACTAGACCCAGGGTTCCAGGAAGGGTCTATACACTGACACAGGAAGAAGATCGAAAATCTCCGGAGCTGATTCAAGGTATGATTTCTCTCAATGGCAGTCTAGTGCATGTTATGTATGATTCTGGTGCTAGCCATTCATTTATTGCATATGATTGTGTGAGACGATTGAATTTACATATGCATAAATCCCCATATGATTTGGTTGTATCTACACCTATGGGCACACGAATTGTGACGGCTGATGTTTGTTTGAATTGCGGGATAAACGCTGAGGGGCATGAGTCAACTGTAAATCTGATTTGTTTGCCACTGCAAGGGTTGGAAGATATTTTGGGGATTGACTGGCTAACAGCAAATGGTTTGTTGTTGGATTGTAAACAGAAGAGAGTCTTATATCTGAATCCACAACCACAAGCTGACACTGAAATCACTCTTAACCTTTTATCTGCGGCTAAGGTTGAGAGGTATTTGCAGAAGGGATGTCAAGGGTACATGGTATTTTGCTCTATGCAATCAGAGGCTGGTGTAGCCTTAGAAAGTATCCCTGTGGCAAATGAATTCCCTGATGTTTTTCCGGAGGATGTCGATGGACTACCTCCAGATAGGGAAGTGGAGTTCTCGATTGATTTGAAGCCTGGAGCGGGTCCAATTTCTAAAACCCCATACCGTATGGCTCCAAGCGAAATGGCAGAGCTGAAAAAGCAGATTGAGGAGCTACTTGAGAAAGGGTTCATACGACCCAGCGTATCACCCTGGGGTGCTCCAGTGCTCTTTGTCAAGAAGAAAGACGGAAGCCTGCGTCTCTGTATCGATTATCGAGAGCTGAACAAAGTGACCGTCAAGAACAAGTATCCACTCCCTAGAATTGATGATTTGCTCGATCAATTGTCTGGTTCCTGTGTATTCTCGAAGATCGATTTGCGATCGGGATACCATCAGTTGAAAGTCAAAGCAGAAGATGTATCGAAGACTGCTTTCAGGACCAGATATGGGCATTACGAGTTTCTTGTGATGCCATTTGGGCTGACCAATGCACCTGCCGTGTTCATGGACTACATGAATCGAATCTTCCGTCCGTATCTGGACCAGTTCATTGTAGTCTTTATTGATGATATACTAGTGTATTCACAGAGTCAAGCTGAACACGAGCAACATCTGAAAACGGTGTTGAACATATTGCGAGATAGGCAACTCTATGCCAAGCTGAGCAAGTGTGAATTCTGGCTTTCAGAGGTAAAGTTTCTGGGCCACGTTGTCTCACAGCAAGGGGTCTCTGTTGATCCTAGCAAAGTGGAAGCAGTACTAAGCTGGAAGAGGCCAGAGACTGTATTTGAAGTGCGCAGTTTTCTGGGTCTAGCTGGCTACTATCGAAGATTTATTCCGAATTTCTCCAGAATTGCTTTACCATTGACTAAATTGACGCGAAAGGCTCAACATTTTGTGTGGGATGAGAATTGTGAGAAGAGCTTCCTAGAGTTGAAGCAGAGGTTAACTACAGCACCAGTGCTGACGATCCCAGATCCACAGTTTACGTATGTTGTTTATACAGATGCCAGTGGGCAGGGATTGGGATGCGTGTTGATGCAGCATGGCCGAGTGGTGACATATGCATCCAGACAGCTGAAACCTCATGAATTGAACTATCCCACCCACGATCTTGAGTTAGCGGCAATTGTGTTTGCTTTGAAGATCTGGAGACACTATCTCTATGGTGAGACTGTAGAGTTGTTCTGCGACCACAAGAGCTTGAAGTACTTGTATGATCAGAAAGAGCTCAACATGAGACAACATAGATGGATGGAGTTGCTGAAAGACTACAACTTAGAAATAAAATATCATCCCGGTAAGGCTAATGTTGTCGCTGATGCATTAAGCCGGAAATCAGTGCAAGTGGCAGCCATAATGATTTATGAGCAGAAACTGCTCGAGGATTTCAGAGACCTAAATCTGTCTAGTCAAATTCTGTTAGGCAGTGGGGTCAGTCAAATATACAATGATCTGAGGGCGGTAATTGAAGAAGCCCAACAACATGATGATGAAGCGTTGTATATCAGAGGTATGATTGATAGGGGCGAGACTCAGGATTACGACTTGTCTCCCAGCAGGCTAGTCAGGTACAAGAAGCGGATTTATATTCCACAGCAACAAGAACTGAAACGAAAAATCCTGGAGGAGGCACATAAGAGTAAGTATACTCTGCATCCAGGAGCTACAAAGATGTACCATGACTTGAAGGCTCAATACTATTGGCCGGGAATGAAAAGAGAGGTGACTGAGTTCGTTGCTCGTTGCTTGACATGTCAGAAAGTAAAAATCGAACATCAACGACCATCGGGGCTTTTGACGAATCCTGAGATACCTGAGTGGAAGTGGGAAAGCGTTACCATGGATTTCGTGACAGGATTGCCAAAGGTTAGAAACCATGACGCTATATGGGTGATAGTTGATAGATTCACGAAAACAGCTCACTTCCTACCGATTAGCATTCACTATTCTTCTGATAGACTAGCAGAAATTTACATTCAGGAGATTGTGAGATTGCATGGTATTCCGAAGAACATCATCTCTGATCGAGATCCACGATTCACTTCCAAGTTTTGGAAGGCGGTTCATGAAGCTTTAGGTACCAAGCTCCGATTCAGTACGGCATATCATCCTCAAACTGATGGGCAGACAGAGCGAACGATTCAAACTCTTGGGGATATGCTAAGGGCTTGTGTACTTGATTACAAAGGTAGTTGGGACAAATTCCTTCCATTAGCAGAGTTCGCCTATAACAATAGTTATCATTCGAGTATTCAAATGGCTCCATACGAGGCACTCTACGGGAGGAAGTGTCAATCGCCAATATGCTGGACTGAGTTGTCTGAGAGGGAATTGCTAGGGCCAGATCTTGTTGATCAGACAACGGAGCAGATAAAATTGATCAAGCAGAGATTGCTAGCTGCTCAGAGCCGACAGAAAAGTTATGCAGATAAGAGGCGAAAACCTCTGGAATTTGAAGTCGGTAACCACGTATTCATGAAAGTATCACCTGTTACGGGTATTGGCAGGGCATTGAAAGTAAAGAAGCTACAATCAAGATACATTGGTCCGTTTGAGATCTTAGAGAAGATTGGGCCTGTAGCATATCGTATCGCTTTGCCACCGAATCTGAGCAGGCTACATGATGTTTTTCATGTTTCCCAGATGAAAAAGTATCAACCTGATCCAGAACACGTAATAGAGTATGAAGATGTGGAAATGCGCGACGATTTGACTTACGAAGTCACACCTAACCGAATCATCGATCGGCAGGAAAAGCAGCTCAGAAACAAGAGCATTCCATTCATCAAGATTGTCTGGAAAGGGTTATCGCCCAGAGAGGCTACATGGGAAACAGAAGAAAGTGTAAAGAAACGTTACCCGGAATTTATGGCTGATCAGGTGTAGCAAATTTCGGGGACGAAATTTATTTAAGTGGGGGAGAACTGTAACACCCCAAATTTTATATTCACCAAATATATTGTAATTATTTGAGAAATTCAATAAAATGGTGAATATTCATGAATTTGGAATTTATGAATTTATAAATGTTCAATTTCATGGGAAATTGGGCAAAAATAATTATGGAATTAATTTGAGTAATTTAAAAAGCCCAATATTAAGGTCCAAAAATGAAGGAATATTAGAGAAAATATTTGGTCCAAAAATAGACAAAAATTGGTTAAAGAAAAATCAGAAAAGAAATTGGATTAGAAAGGTAATGGCAAAATCGTAATTTTGCCAAAATAGCACAAAATAAATTATTTTTCAATTAATTGAAGTTAATTTCAATTAATTAAGGAAAATAAAGGTTAAAAATATATTTAGAATATTTTGGTCAATTTAATATGAATTTATGGAAAATTTGAGCAAAAAGTGCAATTTTGACCAAAATTGAGACTTTACGTGTATACGTAACCGAAACAAGTTGTGAAGCCAATTGAGACCATAGGGAGGGACCCCTAGGTGTCTCCTACATGTGGCATAATGAAGAAAATATTGGTTGGACATGATGGCATGGTTACGTGAATATAGGAAGTTATGTACATAAAATTGGATTTTAGTAATTTTCGAAAATTAAACAAATTATTATAATATTATGAAATATGATAATATAAACTTCATCATCCTCTTCAGCCCCATTTCGTGCTCAACAGACCTGAACCATAGAGAGAGAAGGTTGAGAGAGTTTAGAGAGAGAAAGAGAAGAAAAATCACAAGGTAAGCCGATTTCTCCGACGATTTCGCTCCTAACGCGTATAACTCCGACTCTAAGCTACTCCTCTTTGTTCCTTAAGGTTTGGAAAGCTCAAATTTGGTGTTTTACAAGTTAGGGTTTTCAGCCATTTTTGGGAAAAGCTTGTTGGAGCTTGAGGTAACTTCCAAACCTTCGTATATTAACTATTCTGGCTGCTGTGGGCAATTTAATCGGTGAAATTTCGCCGGATTGCCATTGGTTTTAAATTTTGGAAAAGTGTATATCTAAGGGTTATGCTGCCCAATTTTAGTTCAAATGGTTGTTATAACTCAATTAGATTGTTAATAAAGTGGTTAGGAGTAGAAAGGAACGTGTTTACGGAGCCGAAATCGTAAAACCCCGATTTTTCCCGGAGAACACAATTATTTCGGCCAGGGATGTTTGAGGGCCTTAGAGTTGGATTTTCAATGATTTTATGGTTCCATTGGATTCAGTGGGCGAAAATAGGTGGGGTTACAGTTGGGCACTTTTTCAGAAAAGGCTGAGAAAGCATAATTACGGAAACGCCTCTAAAACCCTAAAAGTAGGGCTGCCAAGGGTAATTTCGTAATTTGGCATTGAATTTGATAATTTTGAGTCCGAAAATAGATTCCTTGGACAAAAATACGTCAGGATAGCCCTAGTCAAAAATTTGGAAAAATGTGCCATCAGGCCGGGTACGGCGCCCAGGGGCATTTTGGTAAATTTTCACCATAGGCTAATATAACCACGAGAAACACTATGGAAGTGTCTAAAATGATACTTGGATAGGTTATGACCTATTTCTTGTACATTTGATGTTTTAGGACCGAGTTGGACTCCTATAGTTGACACGTCTTACGAGGCGGACCCTTTGAGACAGGAAAGAGGTTAAGGTAGGGACTACTATCTCTCATATACTATGTGACTATTTGTATGATGCATGTTACTGTATTTTGTGATCTGAACACGTGCTGGAGGCACATTACCTAGCTGTGGTCTAGGACTTAGCTGAGGTACACTGGTCTTACCTAGCTGTAGTCAAGGACTCGGCTGAGGTACATGCAGGGGTTTCAACGGGTTTGTTGGCCCTGAATTTTGTCTACACACACGGATGATATGAATTTTCATTTTACTTGATACGGTGCATTGCATATTTAATTTTCGCATTTTATATGTTGATCGTATGTTTCTACTGAGATTCCTTGGAATCTCACCCCTTTTTCTAATCAAAATGTCTCAGCGGGTGCCAGTGGCTCGAAAGCCAAGGATGCAGAGAAGGGAAACTGACGGACATGTTTCCCAAGATGAATACAGTGGTTGTATAGTCTGTATGTGAAATAGTTTTGGGAACATACTGTACATATTTGTCATTATTATCGACTTCTACTCTGTTAATGACTGTCTGTAAACAAATACTTATTATCAGTATAACTGTACTTTTCTGTTTGCCTATGGAACTTGTTCATTATTGCCCTGCGCATATCAAAATGGAAACGGGTGTTGACAATGAACACTCAACTAAGATATTCAAATAAGATTAAAGTAGTCATAATACTCATTCAAATTATGAAAGAATAGCACAACCACATGAAACTGAAAAGGGAATATATAAATATAAATCTCAAACCACACAATCCAATTCAAATCACAATTGTTCAATCCAAACTAATATAAACAGCTCACAATCTCAGTAACTTAACCACATAACATAAAATCCTAACTCAGGAAATCCATTACATAGCTAAATCAAAAGATTAAACCAAATAACTCCCCTAAATGTATCTCTGGATCTCAAATCAATCTTCCATCCCAAGAAGCACGAAAGAATTTATCCTCTCATGGCATTTATCACAGCCACAACTCTATTAGACCTCAAAAAACCCATGAGAGGTGAATGTGATAGAGAATGAGACAATGAAGAATCTGAAAAGTGGAAGGTGAGTGACGGTGGTGATGGTATGAAGTCTACAACAAGGATGGTGGTGTGTATTCAATTCACAACGGTGTAGATGGTGATTCTGTACCCTCTAATAATTCTTCTTCTCTCCATTCTCTACTGAACCTCGTTTGCAGCTGCCTCTCCCTTCTATTGTCCGTCAATATCCTTTAAAATATTCACCCTTATCCACGTTTATATCCGGGGGTTTGGGCTTCAAGAAAATCCTCAAAATCTATGTAAATCAGCCTTAAAATCAAATTTAGCAGAGGGAAACACTAATTTTTAGAAATTTTGACCAAATTGGAATTTTGGAAATTTAGGGTACTAAAATGTCATTTATAAAATTCAGGATACTTTTTTGTAAGTTTCTCTAATCTTTCTCTGTTCTAAAAGTGATGCTAATATTATAGAAAATGTCCTTCTTTCTGTCAAAATTCCCATCGAGCCACATGCAGAATTTCACTTTCCATTATAGTCCTTACGCTTCTTTACTTTTTGGTCATTCAACTCCAACTTTCCCAAATAACCTATAATTCAAATCAATATCTTGTAATATCTTCATCCAAAATACAAATTTTAAAGAGCAATCATAAGGTTATAACAAATCTATCCTTTTGAGCTCTATTTTCACACAAACATCTTTAATTCAATTTTTTTTTGCCAACATAATTCAATTTAATCATAATAAATACTATGTATCCCAAAATTAATAATAAAATCGCTAAATAAGATATTAAATATTATGATAAAATTGGGATATATCAGCCTAACAGAGTCGGGTCCAAGAAATAATGAAGCTACGGATCCAGAAAAGATCAATCCAATGAAGAAAAGCCCAATAAGAAGAAGCCTCAGAGTTAAAAGAAAAACCTGGAAGCTGCGTGAGTTGGCAGGGGCTGAGGAAATATAAATAGCTACAAGAAAATGGAAAAGGGTGTGATTGGATTTAGTGGAATCTCTCTCTCTCTCTCTCTCTCTCTCTCTCTCTCTCTCTCTCTCTCTCTCTCTCTCTCTCTCTCTCTCTCTCTCTCTCGTGTATTGACTCCCTCTCTCATTTTTGTTATTTTCTCTCTGCCATATGCTCTGTAATTCTGTTTTCATTCTCTGAAGGATTGTATCCGGGATTTGGTGATTGAATTATCTAGATACATGTATAGATTTTATTGATAATTCACTTATTTTCCTATATTTAATTTAGCTGCCATTACACATATATTCTTGACCTAATCATTCTTGGAGGCAAGTTAAAATATTGCCAATTAAGGAACTTCATTAGAATGTTTTGGAATTATTAAACTAATTCAAACCAAACAAGAGTGTTATTGTATTACCATAGAGTCAAATAGGTCATAAACACATAAATCATAAATCCTTTCAATGAAGAACATGCTTATAGAGGAATCAAAATGATCAAATATCACATCAGGGATATATCACATTTAGTGATCTACATAAGGCATTATTTAAATGATGAAATTCATGTTGCAGTTTATTTTCTCAATTATTAGTACCTAAATTATGAGATTTTAGAAAATATTTAAGTTGAACCAAATAAACATTATGGGTTTATTCATTAATTTTTTGATCCATTAAGTAAGGGTACTACTTGTGATGCATGGAAGGTAATACTTGATCAAAGAGGACTTATCGTCATGATTCCTATAGTATTACTTAAATGAACCTTGACTCACCAAATAACATTAGATTGTAGACCAAGTAGGAGACTGTTAGATATTTTATTATTTATGATTACATATTTTTAATATAGATTATATTTAGATATTATTTTATCATTGTTTTGCATAAAATATCTCCTAATTGTGGCCCGTGTCACATTCCCCGTAATCCCACCGCCCCGCAGGTAGGTGAAGGACTCACAAGGAATATTTGCGCCCCCTGCACATTTCTTTCACCTCCCCACGACTCGAACACCCAACCTGGGGATAAGTTCAAGTTCTTGGCGAGACATGGTACCATTGAGCTAAGCTAGCTCAATGGTACCACCTCTGGCCAAACTGTTATACTTACCCCCAGGGTAAGGGTTCGAGACGTGAGGAGGCGAGAGAAATCCACAAGGGGTGTGGAGATATTCCTTTGAGTCCTTCACCTACAGCTGCATGGGAGAGACCCATGGCGGAGAACCGTGCCTGCGGGGCGGTGGGATTATGGGGGATTTAATAGCCCGCATGTGATTTGGATAGAGATTTGGTTTTGGGTTACTTGTCTGACTGGTATGACGTTACAAACCATGATGGGAGGTTATAAATAGCATAGGCTGGGTCTTAAAGTAGTAACGCTGAAATACACTTACTTGCTCCTTGAGGATTCCCTAACAAGTTACGGCTATTCCAGACCATCACTGTTCATCATCTTCCCATTAGAAAAAGCCCTAACATATTCTCTTCTAATTTTAACTCTTTCTTGTTATCTACAATTCTAGATTTGTGAGATACTACATGCAGAATCACTATGGCTGAGGGTATTTTATCAAGTTCCGTTGCTGTTTTTTTTTTTTTGTAGAATCATGGAATATATTTGGGATCATTCTTGTTATTGTTAGATTATCACAACACATTTTACACTAGTGTAAGTTGATTTCTTCTGATCTTTTTGCCAGCCTTCACCCAAAATAACGAAAGTTAACAATTGCGTGTCAACAATTGACAAGAAATAAAGAAAGAAAAAAAGTGTTGCTGCAAACGAGAATTCTTCTTCCTCTTCCTGTTTTGCTATTATGTTTCCACCATTATTGCCTATTGGTTCCAACTTTGACTCACCAATCTTTACCAAATCAATCGTTGCCAGACAATAACATGAACATGCCACCGAAAATAACAAAAATGTCTACTGTTTATTTTCCCGCTGCCTAATGGAAATGATTATTTCAACTATCTCAAAATATTGTTTAAAAAAAAACTATCTCAAAATGGTGTTTGAGTACTGTAATAGATAATATAAATTAAAACTATTAAATTTACAATTTATTTACTAACTATTGGTATGATTGTTGATGTTTTTTTTTTTTGGTTAGAATAATTAAAGAAGTTATCCGCATCTGATAAAGATATTTATGCTTGAAAGAGGCGCTCATTTTAATTCAATAACAGTTGGTTGAAAATGAAAGACATTTGAATAAATGATAGATAAATAAATAACATATAAATATAACAGAGAAATGGAAATGGGTTCTATGATATTTCATGTCACTGAATAAATAAGACATATTTTTTATAATTTGCGAATAATATAACTTGTTATAATTCTTACATGTGATATTTATATTGATTGATTATTCGATACTTTTGAAGTTATGTGTTTATTATTTAACCAATAAAAATATATAAGTTAAACTAGGGGTGTTCAAAATATCCCGATCTAGTTGTGCCGACTAGTCCCAGACATTTTGATCCAAGGAATTTCCCGCCCCAGCCGAGACCGGGACCGGGATCACCCTTGAGATCCAGGTCCTGGTCTCGGATTTTTTTATTTTTTTTAAATTTTTTACCTTATACATTAAATTATCCTTTTTTATTTTTGCATTTTTTACCCCATAAATTAAATTATTATTTGATAATATGTATATCACATCTTTAGTTGAAGTTAAACCTTATATATCGTGATAATAATACTAACTATATAATGTCTAAAGATAATAATGAAGATGAAGATGGTGGTTATAATAATACTAAAATGTTATTCTTCAATTTTAGATCAATTTGTGTGATTATTATAGTTTTGTTATGTGGTCAATAATCACTTTAAATACTAAATTATGGATAATTTAACTAATATAATAATATATTTTAAATTTAATTTTTCTTTAAAAAAACCAGGATTTCCTAATCTTGTCCCTGTCCTAATTCTGGTACGGAGACTAGGATGCAATTTGCATCTCGGCCAAAAACCAGGATTGGGAACCAGGATCCCCGGCCCCGGCCTGAGTTTTGAACACCCCTAAGTTAAATGAATTAATAATTTTCTGTTAACCTATTGTATTTGTAAAAACTATTTATAACTATCTAATAATTATTAGACTAGATTCAAATATTAGCAGGCTCAATTGAAGATACTTTTTCTTAAATACATGTTTTTGTATCTAATAGCCTGTATTTTTAGAGAGAATGTATTTTGATGAAAAGAAAACGAAAGAAGAAAATATAAAAAAAAAATCCTGACCTTATGCACATTTGGTATGCAAAGAGATGGCATAGGAAAGAAAATGATAAATTAATGAAAAGAACAAACAAAATACAAAGTACGAAATCTCCAAATCGGAGGCTAGATAAGACATTATCTACATATAGAAAAATAGTTTCCTTCTTCCATATGGTGAGGGAAGAGCCATGCTCTTTCCTTATAACAAAGACGACCTAAATTCTTAATAATGTTTTTCTTATTCTCCACCTTCTTTAGAATACTCTTACTTATATTATGTCAAGAATAATTGGTTATAAGTTGACAAATTTTCCTTAGCTTTCTTCGCCATCAATTCTGTTTCTATGTTTCCCTCCCTCCACGTGTCCGCCATTGCAACCTCGAATAGTTAGCTCGATGGGCCAACCACCACCTGAAATAAATACTTAGCTCAAGTTTCTGCCCAACCCTCTCCTTAATTTCATGCACCTCTGCCGCTCCGCTCCCCACATTTCTAACTTTGACCGTTAATTTGAAGAGTGCCATTGTATAATGCTCTCACTGATCCTATACGTTAAAGCTAAATAACTAATTTTTAAAGACTACAAAATTTAGTTAAGTTAGTTATTGGTTAAAAAAAATGTATTATGTTCACTCATTATAATCTCTCTTTTTTCTTTTTTTACAAAGGGAGAGGTCAATAATGATCAAGTATTCATGCAAAAAAATAAAATAAAATAATTCATATTGAGGATTTAATGTATAAAAAAACAATATATGAGTATTTACTCATATTGAGGATAAATAGAAAATAAAATTATGAATGCAAGCAAATGATGGCCTACGTGCCAAATTGGAATCAAGTAAGCCCTCAAAATCATTTCTGAGGAGAGTCACAGGTTATAAACATGTGGTGTACAGCCCAATAACAAGGCTAAATTACCGGGGGCGACCCTGATTTTGGGTCAATTATATATAACTCCCCTAATATTTTAAAGTTTAAATTTAACTCCCTTAGCTTTTTATTTTTATTTTTATTAACCATATCATTAACTGAATGTTATCTTTTTAATGAAAATTATCATGTTAGATTAACATATGACATGTGCCATCCTACATGGTGTCCTATGTAAATTAGTGGTTCCACAAAACCTGCTTGAACTTTGACCAATTATATATAACCTACCTGATTTTTCATCAGTTATAAATAACCTTTGACATTTTAAAATTTAAATTTAACTCTTTTAAAATTATGATTTATAATATTAAACCCCATATTGTCACTTTTATCATTTTAATAAATTTATTAATATTTTTGTTAACACCCGTTTCCATTTCGATAATCGAAGAATAATAAAGACGAGATTCAATGGGCATACAGAAAAGTACAGTTATACTGATAAAAATATTCGTCTACAATTCTGATATCGTTCGTCGACGAAAACAAAAAATACAGCGGAAGTTTTAATATTTACAAATTTCACCAAAATAGACTAATTATGACCACGATCTTGTCCTCGCCTCGAGACCCGTGCCTCTCACTTTCTGACGTCTACATCTTTTCCCTTAGACCTACTGGTACTTGCTGAGATGTTTATTAAAAATAGGGTGAGATTCCGGAGAACTCTAATAGAAACATGCTATCGTTCATAAAAAATGCGAAAAGTAAATATGATATATGTCATGTATGCACCAATTAATGAACATTATAAATATATCATCTGCATGTATACATGAGTAGGGCCCAGCTCCACTATTCTGCACCGGTTGGGTTCTCACCAACTCCAGTGTAAGTGCCTCTGACACTTTTGGCCAATTTCTGAGCAAATCATGTTGATTATTAATAAAGCGCATTTACAAACATTGGCATCCATACAATCATATAACTATGGCATAATGTATGAAGGATAATGTCTCTACCTCAAAGCTTTAATATCCCCTTTTTAAATGTGCCTCGAAGAACGTGTCGTATCCGACCTCCAAATCGGTCCTAAAATATTAAATGTACCAGAAATAGGTAATAACTTATCCAAGTATCATTTTAGACTCTTTCATAGTATTTATTGTGGTTATATTACTCTATGGTGAAAATTTACAAAAATGCCCCCAGGAACCCGGCTCGATGGCACGTTTTTCCAAAATTTTGACCAAAGCTATTTTGACTGATTTTCTCCCAAGGAATCCATTTCCGGGCTCAAAATCACCAAATTCACTGTCAAATTACAAAAATACTCTTGACAGCCCCTATTTAGGGATTTCAGTGGCGTTTTCGTAATTATGCTTTTTCGGCCTCTACCGAAAAAGTGCCCAATTGTAACCCCATCTATTTTTGCCCACTGAGTCCAATGGAACCATTTATTTCATGAAAATCCAATTCCTAGTACCAGTTCTGGTCTGGCCAAAATATTGAAGAGAAAATAGAAAAATGGAGCTTTGTGTTTTTGCTTCTAAAACTTGTACTTTTCCACTTCTAATCTTTAGTTAACTCATTTAAACACTTCATAATCATGATTTAAAGGATTTTGAGCAGCATAACCCCTTAGGGTTATGGCTTTTCTAATTTTACTACTCAACCCAAAAATCACAAAACCAAACAATAATCACCAACAACAACTTCAATACACAAAGAAGTTGAAATTTTGGAGATTACCTCTTGATCCTTGGTGTCTCTCTCTCTAGGACATCCTCTCTCTCTCTCTTCAACCTTGAAGATTAGCTTGCTTATGTCTTGCTTCCTCTTGCTCTCTTAGTCTTCAAAACTCCCAAGCTCACTCTCTCTCACTCTCTCACTCTCTCACTCTCTCTCTCTCTCTCTCTTCTCTTTGTCTTGGCCGAATGTGTGCATGAAAGAGGAAGGAGTATGTGTTTAATAAATTGGTCTTCTTCCTTCCTAACCATTGATTCAATCAAGAGCCCAAGTTGTGACACTTGTCACCATTCCCTTCTTCCTCATAATTTCTTCACCTAATTCCATTATATTGAATCAATGATCTCCCTTTTGCTTGCCCCTAAAAAAACCGTCCCTACCCCCTCTCATCTTACAAGACAAGCAATCTCCTACATGTAATCAAGTTTGTCCTCTTCCAAGCACTTAATTTCTTTCATTCCTTCACTCAAGCTATTCTCTTCGTGCAATCAAGTATTTCCCTTCCTTTACTCAAGCTATCGCTTCATGCATTCACCATACTTCCATTTTGTGTGCACTCAACCTTGATTATCATTTACTTCTTCATATGGCATGTGATCATGTATTAAATAATTTTTCCCCGTTTTTTTCATGCATGGACGAAAATAATGAGAGGAAGGGAGGAGAAAAATTGTTTTGCATAATTCCACAATTCATATAATTGATTTTATGTATAATCCCCCTTAATTTCTCAATTCTTGACTTATTCCACTAAGAATAATCACATTATGCATTTTTCTTTATTTTCCTTGATTAATTGAGATTAACTCCAATTAATTGGAAAATAATTAATCTTGGGCCAAATTGGCAAAATTATGATTTTGCTATCCCCTTTGTAATTTAACTCAATTTTTGAATTAATTTGCCCATTTCCATATGAATATGAATATTTCAAAATTCATAAGATCTAAATTTATGAATATTCACCACTTTATTGAATTATTCAAATAATTATAATATAGTTTTGGTGAATAAAATTTGGAGTGTTACAATTTTTACTGTCATTTATCAATTAAAATACTTTTTTGTATGGTCAAAACTGGAAGAATAATATTTTTTTAAAAAAACGTTATTTTAATTGACAAATCATAGTAAAAATCTTAATAAATTTATTAAAATGATAAAAGTAACAACATCTGGTTAAATAAAAAAATGTAAGGGATTTAAATTTAAATTTTGAAATTTCATGAGGTTATTTGTAACTGTTGACAGTTCAGGAGGTTATCTGTAACTAGTTAAAAGTTCAGGAGATTTTATAAAATTAGTAATTTACATAGAACGCCAAGTAGGGTGCCATGTGTCATATATTAATCTAATGTGATAATTTCTGTTAACAAAATAACAGTCAGTTAACTACAGAATGTTAATAGTAAAAAAATAAAAGATTAGGGGAGTTAAATTTAAACTTTAAAATGTCAGGGGATTATTTGTAACCCACCCAAAGTTCAAAGAGTTTTGTATAATTTAGTCTAATAACAGAAAGTGTGGGTGAGTGGCTTTAATAGTCCCATTGAAAAAAACAAAAAGAATTGTTTAATGCAATTTAAAATCAATTAGCCCCCTCTCGTTTGGTGCTTGTGACTAACAACTCCAACTTTCTTACTCACATGCAAGCATTTGTTTTGTTGTTTTTCAGTCTCATTCATTCACGTGCAGACGTTCTCTGCTTTCTTCTTTGTTTTTGTTTTATTTTCCCGACATTCTATTATCGGCTTTCATTTTAAAACATTCATATTGTGTCACTTTTAAATTTTTCGACTTAACTTATATTTTAAAACGAGAAAAAAATATGCGGATGACCGAAATATAATAATATCAAAATAGTGTAATTACTCTTGGCAAAAAAAAAAAAAAAAGTGTAATTACTATGTCGTTCACTATTTCGAAATTAATTTTCTTAAAATGACCTAATTATCTTTTTTATGAAATTAGTTGTTATTGTCTTAGTTGTTAATGCCATTTGATAAATTAAATTGTTACTTGTTAAGTTGTTGTTGTTGATGTTCCGCAAGTTTAGCCAAAAAAATTGATATATATTCAGTAAGAAATTTCACTGAAATTAACTGTCACTGTTTTTATTGTTATTGTCATTTGATAAGTTAAATACTTATTAAATTATTATTATCATTTGGTTTTTTAAAATTTTGAGCATTAAGGTAATTTTACGAAAAAGTTAATCATATGCCAATCTTCAAAGACTTCACAATAATTGGACCATTTTGGGATATTAATTTAATTAGGATTCACATATTTCAGAGGAAATTTTTTTATCATTTCCCATAGTTAATAACTTTTAAAAAAAAATTTGTTTTTCAGCCAAATTTATTCACGTGCCAACATTTTAAGGTCTTGTTTGTTTGAAACATTCATATATATACTCATTACATGTTAAGGTTTTTATTCAACTTACATTTTCTTTTTTTTTACTATGAATCATATTTTATATTGATATTGATAGTAATAGCCATATCAGATATTCATATTGACAAAGGTAGTAGGAATCGACCCTGCAACCTCTCACGTGCATTCTAATATCTTTGCTAGTTAATCTGTTTTAATTTTACGTTATTTGTTCACATAATATTATATATAATATAACATTAAAAAAAATTATTTTCTTATTTTATTTAAATATTTATTATTAATATAACATATATTTAATATATTATATTAAATATTAATTTTTTGATAATTCGGTATTTATATTTATATTATATTTTTCGTTATATATTAATTTATGTTTATTTTTTATTATTTCATTATATTATATAAATTATAAATTTTACCAACGGATTACTAAGGGAATTCAATCAATAATTTTCATGAGAATTTACTGATAGAATTTCTGTCAATAATCTTCGAAGTAAGAAATTCCATTGATAATCTGCAAGTATTTATTGATGAAATTATTTTCTGATGGAATTTACCAACAAAAAAATTCCATCAGTAATTTTTTCGACACAAGTCCTTAGGTAATCCGTTGGTAACTTCCAACAAAAAAAAAAAAACTTTGTCTATAACTCCATTGGTAATATTGTATCTTTTTGTAGTTTTGCTTTAACAAAGAACATCCAAATGCCTATAGTTCCTAAGTGAAAACTTTTGGAGCAAAATAACCTATCATTTTTTTCTGTAGATGATGTTTCAATATAAAAGAGCATAATTAAAAAATAAGAATAATTGAATTAAAAAGTAACTATTTAAAATTTTTTGTTAATATTTAAATTTTCAATGTTAACATTTTTTATTAATGAAATTAATGGTATTAGCGGGAGAGGATTTAAAAAATACCTTATAAAATTAAAAGATCATACTAAAACTTTAGTTAGAAAACTAAAGATGTATTTCGATCTTTTTTTTTTGGGTTAAGTGTCATTTTTGCCCCCGAAAGTCTTCATTTAGGGGCAATTCGGCCCCGGAAGTATTTTGAGGGCCATTTTTGCTCCGAAAGTGTCAAATTTAGAGCAATTTTGCCTTGGCCGTTAGCTGACTGTTATTCGGGGCAAATTTGCTCCTAAGTTAAAACTTCCAAGGCATTTTTTTTGCCCACACTACTACAGGTTGAAGATATTACTACCCCTATAGACATCCCTTTTTTAAAAAGGGAGGTTAAAATATAGAGGCGGTGACATTTTTGTAAATAAAGTAGTGAAATCGCAATATTAGACGTCCCAAATTTGAATTGAGACGCCTAAAATAGAGTTTAGACGTCCCAAATTTTATTTGAGGTGCCTAAAAGTTTCCCATTGATGCCAAAAAAGTAAATTAAAAAAATTTGACTTATTTTAGGCTTCCCAAATCCCATTTGGGACGCCTAAAGTCTCCCAAATTTTTTTGGGACTCCTAAAGACATGTCAGAAATTCTGACATGCGTGAGACTTCTCTTCCCTTTTCTTCATTCCCATGTCAGAAACACATCCCTCCTTTTCCATCTTTCCCATCCCCCGTGACTTCTCTTCCCTTTTTTCTTCATCCCCTTTTTTCTTTAATTCCCGTGACTTTGTCTTCTCTACACCATAGGTAAGTTTTTTCATTATTCTCTTTTCTTCATTACACTTCGTCTTCTTCAATCTTCTTCCTCTCTTCCTTTTCTTTTCCCTTTTCTTCAGTCTTTTGCCCCCTCCACCCTCCGGCGTAGACCTCCCACCTTCTATTTGCTTTAAGCCTCTGGCGTACCTCTCATCTCCACTGTGCATACATAACTCCTCCAAAGTCTTCTCTCCACCTTGGAAGCACATAGACACCGTTGGCTGCCCTCTCCCCTGCTTTCATCATGTTTGCTTTTTTTTTTTTTTTTAAATATAAATTTACATGAAGAATTAAGTTAAACTTGCAATGTGAAATTATTATAATGCTTTCAATTTATTTACATGATTCTAATTATTGGAGTGTTTTTCCCTTGATTGATTTTTTTAGCCAAAATCATAAACTAGTTGTTAGTAGTTATGCAATACTAATAATGCTTTTGTTTTATACGTTTGGAGCTTGGAAATCGAGGGAAATGCATATGTATATTTATTTTGATGAAATGAACAATAATTAGTTTGTAGTTGTGTGGTGACAAACATTTTGACACTTTCTGGTTGTTGTTATACATATATAATATTAAGTTGTATGAATTGTTGTTATTGTACATATATATATAGTAAAAAGATTGCAATGCTAGGTGTCTTTACCATTTTGTAAGGGACATTTTGTGATTTATGAATCCATCTTTAATTCTGTTTTTGCAGTTTTAATTTGCTGAATAATGAAGAATATAAATAATCATTTAAAAAAAATAAAAAATTTTAACGTCCCAAATGGAGAAAATGGATGTCTAAAGTGGGACTTTAGACATCCCAATTTAAAAAAAAAAAAAGACGTCTAAAGTCCTCCAGTATAGGACTTTAGACGTCCCAAATTTGAGAATAAGGATGTCTAAAGTGGGTTCTTTTTAAATTTGGGACGTCTAAAGTCCCACTTTAGACATCCCTTTTTTTAAAGACGTATTTTCTAAAATATACTACGCCCTTCACATAGACGTTCCCTTGTTTTTGGACGTTAAAAGTATCAAAATAGGGACGTTAAAACTCTTGTTTGTAGTAGTGCCATGTCGCTTTTGTTAGGTGCAAATTCGCCATGAAAGTTTTAACTTTAGAGCAAATTTGCCCCGGATAATGGTCAACTAATGGCGAAGGTAGAATTACTCCAAATTTAACACTTTCGGGGCAAAAAT
The DNA here is from genome assembly GCA_963210345.1 of Inga oerstediana. NCBI lineage: Eukaryota > Viridiplantae > Streptophyta > Magnoliopsida > Fabales > Fabaceae > Inga > Inga oerstediana. Next base: position 50,828,868 of record OY723402.1, on the reverse strand, counting down.
GACACTTAGCCCGTTTCTTTTTTTAATACATGGGAAAGAAAACTAAACCATATTACTAGGTGTTACTATCTGCAATTATGCTTGCCAGCTCATCCTGACCTACTAACATCAAACATAAGCTATCGTTTAATGCCCTCTTTGCTAGAAGATCTACCATTACATCGTTCTCCCTCTCTAAATATCGCAGATTCACTAACCAGCTGCACTTCATCATATTCTTGATTTACATAATAAGCGACCATTCATCATGAAGATCAAAACACCTCACTGTATGAGCTATAAAGCTTCTGTGGAGTCATTGCTGAGCCAAACATTTCGGTGGCCTCCATCCCAAGCCCGTTTCAAACCAACTAGGCAAGCCCATATTTCCGCAGCCAGCGAGTCGCCCTTACCCAGCCGTAGGCAAAAGCCCTCTAACACTAGACCATGTCCGTCTTTAATGATTCCACCACATGCAGCTATTTGATGAACATGAGAAAAGATGCCATCTACTTGAACTTCAATAAAAGAATCCATGGTCGTATTTTCAGGCAAGTCAATAGGGCCTTGGTTAACTCCTAAGTTGGCATCATGGAGCTTTTGGAAAGCATGACTATTACTTCCCAGTTCCCACAATTACATTGCCAATGCTCTTGCATAGACTTGATCAAGCCCAATGCTTACACCAGAGTGCACCCATTCATTCCGATCCCACCATAGTAGCCAACAAATAATAATAAACAAATCCTTCTAATGTCCCTTACTTGGACCAAAGTTTTTCACATATTCGGTTGCAATCAATCAGAAAAAGATCCAGCGAAGAAATTCCAATGATGTTTCGGATGGATAGTTGACACCCAAAAATTCTGGACTACCCCACAATCTCTAATGGCATGAAGACCATCTTCTGTACACGATTTCCAACGTTTACATATACCATTCGGATGAAGATTCATCCGCCGCTTCATGTCGTTTGTGATAAGCCTTTCGTGCATCATGAGCCATACAAAGGTTTTGCACCTTTGCAGGACCTTAAAGTTTCCATATATATCTCCAACGACTAGCAAGGGTACCATGAGACTGAGTAAGTGTACGATAAGCAGAACGAACCATAAAGATGCCGCTCTTTAAATTTCAGCCTAAATTTAAAGCCTAAGGGATCGTTTGGTTCGATCCCATTACATCTTACAGTGCAGTGCAATGCGATGTAATGATAATGCGATGCAATATTAATTACAGGGGTAATGTTTGGTTTGAATTTTAAGCAAGGTGCAATGAATTAATATTTTAACAATCATTTAAAATTAATTTATTATACAAAATCTATTTTACCATTAATATAATCTTTGTAGAAAAAATAGTTAAGATATGGCCTCGGCAGGGATGGAGGAGGAGGAGGTAGTGGCGGCGGCAACGATGGGGGTGGAGGAGGTGGTGGGCTGCGGCAGCGAAGGAGGTAGTGGTGGTGGCAGGAGTGGAGGAGGAGGTAGTGGCGACGATGGCAATAGTAGGGGTGGTGGCTGTAGCAGTGGGGGAGATAGTGGTGATGGCAAGGGGTGGGGGTGACGGCGGTGGAGGAGGTAGTGGTGGAAGCAGCGGGTGGAGGTGAGGAGGAAGAGGAGGAGGAGATAGTGGCGTTGATAGTTGTAGCGTGATATGCCAAGTGAAATGAGATAAGTGAAATAAAAACACATGAAACTAAAGGATAAATTAGACATTTTTAACTATGTAATGGGATGATAATGAAGACTCATAGGGGGAGGTATGAATGAGGATTACCAATTTTTTGGTAATCATCATTACCATGGTAAACCCTATTACCATGCTAAAGAGCAACTAATAAACACATCTCTTTTGGTAATGCAATCATGATTACCATTGCAGGCATACAATGGGGCTAAACCAAATGGGCTCTAAGTATATCTATATCAAATTGAAATTATTACAACCTTAATTTTTGTTTGGCAGAAAGAGAAATTTCATTATTAGAATTCCATAATATTACATTACCATGGAATAAAAAGTCAAGCGAATTTCCATACTTCAAAAAAGAATTTTCCTTATATTGTACAGTTGTAATGTTGTATATGTGTGACTTTGATCACTACTAGAGAAAGACCCATCGGAAAACTGTAATTATGATTTGATATCGAACCGCAATCACAGTATAGGAATTTAAATACGCAACTCACTCTTGTTTAAATTAATATATGTTTGAAAATTTTCAGATTTTTCTTGTTCAACAGATTTTCAAATATTTGAATATTGATTTTGTAGACTTCAACTAAGGGCTTTTGGTTCTCGAACTCTATACAATTTTTGTGAGTAGAAAAAAGCTTATAACTTACTTACTAATGATGTAAGTAACTTCATATTAATTTTATATTCTAATAATGAAATAATATTGTTATAAACATTAAATTTGAATCCTCTAAATCTAGGAGGAGGGAAATTTTTTTGGGGAGAATTCCATATAAAGTTAGCCGAAATATTAAGATCCCAAATCAGGCCTTCAAACTTAACAAATCATCAATTAAGCTATTGACCCAAATTAAGATTTCAGAGTATAGCCAAAATTAATTTATTGCCCCTCCTCATCAATCTCAAATCTCTAATCCTCCATTTGCCCGTCAGCCTTTTTCACCCTATGGATCACTGAAAAGTAGGCAACAGTTTAAATTTAAAAATAATAGGATGTAGATTATCCAAATTAAATTTAAAAGACAATATTCAAGGCGTTTCAAATATTTTATTGATTATTGTATATTCGAAATGAATTCAGAAAAAAAAACCTTATATTCATAAAATTCATGATAAAGGCTTCATTTTAATTATAATTCTTTGAATGTTATAAAATCTTTTTTTCTTGGTATAGTTATAAATATATGATTATTTATGCCGAACATTATTTTAAAATCTTTAGACAATCATGTCCAATTATTTATTATCAATCATATTTATCATTATGTTTTATTCTATATAGATTCATCAATAGTAAAGAAGCATGTTTTAGATTATTTTACAATCAAAATTTTTAAATTAGAGTTAATAATTAAATATGCTATTATTATTATCATTATTATTACTCCTTTCAATCCTTAATATAAGACATATTTATTACTTACTTTGATTAGATTAAAGAAGTTAATTAAGTTAGTTAATATGACATGTATTTTATAAAACATCATAGTTACCTTCCTTAAGTTGTCATCTCTCCTCCTTGATTATTGTTAAGGGAGCATCGATATAGGTAATAGATTGATATATATGAAAAATATATTTTATATTTAAGATCAAGATCAATTAACCAAATATGCCTTAAATTACTATAAGGCTACATCTGAATTCTTTTTTTGTGCAACGATCCGGCATAGACGATTAATAAATTAGATAAGGCTGTGAAAGTGTTCGTGAAATAATGGAATTGCACTGGTGGAGCCTATTTGCAAAACTTGCAGAGAAGAAAAACATTGAGGAACTGGCGACCAACTCATGTAAACTATTTTTTTTATCAAGAACATTGAGGGTCTCATTCTGATAATGTATAATCAATTTTACCTTTTTAATAACCAAGGGACATTGAGGTATTTTGACCCAATATCTAAATCTGAACTTAGGCCATGTGACCTAATTAATAATTTGGTATGTTTAATAATGCAAATAAAAATTTGGGCATTTCAAATAGCATTTAAAGGGATTTTCCCAAATTTTTTTACATAACATTTGTAAATAGTATAAATTATTATACATATTTTATAGGCTAAAGTATACTTTTAGTCCTTTAAGTTTTACCTAAGATATACTTTTGATCACTTAACTTTTAAAAATATACTTTTAGTTCTATAATTCTAATATCGTTAATGTTACTAATGAAAAATATTGACGTAGCAAACTCAAGTGATTTGTCAGTTTAGTTTTGTTTAATAATGTACATATCGTAACCTTGATTTCATTTGTAGAAATTTGTCAGTTTAGTTTTGTTTAATAATATAAATATATTATTTTAAAAATTAAAACTTAAATTTTCTTTGTTGGCTGTACAGTCATCACTTGAGTTTGTTGCATCAATATTTTTCGTTAGTAACATTAATGATGTTAAAAATATATGATCAAAAGTATACTTTATAAAGTTAAGGGACTAAAAGTATATCTTAGATAAAATTTAAAGGACTAAAAGCATACTTTAACATATTTTTTATATATTGTGTATAATAAAAAGTAGATCATATGGATCATGACTTGAGTAATTTAATTTTCTTAATATAAAAATAGCATGACTAATTATAGATTAATTTTATTTTCCCCCCACTTCTGATAAGGGAAAAAATCCCTGTCATTGATTGATTAATTCATGAATGAAAGTATGGAGCATCGTCAATCATGGGATTTTAGTTAGGCGTTCAAAATTATATATTTTTTCAACGGTTATGATGTCATTTGATTTTGCCATGCGAATAACCTCTCCCATACTTCTCTCTCACATGCTGCCATTTGTTGGATAATGAGACAAGTTCAAGTTCACCAACTGGCTAGCTACCTTGTAGTTCCAAATTAAAAATTGAAAATTATTACTTTCTCGTATCTTTAATACAAGACATATTTAAATAGTTAATTTTATATTAAATATAGAATATAATTTTTATATTTATTAATTTTTTTTTAATTTATTCCCATTATTACTCCTTCAACAAAATTCAAGGAAGGGGACAATGAATGGGGGTTAAGGAAGATGATTAGGATATTTTAGAAAATACATATCATAATAACTAACTCAATTAACTTCCTTATCAAATTAAATAAATATATTTTATAATAAGGGCTGAAGGATAACCTTATAGTTCCCCATTTAATTTACGATCCAACTCATGGGTAGAGCCGTCAAAACGGGTCCAACCCGCGGCCCGTGGGTTGGGACAGGGTTGCCAACCCGCGAAAGTGCGGGCCGCACGGGCCCGACCCGCGTGGCCCGCGGGTTGGCCCACAATTTTTTTTTTTTACATATAATAATTTCACAATATTTATAAGTTGTCCACTCCTATCTTGATACTTCCCAATTCAAAGAGAAAAAATCTTAGCCTATTCCCTTCTTTTTTAAACAAAATTATTATATTTTGGTTGTTTGAGGATGAGTTTATATTTTACTTATAAATTTTGACAAATTTAATAATTTTATCTCTTAAATTGTGAATTATGTTTTTAAATTTTTATAAGAGGAATGATTGATGTTAGAAAAAAAATTAATAATTCATATATGTGTGTCTCGTATTTTTTACTACCTTCAAAAAATAGGATCTTTTTTTTTTAAAAAAAATATGCGGGCCCGCAGGCTGGCCTGCAACCCGCACACTGCAGGTTTTGCCAACCCGCAAAAGTACGGGCCACACGGGCCCGACCCACATGACCCGTGGGTTGGTGCGGGCCAACCCACAACCCGCGAGCTGCCCGTTTTGACAGCTCTACAGTCACGGATTAGTCACATGTTGCATTTGCTGAAGTATAAATACGGGACACATTCAATCATCTTCTTCACGGACTTCATTCATTCACTTGCCTAGAAACTCCATGGCCAACATTCTAATTAGCTTCCATACATTTCCCTTATCCGTTATTCTCTATCTCCTTATCTTCTTCCAAACCCATGAAGCCGCCATTAACAACACCACCTTCACCATCCAATTACTCCGCAGAAACTCACATTCTTCTTCCTCCTCTTTCCTCCCTTCATTCCTCACCAATAATCCAGCGTCCTCCAAAGTCACCTCCAACAACGGCGACTACCTCATAAAACTCTCACTTGGAACACCTCCGGTGGACCTTTACTGTTTAGCTGACACCGGAAGTGACCTTATTTGGACACAGTGCCTCCCCTGCGAGAACTGCTATCCCCAGAAAGCACCCATGTTTGACCCCACAATGTCCCAAACCTTCAAGCTCATTCCATGCGGTTCAGAGCCTTGTGCTTGGATGTACGGCACCTCATGTTCGTCGGAGAATTCGTGTGGGTACAGCTACGAGTATGCAGATTCCTCGGTGAGTAAAGGGGTTCTAGCAGAAGAGAGGTTCAGTTTTGGTGGAGCTGAGAGCGAAATTGTGTTTGGTTGTGGACATGAAGATACAGGGACTTTTAATGAGAATGATATGGGAGTGATTGGTTTGGGCGGTGGACCTCTCTCACTTGTTTCACAGCTTGGAGCCACTTTTGGAGGAAGACGACGATTCTCTCAGTGCTTGGTTCCCTTTCGCACTGATCCTAATCTTGGAGGTAAACATGTTTAATTAATTATCTCAATATTTTTTTTTTAATTTCTCATAAGGTAATTGAGAAAATTGCAACCAATTTCCAAGTAATAGAATTAATTACAATCAAGTCTCTTAAAATCATATAATTGCAATGAAGTCCCAAAAAACCTAAGTGATGTCAATTCTAAATGTAAAAATACAATTTTGCCACTTTTTAATTTAAACAAAAGTTGGAATTTAGAGGCTTATTCATTTGAAAAATTCAAAGTCTTCTCCCTTTTTAATTTGAAACAAAAACGGTAATTTCTCTTGAATGACAAATTACGCACATGATCTAATTTGCTTTTTCATTTTAAATGAAAAGGGGTAAAATTATATTTTTACATTTAGAATTAATATCATCCAGGTCTCTTGGAATTTCTCTGTAATTTAATGATTTCAAAGGTTCTAGTTGTAATTAATTATGTTACCTAGAACATGGTCGCAATTTTCTCTAAGTAAATTTTGAGTTGATAGAAATAATACCTATATTCAAAGCATTGTTTTAGTTTTTGGTGGACTGTGAGCGATAATCTGATAACCATATATATAGTTGAGCTGGACACGATCATGCGTAGACTTTTTTAATTCTGTAAATAAAACATTTTTATAAAAATATTAGGAATAGAATTTCATGTATTTTTACTTATTTATATTAATTCTCTAAGCTCGACAATATTCAAATCTTACATAATAAGATAGTTTTATAAAAAAAAAAATATTTTTATTAATTTTTCTTTGTTTGCCTAGAAAATTTTAATTGGCCAAAATGTGTAAGTTAGTTCTTACTTCTTACTATTGGCCTCCTATGACAAATCAATTAAATATGGGAGGCGGAGAGTTAAAGGTATGTTTGTACTTTGGACTTTGGCGTTGGGGGAAGACGACCGGTTAGGCGCCTAGCCTTTTTCTGTTTTAGGACCAGAAAGGTAGGCCTAGCTCTTGAACATCGCTTTACTCTATTTTTCGGTTTTATTTTTGACTTCGGCAACTTTTCAATTCTATATACCGTTGTTTTTTTAAATATAATATATATATATTTAATTAAATTAAATTAAAATATTTTATTAAATTAATTAATATGACATATATTTGTATTAATTCTCTAAGTTAATCAAGAGAGATAGATTTAGAAACTAACTTTATTACTCTACTCAAATTAGATAAATAGATCTTATATTTTAAGGAGCATAGAGAGTAAAATAATAAAGAATATGTGTGTGCGTGATTGTAAGAAATCACATAATCCTTCCCGTCCTTGATATAAAAAATATTTAGAAAGTTAATCTTGATTCTAAATATAAGACATAATTATCTTTCTTAATTCTCCCATCTATCTCTCTTAATTAGCGTTAAGGGAGTATCAATAGAGGTAATTTAAAAAAAGATTAACAAATATGAGAAATATGTCTTACATTTAGGATCATGATCTACTTCTCAATTAGGTTCTACATTAAACCCATTAGAAATAGAAAATTGGTAAACATTGATATTGTGTCCCAAGCTAAATTTATTTTAAAAATATTTAAGCCGTTTCTTCGAAACAGAACAATATCACCGAATTAGGTTTAATAAAATTGATTTTTCTTAAATTATGATTTATAACAATTAATGATTAGAAGTTCCTTTGAATAGCTTAGGATTAAGGTTTTAGCTCAAAAATAAATTTTCTCATTAAGAGGGGTGTTTGGATCATTGTTTTTTAACAAAACCAAGATTTTGTCATATATAATTAATTATAGTTTAACCCTAACAGGCACTAATTATAAGACTAATAATCAAGGTTTTCTTAAAAAAATATCAAAGATCCTAAATACATATCAAAATCAATTATGAATTTCCAAAACCAAATACCCTAATCCATGCTTAAATAATGTACATAGCCTATTTTTTTAATTATTTCATCTATTATTTCTTATTTGTTTAAATATCACAAAATATTGAGAATTCTAATATTTTTATTAAAAACTCCAAGCATTAAACAATAAATACATATTCCAAATTTGCAGGAAGTCTAATATTTGGAGAAGGCAGTGAAGTCACAGGGGAAGGAGTAGTGACAACCCCATTAGTATCTCAAGATGGTGAAACTTCATATGTAGTATCACTCAAAGGCATAAGTGTTGGTGACACATTTGTATCATCATCCCAATTGAACCTAATGATTGATTCAGGCACACCAACAACATATTTGCCTCAAGATTTTTATGACCAATTGGTTCAAGAACTTAAGGGACAAAGCAATATGGTTCCAATTGAGGATGATCCAGATTTGGGGTCACAACTTTGTTATAAGACTGATACAAATGTTGAAGGCCCAATACTTACTGCTCATTTTGAAAATTCTGCTGATGTTCCATTGATGCCTATCCAAACCTTCATCCCTCCAAAAGATGGTGTCTTTTGCTTTGCCATGGCTCCTTCTACTGATGGCTTATTTATATTTGGGAATTTTGCTCAGTCTAATCTCCTAATAGGCTTTGATCTTGATAATAAAATTGTGTCCTTCAAACCCACTGATTGCACCAGAGAGTAGAAAATCAAGAAAAAAAAAAAAGACAAGAACATACTGATTGGATAGAAAAACAGAGCAGATGATTTCACAAGACCTATGAGGTAGAAAAACAGAGCAAATGAAATAAAGTATTTAGTTTATCTTCTCATCACTACTTAGTACTTCCTTTAGTCATTAGAGTGATTTTTAAGGCCATAAATGTAACTGGTGTAATAGGCAATTGGCAAATTTTACTTATACTTCATTGTATTTCATGATCTATATTCATCAATCAATACATTTCATACCAAATGTGATTGGGATAATATAGCTTTAGTCCATATTTCTAGATGTCTAAATGGCCTCTTGGATGACTTGGCCAGATTAGTTTCAACTAAAAATAATTTTTTTATAAACTACATTATTTAAAAATTTATTAAAGTTGAGCGATCTTTAAAATATATTGTATAGCATAATATTTACAGGTAAAATTTTTCATGAAAAAAAAGGTTAATATAGTTTTTATGTTTCAATTTTAATGACATTAACTGTTGTTTAAGGAAGAAAATTAATAAAAAATGCTTTATAATATTAAATAAAAAAGTACCAAAGTTTCAAAATTGTCTCAAATTATTTAAGGACAATTGTTTCACATGAAGGTCACATATTCAAATAATGGAAATGGTCTCTCTGCTTTTAGGTAGGTAATGAAACAAAACAGTGAGTCATGCGATTTGAAGGTGGCTATCTCAAATTCTAACAATAATATCTTCACTTGCGGGAGTAAGGTAGTGTTTTTTTGGCATAATTTTTTTGGTTCATAGGATTTATATGAATTTAAAAAAAGAGGAAAATAAAATGGAGTAATAGTATGCATTGACTGATTGATTTGATTCTTAAGTGGCACTTAAGCATTAAGCAGTTAAGCATCTCATGTTGTCCTTCCTATTTGATTGCAGTCATTCCCTATTCCATTATACCCATTCAAACCATTAATACATGCACGTGTTAATTCTATTTACATGACGCCAACACAACAAATGAAACCAGACAATAAAAATGATTGGCATCATATGTATGTGTTAATTCCATTTCATTTCTATCTATAAAGCTATGGACAACTTCTTTGACAACAAAATAATAATAATGGACAACTCCATATTCTTGCATGAAGAGCCGGTAAAACGGATTTAACCTATGAGCCCATGGGTTTGGGCAGGGTTAGATTGGGAGTTTTGTAGCCTGCAAAAATACGGGTTGTACAAGCCTACACCTTGCAACCTGTGGGTTAATGCTGACTAGCTTGCAAATTTATTTATAAAAAAAAATTGAACACTTTGTGTGTTGTCAATCAAAGTGTCAAATAAATAGGGACAAAGGTTGGCCTTAAATTTTTCTTTTTAAAGAAGTCGAACATATTGTATGTTGTTAGTTAAAACGTCAAAGAAAAGGGACTAAGAAAGTGCAATGGGCTTGGCCCCTTTACATCACCGAAAAAAGGGGACTAAAGAAATGTAATGGGCCTACCCTTTTTTTTAACAAAAAACCGGGACAAATATGTGGGTAGGCAAGCTAGCAGTGTGGGTTAAGGTTAGTATTTTGCCAGTTTGCATGACTCGCATTGATAGCTTGTGGGCTGATGGTAGCTAGCGCGCAACCCTCGAGCTAGCCCATATTCCTAGCTCTGCATCTCTCTCATTCCCTTTCATCCAAAATTTATATTTCATCGAATTCAAGATTTTAAATTAACTACTAAGTTAGCCCCATACTTTGTACTACATGCTGATATAGTGCCTATTTCTATTAATGATAGAAACTACTTTTCCAACATGATTTACAGTATACGAGATAAGTTTGTGAGGAGTTTTGTCTCAACTTATGTGAATGTGCTTTTCCACCGTTTTCTCAAACATGCCCATAATGTTCATACAATTCTTTGCAAAAGGCAATCCTATGTCATTTCTGTTGTTTATGACTCTATTTTTTGCCTTTGGCTAGAGCTGGGAAATCGTAGTGAGCCCGTTAAGGACTGGGCTTATGATGTATAGCCCATAGAAGGAGTCAGATCTAAAAGGATCAGCCCTTTTAGGCCCGTTTAATTTTTTTTAATAACTAAATAAAGACATAAGTAATTTATATGATGGTGATTTATTATGTGTTGCATGGATTCAAATATGATGGTGATTTAATAATTTATATGTATTTTGCTATAGTTATTTCATTTACACTTTAAATTACATATGATGATGATTTATGATTATAACTTTACCTGCTTATTTGATTATGGTTTGTAAACTTTGTGTATTTGTGATTGTGGACTTCTAGTTGACTGGTGGTTGTGTTTAGATATTAGTTATGGTTTGGATTTAAGTCTTATAGTTTGTGTTTTGTTAAACATTGATAATGTTTGATGTTTTAACTTAATTTTGATAATATTTATATTTCAAATCGGGTATTTTAGTCTTGAGCATGTAGGAATATAAAAGGTGTTAAATGGGTTCAAGCCCGCAGGCCTCAACTAAATGGGCTAGGCCCAACAATTCTGTACTTTTTTGGAACTTGGGCCCCCAAGCCCGTAAAGGACCAGCCCTGCAGGGCTGAGCTGGTCCATTTTCCCAATGCTACATTTGGCAGATTTATGCAGTGAGATTTAAACTTTTGAAGAGAAAACTTGTTTTTTATTACGATTAAACTTCCAAAAATGCATCTCATCTACATAAACACTTATCGGTTTCATTTAACCAAACACAACACATCTTGCTTCATTTAATCAACAGTAATCCATGTCAAAATTTTCATTTCAAGCAAACATTGACTTCCCTATCTTCAGTTAACTCTAAGAAATAAAAAGCCAAATAGCACATCTAAGTTTCAAATGCATGCCCAAAACAAGGCAGAAGCTAAATTATTTAACAAGCCATATTTCTCTAACCCAAAGAAGTTTCAGAAAACTGCAAATCAAAATCAATTTGTATTAATTCACTACGGTTTGAGACAATCCAAAATTTGTACGCTAGCCCCAAATTAGCTCAAATGTGACAAATTTAAAGCAACCTATACTTCGAATTTATATCTATATAAGGGCCAAAACCCACATCTTAACTCACTCAATCAAGAACATCCATTTCTTCACCAAACTCAATCAAAACGAAATTACTCAAATTGGCAAGGAGAAACAAAGGTTTACCAAAAAAAATTCAACCCAATGAGTTAATCAGATCAAACCTCAGCACTTGGGGAAAAGCTTGATGAATCAGGCGTGAAGACGCAAGCCATCAGAGGATGAGGAGGAGGAAGAAGAGAAAGAAGTTGAGGATATGTTCTTGAAACGCAGCTGAACATGAGGCCACCGGTGGCAGCCATGAGACCTGACATGAAGACCATCGGAGTGATCTTGGTATCAAAATTTCTGCCGACATTGCTGCTGGTAAAGAAGAAGAAGAAGAAGATTGGAGATCAAACTACGTGTTTGAGTGAGGAAGTGCTGGATCGAACCCAGGATTTGCAGAGTTAAGCCAATTTACTCTAACTAGCGAGCCATGAGTTCTATAGAGGCAGACGGTGGTTGGGGAGAGGGTGAGAGAAATGGCCAAATACGATGAGAGAGAAAGTCTGATGATTTGTATGAGAGGAGGGGCAGTGAGGTAATTTAACAACATTTTCAAACCCAAATTTAGTATGCATAGATTGATTTCGGATATTGGAATCATTTATTTGTCTTTTTCATATTTTGAAGTTATTTATATGGAGTTTTTCCAAAACATATCCTTGAAATTACTTACATATTAGTACCTATCACCGGGAGGTGTAAAGAATTTCAGTGTCATAAACATGTATGGCTAAGGCCGACAAGCAAGTCTTGGAGCCTTCCCGTTTTGTTTTCTTTTTGTTTTTTTTTGTTTTTACATATATCTGTGAGATTATAGTGAGGTTATTTGATTTTCACAACAAAAAGAACAGGGTTAATACCCCAAAAAAATAAAAAATAAAAAGGAATAATTGGGACAAAAAATCACATCTTTAGCTACCTCCTAGCTTGAGGTTGGCTTGATGGCTTCTCACTTAGAACAGATATTTGCTTTAGGCAAGTTAAAGCATGTTGAGCAAGCACCTTGGTATTGGGATTGCCATGCTTAAAGGCTTCAACCAAGCCCCTTACAAGAGACTGATTAAGTGAGTACTTAGGTATGTGATTTTCCACTCTCAATATTTTCTCTATGATCCAAACTGTCTTCTCTTGAAGCTCCCCAGATCTTGCCTCTGTGAAAAGATTGATCACAGAATCAACCACACCCAATTGCTCAAGCTCATCAGCTGCTCTCTTGAAACTATTTGATGAATAATCCAATAATAGTGTTGAAAGTGCCTCCACTACAGCAATTTGAACACTAGTTTCATTGGTATCACTGAGGAGATCATTTAGAGGCTTTATACAGTTGCTCTTTAGCAGGCACAATTGACTATCTTCCTCACAGGGACAGTCGTGAATCGGACATGAAAGGTTCTGACTAGAGGTCCTCCCACAGATGAACAAGAAGGAAGAGCAGAATCCAGAAGGTGAGGGTTCAGTGTTCATAGATATAACTGTCCTTCCAATTTCTGATAAGCTTTTTAATCCAAGGGCAGCGAGTCTTTTTACCTTTGGTTTGGAAGCATATTCCAGCTGTTCACAGAAAATGGTCATGAGACGATTTTCTCTGATAATGGTAAGGGTTTGCTCGTCAAGGTTCCTAGTGAAGTGAAGTAAGAGACCAAGAAGACCTTCCAAAAAGCTTGCTGCAGTCTGTGAGATCCTTGCATTGGAGCTGCGTCTCTGGTTCTTGAGAGTGGCGACGATCCATTTAATGAAATCACCTCCCAAAAGTGATTTTGCTTCATTCTCTGTTAAGGAAAGGTTGGCAAATATGCATGCCGCAGTTGCTCTCTCTTCCTCCGCAGATTGATCATCCAACATTTTTTCTTTGAGGATGGTGAGCTTGTTGGAAAGTCTCAGCTCATCTCCCAGCTCTTGACTGAACAGTTCAGATAGTAGTCTCAAAAGCTTCAAAGCATATATTCTGAGTTCAACTTCTGGGTTTTCAAGAAACTGTGTGACCGTTTTAAAGCCATCCCCTGATTTTATATGCAAAGCTACTGACTCTGTAAAAATGAATAAATAAACAGCATTATGCACCATGCAACACGGGCCAATTTAGAAGATGCATAAATTGCACAGAGCTACAAGCATTCTCGCTTCATTAGTTTATCAGATCACAGCAGCATCCCCTGAATGTATTTTTACATGGAATTATTCATAAACTAATGGAAATCGAATGCTATAGAAGTTCAATAAGAAACAAACTAATCAAACATTTCGTGACATGGAGTACAAGAAGTCATTAAGGAACACATGAAAGAAAATACTGCAATATTATTATGCTTTTAATATATTATAAGCTAGTTGACTAGAAATTACCTGATGCCTGTGGGGATGAAGTTATTCCATAGAGAATGCGAAGAACATATACTTGACACTGAGAAGACACTGAGTTTAACAGTTGCAGAAGTCTTAAAACTATATTTTCTGACTGCATTGAACTCCCCTTCATGTCGGCAGATGCTAATTCCCAACGTCCTGGCTTTGATACGATATTTGCAATTGTTGAAGCGGCTAATGTTTTAATTTCATTTGAGAGCTCCTTGTCATCAAAAAGAACATTAATAAGAGACGGAAAGACTGGAGACTCGACAAGGATGGTAGCGTTGTCATCCAATCCTGACAAGTTATATAATGCTTGCAGACTTGGTTCTCTTCCTTCTGGCTTCGACAACAGGTTAACAAGTACTCCAGCACTTTGCCTAGCAATTTGCTCTTTATTGTTGTTTGTCAAGGTCATCCTTCCGAGCAGAGACGCCATCTCTATCTTTACAGCATCAGGACCTGCCCCAGATTTTATCCCAATTCAATTCGTTTATTATTGTATTGCTTTATGCGAAAGCAGATGTCTTAGAAAAAGCTGATAAATAATCATTAGCATTTACTCCATCATGATTTTATTTGGAATAAACAGATACTATTAGAAAACATACCACCATGCAGCCGTGAAAGTAAAGGTTCAAATCTTCCAGATGCTGCTAAACGTTGCACATTATCCTCCACCCTCTCCAACTGCCTTAAGACTTCCTCAGCTAACTTGGACAAAGCAGGAAACTCTAGATTTCCTGCCATACTTGTGAGGAGAACCAATGCACCTTTCTCTGATGCAAGTCCTATGCAATAAGCTTCATCGCTGCAGAACTCCAGCAATAACTTCACAGCATACTCCCTCTCTTTGTCTGAGCTACCAGTAAGACTATGTACAGCCAATCTTGTGATACTCCCTTCAAGCATTATGTTCTAGAGATGCATAAAACTTTGCATCAGAAACTGTGATACACATGTCAGAAAACAATTGCCAAAGAAACCGTGGAGCTTGCACTTTGCCGCAAAATGTTATATACAGTAAAAGTGACAGTTCGTCATTTATTGCTTCTCTTAGTTTTCAAGGTACCCTCTCTCTGTCATTGATAACAGCATCTAAAGAATTGTGCACCAAGCAAAATTATATCTTTGTTTCGATAGAAACTTTAAATAAGAAAACAGACATTTTAACAAGAAACAATTAAGAGGAATATTCAACATTGAACTGTGAAGAGCTTTCTGACAATATTAGCTAATAAAAAGCACAGAGCCACAGTAAATGAACGACTTCAATCATGTCTGATGTGTAATGAATTGTCAACACCTCGGACAGATAATTTTGTCACATTTATTATGCTTTTCTTAGTAGCTTACTACTTAGTCACTTCCAGCAGTGGTTTTTACCGTACCATATTGGATAGAACTCATTTGAAGTATTTAATTAAACGAGGGTGTTTCCATGCCTTTAACTTGCAAGTATTTGTAGAAAGGCGGCACTAACTGCCAGGACAGCATATGGTTTAGCAGTGTTGCCATGGAACTTTTAGCAAATTACACAATTATACAATATTTTTAGGATTCTGAAATAGAGTTTGAGAATCTAGATGGAACATTCTCTCCCAAATGAATCAATATCAGGTGCTAACAGAGAAATCTGAATAAAGCAAACGCTATATATTCTAATTTATGGCGAGGGTTTTGACCTCATATCACGGTAATACTCACACGAAGGAAGTTATGATTATTAGGTAGCCTGCTAAAATATTTTATCATACCATTCTTTCCATTTATAAATAAAAAAGTGGATTAATGTTATTTTAACAAGCTATATATCCGGTTACCCTATCCTTTCAATGCATAGGGAGGAATTAGTCTTTTTCATTCACTTACTGAGAAAATGGTAAACAATGAAAGCATGAAAGAAATAACTGACCTTGCTTTCTTCATCTTTAGCCATACTAAATAAAGTCATAAAAGCTTTACTTCTCAACCGTGATCCAATAACTTTTGAGCTATTAGTAAGAAGCTTCACTATCATTTGTATAATTCCAGCATTCCTGATTACATGTCTGCTAGGAGGATGGTCTTCTGAAACCCTATTAATGTTATCTAAAGCTTGCTCAACGTGATCTATACAATGTGGCTCCTCAGTCAAGTGTTCAGCAGCAGATTTAACTTGATACTCCACAACCCTGTTAACCCACTCTTCTATTGCCCCAGCCAATCCAATATTGGGTTTGAGTTCCAAAGATTTAAGAACCTTCCCAGTCACAGGACAAGTTGGGTCACGAGCATCTTGAATACATCTCTCGAACCAGTACTCTATAGCAGTCCGTTCATAGGTCTGAGAAGTTTCAAGAACCACAGGATTCTTCATCACTTCCTTTGTCAATGGGCAAAGAAAATTTTTGAAGGGAGAAATCGCTGCATTGTCTTCAAGGTCGAAGTTCAATTTTCGTGTCTCAATGTCAGGTTCAATAGACCAATTATTCAAAATCCTTTCAAGGGAAACTAAAATCCGTCGTTCGGATACAGAATTTGAGCGCAATAGGTCATTCTTGAACAGCTTTATTTCGTTTGACAATTCTGTATGATCACCTGGGTCAATCCCCAAAGCGCGAGCCAAATCCATGACAATAGCACTCTGCACCGCCTTGGTGGTTGGTCTTCCTAGCCCTTCTTTTTCCAGCGTACATTGAACTCTCTCTTCGTTGTCTGTAACCTACTTTCAAACACATTAGTGAAATTTATGAGATACAAAGCCAGGTTACTAAATTCATGCCTCAATTTAAGCAAAATAAAATGAAAACAATTAATGTAGATGCTGAGGGGTGATGAATATCTATTCCAAAACTTGAAAGATCTCAGAATAGCATTCAGGACAAAGTAATTGAGAAAAGGCAAAAATTACTTTTCCTCGGAGATAAATGTATCAGAGTAAAGAGAAAGGGCAAATTACTCTGAACTGAGCGAGCTTCATGTCTCTGGAGAGATCAGATGCTTTCTTTTGGAGCTCAGGGTCTTCTTGAAGAGCCTCATCGAGCAAGGCGAGCCATCCTCCTACGGAGGAAGTGTGCTCCTCAAGGGATAAGCAGAGTGACTTGCAGTTGATCAAGACAAATATCTTGCTGCTTTTCTCATAAACTGAAACAACTTCTGCAGCCTTCGACAGATCGCCGGACATTCCTTTCAGGGCGGTCTGCACCAACGTCGGCATGGTCTCCGGCGACGGTGATTGAAACGACAGGAGTAGCTGGTTGACAATAAGCTGAAGTCGCCGGGCCAAGCCCGAGAACCGTCGGGGGTTCTCGAATAAGTAATGGTGTTCGCGGTCGCAGAGATCAGTCAATGAACAGCGGATGGATTGTACGGCAGAAGCCACCGGCGAAGAGAGATTTGCCGACGTCATTTACCGGCAATTGGTCATGAAGGTGGAGAAGGGAATGGGAAGTAGAGAATTGGGAAGGTTTTGGTTTCGACGTTGTTAGATATGACGGGAGCCACCGGCGACTATGCTGCGTCAAGTTTCGCCGTTACTTTACGCGCCATCGCTGAGAAGAGTCAAGGCTTGACTTGCAAAACTTTTACGCGCCATCGCTGAGAAGAGTCAAGGCTTGACTTGCGAAACTTTGGTTTGTAATAATTTTTTTTTTTTTGGGAAAATTAATCTTCTAATCCTTATAATTTTAACTGACTTATAACTTAGTCCTTACATTTTGACTTAATACAACTCAATTCCTATAATTTTCATCTAGTTGTATCTCAGTTTCTGAACTTTGACTCATTGCAACTCAACTCAATTCCTATAGTTTTAACCATTTTATAATATTATCCCTACCTCTATTTTAGAACATAATAACTAAATTATAAAATAGTTAAAACTATAGAGATTGAGTTATAGTGAGTCAAAATTCAGAGATTGAGTTACACTGGATCAAAGTGTAGGGACTAAATTATAAACCAATTAAAACTACTTGACCAAATGATTAATTTTTCCTATTTTTTTGGTTGAATATAATTCCTAATTCTTTAAATTTATCTTCATTTTAATTTTAATTGCTCAACTTTTAAACTATAAATTTTTGATCCTCAAATTTCGTGGTGTTTATGCAACTAAGACAAGAGGTTCGGAGAACCTCATCATGGAAGGAGTCGCTCTCATGTTGGCATAATCAAAGGCCTTCATGTACCCCTCTCGTCCCACTCTCAAAATCTTAGATTCGTTTGATTATGATGATTCCTCCCCTTTATCTCTCCCAATTCTTCCCACACAAATGGAAGTAACAGTCTTGCTATGACTCTCCAATAATGACAATAACAAAGTCTTATTCTATTAAGTGAGGTTGGCTACTTGGATAGTATAGCATCATCGTGGTTTATCGAAAATAAGCTCTTTAAATATATATATATATATCATTAACTAATAGATCCTGCTATATAACCTCATTAAATGTTCACTTCAGTCTTCTTCTACCTCTTTTTAGAAGACTTCATACTACTTGATCGAGCATCCTTACCGATATTTCTAATGGCCTTATTTAAACATGTCTAAACCATCTTAGACGATCTTATACCATTTTCTTCTTAATATGTACTACTTCAACTCGTTCATGTATATGATTATCCATTAAGAACAAAAGCTTCGGCCACCCCACAAACCTCAGAATTCCCACCGGCCATTGCAATTAAAACCCCTGACGGCCATTGCAATTAAAACCCCTGACAGGCAAGAAAATGACATCCTTTACTGGCTTTCCATGGTTTACGTCCATCACTGATCTCCTCTCTATAACCCTCATATCCCATAGCTTGGCGGTGTAATCATAAGAACCAGTAAAGAACATGTCCATATCAACTGGGGAAGAGTCACCACACCTCACATAATCCTTGTGACCTTGTAATTCAGATATTGGTGTTTCACCCTCCACATCCGAGTACCTCACCAAGGCAATGCAATGATCTTAACATCAACAAAAGTGAAATCACGAAGTCCTGCCAAATGATAGTCAACACGTGAGGATTGAGCAAGAATACAAATATAGCCTGAGGCTCTTAAACACTTGGAGAGGAAATCTAGACCTGTTGTTGATTGATTTCTCCGTAAAAATTCCTTCAAAGAAGTACCTCTATAGTAGATGATTCCATGATAGTAATGTCTATTCAGATTCTTGTGTTTGTAGAGGATATTATCCAAGCTTCCAGTATTTAGGAGATCAAGAAATTAGATGGATAAGGCAGGCACCGATCTTGATTAACCAAAAATATAAAAAAGGATGAAATGGACCAAGTCTCCTTTGAATCATGGTAGTAGGTAGGTGCCAAATGACTCAAACATCTTCAACGGTGCAAGGAAACTAGGAAAGTCTCTAAACAAAAAGTCAAAAAGTTGACCAAATCTATCTTTGTCTGAGTCAATATCTCTTGAAGCTGAATCATAAACACAATTATGATTGGAATTATATGTGTGGATGCTGGTTACACCCAATGTTAATATCCCATCCAAAAGCCCCTTATGCTATTTGTAATGATGTGATCCATTTAAGAAAATATTAAGAAAAATTATTTTAAAAAATACACTAAAAATGAAAAATGAAAAAAATATATATGCTGACAATTACAAAAATTCTTCATCCCTCCATCATCCAACCCCAACCTGATTTTATCTCATAGTAAGGAAGGAGGGGTAGAGTCATTAGACTTCATACTGAAAATTGGGTTGTAGGTTTTACTCATTCACCTGAGATCTACAGTGCTTTTGAAGCATATGAATGGGCTATTTTTAAGGGCATTATACTTGCTTTGGACACAAGATTCAAGAAAGTCATTCTGACTTTGACTTTGTTGTTGATGCAAGGTTTAACTCTGACTTAGTTAATTTGATCAAGATTTGTGTGTCATCAGTCTCTTAAAATGTTTTATAGAATGGTACTCATACATCACATTTCTCTCCAAAAAGGGGATCTTCGTCAAGGGGATCCAAAATCTCCTTTGTTGTTTTGTTTTGTGTATGGATAGGTTATAACATGTCAAAAGTGATGCATGAACGTAGTCAAGTGGAAGCCAATTACGGTTACTAGAGGCGGACCTTCCATTTCTCATTTTATGTCCGTCAATGATCTTCTTCTTCTTCTTGTTTTTTTTTTCTTTTGGTGTTGCAGCTGAACAGTAAGCCTTAAGTATGAAGGAATAGTGATGAGGCCGGGGATTTGATGTCTATTGAAGGAGGACCAGTATTTGGATTCAGAGGTTTGCTTTGGGGGTTCTAGGTTTGGATTTCAAATCGGTTTTCACGTGGAATGTCTTTGAGGGATGTGGTTCCGCCGTTGAAAAAGGTAAAGTTGAATTCTGAGGTAGTTTAGGGTTTAAGGAAGGAAAAATCATGACTAATTGAAAACTTATATTTATATTAAAAAACCATAATTTCCTTCCATTTAAGAGTGTGTTTTTCTCTGCATATAAAATCCTTTAATTTTATTTTGTTAACATAATTAGCTTCTGCAGAGGGTAACAATACTAATGGAATAATAAAGTTATATGGGCTAATTAACAAAGAAAAGTTGAGTAATGTGTTTTTATATCCCAATTTTTCTAACAATTATAACATAGTTATTTTGCTTTTAGTTTATTATAATTTTAATGGTAATTTAAGCCTATCTCATGCAAACAGGTAAAACAAAAACCTATAATCTCCCTTTAAAGATATCCATCACTTCTTTGTAATATCTATTTTTCTTTTTTATAAGCCTTTCTTGAATTCACAAATCATTTTGAACCATAAATAAAATATTAAAAGCATATATAGCATTATCCAAATAAACGTAATTTATTGAATTAAGCCGAAATATCAATTGAAGTGTGCATAATTGTTTTTTCAAAATTTATTTCCTAATAATAATCCTTTTGCTCATCCTTTGTATCAAGGGGGCAAAAAAGGAAAGCACCACAAGGGCACAATTCGAAACTCTCCGTTATGGGCAGATTAGCCCAAAAAATTATTAATTTTAAAAACCTGAAAAACAAAAAATAAATATAATTAATTTTTTTAACGAAGTCTTAGAGGTGTGATTTTGAAATGAACTGTGTTACGTAATAATTTTCATGAGTGTATATTATTCCACTTGGAAATTTCCAAAAATTTGTATCAATTTCTTTCTCCCTCAATCTCTCTATTATTGTTGTTTATGGATTCTTTTTTGCCGCCACCTTTCTTTTTGCTTTTCATTCTTCAAACCCCAAGGGCTTGTTTGGTCTGAGGGAGAGGAGGAAAAATTTTTTTGAGTTGAATTTAAAAAAAAATTTAGAGAAATGAGGTTAAAAATTTTTAATTAATTTTTCTTATTCTTTTATCTTATATATTCTCTTTATTAAAATTTTATTACCCTACTTTTTCAATCTTTTAAAATTCAACTCATAAAAATTTTCCCTCCCCTCCCTTCCCCTCTAAATCCCTCACACCAAACATACCAAAGTGTCAGCATCCTGAGAACTCCACTTTGGTCAATCATGTTTCTGGACCAAATATCAAATCTTCCAGTCAAATAGATTCTGTGACCAAATATCAAAATTCTCATCCCTATAAAAGGAGCCCCTCCTCCTACAAAGGAACCCATATATCCATATAAAAGGAGTCCATGTTAGAATTCTCATCCCTGTCACTATCACCCTCCTCGTCCTTGGTGTGCAAGAACAGGACGGATGAGGAGGATGACAATGATGCGGATGAGAATTCTAGCTAACCATAACAACGCATAGGGATGGTTTCTTTTTGATTACTCCCTCGCTTTTTTTTATAAATAATATTTTTTTTATTGTTCAAAATAAACTAATTGTTAGGATTAGTTATAAAAAAACTAAAGGGGTAAAAATATTATGTTTCTTTTAAATATGCACATATTTATGTAATGATCATATTAGAAATAATACGTAATAAATAATTAAATAAAAGAGAATTAGTAGTAAGAGGAGTAATTAATATAAAGATATGTATTTAATAGGGGTAGAAAAGAAAAAAAATAGTTTAAATTTTGATATATAAGAAAACAATTGCTTATATTATGGATCAACGCAAAAAGAGAGAAAGCTGCTTAAAAAGGAGTGAAGAGAGTATAAATCAATATATTTTTAATTTCAATTTGTGTTGCCCTTTGGGATTAAGTGTGTGTTCGGGAACCGGAGAAAAGCGCGTTTTTCAAACAAAACCATGGTTTTATCAAATAGCAGCCGAACATCTCCTCAAATCAAATAATCCCGTTTTTCATTCAATCCCGTTTTTCATCCAAAAAAATCCCGTTTCTCATAAGCTATTTCTACACACTTTTCTATTCTTTTCCTCTTTTTCCATGTGGGCCCCACGCCAATCTCCCTCTCTCATTCTTTTTTTTTTTTTTTATTTCGATGTAGCCCCTCTGTTTGCTCTCATCTGTTTTTTTTTTAATTTTAAAATTTTTGTGTTCCCTCCTATTTTTAATATAAGATATATTTATCTAATTTGATTATATTAGAAAAATTAGTTAAATTAATTCAAATTATATATAGACAAATTTATTTCATTTTTTGTATTAATTATGAAATTTAATATTAAATAATGGGTTAAGATGTATCTTTTTTAATGCCGTCAGGGGTTTTCTTCTTTTATAATTTAACGCCGTTAGGTCAAATTTAACAGTTTTGTTAAATTTACATCATTTTTAATTGTTTCTTATTATTTTTGCATCTTCCAGAATTTATTTATATCAGACGGCCCTCAGAAAAAACTTAACTGTTAAATTTGGACCTTAACCCTTAAATAATACATAAAATTTTTGCATAGAAACTAGGCAGGAGTGGTAAAAAAAAACCACAAATTAAAGACACGGACACACTTGCAAAAATCAAAACCATTCCAAAGAATTTAATGAAGAATAATACAGTGGGTTTGGCAAGAGATAACCCAGGTTGTCAAAGGAGATGAAAATTAATATAGTGTACGCCTTCAATATGTACGTTTGATATAATTTTGTAATTTACTACATAATTGACTAATGTTATAATTTTATAATTTTTGCATCTATTTTTTTATATTACATAATTGAAAAATGTTATAATTTAAAAATGTTTGGACAAATTTATTTCATTTATTGTAATTATTATGCAATTTAATGTCAAATAATACTTAAAATATAATCTTATCCTTTATATGTAATTATCATAGAAGTTAATGTCCTTTTTAGTCATTTAACCATGAAAAAAGCTATTCTGATAAAATCATCCAAACACTCTCATTTTATCAAAATCACTTTTTCCCATAATCTATTTTCCTATAATCTATTCTGCAAAAGCTATTTTCTCAAGAATCTATTCTCCAAAAGCTAATAAGAACACACCCTAAGCTAGTTGATCTCTCAAAATTGAAATTCTCATTTTAAAAATCAAGAATTTAAAAATATAAATTTAAATGGTTACTTGGTTAGTCGGAGGTACGGTTATGCCACGTGGGGTAAAAGAATTATTGCTAGGGTATGCATTTATAAATGTTTATTTCATTTTTTTAATAATATATATACACATATGTGTATGCGTATGCCTCCTGTCATCCGCATCATGCAAAACATGATGGAGACTACATTGCAATTTGGGATCACGTCTTGGTCCCTGTTGCCAAAGAATTTAACTTGGATATAATTATAGTGTATGCTGAATATGATGTAGGTATGCATTAAATAACTAAAATTTAAGATTTTCTCTTATATATTTTCTCCTTGGGCACTAAAATTTAAGATTTTCTCTTATATATTTTCTCCTTGGGCTCTGATGATCACCTCGCTTAGCTTTCTCTTTAAATACATGTTTACTGTTTGACATTTATTAGTTGTGAAGTGGTATAAATTTTTTTTTTTCATGTTAAACGGCTAGTTTCTAATTTTGATTGTAAATTAGTTCATATGATGAAAATAAGTGTGGGACTAAGACTATTATTAGAGTTAGATAAATAATTAAAGTTTTGTGCTTTTAATCTCATCAGTCGTATCTACATCCTATGTACCTAATGCAAATTGCGGTACTCCCAGCCTGTATTGTGGAGGAGGTATAGAAGAGTGCTAGAAGTTTCTAATGATGAGAAAAAGATAATACACTTGGTAGCCTGGAAAGATGTTACAAGAAAAAGCGAAAGGTGGGATCGGGGTATGTCACGTACATACTCAGAACCAAGCAATGTTTATGAATATTCACTAGAAGGATTCTCTTTGGGCTAGAGTTTTTAGTGTAGTTAGTAAAGCAACCCAGTCCAATACTAGGCCCAAGTAGTGGTGGCATAACTTAAATGTATTTAGTTATGATTAGGTGATTAGTTATGCAAAGCAGTAAGTTGTCACAAGTTTGTTACATCCACATGGTTGGATCTGTTGTGTATGTCACTGTATAAATAAGAGCTTTGTGGCCTCATAGTATTGATTGAAACCTGAGAGCCTTGCTGTTCTAAACTGCTTCTTAATCACATTTCTAATTTGGTATCATTCGCTTAGGTTTGATCCCTTTCCTGATGGCTAGTTCTTTGTCTTCTCAGGCTCACCCTGTTGTTACTTCATCCTTGTCTTCTGTTCAAACAAAATTCATTTCTCTCTTAAATAGCCTTAACCAATTTGGTTTCATCAAACTCGATCGGATCAATTTTCTCTTATGGAGTTTGTTGGTTTTACCGGCATTGAGAGGTCAGCGCCTTAAGTCCTTTGTGCTCACTCTAAACCATGTCCGCTGAAGCATGTTTCTAATGAAGCTGGTATTCATCTTAATCCTGCCTATGAGGATTAGGTTGCCACTGATCAAATCATTTTCGGTTGGCTTCTTAGCACGATGACCACAGGCGTCACGTCTCAGTTCGTGCATTGCCAGCCTTCTACTCATATCTGGAAGGCTATCACAGATCTTATGAGCGCTCAATCCAGAGTAAGTGTCACCATGTTTAAGTATGATCTTTAGCATACTCATAAAGGTTTGAGCTCTATTGATGACCTTCTTGCCAAGATGAAGTCTATTGCCGACAATTTTTCCTTAGTAGGATCTCCGATTTCAGATGCTGATCTTATCACTTAGACTCTGGCGGGATTAGATGCAGAATACAATCCTATGGTTGTTTATCTCTCAGATCTTGACAATTTGACTTGGATTGACGTTCATTCGTGTTTGCTTACTTTTGAACGCCACTTAGAGCATTTTCACAATTTGGATACAGTAAGTTTTGCTTTCACTAATGTGGCCATTTCTGCTAACTCCTCTAGTGCGTCTTCTTAGTCACGCTACGGATCTTCTCGTGGATTTGGCAGTCAATGCGGTGGTTTTCGACCACTTCATGGTGGTCGTGGCAGAGGTCATTTTGGCAAACTGAAACCTACATGCCAAATCTGTTATCTATAAGGTCATGTTGCTTCTCATTGCTTTTATCGCTTTGATCGGACATATTCTCCTGCTAACCATGGTCAGCGTTCGGACCATGACGTTGCCTTGGCCTACATTGCTACGCCTGATATGCTGAATGATCCTGACTGGTATGTTGATAGTGGTGCTACAAATCATGTCATGCATCATGATGCCACTAGTTCTACTTATGAATCAAGTAATCTCAAAATCAGTAATGGTCCCAAACTTCCTATCTCTAGTTCCACTTCTGCTTCGCTTGGATTTGGTACCGTGTCACTAACACTGCATCGTGTTTTAGTTGTGCCTCATATTACGAAAAACCTCCTTAGTGTCGCCAAATTAACATATGATAATAATGTACTTGTTGAATTTGATTCTTATCATTGTTTTGTGAAGGACAAGCAGTTGCAAAATAAGTTATACTAATAGGGACAAAAACTAACGCCTTGTACAAGTTGCATCAATCACCATGATTTCCTGCTTCCAAGAAAGAGCTTGACTCTACAGTGTGTCTTACTATATTAGATACAAGGCATAGGAAATTAGGCCATTCTTCTTTTAATACTATTCGAAGAGTATTGAATGGTTATAACATCCATATTCCACGCAATACAACACTTTGTTTTTGTGATGCTTGCCAATATGGCAAGTCTTATGCTCTTCTTTTTACTTCTTCAGAGTCTCGGACCACTCCACCACTAGATCTCATTCATACTGATCATGGTTATAAATACTATATCTGTTTCGTTGATGACTATAGTTGATTCTCTTGGTTATACCCTTTGTATACCAAAGACGAAGCTCTCGGTGCTTTTAAAAATTTCAAGAAAATGGTTGGAACTCAATTTAATCGATGCATTAAACTCTTACAGAGTGACTGGGGATGAGATTTTCAATCATTTTCCATGTTTATTGTTGACTTCGGCATCATTTTTAGGCACCCTTCTCCACATACCTCGGCACAGAATGGTTGTGTTGAATGCAAACATCGCCATATCGTCGAAACTGGCCTTAGTTTTCTTGCTCAAGAATCTATGCCAACTAAATATATGTGGGAGGCATTCTCTACTACTGTTCATGTGATAAACTAGCTACCTTCATCATTTATTAACATGTCTCCATTTGAAGCCCTATTTCTTAAGAAGCTAGACTACAATCTTCTTCATACTTTTGGGTGTGCATGTTTTCCATGTCTTCGGTCTTATCATCAACACAAATTTCAACGTCGCTCTAAAAAATGTGTGTTTTTGGGACTTAGTGGTAGCCAAAAAAGGCTTTTGGTGCTTAAGCTCTTCTGGCAAGATGTATGTGTCTTGTCATGAGGTGTTTTATGAGGTGATATTCAGTATCTAGATCTCTTTATGTCGTCTCCTGGCATTTTCGATTGATCTAGTGGTTCTCTGGGTAATTGTGATGCTCTCTTACATGATCCTGGTCCTTCATCCACTTCCTCTATTTTACCTTGTTATTCACATCCATTGGCAACTTCACCACCCTCATCGCCGCCTGTCTCTTCTACTAGTCCTTTGCCTGATGCCTCATGTGTGTCCTCCTCATCAACCATAGGCTCTTCCTCACGAGTCCTTCCCAACCCTCCTATTAGGCCAACTACCACATACCCGATGCAGTCCTGATCCAAGCATGGCATTACCAAGCCTAAATACCCTTTTGTCAGTCTTGTCTCTTCTACCATTCTTGAGCCTCATATTTTTTGTGAAGCATTGACTATCTCTCTTCCAATTAACGTAAATAGGGCCTTGGAGGAGCCAAATGAACTTCTCAAATTATCTTCATACATCTCCTTGAAATTAATATTAAATTGCCACTACTACGGAAGGGACTTTTAACGACCGTTTTTTGGCCCTTTAGACGACTGTTTTCAGGGGGTCGTCTATCTTAGTGTCGTTGAAAATTTGAGAAAAGACGACCGTTAAAAAACAGTCGTTGTATGTGAGATACAACGACTGTTTTCCATAAAACAGTCGTTGTATCCTTTTTTTTTAAAACTCCCTACATCAACCCCCTCTGCTCCTCCACCATATATGTCTACAAGTCCCCACGTCCTCCCATTCTCTCATGATTAACTCTCTAGCTTCCCCTAATACTCATAGAAGTGAAAATCACATGTTAATTTTTCTATCATGACATATAGCGCATATATCATCATAACATCATTTCAATGTGCAGACTTCAACTTTCAAACTTTCAATGTAAATCATGACATGCATATTGTAATATCCCAATTTTTGATTATGGGTTAATCATGATTATTATGGATAATTATGAATTTAATTGGGATTATTATGTATTTTATGACAATATTAATTAATGTCATAATTAGTGGAAATTGGAAATATTAGTGCATATGTGTGGTATTTAAGATCAAGGGTGGTGATTCCTTGACCGTGGGTCGGGATCCAGTGTGCTTAGCTTGTGTGAGCTTATTGAGGGAATGAAGGAGATGCTGACATGTGGCATTGTGGTGGCCATTAGATGAGATCATATGAGGACAAGGGAACACTTTTTCTCTTTTCTCTCTCTCACTCCATCTCTCCATCTCTTTCTCTCTCTCGTGCTCCCTCTCTCATTTCTCTCTTCTCTCTCTTTATCCATTGTTGAAGGCAAGGGAAGGAAGAAAGCTTGATCTTTGGGTAAGTAAATGATCTTCTTTGCTCAAACTCCATTCACAAATGTTGATCCTTGAGTAATGGGCTTCATTTTGGTGTGTGTAGTTTGGTCATTTGGTTGTGATTTGTGCCACACGAAAATTGATTGTTGGAGAATCAAGAACTCTCTTTAGAGAAGTTACTAAGGTGAGTGAAACTAACCTATCTATCTAAGTTTCATACCATTTGAAGTAGTTAATAATTCTGGGAATTTTGGCTTGAATCCGAAAATTTAGTGCCACTGTTCATTTGGTATGTTTTTGGCATGAGAATGGTGTTTTGGAATGAGTTTATGATAGATAGATTGATTGGAGGTTGAAATGTTAAGTTTAGTAATTTTGAGAAAATTGATGATTTGTGTTGATTCAACCCAAAACATGATAATGGAGTTGGATTTTGATCATTTTAATGATTCCATTGAATTCCTTGGGTGTTTTTGTGTGGGAGTAGTTTTGGGTTGGTATTTGGGTTCATTTGGATCACTTGGAAAAATTTCTGGAAATGCTGTCACACCTTCTCGTTTTCTGGTGTCTGATAATCGTGCTTGAGGTGAGAGTGTGTGTGCTCGAGTGAGGGAAGAACATCACTCGAGTGAGGATTTTGTGCTTGAGGTGATTCCATATTTGTGCTCTCGGGCATGTGCTTTCTGTCTTCACTTCCTTGTGCTTGAGGTGATTTCCGTGCTTGTGCTCGAGTGAGGATTTTGTGCTTAAGGTGATTTCCGTACTTGTGCTCGAGTGAGGATTTTGTGCTTGAGGTGATTCCATATTTGTGCTCTCGGGCATGTGCTTTCTGTCTTCACTTCCTTGTGCTTGAGGTGATTTCCGTACTTGTGCTCGAGTGAGGATTTTGTGCTTGAGGTGATTCCATATTTGTGCTCTTGGGCATGTGCTTTCTGTCTTCACTTCCTTGTGCTTGAGGTGATTTCCGTACTTGTGCTCGAGTGAGGATTTTGTGCTTGAGGTGATGTCCGTACTTGTGCTCGAGTGAGGATTTTGTGCTTGAGGTGATGTCCGTACTTGTGCTCGAGTGAGACCATTTTCACTCAAGGTGAAGCAGTGAAAAATGAGTTTTTGTGCTTCCAAAAGGGGATCTTTGGGATAGTTCTTCCAACCCTTTAGGAGTTTTGTTAGGAGTATTTAGTGACTCTAAAAGAGCAATAATGATAACCAATTAAGCATTATAAAGTGAATTAAGTCTTGGAATAGAGAATAACTCTTCGTCCCTAATTGTGAAAATAGGATTTGATATTTGCCTTCCTCGGGAGAGACCGGCGCTAGGACACGCCTGGAAGAACTCAGGTAGTGACTTTTCTCTCATATCTTGTATGATGTTTTGGTATGCATATCTTATCATTGAACTTGTGAATTGTGTGCCATGGTCCATTACGGCGTGAGCAGGTCAGCGTGAGCCGTATAGGGAGTGACAGTGGTCATCTCTAGGTCGGCCGTTGGACTGCCGTCGTAATCGACATGGATCTTTGTGAATCCGACCCGTGGGGGCGGCGTTTGTGAAACTAGCCGTGGGCTGAGTGTGTGTATCTTGCCTATGTGGCTTGCGATTATGATATGCTTTATATGGATCCCAGCTGTGGTGAATTATACTGTGTTGATTGTTGTGATGCAATACAACGTGAGCAATTCAGCGTGAGCAATCGTTAGGGATGACATGTGTCATACTAACCATTGCCGTTGTAACTGCCGTTGTAGTTGCTTGTGTGGATAATGATTTGATTACATATATTATTGTTGTACATTATATGATTGACTTGTTACTACGGGGATTCCTTAGAATCTCACTCTACCAAAATTAACCATTTTAGACAGGGCTGAAGGATCGAAAGGCAAGCGGGCGACGAAGAGTAGTTAGAGCTCCGGTTTAGGAGTATATTTTGGGGTTAATGGTTATCATTGTAGATTTTGGAATTGTATATGGTAGATTTTGTGTAATCCCCAAGTTAAGGGTATTGAATGGTGGCTTTGTGCCTTTGTAAATCCCTTATCTAATGAATGGAACCCGAGTGAGTCGGGAATTTACTTGCACTCTGATATTTGTAAATGGAATCCACCTGTTCAGGCCATTATTATTTATATTGTGAACTTGAGACCATTGTGATTAAGTATTGAAAAATGATTTTGCAAATCTGATTTTTGGGCAAAAGATTGTCTTAATAAGTCCCAATTCGAAATATGGTCTCTAATTACAACTTGATTATGAGTTTAAGAACTAAATCTCGGCCTAAGGTGGGAAGGGGGTTACACATATGGCCAAAGAGATGATGACATGCTTCCATGAAAATCCCTATTTTTCATCATCATTTTCCAAAGTGTTCTCTGAAAGCATAATGCCTTAACAAATTCAAAGTACTCATAAATAATAAACTAGGAAAAGTATTCGAATATGCAATCTTATATAGCACTGTACAAAACCACTGCACTATGTAAAAAAACCTCTACACATCATCACCCCTCTGTGTGTTGTAGAAGATGTCCTGACAACAGGTCTCGGATTATATTAATGTCTTCGATTGTGTAGGGGTCCTGATCACCAAAAATCTATGCGCAAAATGGAGAATATGTTAACATAAATAAATAAATTGAATGAAATAACTAACAATTGAATCACATGAAAAAAACTGAAATTCAATTGAGAATCAAGAAATGATCACCTGTTCAAAATTTGTAGTAAGGCCAGAGAAAATGATGTTATACATATATAGTATAACATAGAAGCCACACTCAGTTTTCCCTGCTTGCCGTGGACACTATACAGCAAAAGCAAATGGTAAAAAAGAATAAAGGCCTATGTAAAGCAATCGTCAATCAAAGAACTTGAATGTAAAGAACTTACGTTTGGCTGGAACCACTTTGTATGACCAGCTTTACCTTCACGCTTCCCACCCATTATATAATATGTCTTCAATGCACTGTAATAATTAAAATGATAAACAAAAGACATTAAAACAATTGAGTAAAATCAAAAATCAATGACGGACAAATAAATTTACTTACGTGTTAAAAATGTTTCTGATATCTGCGTCTGGCTTGCGACCCAATGAGTCAAACCAAAAGATGACGTTGATCGAGGGACAAGGAACACAGAGACTCCAATGATAACTATAGTCACATGCATATATAGATTAAAATGAGGTTAGATAACATGATACTGTTTAGCAAAGTGAACGTGTATAAATATATCAAATAAAGTTACTTGCCCTTCAACAATTGGTGCCAGATAACAAGGCAGCTGAGTCTGGCCTATTGTATAGCTTACATAGCTCATCCGTTCTTCCAAACTCTGGCTATTACGCCGTGACATATTGCCAGGACATAAGAAGCCATATGTACTGCCAAGCCCTCGTTCGGCACACAGTTTATGGAAGCAGCTACCACATAAATGAAATGAGAAAGGACACAGTAAATGTAGAAACCTAAAACCCCTAAATATCAGTGCATTAATTACAATTAAAAATTATAACTAAACTCACATGATTGCAAATGTGACCCATCCTATGTCAATCTCCTCCAAAGATAGGAACTCTCTAATATCTTTGTTATCAAATCCATAATTATACGAGATTCTGCGACCCACAATCTCACAAGGTATGTGCAAGTCGACCTTATTTATGCCTTGATGAATATTTTGCAGTCGTGCTAAAAAGGGAAATTTTGTCGCATCATCTTGTTCCTAGTAACACACAAAAAGATTATATGTAGAATGTCAAGGATTAAGTAACAGTAAGGTGTTTCCTACCATTGGAGGGACTGGCACAGTCTGAACAAGATGTCTAGGCCACAAGATGAAAGATCCTGTTGCGTGACCTAGATTGGCAACCTCACCATCAGGGAATGGGACATATGCACCTTCCTCCCCCAGTCGAACACTTGTCACATTGACCTTAAGTTGATCGTCCCGGATTTGGTTATTATAGTGGGTGGTGGCACGGCTGTATACAACAGCATCAGCAACAGCACGCAGGTACGGGACTTCCAAATACAAAGTACAGGGTTCTCCAGGCTCTAGTGAAGGACCAGGGTCGCCATGTCCAACCTCTGGCGGATTGTAACTGCCTTTGGTGCTGGGAAAGGCCGGGGATTCCTGAGTAAGAGAAATGAAAGAATTAATTAAAATAACGTGTCTTACTTTTTGACTTTTCAACCACATTTTCAACCACGAGAATACTAACGGGTCAGATGATCAAAGGTAGGACCTTAAGAGAACCTGTCTCTTACAACCCTAGCTACAAGACACCACAAGGATGATCAATCCTTGATACAGTCGGAGTATTCACACGAGAATACAAGGATGCAAGCAAAGCTCACACAAGAGAAATAAAACTCTCAATTATCATTCAAGTCTCAAAATGTAGTACAAAAACGCAGCCATATATAAAGGCCACAAAAGAACACTCTAGAGTTTGAAAACCTAGTCATGAATGCAATAAATGATGCCTTAATGATGATTGATTCTCTTGGTTGGCACTATTCAAGCCTAAAGGAATTAGGAAATTACTTATTCTTCAAGACTAAGTCAGCTACCTAAAAATAGGAAATAAAATAAAGTCTTCATGAGCAATCTTTGACCAAAGGCCTTATTTAATGCAAATAAAAAAAAGGAAACAAATAAAAACGAAATTAATTCAGATTTGCTGCATAAGGACGCCTTCTAGATGCTTCTTGAGGTGTCTTGGATGTCACTTATGATCCTCCTTCAAGGCACATGCTTGTCACATGGTATTTTAAGTGAATTCTTCAATTTGGACTGCACATGGGCCTTGTTCATCATCTTGTTGGGCTTACTACTTTATGTTACACCAATTTCATGGATCTTCATGCTTTGCCACGTGCTCAAGCTTCTCTGTGTTGTAAAATCATGTATATGGGCCTGAATAGGTATGGTTAAGGCCTCATTTGCACCCTCAACATATATACTAACATTATGAGCCATTAATGAAGCAAAATCAAGCCTAATTGTTTTCTCCAACCTCTCAAACACTTCACTCTTTTCTGAGTTTTTAGTAATTGGGCCGTCAATGTCATGAGGAGGATCTTGGGCTTGCTTAGAATCTTGTTGGATAATAGAGACAGCATCTTGTTCATTGTAGATGTCACCTAAGCTGCCATGTAGTACTTTGTCGACACTTTGGATACCAACATTGATGCTTTGTTGGACACCACATAAGACGTCCCTTGCACCTCTATCACCTTTCTTACTCCCTACTTCAAACAAAATTTATCCCAATTAAACGAAAAAACATATGGCTTCTTGCTTTATTGGTGAAATGATCATTTTGCCCATACATTTTTTCCCATTTTCGTACTTGCTGGAGAATCTGGTAGAATGTTCATCAAACTTTGAAAATTCATATCTAATTGCACAAATATCCAATTGGTATGGTTCTAAAGGCTATGTGACCCTTACTAAGTCTATTTTAAAGGAAAAATATAGCTTTTAGCCAACTGGAAGATCATAATTCCCAGAATTTTCATTTTTGGACGCTGCATAGAAACTTGCCAGTTTCACTTTGTTGACTTCAAAAATACATAACTCTTAGTATACAGGTCCAAATGACTTATATGAGATATCAAATTAAAGCTTGATAAGTCTACTTTTATTCTGAAAAATTTCATAGGCATTGGACATCATTTACCTATTTAAAAATGTCACACAACAACTACACTGAGAAACTTATTGGTAATAAATTCAAATGTTTACAATTTGTGTTCCAAACATAATCATGTTGTGTGTAACCGCTAATTGCTTTATTTTGTCATTCCATATGCTCTTTACTTAACCTTTTCATTCCCTTTAATATAAGGAATTTTGGGTGAATAAAGTTTGGGATGTTACACACCATAACTGTTTATTTTTTTTTATTTTAGCTAATTATATTTCATCATGAAATATCATCTGCTGGCCAAATTTGATGTGCTAAAAAACTTTCAAAAATCAAGAGTTTGTACTTTGAATCTAAGCTATGTTTAACCTACCTTTTTGGGATAACATCAATCAGATAATGACAAAAAGGGTTTGTCCAAATCTAAATCTAAGCTTTATAAAAGGAAAGTTTTGAAATATTTGGATGACAAATGAAAGTGTTTGTCTCTCTTTTAATTCTTTAGTTGGGACTACCAATATTTGTAACCTATGAACTTCTCTTATTTAGTTATGGGATCGATATTGTCCATTTTAGAGTCCATTACCCCCTCAATATTTGTTCTCTTTAGGGTTTGTCACCCCTATGATATTGTTCACTTCGCTCTATATATTATTCTCTTTGGAGTCACGTGAACCCTCACGATTTTAAACCTCGTCGAGAGGGGGAGATATACAAACTATTATAAGGAATCTTTCATTTTCTTTCCCAGCCGATGTGAGACTCAACATTGATCATGGTCCTAAATGTGAAACTTCTCATATTTGTCAATCTTTTCCAAAATTTCCCCTATTGATGCTCTCTCAACAATAATCAATAAAGATAAAGAATGAGGAAATTAAAGAAGATGATTAGTGTGTTTTAATTTAGAAAAAATATATCTTATTCAATAATTAAACTAACTTCCTTAATCTAATCAAATTAGTTAAATAGTGTCTTACATTAAGGATAAGAGGAGTCCTATGTCAAAACAAAAAAATGTTCAATTTTATATTTTTGGTACAGTAATTTCATACATCTTAAAGACACACGAACACACAAACATGTCAATACACTATGTTCGAGCCTGGCATATCAATTATTGTAATCATGTTAGTAGTAATCTATGTACTGTACAATTATTGGACTGTGTTGATTATTTTAGTTGTTAGGTATCGTGCAAAAATATTTAGGAAGTGTTTCGTGAGGAGTTGTGACATCTTACTTTGTGCCACCTTTAAATGGGATAGGGCAAAAGTATCCATTAAATACTACATTATATTGCAATTTCATCCATTTAAAAAATTACAAAAATCCTTCATTTAGAACAAATACATGGGTTGGCAAATATTCATTGTGAATGTGAAAAGTATTGAAAATTTATTTAACCCAAAATGTAAATAAGGAAATACAGGCATTCAAATTTTTTAGAGAAGAAGGATTCTATTTATAAGATACACTTAAACACTACTAGAAAAAAAGGTCTTTTAAACTTGTTGAAATTGGCTTTTTAGACTGGATTTAGGTCCGTCTTGTATCAACTGGTTTAAAAAATCCGGTGCTATCAAAACTAGTCTTAAA
Source organism: Inga oerstediana (assembly GCA_963210345.1). Lineage (NCBI taxonomy): Eukaryota > Viridiplantae > Streptophyta > Magnoliopsida > Fabales > Fabaceae > Inga > Inga oerstediana. The sequence goes on along the minus strand of OY723402.1, from coordinate 50,793,400 downwards.
AATTGGTATTTAGACCAAGCTAATAGTCTAGTCTAGAAAGTTGCATGTTTAAGACCAGTTGTTGGTTTATGAGGTTTAACAATAGTTGATTTTTAAGACTGGCTGGGGGACAAATCCGATTCATGTAAGTATATATTTCTTAACCTTCCTTTATTGTAACTTGTCTAAATAACTAAAATAATTTTGTTTTAGACCTATTATTAACATTCAATTTTATTACATATCTATATATATCCAGCAGGTATATTATGCCCTAAGTTCAATGACCTGTTCGTAGAGAACCAACCTACATAACCGATCAACAATAAACTCTAATGTTAATTTATAAAACAAATATAAAAACTCAAGTATAATCCTGCACAGATAAACAATGTAATTTGCTCATCATGTCTTCATCAGTTAGCAGCAAATACAAGTATATTATTCTAGAACCTTACATAGATGGTTAAATTATAATGGAAGAAGGAAATACATGCAAAACTAACTTTATTTGTTCTGAAGTCAAAGAAAGAGAGATTGATAATGGAGTTGAAGACATTTAAGACAATTCAAAGCAAGTAATGTATTCACTTTCTAAACACAAGAGAGAGAACAATACGAAATTTCCAAAATCCTAGTGATGAAATGAAACATAACTCACCATTTATTGGGATACAATATAGTCTTATAAAAGAATTCTACCCAAAGCACACAAACTTGCTCAATATCTTCCATAGGGAAGAGTTCATTAAGACTAAATGTCTGAAACATGAAAGGAAAAGAAACTAATACAATGTAACTAGCAAATATAATAAAAGTAGTGAACAAATCTTGGAAAACACATGTACCTGTTTATTAAGTTCTGTCTCACTCAAGGCAATAATATTGTACATGTGCCTCATCACATACTAGCCACATAAGTTGTTTGTTGGCGGCTACTTTTGGGTCTATAAAAGAACATACACCACATTAGCAAAATAATTGCAATCACATACGAGTGAATGTATACAGGGCAACAAACATGCATGTAATTACTTTTGGCATAATCCATTTATGTTTTGGAGCTTTTTCATGCAGTTTCCTATTAGGGCGATCAATGTGACACACAACCTTCATAGAACTAACCATTATGAAATGCACAGTTAGTAACCTATACATATTAATCACAAAGACCATAAGGTGCAAAACAAAACTCACTTGGTAAATAGGTCCTCGCTTGTTGGGCAAGTTTGCTATGAGTATAGCATAAGAATATGACAATATAGCATTTCTTCAACAATAGCAACAATTGCCAATAGATATTACTAAAAATAGAATAAATTTGTATTAAGAAAATTAAATACAAAAAAAATTGTAATGAAAAGAAAGTTTTTGACTTATTCATAATTGTATAGTGTCATTAACCACTTAGCTTCACACTAATCCAGCCTTTACGATACGTAGGCAGACTTGATTATTGGGTTTTCAAGTTTGGTTTTGGGGGGATCTGCAACAGGTAAAGGAATGCAAACTTAGTTGTTTTGCCTAAGTTTTGCAACATGCTATGGAGGTATCTATAAGCATGTTAGTTAATTACTTAGTAAGTTACAATATCATAAATCTTTAAATTATTTTACATTATTTTAAAAGACAATAGGTACACAGTCCATAGTTGAATGTACGAATTGGTCAGCTACTGTCCTTTGACAAAGAGACTCGTCAAACATCTTTATCAACAAAATTGTGCTGATTTGGCTCATAATAGATAAGTCCAGATGCACTTGTTTGGATTAGTAGTCATTATCAAAGCACATATGAGCCATGTGTTTCTTGATAGTGTACTTGGGAGGTGGAATTGTATATGGGGGTCCAGGTTCATCTGGGGTTGGAAAAGGGACTGTAATGTGAACATTTGACATATCATACTTTGACCACATGAGGAGAGTTTTCTTTGCATCCCCCACTTTCTTCACATCGTCAATGGGGAAAGGGATAGGAGCTTCTGCTACTATGACCTTGACAACTGACACTCTTACTTAGTAATCTTCAAGTTTCTTGTGGTGGACAATTGGGATAAGTTTGTGGATGTTGCCACGTGTACTAGTCTCCTATAGGGACCTTCCAGATATAGTTCACAATTTTCAACTTCATCATCGCCAATAGAATCCTCTAACAAATGACCAGCAATGTAGCAACTCCCTTTAGTGTTATAGAGAGATGTATAGGATTGTTTCTTCATGATAGGTGTTAGTTCTTGTTTGCTTGTTGAAAACAATGCAGCCATATACTCTCTTACCTTTTGCATCTAGACTATTAATTTCTCATTAAACGAAGCTTCTACCTCTACCTTTACATTGATGAGCAATACATTGACCTCCTTTTTACTCAAGGTGTTAGGACTGTGTAACAGCTTACACACAGGGGCCGGCTGGGCCCACGCAGCCACACTGTACCACACAGTCCCAGCAAGATATTTGCACTCCCTAAGTGCATTTCTTTCGCCTCCCCAGTCTCGAACCCTCACCCTGGGGGTAAGTATGAGAGTTTGGCAAGATGTCGTACCATTAGACTAATTGTCGTTACATAGAAATAAGCCTTTTTATGCAACGGCCCACCTACCAACACACAGTCTTGACACGGCTGGCCATAGTTCACCTACCGTCACACAGGCTTGGTCCCTCTCATGGTAGAAACTATTCCTCCCTCTTGGGAATTTATTCAAACCCAAAGAAGGAATACGCCTCCTTAAAGACTAGAACTCTGGACCTAAGGATAAGTCCAAAGCCTAAGAGCTACTTGGTAGCCAAGTGCACCATGACATACTTGGTTACCAAGGATCACATAAGGTTTGTACTTGACCCTCAAGTCAAGCCTTCGATCCTTAGGGAGGCGACACTTTTGGGGAATTTAGAGTACCTCAAAGAGGAAAATCCCTAAGCACCTGTGTAGTGCGGGGGGGACAAATCCTGTTAGGTGTTGTGTGTAGTATCGGCCAGTCGCGGGTGCTGTGTGTGGTCTCGGGCTATTACAGACTATGTGTAGTTTGTCTTCCAAAATGCTTTCTTAAGCCAACCCCTTGTCCAACACCCCTAACACGCCCTCCATGATCTTGTTTGTCGTTGCAACGGTCAAAAAGTCAATCCTCCCCTCTTGCCTGAAGGCTCCCCTTAGCTGGTTTTTTCTTAAGCTCCTCCTATTACATATATATTAAAAAAACAATTATGAACACTATGCTTAGTTATCTAATGTAACTAATATAGTAACTTGTCTTACAATTTTGTCAACAACTTTCCAAGTACTTTTACTCTTGTATGATCTAATCCTGGTTTCATGAGCATACAACCATGTTGTAGTAGACTGGTGAAGGTAGAGAAAGCACAACTATCATCTTTTGTTGCTTCTTCTAACTTCCTCCACTTGGCCTCCATTAGGTCATTAGTTGCCTTAACATAACCACCTCGAGACATTATGTGTAGGCAATCATTCTTTCTACCATTTTCAATTGCTTTTCCCCTTTTATCCTAAAAGTAAGAATCATAAAAGAAAAATATTGGTTACTAGTTAAGATAAATCATTGGGGAATAAAACCTAAAAACTCACCATAGCTACTAGCGTAATTCGCAACCAGCAAAATTATGTCCAATCTTGTTTAGTAATAGATGGATACTTATCAAATGGAGTAGGACGAGGCTTGCCTTCCTCCACCTGGACATAAATGAAATTGTGTGCTAGTCGTGTCTTGAACACCTAGAAACGTTCAACTAAGTGAGAGAGGGTCTTATCCTTTAGTGCTTGAATATCTGGAACATCATATGTGAGATGCATTGCAAGGTATTGAAATGGTTATCAACATGAACAATAGTTATTACTATTAGACGATATAGGACAAAATGTAATAAATTCAAAGTATGTTTTGTACCAAGATAGTGACCCAAAGTAGGTCCTTAACATCATCTAAAACCTCTTCCTAAGTTTCTATGGTGATAAGCACCTTGGTGGGTACTAGGGCACTGAGATAACTTTCATAGGTGGTCATGTTTTACCCAATTGGTAAATTCAATCAGAATCTTCATTCCAGCATTACAAAAAAAGTTGACCTCTCTCATTTTCATCCTCTTTCTACCTCTTCTTTGTCTACGATGGGAGGTATGTTAGTACAAGTGTTTCACCCAAAAGGGGGGTGAATTGGATTATTAAAAAAATTTTGAAACTAACAATGACAATTAACAAAAATTAAATCAAAGTTGAAGGTTAGAAGAATATCATTGAAGTGTACACCAGAGATTTATACTGGTTTAGTCACAATCTCTTTGACCTACGTCCAGTCTTCATATCACCTCTGAGATTTTCACTATAACTTCCAAGATTCAGTTGGTTCTTGGCACCTAAGTACACAGTAAGTTCCTTCTCCGGACTCTCACTCCCCCTTACACAATGTAAACTAATACCAAGTTTAAGGTCCTACTACCTTAAGTAATCTCAAGAAAGTGTATTGAGTTTTTGACGAATTTTACTCTCAAAGAGTAAATGTATAATCACTAATGTGTAAAGTACAAAGAGAATAATAATTAATGTAAAATAGAGCACTTAAGATAGACTTGAATGATTTTGCAGTTCGGTAGTTGATTCGCTTTGAATGCCTCGTATTTATAGTTAGAATAAAATAAATGATCATTGTGAGTATTTCATTTATCCATTAGAGTACCGTTGCATCCTTTGAATATTCTATGTGTATGGTAAAGTGGCCGTTGAGATAATGTCTTCGTTCAAATAATGCTCGCATGAAATGCTTCTAATACAAAACTAATTTTTCATATCTTTACTTGATCTCTTCATTCTTCTCCTAAGAAAGCATTACACACTAATGAAATAAGATATTAGACTAAAAGAAAATCAAATATAATCAACTATATGATCATTCAGTGATTTTTGGAAATTAGCGAAAGGTGCTCTATTTTTCTGGAAACCATCACTCGAGTGATATTAACTTAGCAATTTTGAAGCATTATAGAACACAGGATAGACCACTCAAGTGTTGTGCTAGTGATCCATAAATTACATCACTAGAGTGATCTGCAATAGATCACTTGATGGATCATGCGAGTACTCTGCTAGTGATCTCAAAAATGGGATCACTCAAGTATTCTACTAGTGATCTTAGAAATGGGATCACTCGAGTGGTCACTTGAGTAATCTGAACTTAGAAAATTTTCAACAGAAGATCACTTTCAGAATCACTCCAGTGTTGTGCTGTGATGCCTTTATCTTATCACTCGAGTACTCCAGAGTCATCACTCAGGTGACCAAGCAAGTAATGCCTTCTAAAAATTGACACAAAGCATCACTGAAACAAAACACATTTTAACACTTCATGACTCGAGTGGTCACTAGAGTGATGGCACTTTATGCCTCAAAAAACATTGCTTGATTGTTCAAAAACCTTTTGTTTATTTTCATAATCTTTTATATTATCTTTTTAAACCTTTTGCTATCATCAGAACCTGTGATCTAATATTCTCCCCCTTTTTGATGATGACAAAACTTGTTGGTTTCTGAAAGGAGCATTTGAAAGCATTTTGCAAAATCAGATCACTCCTGAATTTAAAAAAGATAAGACCACAAGCTTTAATACACAAGAACATGATAACTTCAATTTCACATTCAAAAGTTAATATAATTAATAAACTTCATAACTTTTCAACATGTTTATAAAACAGTAATCATAACATAAATACATCATAGATACTCCTAAAAACCCCGTACACCCAATCTATATCATTCATCAAAAATAGTATATACTCATCAAATCACTATCTAGTCCTTCTCCCCTTTTTTGGCATCATCAGAAAGGGTAAACTAAGCAAGAGAGTCAGGGCAAAAGCTAGGTGAGGAATGATCAATGGCTGTAATAGGAGTGTCTGGGATATGAGAGGATGCATCATCATGTGCATCACCTCTTAAAGCAGTAAAGGTGGGTGAATAAGATGGAATAAGCTCTGGAAGGTGAAGGGTAGGACCTGGACCAGATCCTAAGGATCAAGGACATACAAGGGCATATGCTGAGGTGGTGGCTGAGGAGAAGATGAAACCTCTAACTCCTTAGTATTATCAGAATGCCGAGAGTTATAAGAAGGAGATTGAGGAAGTGGCTCTATGGTGGTAGGTGAGGCTATAAGTGTAGGCATTGAGCTATACTGAACAGGAACAGATTTATCCAAGGTAATATGAACCAGTGTAGAACATGTAGGGTCAACCATGGTGAAAGGGATATTACTGGGGGTAGAGTGAGGAATGATAGAAGGAGGGCTAGAGGTTAGAGTATAGGTAGGGGCAAAGGCTAGTATAGATGAAGTAGGAGTACATGAGCTCGGTGTCAAGGCATCAACCTTCTCATTAAGAGACCGGATAAGGCTGGTGATCTCTATCAATGTACTAATCTGAGCCTTCTGCTAAGCCAACACAACTTGATTATACTTGTTCATTTGCTTAACCATTTTTTCCATCTTGAAGTTCATGTGGGTTATCATTTTTACATTTGTGTTGGCTATATCCACATGAAATCCCTGAAGCAGCTCCTTTAGGTATGTTTGAATTGTAAAGCCAAAGAAGGAAGGAGCTGTGGTAGAGGCAAGGGCAGAAGACTGAGTATCATCCATCCTACTAGTCTCAACCTTTGATGCCTTCTTCTTCTTTAGAGTAGAGCCCATAGGACGTTGCAGAGGTAGTTATATCCTTAACTTCCCTATATTGTTTCTTCCCACCAGTAACAACCTCTCAACCTATTCATTCAGCTCTAAGTACCATATCTTGTTGGCTCTGAGGAAGAGGGATATCAACTGAGAAAATGGCATCAGTGTAGTATGGGTACTAGAGAACCTGTACCTCTTGATCTTTAAAAGGATCAACTCTCCTAGGTTCTTCTTCTCCTTTAACAAAATAGAAGCCATAAGTCCATAGTCTCTATCAATAAAGTGTGTGAATTTGTTGGACTTGTTGACTATGGCTCAGGAGTATATATATACCAAAGGACTCTATGTAGATTACACATGTCCCTAAGATTAAAGTTCAGGGGTCCTACTATCCCTTCATGCCTCAACATACTAAAAATCTGGTTCGGTGTAAGCTTGGCGAGGTTATTCTTTGATGGCTTTGTAATTCCTAGGTACTTGTTTATCCTAGAGGCAGAGATAAGAAATTTCCTTCCTCTCACTTTAGTTTTAAGCTCTTTCTCTACAACCGAACCACCCTCGAAGCAATTTTCAATCGATTCAAGATTGCAGTAAAAGTACCTAACTACCTTAGCACAATAAGGTAGATGCACAAATAACCATGGCATATAGTGACCTAAATACACACTTAAATCATACTTGATAGCCTCAAATAAGATACTCAGATCCACATAATACATCTTACATATTTTTCTCCTAGCAAACTGGTCTATGAACTTCTTTGAATCCTTAAGCTTACTTGAATTGAATCCTTGTTGAGGCATTGAGATATCTTCTTCTTTGTCCTTACTCTCCTCTTCTTTCTCTTCTTCATTTTATCCTTTATCTGATTCCTCTAGTTGAGACTTAGTGGTCTTGGAGGAGGATCCTTACTTTGGTTTTGACTTCAATGCTTCTTCAAGCATTTTAGCCATAACTTTGCTCACCCAAGCACTGTATTTAGCCTCTTATTTGTCTTTCTTTGTCCAAGCAAGAGTGTCAGAGTCAGAATCTGAAGGTAGAAGACTAGGAGGGGCTTTGGATTTGCCCATCCCCGGAGGTGTTACAACCTTTGTCTTTGATCTTATGGCTATTGGCTTTTGAATCACAACTTCTTTGGCTTTAAGTTGCGGCTCCGATGGTGATTGATCTAACACTTTTGGCCGAGGATGTTTCAAAGACTTGGACTTTAGGATGGATTATTTCTTTTATTTCTTTGATGGAGGAGGTGGTGGAGACTCAGAAGATCAACCCCGAGTAGTTTTTGTTCTAGCCATTGAAGATTGAGCACAAAAACCTTGAGTTCTTCCTTTTTGGTGTCGCAACTGGCTAGTGGTAGGACTAAAATTTAGAGAAATTTTTGGAAGTAGAAATTAATGGGTTTCAAAGGCAATTTGATGTGCTAGAGTTTGTGAAAAGTTTTTGGTAGAGCACTGGGAGAGTCACTGGAAGTGATTTAGTGAAAATAACACTATGTCTACTGATATAGCCTACTCTTAGAGCATCACTCTAGTGATCACTCAAGTGATTATGCTTGACAATTGTAAAACAAGTAATTAAACCATACCTGGCTTGAATAATCTAGTAATTATTCATGAATGTTTTCTTGATGAGTAGTAGCCTTTGGATTGTAGAAGTAACTAGGAAATTGGTTGATTTTTCCACTACACAGATGACTACTCCAGTGGTCACTCGAGTGATCTATTCCTTCACCTCACAACTTTTTATTTCCAAGCATTATACCATTTTAGTTGAAACTTTTTCACTTCCCTGACTCTTCAAGTCATCACTTGAGTGGTCACTCAAGTGATGCAGCCATCACTGAGTGATGTCATAGTGATGATCACTTCGAGACATCACTCAAGTGATGTCGTGGTGATCATCTCCTCTGTTCATCTTCGTTTCTCTTAGCATAGAGTAGAGTATTTTGACATAGTCTTATAAAACAAACTTCTAGATACTATAATGCTTAAGTTAGTTAACTTATCATCAAAACATAATTAAATTACTTTTATAAATATGAAAATACTCACAATTCATTGGGATTTACTATTCCCAATTCTCTTCATATAAATAAGAATTGATCTTTTGCCATAGGTTTTGTGAAAATATCAGCTATCTGAATGTGGGTGGGAATGAATACCACTTTGACATCCTTCTGCTAGACATAATTTCTAATGAAGTGGGGTCTGACATCAATGTGCTTGGTTCTAAAGTATTGAACAGGATTTTTTGCCTAGCTTATTATGCTAGTATTGTCATAGTAAATAGGTATTTCTCTTAGGTAGATGCCAAGGTCTTGAAGTTGTTGTTTTAGCCAAAGTACTTGAGCATAACAATTTGAAGTAGTAACATACTTACCTTCCATTAATGGTAGAGATACTGTGTTCTGTTTCTTGCTGAACCAAGATACCAGTGAACCTCCAAGAAATTGACATTGTCTACTAGTACTTTTTCTATCTATTTTATATCCTCCATGGTCAGAATCTAAATATGCAACCAGGTACTCATTTCTTCCTGGCTACCAGATGCGTAACTCAGATGTGTCGGCAAGATATCTGAAGATTCTTTTAACCATCTCAGCATGTGATTCCTTTGGAGTTAACTTATATCTTACACACATTCCAACACTGAATTGGATGTTAGGTCTACTTGCTGTAAGATAGAGCAAACCAAGGAAGAATGTCAGTTCCCCTATCATTGACATCTCAAACTCACCCTGCATTGTTTCAAAGAATTCCTTGCACAAAAGATCATTAGTAGCACCAAAAATGATATTATCAATATATATATGAACTATTAAAATATCATTTCATTTCCTTTTTATAAATAATGTTGTTTCAACTTTTCTCCTGACAAAACTTTGATTAATATGGAATTTGCTAAGTCTTTCATACTAAGCTCTTGGAGCTTGTTTTAAGCCATAAAGAGCTTTCTTTAGTTTGAAAACATGATCAGGTTTAGTCACAGCCTCAAAACCTGGAACTTGTTCAACATATACTTCTTTTATAATATATCCATTTAAAAATACACTTTTCACATTCATTTGATAGAGTTTGAATTCCTTGAGGCGCGCAAAGGATAAGAGTACTCGTATGGCTCCAATCTTGCTAATGGAGCATAGGTTTCCCCATAATTAATACCTTCCTCTTGATTATAGCCTTTGGCTACAAATCTTGGCTTATTTTTACAATGTTTGTGGATTCATCAAGTTTGTTTTTGAAAACCCATTTAGTGCCAATGACCGGGTGATCTTTAGGCCTGGGTATCAAATCTCAAACTTGATTTTTTTTCAAATTGATTGAGTTCTTCTTGCATTGTTATCACCTAATCATTGTCTAATAGGGCTTCGTTAATGTTTGAAGGTTCAAGCTTAGATATAAATATAAAGAAACTAGCTTCATTTAAAATTTTGTTTATAGTTTTTACCCCTTTACTTACTTCTCTTATGACTTGGTCTGGGGGATGACTCTTGTTATACTTCCAAGCTCTAGGTTGACTCTCCACAGAAGGTTCGTTTTCAATTTCTCAACCTCAGGATTAGAGGAATTAGGAGTAGACTGATTATTTTCTTGAGAAACAACTACTTCCCATTCATCATCAAAGGTTTTGTCAGTGGATTCATATTCATCAAATACAACATGAATTGATTCTTCAATAATACATGTCTTTTTATTAAAAACTCTATAAGCTTTGCTTTGATTTGAGTAACCTTGGAATATTCCCTCATTAGCTTTATAATCAAATTTTCCTAGATTATCTTTACCATTATTATAAATTAAACACCTACAACCGAAGATAAGCTAATGAGCAATGTTTGTCTTTCTTCCTTTGTATTGCTTGTACAAGTTTTTCTAAGTTTTGATCTGATGTAGACTCTATTTGAGATATAACAAGTAGTGCTCTTTGAATTTGCCCAGAAAACTTAGGACACATTCTTTTCATTCAGCATAGCTCTGGCCATTTTTGTAAGAACTATGTTTTTTCTTTCTATAACTCCATTCTGTTGTGGTGTTCTTAGTGTAAAAAAATTGTGATAAATGCCATTAGTGTCACAGTATTCTCCAAAGGCTTGATTCTCAAATTCACCTCCATGATCTGTCTTTATACTTATAATGCACATATTTATCTAACTTTGCACTTTCTTGGCAAATACAGTAAACTCACTGAAAGTATCATCTTTACAAGATAAGAAGATAGTCCATTTAAATCTAGAGAAATCATCAATAATGACCAATGAGTATAAATTACCACAAAGACTTTTAACTCTTGCTGGTCCAACTAAGTTTATATGAAGTAGTTGAAGTGGTCTAGTTGTTGTGATTTCCTTTTTAGATTTAAAAGATGATTTTGTTTGTTTACCCTTTTGATATGCATCACAAACTAAATCATTTTTGAAGTTTAATTTGGGTAATCCAATAACTAAATCGTCTTTAAGTAACTTGCCTAGTGGTGCATATTAACGTGAGCTGACCTTTTATGTCAAAACCAACTTTTATCAGTGTTACTTAGAAAATAGTTTTCAAAAATACTTTTGGTCATATCAATAGTATAACAATTACCTTTTCTCGGTGCTCTGATTTTTTCCTTGAGATTCTTCTTCTTTTTTTGTAAATCCTTCTTGCTTACAATCAAGCATTCCTCATAATCAAATATCATCTAATTGCCTCTGTTTATGCTTTGACTTACGCTTAGTAGATTATGGCACAGTCCTTCGACATAATATACATCTTTAACTTGAATTCCCTTATTGCCTTTGACTTTTCCTATTCTAGCTATATTGCCTTATTAGTTTCCTCCAAACTTAACTTTTCCACCTTCTTTAGGTTCTAACATAGAGAAGTTTCTTGATCACCAGTCATATGTCAGGAGCAGCCACTGTCTATGTACCACTTATTAGTTTTGGATGTTCTAAAACATACTTGCAATAAAAAATAGTTAAGGTTTAGGTACCCATATCTTTTTGGGTTAGTATGAATCACTCTCTGAACATGGGATCCTTTAGGTACACATTTATAGGTTCCTATTTTTTTCCTTTTTATGAAAACATGAGGATGTATAATGACCCTTTCTATTATAAAAGTTACAATGAGCAAAAGGATTTGATATATGTACAGAATTTTGAAAATAGTTTAAATATGTTTTGCCTCCTGTTTTCTTCCTTCCTTTCTTTCTGTCTGATTTGAGATTATATCTAATGCGAGACCGGTCATTCACAAAACATTGAGCTTTTAAAATGACATATAGATTCTCACTACCTTTAGTGAATTTTTCAAAAATTTTAGTAAGATCAACATTTTTCGTTTCCAAAATAGAATAGTTTTCACAAGACTTTTTAGAGTCAGAAAGTTTCTCAAGTTTTTCTTTAAGAGCTTTATTCTTCTTTTTGTAAGAAACCAATTCTTTAGCTATTTTGATGAATTCGCAATGTAAAGCATTATATTCAGAATGTAATTCATTGTAAGTGGGGTCAGAATTAGTTACCTCTTCCTCTCCTGATTCTTCTTGTGCAACTAAGTAAATGTTAGCTACTTCTTTTTCATCACTTTCTTCATCGGAGGAGCTATCTCCCTATATTGTAGGCACAAAAGCCTTCTTTTTGTTGAAGTATTTACTTTTCTTCTCTTCCTTGTTCTTTTGAAGATCTAAACATTTAGACTTGATGTGTCTTGGCTTTTCACATTCATAATAGATTATATGCTCCTTGTTCTCCTTTCAATTGCTGGTTCCTCCTTTTTAAAAGTTTTTGAATCCCTGACCCTTCTTGTAAAACTTCTTGAATCTTTTTACTTTTATCCCCATTTCTTCATCATCGAGATCTTCCTCATCTTGTTGAGTCTTTTCTTCATTTATGGTGTTCAATGCCATACTTTTTTTCTTTTTGTCATCATCTCTTCTAGTTCTTGTTTAAACTTTAGTTTGCTTTCATATTCAGAAAGACTTCCAAACAGAGAAGTTACTTACCACATTGATTCACCTTTGGCCTCTTCTATTGCTACGACTTTGGCCTCCCACTCCTTTGAGAGAATGTTCAAAATCTTCCTGACTTAGGTGTTCTGATTATAGAACTTCCAAAGTGCCAAGTTGATTTACCATATGTGTATATCTGAGTTCAAACTCAGCTATTGATTCTCCCGACTTCATTCGGAGCAGATCAAATTCAGTAACAAGAGTATTGATCCAATTTTCTTTTATCCTTGAGGTTCATTTATGGGCTATTTCCAGGGCTTGCCATATTTCCTTTGTTGTTGGAAGTGTGCAAATCTTGAAATACCCCTTTTGGCTTAAGGCACTTTGGATCATTAAGATTTCTTTGCTATTAAGAATCACAAGCTTTATAATATCCCAAACTTTGGGACTAGAGGCTTGAGAATAAGTTTGAATCAAGTGGACTACTAAACACAGGTTTAGCAAGGTACTAGGAATGTAAACTTTGCAGCCATTGTGTTTTTCTTACGTGGCAGTTTGGCTATGTGATAGTTTTGCATATCAAATGATGTCCAATGAATGTGAAATTTTCCAGAATAAAAGTAGACTTATCAATATTTAATTTGAGAGGTCATATAAGTCATTTGGAGCTGTACACAAAGAGCTATGTATTTTTGAAGTTAGTCAAGTGAAACTGGCAAGTTTCTTTGACAACGTCCAAAAATGGAAATTCTGGGAATTATGAGCTTTCAGTTGGCTAAAGGCTATATTTTTCCTTCAAAATAGACTTAATAAGGGTCACATAGCCTTTGGAACCAAACCAATTAGGCATTTTTACAATTAGATATGAATTTTCAAAGTTGGGTCAACAAAACTAGCAGATTGGGCTAACCTACAAATTTATGGCAATTCTGGTGAATTGTTATAAATATTAGACCAAACATAAAAGACATGTCCTAAAGGCCCATGTAGTCCCTTTGGATATTCAATTTCATGGCTCTAACAATATGGGTATTTATTTAGGGCCATGAAAAGTCAAGAGGAAGCATCTTCAATTATTGAAAAAGAAAAGGTACAAGTGGATGACTCAATGACAAGAGGTATGAGACTTACCTTATTTGCATGTATTTGATATTTCTGCTTGTGTAATAATGTATATGATTGTTTTACTTGATTATGTAAAGCATATTTGAATAATGAAGCTCTATTTTTGTTTATACTCTGGCCATAAATATGTTGCATGAAACATTAAGCATGCAGAAATGTCATTATGGGGCATGCATTTAGTTAAAGCTAACATGTCATGCACATAGCATCTATCATGCATGCATTATGGTAACTGTTTCCTACTGGGATTCTATCGAATCTAACCCTCCCCTACCAACAATTTAGATAGGTGATCATAAGAGGCATGTTAAGTACAGAGAAAAGGACTACACATAGAGAAATGTTGTAGTAGAACAAAGACAGAAGGATATCTAAGTTTTATTAAATGGGTTTAGACACCAAGTAGCCTTGTGTGGCTATATTATTTGTAATTGTTATATACAATCCCTGCAGGGAATTTCTGTAATTAGCACTTTTATCAGTATATTTATGCTCTTTATGTGTCCCATCAAACTGCACGCAAAAACTCTGAAAAATGTGGAAATAAGATAAGGACTTTACATTTTGGTATCAGAGCCCAAGCGGTTCTGGTAGAGTGGCGGTTCTAGCAATAAGATGGTATACTAATATAGTCTTGATTATACAGTGATAGGACATATGCACGAATGAGGGTACTAAAGGAGTGAATCCTCCCAGTCTGTGAATTAGTCCTGAGAGATCAGTGAATATTCGAAGGGCAATAAGTAGTGCAATAATGGACCGAGAATGGTCTAAGGATATTGTGAAACCCGAGGAAGCAGGTACGGCCAAGGTCAGTGTAAAGATCACACAATATTTAGTCAGCTAGAGACAGCTGGCATGATGTTTGAGACAAGGGAGTCTTAGAGTACCGGTAGTCAGAAGCAGATAAAGCTAGTATCTGCATTTTTGCACAGGCACATAAAAGTTAAGCGTGCTCCACCTAGGGAAGTTTTAGGATGGGTGAACCCCTAAGAATTTAAGTTAATAGAGCTATAGAGACTTGAGGAATAGTGATTGCCTTGAGATTTCTCCATGGCTAATAATCATCTTAGTTAGATGACTTAAAGAATGCCTAGAAGCATAGAGATGATGATAATGTAAGTATTGATTTTATTTCAGAATATTCCTGTTGCAGTGAGTACTGCTCAGAAAAGTACATTTGATAGGGTTATGGAAACTTGTGGCATAATGACTGTTTTGAGGTTCCTCCATGCTAAGTGATGATCCTTAGTAAAACCGTTATGTTGAAGGAATGTAGATATGATATACGATGCCATATGATAAGTGGTGAATATACCATATATTGATCTTAGAGGATCCAAGCTGGTGATACTGAAGGTTAATGATAAGTTTGAATTGGATCTAAGCTGGAATAGTGCTTAGGTGAAAATGTGAATTAGGTTGTACTATGGTTCTGTTCCATGATGGAAGTTTGAACCTTGTAAACCTTGGGGATGATGTTGAACCTTCTGTAATGTTTGAGGATATTACCCGAATACCGTGAAGGTTAGAATAGGCACTATTGATCATGATTTTAGCATGCCAATTGGGTATAATTGAGGAAAACGATTTCTAATCTGTGTAATGTCAAGGTTCTAGATTTCATGATAAACCTAAAAGTTGGGTTAGAGACAGAGTACTCCCTCTGATAAACAGTGCCTATGGGTACATTGATACATCATGCCTATGGGTACACTAATATACTGTGCCTGTAGGTACATTGATACATCATGCTTGCAGGTATACTGACATACCCAGTCAGAGGACTGAGGTACGAAATAAGTAAGGGTTGCAATAGTTGTTGGCCTTGAATACATTTTTGAATGAACTGAATTATGTATTATCACATTCTCTATGAATGATTGTGTGTTACTACGGAGGTCAGGTGGGATCCAACTACGGAAGTAAGACAAGTGTGGGCAGATAGTGCAGCCCCACCTATATTGTATTTGACAGTATGAAACATCGAAGTGGGCAGTGGAAGCATAGTGATTTTATGTGTAACTTTTAAGGATAACCGGAGAGATTAACTGTCACACAACCACTATGGTTTATGATAACGCATATAAACAGAGATTGGGATGAGCCTTAGTGTAGTAGGGTAACATGGTGGCGAATATTCTCCATACTGTCGCCTCTTAGAATCAAATACAACCTCATATTGGCAGTAAACCCCAATGTACATATTGTATAGGGTAGTAATACCTAATAGGTTGTATGTCCTAAGGTTGTTAGTCTCGATATGTATTCAGCAAAGATTATGAACTGCATGTTCTAAGCCATAAGACCTAATGGACATATATGTCCTTAAGCCAGAAAAATGTTATATTTTTAAGAATGTGACGGGCAATGACCCAATGAATGGGGGTAGCGACCCTCGACTATACAATCTTATATGTCAGTTGGGTGGTACTAGACCAGTGTGTCCTGTGCTAGATATTTATATTGCACACTATTTGTTAAATGACATTATGATGAATGTTGAATACTATCAGAGATTTAAGAATATGATGATAGCATTGCATGCTGGTGAGCTTGCATAAGAAAGAGATAGATTGAATATGATCATTGTGTTGCATGGCTTGGGAGCTTGCACATGAGAGGGATAGATTGAATGTCTACAAGAATCCTTGAGGTGTAGACGTTCAAATTTTGAGGATGAAATTTATTGAACGGGGGAAAATGTAATATCCCAAATTTTAGGATTAGAGGCTTGAGAATAAGACTGAATCAATTAGACTACTAAGCCCCAGTTTAGCAAGAGTACCAGGAATGTAAACTTTAATGCCAGTGTATTTTTCCTGCGTGGTAGTCAGGTTGTGTGATAGTTTTGGATAATCAAATGATATCCAATGAATGTGAAATTTTTTAGAATAAAAGTAGACTCATCAAGCTTTAATTTGATAGGTTATATAAGTCATTTGGAGCTGTACACAGAGTTATCTATTTTTAAAGTTATCCTTGTGAAACTGGCAAGTTTATGTGACAACATCTAAAAATGAAAATTCTGGGAATTATAAGCTTCCAGTTGGCTAAAGGCTATATTTTTCCTTAAAAATAGACTTAATAAGGGTCATATAGCCTTTGGAACCAAACCAATTAGGCATTTTTACAATTAGATATGAATTTCCAAAGTTGGGTCAACAAAACTAGCAGATTGGGCTAACCTACGAATTTATGGCAATTCTGGTGAATTGTTATAAATATTAGACCAAACATAAAAGACATGTCCTAAAGGCCCATGTAGTCCCTTTGGATATTCAATTTCATGGCTCTAACAATATGGGTATTTATTTAAGGCCATGAGAAGTCAAGAGGAAGCATCTTCAATTATTGGAAAAGAAAAGGTACAAGTGGATGACTCAATGACAAGAGGTATGAGACTTACCTTATTTGCATGTATTTGATATTTCTGCTTGTGTAATGATGTATATGATTGCTTTACTTGATTATGTAAAGCATATTTGAATAACGAAGCTCTGTTTTTGTTTATACTGTGGCCATAAATATGTTGCATGAAACATTAAGCATGCAGAAATGTCATTATGGGGCATGCATTTTGTTAAAGCTAACATGTCATGCACATAGCATCTATCATGCATGCATTATGGTAACTGTTTCCTACTGGGATTCTATCGAATCTAACCCTCCCCTACCAACAATTTAGATAGGTGATCAAAAGAGGTGTTTAGAGAATAAAGAAGAGGATTGCACGTAGAGAAATGCTGTAGTAGAACAAAGATGGAAGGATGTCTGAGTTTTATTAAACAGGTTTAGACACTTTAGTAGCCATGTATGGCTATATTATTTGTAATTGTTATATACAATCCATACAGGAAATTTTTGTAATCGAGCACTTTTATCAGTGTATTTATGATATTCTTGTGTGCCCATCGAATTGCACGCAAAAACTCTGAAAAATGTGGAAATCATATAAGGACCTTACAAGCTTTTTGTCTTTGTCATTCAATTCTACCGGAGACTTAGGAACTGGTTGTCCTTTTACAATTTTTATGGGTATGTAATTCCCATTTTGAATAACCTCCCAAAGTCCATATTCTGTAGCCATAATGAATACTTTGAACTTAGCTTTCCAAAATGAGAAGTGTTCTCCAATAAAGCCTGGAGGTCAAGTAATTGAAGCTCTCTCAAGAAGAATTCCTTCACCCATACTTGTTATTGTATCCTTTTTAGGTTGATATACCTGAATGAGAAGACCTACTCTCTGATACAAAATGTTAGCGTAAGTGTCACCCAAGAGGGGGTGAATTGGGTGATTAAAAATATTTTAAAACTAATGATGACAATTAATAAAAATTAAATTAGAGTTGAAGGTTAGAAGAATATCACCGAAGCATACATAAGAGATTTATACTGGTTCGGTCACAATGTCTTTGACCTACATCCAGTCCTCAGATCACCTCTAAGATTTTCACTATAACTTCCAAGATTCAGTGGTTCTTGGTACCTCAGTACACAACAAGTTCCTTCTTTGGACACTCACTCCCTCTTACACAATGTAAACTAATACCCGACTTAAGGTCCCACTACCTTAAGTAATCTCAAGAAAGTGTAGACTTTTTTATGAATTTCTCTCTCAAAGAGTAAATGTATAATCACTGGTGTGTAGAGTACAAAGAGAATAATAATTAATGTAAAACAGAGCACTTAAGACATACTTTAATGATTTCACAGTTCGGTAGTTGATCCAATTTGAATGCTTCATTTTTATAGTTGGAATGAAATAAATAACTGTTGTGAGTATTTCATTTTTCTGTTAGAGTGCCGTTGCATCCTCTAAATATTCTGTATGTATGGTAATGTAGCCGTTGGAGTAGAGAGAATGTCTTCGTTCAAATAACTCTCGCATGAAATGCTTTTGATACAAAACTACTTTTTCATATCTTTACTTGATCTCTCCATTCTTCTCATAAGAAAGCTTTATACACTAATGAAATAAGATATTAGACTAAAAGAGAATAAAATATAATCAATTATATGATCATTAAGTAATTTTTGGAAATTAACGGAAGGTGCTCTATTTTTCTGAAAACCATCACTCAAGTGATCTTAACTCACTAGATAGATCACTTGAGTGTTGTACTAGTAATCCACAAATTGCATCACTCGAGTGATCTACAATAGACCACTTGATAGATCACTCGAGTGCTCTGCTAGTGATCCTGTAAATTGCATGACTCAAGTGCTCTACTAGTAATCTTAGAAATGGGATCACTTGAGTGGTCACTTAAGTGATCTGAACTTTGAAAATTTTCAACAGAAGATCACTTTCAGAATCACTTCAGTGCTATGCTAGTGATGCCTCACTCGAGTGATGCCTTCTAAAACTTGACAGATTGCATAACTAAAATAGAACAAATTTTAACACTTCATCACTCGAGTAGTCACTCGAGTGATGGCACTGTATGCCTCAAAAAACATTGCTTCATTGTTCAAAAACCTTTTGTTTATTATCATAATCTTTTGTATTATATTTTCAAACCTTTTGTTATCATCAAAATATGGGATCTAACAAGGTAGGCTCTGACTAATCACCACAAGGCATCCTATGTGTAGACGTGCTTGAGTTTTGATGGCCCATAACATTCAAGACATTAGCAATGATCTATGTATCATAGGTGATCGGACCAGACTTATCTGCAGTAACCGCATCATATGGGTTATTGGTTTACCTTATAAGATTGACACTGCTATCATCCATATTCCTATTATGAAAAAGAATGTTAAGTCACAAGATAACATATTAGCATATATTAAACTTAAAAGATCACCACAAACAGATCATAGGTAACATAATACTAACAATTGAAATAGATTCATATAGGTATATTCGTACATATCCCTTCATAATGATCATTTCTTATGAATTATTCATCATCCGGCTCATCTTCCTCATTCAATTTAAGAAGACCCGTTGAAAAAAAGGAGTCTCATAGACATCAATATTCGAATAATTAAGGTTATCATAATCTATCACCCTTTTCCCTTAAAGAGCCATGTACTATCCTCTTTTTGCAGGATCGGTGATATAGAAAACTTGCTTAGCCTGATTTGCCATAATGAAAAGCTTATCATCGAACCATCAACTATTAAGATCAGCAAGCGTAAATCCTAACTCATCAACCTCAACACCATTGTTTATGTCAACCTACTTGCACTTGAAAATGGGAAATCTAAATTGGGCATAGTCTACTTGCCATATCTCTTCAATGACTCCACAATCACAGAATTTAAGAAATGTCCACACCGCTCCAGAATTGTTCCCAGATTTAACATCAAACTTTGGACAGTCATAACTCCTAGCTCACAAATCGAAATGACATGAAATATATGTCCATTTTGAATCTTGGAAAGTGAAATTTAAGACTGAAAAGTTTCATAATTTTTCAACACCATTTGCTATTTTAAAACGTCCATGCAAATCCACTGCCAGAACAGAGTTTTTCACTAACCAAGACTTGCCACTTTTAAAACTAAGTTCCCAATGGTTCAAAATTCATATCCAACACTACTCCCACACAATTTTCCACAAGGAAAACAATGGAAACATCAAAATAACCAAATTTTCATTCCATCTATATGTTTTTTTGGGCCTATGTTCAACAAAAATCCCAAAATTGTCAAACTTGGCATTTAAGCTTCAATCAAATTCTGTCTATCCAAGATACATCTCAAAGCATCATATCCATGACATCAACAACTCAAACACCACAAGACCCTAATTTTCAAAAATAGGGCTAAATTCCCAGAAATTTCAACTTAACCAAATGACCACAAAACTTATATCAAAATGCTCAACTCACTCACCTTTTTAACTTTCTCCAAGGAGTTCTTTGATTCTCCAAACTCTATATTTCCTTGAGAGCTTAAATCTTCACTAATGGCAAATCTAAAACCATAGAATTGAAGCTCTCAACATAAGGAACAAGATTGAAGAAGGGAGTTTTTCCATTAGAGGTCATTAGAAGGGTCAAAATGCTTACCTTTTGCAAGAGTTCTTCCTCCTTCTTGGTTTCCAATGGCTGAATGCATGAGAGAGGGAGAAGAGAGATGAAGAGTGGGTGAAATGATAAACATGAAGGCAGAAATTCTGCCCTCCCCTTACCTCATACGCATAAGAGAGAGGGAGAGAGAGAAAATAAGGGAGATTGAGTGTGAGGAGGGAGATAAAATGATGATCTCTTGGGACTCCTATGCTCAATTCAGCTGAATTGTAGGAGGGAAGGGAGAGAGAAAAATGATGAGACCATGCTTAGTTGACTTTGATCCAACCACTCCTTTCATGCATTCACAACAATGCCACATGTCACTCTCTCATGCAATCTCCTCATAATTAATCCTCCACTTAGTTACACTAACCAATTCCATTAGCCATTTAATCACACTCCTCATTTCTTCTTAGTTAGTAATTAATTTCTCCATTAATCACTAACTAATTAACCGATAATTTTTCATTCTTCCAATTCCTCCATTGATTATGGCATAATAACTGTAATTGCCACATAACACATAATTAAATTCCTTTTCTTCTTCCATGCGTCATTTACCCCTATATTTAGCCCAAATAATTACTTTGTCACATAATTAAGCTAAAATGCAGGGTGTTTGGCATTCCAATAACAATTCATATCTCAAATCGATTTTGATTTACAAAATCATTCACAATAATTATCATTATCCCTTAATCAAAATTCGGGGTGTTACAATAGAGGTACCCATTTTTGTAATAGGGTTGTCAATAACCTACTTGCTAAACTTGGAGTTACCCATAAAATGTCCACTGCTTATCATCCACAGACAAATGGGCAAGTAGAAACATCCAATCAAGAGGTCAAGCAAATTTTGGAAAAGATTGTTAAGCCTTCAAGGAAATATTGGAGCTCAATGTTGAAAGAAGCACTATGGGCATACAGAACTGCATTCATGACACCAATAGGGATGTCTCCTTACCAGCTTATCTATAGAAAAGCATGTCACATTCCAGTAGAGTTGGAGCATAAGACTTATTGGGCAGTGAAAACGTGCAATATGAATATGGAAGAATCTGGCTTAGAGAGGAAGCTGCAACTACAGGACTGGAGGAGATGCGATTGGAAGCTTATGAGAGCTCTCGTAACTATAAGGAGAAAACTAACCAACTACATGACCAAAAGATTATGAGAAAATACTTCAAAGTTGGCAACAAGGTTCTACGCTTCAAGGCCTGATTTGCACTCAAGCCTAGAAAACTTAACACCAGGTGGGAAGGACCATACATAGTCACCAAGGTGCATGATTTTGGAATAGTAGAGCTACTGGATGAGGTCAGCAGATCCGAATTCAAAGTCAATGGTCATCTCCACAAGCTCTACCATGATAGTGCCTAGCCGCCTTGAGACCAGGTTGTCCCTTTCCTCTCTCAATCTCTCATATCATACATCTAATTGCTTGTGAAATTTGTTGAACATGAATGCTTGAGATAAGTGTGGGGGAGGGACATTCCCAGTAGTAACAGTAGGATTAGTAGTTTAGTGTTTACATTCAATAAGACCCCCTATCTTTCCTTAGTTCTCTTATCATATTCCATCCTCACTTTCTCTTACATTCAAGATTAATTAGATTGTTGCATTGTATTTGTAACGCCCCAATTTTTGATTAAGGGCTAATAATAATTATTGAGGATAATTATCGAATTAAAGTGGAATTAATGTATATTGGTGACAATATTAATTTATATGTCATAATTGATGGAAAATTTAAAGAATGGAATTATTGGCTTTAAGTTGGTGATTAATGGGGAAATTAATTACTAACTAAAGAGAAATGAGATATGTAGCCAATGGGTTAATGGAATTGGTTAGTATAACTAAGTGGGGGATTAATTAGGAGGAGATTGTATGAGGGAGTGACAAGTGGCAAGCTTACTTGATGGTGGAGTGTTTGGAGAAGTCAAGGGCATGGTGCAATGATTTTTCTCTCTCCCTCTTCCCTTGCATTCAGCTGAATGGAGTATGGGAGTTAAAGAATTATTATTCCATCTCCCTCCATACACTCAATCTCTCATTGTCTCTCTCTCCCTCTCTCTTATGCGTGTGAAACAAGGGAAGGCAGAATTTCTGCCCTCAACTTCATCTTCATCATCACTCTTCATCTCTCCTCTCCCTCTCTCATGCATGCTTCCATGGCTGCCCAAGAAGGAGGAAGAACTTGGTGAAATAGGTTAGCCATTTGACCCTCTTAATGACCCCTAATGCAAAAACTCTCTTCTTCAACCTTGTTCCTTGTGTTGAGAGTTTCAATTCTATGGTTTTAGATTTGCCATTGGTGGTGATTTGAGCTCTCAAGGAAATATAGAGTTTGTTGAACCAAGGAACTCCGTTGGGAAAGTTAAAGAGGTGAGTAAGTTGAGCATTTTGATATAAGTTTTGTGGTCATTTGGTTAAGTTGGAATTTTTGGGAATTTAACCCTATTTTCAAAAATTAGGGTCTTATGGTGTTGGGTATGTTATTGGCATGGAAATGGTGTTTTGTGGGAAGTTTGGGATAGATAGAATTGATTGGTGATTGAAATGGTATGTTTGGATGAGTTTGGAATTTTGATGTTTGTGTTGCCCAAAACCAAAGCATGATAATGGAGTAGGATTTTGGTCATTTTGAGATTTCCATTGTTTTCCTTGTGGAAAATTGTGTGGGAGAAGTGTCAAATGTGAATTTTTAACCATTGGGAACTTGGTTTTGAAAGTGACAAGTTTGGTTAGTAAGAAACTCTGTTCTGGCAGTGATCTTGCATGGATGTTTTAAAATATCAAATGGTGTTGGAAAATTATGAAAATTTCCAGTCTTAAATTTCACTTGTCAAGTTTCAAAATGGACATATATTTCATTTCATTTCGATTTTTGGGCTAGGAGTTATGACTGTCCAAAGTTTGATGTTAAATCTGGGAACAATTCTGGAACAGTGTGGACATTTCTTAAATTCTGTTTTTTTGTGGTGATTTTCGGTAATGACCCATATTTTTCCTATGAAGAGGACTTAAATACCTTTCATTTGGCTTTGAAATCACCTCATTTTTATTTTTGTAGAATTAGTTATGATTTTTTGAAGTTCAGCCAAGAAACAGAATTTTCCTAGCCGCAGCCAGAAACTTTCTGTGCTGTTTCTGGCCGCAGCCAGAAATTCTTGGCTTCATCCAGAAACTTTTTGTGCTGTTTTTGGCCGCAGCCAGAGGTTTCTTGGCTGCAGCCAACCCCTGTTTTCAGCACCTTGTGATTTTGAAAAGTGATTTCCAACCTAGTACTTCCCAATCCTCTTAGGTGATTGTTAGAGACTTTCATAGCTACTTAAGGGACTTTAATGATAACCAAAACTAATTGTTTTAAAGTCATTTGAGTATTGGAATAAGTAATAACCTATCATCCTTAATGATTATAGGATTTGATATTTGCCCGGAACATAGAAGGCATATGCCTAAACAAGAACGGAAAGAACAAGGTAGTGACACTTTATCCTATATCATGTATATTGCATTGCTTATTTGCATTAGTCATTGAATACAGTTACAGTGAAAGGACGTGGTGAAAGCCAGGCCTTGATTACAGATACAGTGAGGGGACGTGACGAAAGCCCGGACTCGAATACAGATAAAGTGAAGGGGCGTGGCGTAAGCCCGACCTCGTATATAGTGAAGGGAACGTGGCGAAAGCCCGGTCTTGAATATTGATTGCTGCATTGTGATATATGTTTACTTGCTTTGTATATATGCATCATATATGTAAACTGTTGCTACTGGGATTCTCTAGAATATCATTCTTTCCAAATAACATTTTTAGACAGGGCAAGTGGATTAAAGAGCAAGCAAGTGGCAATAGATGATTAGGACTGTCGGGGGTAGTCTTAGTTAGATATTTTGGTTTTATACTAAACTGGTTATTATTTTGGACAAATGTATATATTGAATAGATTTATAGTATTATAGTTTTGTGTAATCCCCGGTATGGATATTGAGATGGGCAATGATGCCTTGTATAAACTGTTGGATTAATGTTATTATCCCAGGTGAACGTCGGGAATTGTGCTGATACTCTGATATTATATATGTGACAAACCGAATAGGCCTAGTAATTTTATAAATGAATGAATGGAGATCTATTTGTACAAGTGTTTTAAAAAGTTTTTATTTACTCCGGATCTCTTATTCAACTATTAAACGCATTCAAACGCTAATCTCGGCCTGATTATCGAAGGGGGTTACAGTATTCATTGAATACATTGAGGACAATGTATTGAGTAAGTGTAGGGGAGAGTGTGTTTTGAAAAAAAAAACCGCACTTGGATTTTTGGTACTTGAATGTTTTGAAAAATGGAAGTTTGTCCAAAGTCATTAGTGCATTTGAGAGTTGAGCTTGATTATAGTTAATTGTAATGTTTTCATTTGTTGTTGTTCTTAATTCTATCATTGGAAATAGTTGAGTAAATGCATTGTGGATAGTTTGTTATGCAGTTGAGTGTTTTGGTAAGCATTTAAGAAGAACCCTTGTTGGAAGGTTATTTAAGTCTAAATTTTTCTTTTTATGTGTGCATGCTTTCTTAGCTTTTCATCTTCTAGAACTTGTCTCAACTCTGTGTCAAAGCTGTATTTACATTAATGTGATAGAAATGATAGAGGCATTCGATTCTAAACCCTTTCTACCTAAACACAAACCTTTCAAATCATCCATTGTTTACCCTTTTGAGCCATTCATTAAATTGTTATGCGTGTGTATATCATTTACGTAGTCTTTGCATCCTATCTTGTTATAAGTAAATTGTCGTCCCCCTTAGTTCTATGAATGTTGAATTACCATATATATACATATTGAAAAAAAAAAGAGAAAAGAAGAAGAAGAAAAGAGAGAGAAAAATGGTGGAAAAAAAGGAAAAAAATTAAAAAAAAACCATTCAAATAAGGCAATTCTAGGGAATCACCATAAATGACAATATAATAATTATATGCACTTCAAGTGGTAAATTGGATGCTAAGTGGTGGGTTATTAGCTTATATACATACATAACACTTGTTTCTTCCTCAATTATTTCATGTGGTCTTCTCCATCATTACAACCCATGAAAGTCCTCTTGATTCGTTACATTATTGTTATTAATGGTAGAGATGTTAGAGTTGTTACAAGCCTATGGTAAGATGATAGTTAAGTGAGCTAGAGTGAGATGATCCTAATGAGGAGAGTTGAGCGTAAACATTAATATCCTAGAGAGCTCTCTTATGCTTATGTCAATTACATTTGATTGTGTAGTGGACTAATCCCTTTGCATTGCTTTGTACTATGACTTATGCTAGTTGTGGAGCTTAATTAATCGATTTATTGCTTTTCATACTATGAGATAACTCATCTTTAAATTGTATTGATATTCATCTTGTATGGTTTTGAATTGATAATCTTTGTTCAGGAGTACAAAGGTCCAAGTGTTGAGGAATTTGATATATCCCGATTTTATCACAATATTCAATATCATATTTAGGGATTTTATCATTAATTTTTTAGCTAAATAGCATTTATTATTATTAAATTAAATTAAAGATGACTGTGTGAAAATAAATCTTAAAAGGATATATTTGTTATAATCTTTTGATTGATTTTTAAAATTTGAATTTTGAATGAAGATATTACAAGATATTGATTTGAATTGTATGTCGTTTTAGAAAGTTGGATATGAAGGACCAAAAAGTAAAGATTTACAAGGACTGAAATGGAAAATAAAATTCTGTATGTGCCTACAAGGCAATTCTGACAAGAAAAAAGGGTACTTTTATGTAATATTAGCTATCACTTTCAGGAGGGAAAACATCAAAAAAATTACAGAAAATTACCCCAAATTTACAAAATTCCAGTTGGGTCCCAAAATTCGAAGATCACCGCTGCAATTGATTCATTTGGCTATCAAAG
The DNA here is from genome assembly GCA_963210345.1 of Inga oerstediana. Classification (NCBI taxonomy): domain Eukaryota; kingdom Viridiplantae; phylum Streptophyta; class Magnoliopsida; order Fabales; family Fabaceae; genus Inga; species Inga oerstediana. The sequence goes on along the minus strand of OY723402.1, from coordinate 50,766,737 downwards.
AAAATTTCAGAAAAGTGCCCCGAATTTCTAAAATGTCATTTTAGTCTAAAAATAAAAAAATGACGCCTTCCACCTCTAGAACTGATTTTTTTCAAATTCTTATACAAAATTTTGGGAAATATAATCTTTGAAGATTTTACCGCAACTTTGAGGGGATTTGACCTAGATTTCAAATCGTAAAAAATAAAAAGGGCCTCCAGAGTCTTCTTGCGGCAGATCTGAATCATCGTAACTTCATGTAGCCGGGACGAGATTCAAAGGAGTGACTTTGAACAGAAGGAGACCAAAGGGAGAAGAAAGACCAAGCTTCACCAACAGCGCCTCCTGTAACCCCCTGCCTTGAAAACCATAATTATGATTCGAAAATGAGTAATTAGAATGGATTAGAGACCGACAGATAATTAAAATTTATTTCCAATCCCTTCCTTCTAGTAGGGTTTTCACAAATTCTTTCAAAATTTCTGCCTTACCCTGGTCTCAAATTCAATATTTCGAATATAATTACCTATGCAGTTAAATCACAATTATATATATCAGAGTGTACAACAAAAATCCTGACAACCCCCAGGTTTCATATATATACTAAGGGTTCATACATTCCCATTTAGGGGATTACAAAACCGTATACAAAATAATATTTACATCCCAAAAATATCTAATAATCCCAAACCAAAATCTGATAACCAACGACCCAAATTATATTCCTACGGGAGTCCTAGCCTCCCTTAGTCGTCCCCTTCCCTTTAGAGCCACTTGCCCTATCTGAAGGTTAGTCAAAGCAAAGAATGAGATTCAAAATAATCCCCATAGTAACAAATCACTTCTTCCATACATACACACATAGCATGCAAGTAAATCATCAAACAGCACAGCAGTACACAACACACAGCATATCAGCTGTCACATATACGTGTTGCCTCACTAGCATACACATAACACATTACCTTACTGGCATTCACATAGCCTCTCTGGCTTTCACATTGCCTCTCTGGCATTCACATAGCCTCAATGGCTTGCAGCATTCACAATTATCACAAAACAATGATAACAATATATACAATGCATTTACACATAGTATAAGGGAAAGTGTCACTACCTTGTTCTTTCCGATTGTGCTCTGGCGCAAGTGGATCACGAACAAGGCAAATATCAAATCCTATAACCAAAATTAAGGATGACGAATTATCACCTATTCCAATTCTTTAATAACTCATAATACTTGAGTTGGTTATCACTATGGTCATTTAATCAAGTCAACTAAAGAGCTAAAGTAGTCAATTAACCTAAAAGACCAATTTCTAACCTCAAAGTTTCGCAATATTACATTTTGCCATAACTTCTTCAATTTTCGCATAGGTGACCAAATCTGCCAGAATTTTTCATCAATGTTGAAAAATCATAACTAATTCTAGAAAAATCGAAATGAGGTGATCCCAAGGCCTAGTGATAGATATTTAAGTCCTCTACACAAGAAAACTATGAACCAAGGCTGTCCAAAACCACAAAAATACAGAATTGCACAAAATCCAACACTGCTCCAAAACAGATTCTAGTTTTAATCTCAAACTTTAGAAAATCATAACTCCCATCTCACAAAATGAAATGACATGAATTATATGTCAATTTTGAAGCTTGGCATGTGAGCTTTAAGATTGGAAAGTTTTAGAACTTTTAGCCATCATTTGGTTATCCAAAAACACCACACATTCAGGGTAATTCGCTGGAATTCTATTTGGCAGAAAATCCAGTTTTGCATTTTGAGTTTCAATGACCCAAAATTCACAACTCAGGGCTATTCCCACACAATTTTTTGTTTAGAAAACAATGTTAACATCAAAATGAACAAATTCCCACTCATTTCCCTCATCCTATTTTGGCAGAAAATCAACAAAATTCCAGAAATTACCAAACTCCCAAATTGAGCATCAAACTTGTGTCATATGGTTTCTAATCATCATAAAACACCAAATACATAACCAAAACACCATGACTTCTCTAAACCCTCACTTGAAAAAAACCAGGACAGAATTATATGTGTCAAAATACTCATTCAACCTACACAACAAATAGCTCAACTTGAAGCCAATTCTCACCTCTTGCTTCTCCTTGGCTCCTTTCTTTGATTTTTCAGATTTTTTTCTTGGATGATGGCTCAAAACACCTCCTCTTGAAATTATAAAACTATAGAATTGAAGCTCTCATCAAGAGGAACAATGTTTATGAAGGACACTTGAGCCATAGATGAGGTTAAAGAGGTGAAAAATCAAGATCAAACTCACCTTGAAACCTTGCTTTTCTTCTTCTAAGTTTTTGGGTTGCTGCAAACTGACTTGAAGATGGAGAGAGAGAGTGATAAATGATCAGATTTTTCCTTTCCCTTATCACTTAAAGTCCAAATGAAAATATGGTGCAAAAGTAGAGAAAAGTTGTGGTGAGAATTACTTCACTTGGTCATGCACTTATGGTGAATTAACTAAATGTATTTTGCTTCAACTTTTCTCTTTCCTTCCTCTTCCCTTTTTCACCAAAATGGTTGCCCTTTGTATTCAAGATGTCATCTTATGTTTGGCCTACAATTATTGACCAAGTCCTCATCTCCTTACTTGGTCTTTCATGTGTTTCTCTTTCTCTCTTTATTGTCACTGAAAATAGCTCTTAAAGTAACCAAAAGAAAGCTGCTTGAATTATCAATATTTACCTCCTTACTTTAGTTGTAATTGTTGACTAAATTCAACATACTTTCTTTTCCTCTTCATGTCATACGAATTGTAGCCCATGAAATAGCCAAAAGGGCTTCTTCAATTAATCATAATTTCAACTCTTCAAATATTACTTCTTTAGTTGAAATTGTTGACTTAGTCATCATCTTTTACAACTTGGTCAAATTGCCTTCACATGTCATATGTAATAGCCTATATTGTTTCCTCATATCTTACGTAAGTCATGGCCCTTTGAAGGAGATGATGATCTTATAAAATATCCACTTGCAATCTAATATTTAATTGCCAAATTTTGCATGTGAAAATTGACTAAAGTCATCATTCCTTTTTACTTGGCCAAAAATGCTTCCATATGACTCATATTATGGCCAAATAAATATTCTCCTCATATTTCTATTCCATACGCCATGTTCCCTTCTTCTCATGTTCAAATTAGTCCTTTGGTCATTTTTTACTTTAGGCGAAAAACTAAGTAGTTATCTCAAGTTAATCAGAACTGAAGTCATAACAAAAATTCCAGAGGTAATTTTTTTATTAATCCCACTATCTGTTCTGTATATTTAGCCCTTGAGTACATTTTGGAGTATTACACCTCCCTCCTTCTCTAATCTATTCCTTCCATCTTAATTCCATGGATTCTTGGTGTCTTAAAAGAGTTGTGGCTGTGATAGACTCCATGAGAAACTAAATTCTTTCTTGTTTCTTAGGGATGGAAGATTGGTTTGAGCTCTCGAGATATATTCAGGGAAGTTATTTTTTTTTTAATCTTTTGATTTAACTATGTAACGGATTTCCTGAGTTTGGATTTTATGTTATGTGGTTAATTTACTGAGATTACGAGTTGTTTATCTTAGTTTAGATTGAACAATTGTGATTTAGATTGAATTATGTGGTTTGAGATTTAAATTTCTATATTTCCTTTTTGGTTTAATGTGGTTGTGCTATTCTTTCATAGTTTGAATGAGTATTATGACTGCATTGATCTTGTTTAAATATCTCAGTTGAGTGTTCATTGTATAGAGGAACAAGTTGCATAAATCCAATCCTAAATTGCACACTAAGTGGTATTGAATAGTGTATTAAGAAGTAATTATCTAATTAGAGTTCTAAGGATAATCACTAATTAATATTACTAGACTTAGCGAGTTGCTAAGATTTGATTTTTGACTTAGTAAGTAGTTTAACTCCCAAATCATTTTGAGCAAGGATAACATATATTCCATTTTTCCAAGAAGCATTCATCATCAATTTGTTTAAATCATAATTTCATTAATTATCTCAACAAATTCTCAAAAACCCAAAAAAAATAGTAGTCTAGGTTATTTTTCATTATTAAAAAAAAATTCAATTTCCAACCCATCTTAATGTTTTTGTCACTTAGTTTAGTTTAGGAATTAAATAAAAGGCTCCTCAAGAGAACACAACTAGAGTTGTTCCCTTCACTGCATAATTTGGTTTATTTTGATTTAATCTGAGGTGACTAAAGGTTATAATCAGGTACCCCAGTCTAAGGAATCTCCTATTGTAACCCCCTGTCTTAACAACTATAATTATAATTCAAAATTCGTAATTAAAATGAAATAGGGACGAATAATCGTCAAAGGTCATTTACAATCCCTTCCTTATGGGAGGAATTTCACAAATTCTTTCAAAACTTTTCCCCTTATCCTGGTCTCAAATTCACGTTTCGAATATAATTACCCTATGCAGTTGTATCACATTTATACATATAAGAGTGTACAGTTAAAAATCCCAGCAAATTCCGGGTTTCATGTATATATATAATGGGTATATATTTTCCCAAAAATCCAAAACAATACTTACATCCCAAAATATATACAATAATCCCAAGTCGAAATAGATAACCAATAGTCCAAAATGTAAAACATCTCTACAAGGTCCTAACCGCTCCTAGTTGCCCGCTTCTCCTTAGAGCCACTTACCCTATCTGATGTTTAGTCAAAGGAAAGAGTGAGATTAAAAAGAATCTCAGTAGTAACAAATCACTCATACAATGTTTAAACAGCATATATGATCATGTTAAGCATCATCACAATGATATATGGCTCACGCTACATGGGACAGCACTTACAGCTGTATTCACAATGCAACAGCTTTCACTATAATCACTATGCTCGATTTCACGGTAAACACTATGCCAGCTTCAGTTGTAATCATTATGTCTACTTTCGCGGTAAACACTATGCAACAGCATCACAAAGCATCATAAGATATCACAAAGCAGCAGCAACAACACAATACATGATAGACATATATACAATGCTTTACACACAATATAAGAGAAAGAGTCACTACTTTATTCTTTCCTGATGTTCCTCGACACAGTGGGCTCACGAGTACATCAGATGTCAAATCCTATAACCAATACCAAGAACGGTGGATTAAAACTCTATTCCAATTACTTACTCCCAAAACACTTAGAGTTGGTTATCATTAGAACTCTTTAGGTGGCTATTAGAAGCCTAAACACACACCTAAAGGGTTGAGGAAAACTACCCTGAAGATCCCTTTTTAGAGGCAAAAGCACTAATTTTTAGCTGAATCACTCAAGTGAAGAAGGCCTCACTCAAGTGATGCCCCCACTTGCACTCAAGTCCCGCAAAGTGAGACACAGAAAGTGTGTACCCGAGAGCACCAACACACCCTAGAGTGGCCAGTTCACCTGAGCACTATCCTTGGCACTCGAGTGATGACACATATTCACCCGAGTCCCATCGAGTGAGGTGCAGGAAGTGATAACCCGAGAGCAACTAAAATCCCAAAGTGACAAGTGCACTCGAGCACTAGCCCTAGTACTCGAGTGACTTACCAACACTTGCTAGTACACACGCGCACTCTTGGCAATTTGCCTGTGAGTGATAAACCGAGACCATTATATTAAAAAATGGACCGGACCGGCCGGGTTAGACTAGAAACCGGTGACCCAGCCACTTTTTCGGTCCGGTTAGGAACTAACTCGGGAAAAAATTAACCCGGAGTGACCGGGATAACTCGGGGTGACCCGGACGCAACCCGTGCAACCCCCTGGGTTGGACGGGTTACCGGGCTGTTTTCTTAGGCCGCCAGACACAGAGAACGACAGTGTTTCACAAGTTTTACCAGATCTGAAAACAGTAAAAATGCAAAGCCAGCGGAAAAAGAAGAAGGGGAGCAAAAGGAAAGAAGCATGACAAATAACGATGAAGATGAAGAAGAACCACAAAGAAAAATGGGGATAAACCAGTCAGATGTTCTTCATTCTTCATAGTCGAATGCATGCTCTCTGTTTCTGGCTTCTTGCTTTCTCAAAACCAGATGCGAGATAGAGCTTGGCGTCCTGGGAAACTGAAAAGGTTGAATTTGATCTCATAGTGATTGTATCATGGACGTTCATTTTAAATGAAGGGCTATGATCTCTTTTGAAAAGAAGATGATCATAGTTAAGTCACATCCTCCGCCTCGTGCTTCCCAACACGATTTCTTTAACACGTTTATGCACTGCTCCTCACGCCTCACGATGCGATGCCACCATTAGAAATTAAAAGGTTATTAATATAATTATATTACCCTATTAGCCTATCTGCCTATGTGGATTGCTATGGGTTTAAATTATAATTATAAAATATAAATTAGAAGCTTATTATATGGAGCTTGTTTTTAAATTATAAATTGTAAATGATTATTTATATATCTTTATCAGTATATTTTTGTATTTTATATTTTAATACTTTAAATTTTTTATGCAATGCATTAAATTTTATTGTTATTATTTTAGAAGAATATTTTACACCCAATATTCTAGGATAAATTTATTCATTTTTCTTATAGGATATAGTCCAATTGGGAGCATATATTAGCCGTAAAAAAACAGAAAAAGAAAGAAAGAAATGGAGAATATTGAATCTTTTATTCAATATTATTTTTATAAAGGTTAGATATAATTATTTTATATATATTAATTATATTATATTATTTTAATTATGGCCGGTCTGACTACGGGTTAACCCCCGGTCTGACCCACTGACCCTTGACCCAGTACCTCGACCGGTTCAGTGTCCGGTCCGGTTTTTAATACCTTGCCTGAGACACACGCCCATAGTACTACATGCACATGCACTCGAGTGATACCCCAGCACTCGAGTGATATGTATGCTACCCACAGATAAGGAAGAGCACTCTTGACTCTCACCTGAAGACTTCACAGAAACACTTGAAATATCATACTGCACTCGAGTGAGACCCTACCTCACTCGAGTGAGGCTTATCAGAAGCCAAATCGCAGCAACTAATATAACTTTCCAAACTTTCCCAAAACAATACCAATGGTTCCAAAACTTATACCAAAGTTCATTCCTACCTAAAATTCCATGAGGAACCCATTGATAACCTCAAATCACACAAAATCCCATTCTAAGAACAATTTTTCTCTTGGGTCTCTATATTACACCTAACAACTAAAGATCAATTTTTCCCCATTCAAATTCCAACCAAAACTAATGACATTATAACACATCCCAACACTAATTCCTATACATTACCATATCAAACTCATTCATTTCCAATTCTCATGAAATTAGGGCAAAAATCCAAAATTTACAAAACTTAACCAAAAATCACAATAAATATATCAAAATGATCCAAATACTCACCTCTTCAATTTGCTAAAGCCAAAACCTTGATTCTCCAACTTTTAAATTTGTTCCAACACCTAAATCACCACCTTTCAAAATTCTGAAACCATCAAGATGAAGCTCTTAACACTATAAACAAGATTAATGAAGAGTATTTGAGCATATGAGAACCATTACTTACCTGAAATTCAAGTTTTCTCTTTCTCTTTTTCCTTAGGTCACCGGAAATGGAGGTGAGGAGAGAGAGACGATGAGAGATGATAGAGAAGATCAACTTTCCCTTTTCCTATGCTCACCTACCGATTTGAGGGAAAGAAGAGAGAAAAAGATGAGCTTGACACATTGGCCAAGTCCCAGGGTCCACATTAAGCCACTTGTCAACATCTTGCTCACTCTTCCATAAGCTCACATAGGTGCAAAGCACCTGATTTTGACCCATTGACAATGCATCTCAATCACTGATCTTTAATCACTAATGAGTTTCATCTTTGGTAACTGACCAATTGGTCGGTAAATTCCCAATTTTACTATTTTTCCCCTAGTTTTCACTATGCTTACTAAATCATCATCAAGTACATTTATTTCACAATCCACATCATATTCTTCAAGAGTGCTTAATTACAATAATTACAATCACTTTCAAAGTTATTAGCCCTTAATCCCAAATTGGGTCATTACACCTATGCCCAAGATACATCATCTTTCTACCATGTTGAAGTCGATGGTAGCATGTCCCTACCTCACAAATCGGACATGCTTTATGGCCCTTAACGCTATAGCCTAACAAATTTCCATAAGATTGAAAGTCATTAATAGTGTAAAATATCATCACTTTATGATTAAAAACCTTCTTTGGATTAGCATAAAAAAACATCCACACCTTCCTTCCTCAGCTCTTCTAAGTCGTCAATTAAGGTCCTTGGGTAGACATCTATGCGCTCCTCAGTTGTTTTGGTTTAAAAATCAACATAAACAACAATATGTACTTGTGTTTCATGCATAGCAAAGGTGAAATGTTGTATATCATCAACAAAACAGGCCATAAACTATATATGCTACTCAAGCTCCAATAAGGATTCATGTCATCCGTACTAAGTACAAGCCTTATGTTCCTTGGCTCTTGGGTGAACTGAGGAAATAGTTCATCAATTTTCTTCCCTTGCATCACATCTGTTGGGTGTCTAATCTTCCCATCTAAAATCCTCTCATTTGCATACCATAACAAATTCTTTGCATCCTCTTTATTATCAAATAGTCGCTTCAGCCTTGGTACAATTGGTAGGTACTACAACACCTTCGCTAGATATTTCTTTGATTTGTACCTTGGTGTGTAACACATCGGATGCTTGACAAACCCTTCATAATCTTTTCTATACAATATGCAATCAATAGGGCCTGCATGAATCTTTTTTTATACTTTATGCTAAGGGGACCCAAAATTTTCTTTGATCATAGTAGTACTCTAGTAGAGAATTTTCATAAGGGAACATGTCCTTTAAAGCCTCAAGTAGCTCTGAAACACTGACATTACTCCACCTGTATCATGCTTTTAAGCTCACCTATTTCACCAAAGCATTCAACACTTGGTATTTTTTGCAACCTGGGTAAAAGGGTTTCTGGGCATTATTGCACAAATCATCATACACACTTGCTTGCTCAAAGGCGCCTACTCTAACATCATGGATCATGTCCTCTATCCTATTAATAGCATCCATAGAATCAAAGTCGTCATGGAATGCTTCTTCCCACTATTGAGATTCAGTCAGTCTTTCCACTTCTTAACCATGTCATACCCATACTATAGAACTCTTCATAAAACTCTCACAAATTAAGTGGGTGTATATTTCTGTAGGATTAGTTGCCTACCATTCAGTCATTTCATGCAAGAGCAAAAAAACCTCCCTTGAACATCAACATGTGATGGATTTCTTTTAGCAAATTCCAAAATCTCCCTAAGCCCATTACAATACCCGGCGCGTGTTTGTTTATAATTTATCCAACTAGGGTCCATATTTGACATCCTACGATATGAGTGAAACAAAATGCAAGTTCGTATAAATTTGAAAATGATTCACATGAAGAGTAATTAATACTCGGAAGTACGAATAAGACCACACGAAAGATATTTACATCATGAAACTATGAAAATGAAACAAGAGCGGGGTTCCTCTTCCCATGCTCGTAGTAGAATGAAACTGCAAAAATATTTAGGTCATGAAATAGAAAATGAAGGAGAAAGTTCGAGACTTGAAGTAGAAGTTTAGATATTGAAGGGGAGTGCGATTGATTGAAATGAAGCTCAAAGACAAGTAAGATTAAAGGCGAAGAAGGTCACACAGAGAAATGCAATGAACTGCGAATTTTCAAGGTCTCAGGCACGAAAGTATATTAGGCGCGCTTGCATTTTTAGACCATTTAAAAGTGTAAATAGGTCTAAATTATAATTTTCTAGACCGAACTATTGAAACTAGTCCATGAGCATAATTAATTTGGAGCAGTTGAAAATACAACCGGTTTAGAAATTGCTTTTTACATCAGGTGCAAGACAATCGGTCTAATTGTTTTCTTATCATGACCAGACGTAAATATAAACGGTCTAGAAAACATTATTTAAACCTAACTAAAGTGCAGTCTAAAGTTGTAACGGTAATTACAAAAATGTCACCATTTTTAAACCGTCTTTGCCTAAAGAAGTCTAGATGTGGCGGTCTTATAGCTCTTTTTTTTAGTAGTGAAGGATATGTTTAAAATTTTAACCAATTTTTTTTTTTCATTTTTACCTCCATTAATTACATGTATTATCTTTGACACTTTTTTCTATTCATTTCTTTTCTTATTAATGCATTTTTCATATTTATCAATTTTCATTAATTTTAAAATTTTTTTTATTATAAGTTATTGCAAAAGGAGTATATAACATTCCATTTCATAAAAATCCATTATTCTCTTGTGCTCAATATAAGAGTTATTTAATTAGTTTAGATAGATTAAGAAAATAGAATGAATTTGTTAAGTATAGATAAAATGTGATTTGGTTTTTCTAAAATATTTATCTAACATTAGATAATATATCAATTTATATTTAACAAATTAGTTTCAGGAAAAATAATAAATACTTAAGATAAAATGGGGGGAAATTCCAAAAAAATACCTCCAAAATAGGGAAATTCTGATTCAGTACTCTGAATTCCAAAATCCTGGATCAGTACCGTGTCAGTATGGATCAACAGTGCAGGGGGCGCCAAAAGACGATTTTGCCATTTAGCCCTCATTCTCGCCACTTCAGAATAACAACACAAGACTCTTAATTAACAACTCCGGATTCTTGATTGACAACTCCGCTTTATTCTTTCACATATTTACATCTCAAAAATATAGTGTTGTTAATGTAAAATTCGGTGTTGTTAATAAAGAAAAAGGTGTTGTTATTGGCCCTAAAACGTAAATTAGGAAGTTGTGAAACAAGAAATAGGAGTTGTTAATGTAGAATATGGTGTTGTTAATAACAAGACCGGTGTTGTTATTGTGAAAGTAAAAAGATGAAATTGGAGTTGTTAATCAAGAATCCGAAGTTGTTAATTAAGAGCCTCATGTTGTTATTCTGAAGTGGCGAGAATGAGGGTTGAAGGGCAAAATCGTCTTTTGGTGTCCCCTGCACTGTTCATCCGTACTGACACAGTACTGATCCGGGATTTTGGAATTCGGAGTACTGAATCGAAATTTCCCTATTTCGGAGGTATTTTTCTAGGATTTTCCCTAAAATAGGCTGAAATTGAAATGTTTTATTCAAGGAATGTGATGTTGTCTAGTGTTTGTCACTAATGGGAAAACCCCAGAAAAATACAAATAAAATTTGCAAAAGATAAATAGGTGATGCCAATATATGAAATCCCATGTCAGATCATAGGAGGAATCTGTGTAACCCTCTTCCGTAATTATATCCGAAATATGTGATTAAAGTGAAATAGAGACCAATAATAAACAAATAACATTTACTAACCCATCACTTGACGGGGTTTTCACAAATATCTTTCGAAATCATTTATAACTTGGTCTCATATTCACATTTCGAATACAATCACTTCACGCGGAACATCACATTCATAACAAATCAGAGTGCACAACAATAATGATCCCGGCAATCCCGGGTTCACATCCTTATAAAAGGGTTTACAAAGGGCAATACGCCCATATACAAGTTCTCATACGGGGATTACACAAATATAATCTCAAATACACATAATTAAATCATCATCCACATATACAAATATCTAATACACAATACTCCCAACTATGATAACCAACTATCAGAATGACAACCTGAAGGAGTCCTCATCGCCCTTGGCTGCTTGCTCCATCCTCGATCCACCTACCCTGTCTAAAATGTTGGTAGGGGAGGGTGAGATTCGACCCTGTCTAAAATGTTGGTAGGGGAGGGTGAGATTCGAGAGAATCTCAGTAGGAAACAAATACCTATATGCATGTATGATATGTGTTTAATGCATGACATGCTTGCAATACATAACTCATGTTCACACAATGATATATCTGCGTGCTCAATGTTTCAACAACATACTCATGGCCATAGCATAACTAGAAACGGAGCTACAATCATTCATACATGTTTCACATAATCCAGCAAAGCAATACATGCATCAATACACAAACACAAATATCAAAGCATGCAAGAGAGGTAATTTCCCTACCCTTGTTCTTTCCACGTAAGCTCCAGCTCCGGCTGCTCACGATCAGGGCGAATATCCAACCCTATAACCAAATCAAGGACATAGGGTCAATCTAAATTCCAAATCCTTACTCCCATATTACTTAAGGTTGGTTATCATTCATGCCCTTTAGGTGGCTATAATAAGCTCTACGAAAGCCTAAAGGATTGGGACGTACTAGGTTGGAAATCACTTTTCAAAATCACCAAGTACTGAAAATGGGGGTTGGCTGCAGCCAAGAACCCTCTGGCTGCAGCCAAAATGCGCACAGAAGGTTTTTGGCTGCAGCCAAGAATTTCTGGCTGCGGCCAAAACGTGCACAGAAACCTTTGCGCTGCAGCCAGGATTTTCTGCTGCAGCCAAGGAAACTTAAGAAATTCATAACTAATTCCACAAAAATCAAAATGAGGTGATTCCAAAGCCAAATGAAATATATTTAAGTCCTATTCATAGGAAAAATATGAGCCATTACTGGAAATCACCAAAAAAAATACAGAATTCCCCAAAATCCACTACTGCTCCAGAATCAAACCCAGTTTCGATCTCAAACTTTGGGCAAACATAAATCCCAGTTCACAAAACAAAATGACACAATTTATATATCCAATTTGAAGCTTGGGATGTGAACTTAAAGACTGGAAAGTTTCATAATTTTTTGACATCATTTGTCCATTCAAAACGGCAACACAAGCAGACTGTCCAGAACAGAGTTTCAAAAGACAGAATTCCAATTTTTGTAATTTGGCTTCCAATGGTTCCATTTTCATACCAAACATCATTCCCACACAAATTTTCACAAGGAAACCATTGGAAACACCAAAACAACCAAATTCACATTATATTGACATGTTTTACCAACAATCACAACATGTCATCACAAATCACAACACAGACACCACATTGCCATTCTTTTCATTCCAAATTCTCAAACCAATTCCAATGACACCAAAACACACTATGGCATCAATTTAACCACAATTCACCATTTTCAACACAAAACACATGAAAATTCATGTATTTCACAATTCTACCAAAATCAGGGAAAAATTCACAATTCACAAAACTCATCCACAAATCACAAAACTTAGATAAAAAAGCTTCAAATACTCACCTCTTCCTCTTTCCCAAACCAATTCTTTGATTCTTCATCTTTCCAAATTTCCTCAAGCCATCAAACACTTCCAATCAAGAATCTAAAACCATAGAGATGAAGCTCTCATCACTATGAACAACATTAAAAAAGAGAATTTAGGCATTAGAGACCATTAAGCCAACCAAAAACTCACCTTTTGATTTCTCTTTCTTCCTTGAGCTCACGAAAATGGAGGCTTTGGAGAGAGATGAAGATGATGAAGAGAGTGATCAGTTTTTGGAAGCCAAAACCGAACAAATAGAGAGGAGAGGAGAGAGGGAAAAGGGTTGAACATTTGACCCAAGATCCATGGCTCACAACTTGCCATGTGTCAACATCTTGACAAACCTCACATGAGCTCACCAAGGCACACATACATGGGATTCCACCCCTTGATCTCTTGCACAAATCAATTCTAACCATTGATCTTGAAGTTACCAATGAGTTTCCTCTTCGGTAACTGACCAATTGGTCGGTAACTTTATAGTTTTGCCCCTGATTACGGCAATTCCTCTTGAATCACCACCAAACACACCATATCATTCCTTTTCTTTCATAATGTGCCCTCCCCTCTATTTTAAGTCAATTTAGATGTTAATCCATAATTGAACTTAAATACAGGGTTTCGGCGCTGCTCACAACACATACGAATCACATCAGGTGCCAAATCACACCATAATCTCTAAAAGGGTTTATTCATCACTAACCACATCCACTTTTGGAGTCATTATCTCTTAATCACAATTTGGGATCTTGCTAAACTGGGGCTTAGCAGTCCACTTATCTCAGGCTTATTCTCTAGCCTCAAGTCTCAAAATTTGGGCTATTACAATCTGGGATTAACAAATGTCTACAAAAAGATATCTGTGCCCTTGGCAATTTCTAGATCTCAGTCAATCTTCTCCCTCCTCTCTCTCTCTCTCTCTCTCTCTCTCTCATCGTCGACACTACTCACCGCCGCCTCCTCCTCTGCTCACCCATCCACTGCGTCGACCCCTGTCACACCTTCAATCGTTCCACTGCCTACTCCTCCTCCTCTCACCCATGCACGGAAAAGTCCTTCTCTTGGTGATGTGACCCAGAATCAACAAATTAACTCTCCAAATTCAAGTCAAGATTCGAGGACGAATCCTTTTGAGGAGAGAGGGAATGATGCGATCCAGAATCAACAAATTGTCCCTTCAAATTCAAGTGACATCTCTTCCATTTAAAATGATCATTATCAAATTCCAACTCAACAAATCATAAGAGTACAAGCTAAAATATTCAAGGAAGCATTGATTGCGCTGATTGAAGAAGTTGTTGTAAATCAAATGGCAATTGGATCAATAAATCTGATTTACAAAACAAAGATGCTGAAAACGTCACTAAGTTCATTTGTGCTAAATATGGAGTTGTTAATCAAGTTTTGGGCTTGGAAACTTCAAAACAAAGAGCTTGGACCTAGTACTACACATGGGAGGCTCATTTGGGCCTAAATAAGCACGTTTTGAGCCTTAATTTGCTGAATACATTTTCTTGAAGTTAGGTGTGCGAAAATCAACAAGGAGTTGGTGGGAGATTTGACTTTTGGTTTCTTTAAGCATTTGTATTTGATTTTTCAACTTTCTTCTAGATTGTATTAGAATTTTGTGTTCATGTATTAGACTTTTAGGTTTCCTAGCACATGGTATTAGACTTTGTATTTTCTATGTTCAGATTTGCACCTACTACAATTAGGACATATTTCCCCATAAATACTTGGTGCTTCTTCATTTGTAGGACACAATTCAGATTTGAATCATAAATGAAAGTTGCACTTCTGCACTTTGTTTCTTGAGAGTGGATTCTCTCTAGGGTTCTTTTTAGAACTAACAAACTTATCAAGGCTTGATCAATCTTGTGGCGTTTTCCAACACTTCGGGTCCTTGTTCTTTCGTGTTCAAGGGTTCAAGTGGATCGTCGATCTGTGTTTAGCTTTCTTGGGGTGTGTATATTTCAGAATTGGTTGTGGGTTCGTGGGATCTTCCCTTGTGGGTTCGCACCATCTTGGTATCAGATCTTCGGATCTAAATTCAGGTCATATCTATCTATTCTTCGTTTCCATTTTTGTTTCAAGTTTTGTGCTTTGTTCTTGTTTCTGTCCGTGTCCAGATTTGTTACTTCTGTTCGTCAAGTTTTTCTTTGTGTTTTCCAATATATAGTATGTCAAATTCATAGTTCAGAATCTCTTCTTTCATCTCGGTTTGGAATCGTTTCAATCCGATTTGTCATTTATGAGTTCTATATATTTTAATCTAGTTGTGTTTTCTGGAAATTCTGGGCTTGTTCATCTTCGTTTTTCCAGAACGTCCTGAAATATTCTGTCCTTGTTTGACCTCTTTTCCTTTGTGATTTTCATCGTTCAATAGGTTATTTTCATAGTTTAGAATCTCATCTTTCTGTTCGTTTTGGTATCATCTCAATCCAAAATTTCCACTGAGAGTTATAGTCTTTCCAAAATAGACGCTTTTCTGGAATTTCTGGGTTCAGATTTCTTGAGTTTTGTTGTTCTCTTTAAATTTCAGTAGAGGAAAAAAAAAAGACAAGAGCATCAGAAAAAGAAAAAAAAATATTTGATAAGAAAAGAAAAAAAAAACTGAAGAAAAAAAAAGGGATTGTGTTGGAAGTATTTTGAGCAATATCTATTGTCATACATAGAATTTGTGAAGTCTATGTCATTTAAAGTCTTGATTTCCTTGAACTTCCTTTTCCAATACTCACTTTGATATTCCATATTTCTAAGTGTTGTGTTGATTCTGCAAATTGTGATTGCTTTGATTATGAATTGCGTAGTTCTTTAAAGCTCCTCAAGAGGAATCTAGAGTGGAAAAAGGCAAGAGTGACATACATCAATCTAAAAGCCAAATTTGAGTGAAACACGAGTGACACTAAACTTGTTTGAGTGAAACACGTGAGTAGATTGGTGAGGTCCATTTTTTTCTAAATCTAACTTTTCAGGTATCATCAATATGCATGATGAAAAAGAGCTTCAAACATATTTTGACTCCTTACTAAAAGGAATTCAAAGGTTTACTGATGAAGCAGAGCAATGGATGTCTAGTCACAACTCCAAATCAAAAAGAGAATTACAAAGAAAGTTGCAGGAGTTGAAACAAGGTTCCATGACTGTTGATGAATATTTTCAAGAGTTGGAATTAGCTATGACTAGAGCTAGAGTGAAAGAAACTTCAAAAGCCACTAAGGATCGTTTTATGAATGGGCTTAATCCTGAATTAGCTTCTTTTGCAAAGACCTTAAGTTTCTTGGACATTGATCTTTTGGTTCAATTTGTTGCTGAGCATGAGCTAAAAATAAAGCAACAAAGATGTTCAGAAAGTAGCTCTAATGCAAATGAGATTGTTATAGTTCCTAATGATGATCAAGTGCTAACTAAGGAGGAAGAAGTATTGAATGTTGAAAGTCTTGCTGACCAATGTGTGGAAGAAAACCTCATTAGTCCAAACACCAATCTTGTGGTTGAAGAAGTTCCTCTCAATCATGAAAAAAAAAGTAAAGATATGAGTGAGAGTGATTTCAGTGAAACTGTTTTAGAGAGAAAAATTCAGTTTGAGGGAGAAAAAGATATTGAGAGCATAGAGTGTTGTCAAAATAAAGAGAGCAAAAATGAGAGTGAAGAAGTCAGCGAAAATAAAGATGAAAAGAGTCATGAGAAAAGTGAAGTTAAGAGTGATGGCAAGGATATTGTTTTGGTTACTAATGATCTTAATCATTATTTGCCTTGTGACTTTGTTGTGTTTCAGGAATTCTTGGATTTGATTCCTAAGAAGCCACCCGATGGATTCTTACCTTCAAGAAGCATTGAACCTTCATTTCCTTCAAGTGACATTGAAAAACATTCTGGTTCTCTAAAGTTTGATATTGTTGATAACTTGCTGCCCTTAAGATGCCTTGAACTCAACACTTTGAATTTTCATTGTCCCATGGATTTTGCAATTTGTAGGTGTTCTTATATGCATGTTGTAGCTTGTTTTGATGATACTCTTATTTATAGCAACAAACATGATGAGCATGTGGATCATTTGCTATGTGTGCTTGAAGTTTTGAGAAAGGAACAATTGTTTTCAATTCTGGAAAATTCTGATTGTTGCATGGAAAACATTGATTTTCTTTTTTATGTGTATTTGCTTGGGCAAGGTAAGCTTAACAAAAGGCATACATGCTGGCTGAAATTTATTGAGACATTTCCATATGTCACAATATATAAGAAAGGTAAAGAGAATATTATTGTTGAAGTATTGTCAAGAAGGTATAGTGCTTTTTCTTCTCTAAATACCAGATTGCCTGGATTTGAATATGCTGAGGAAATGTATGCAAATGATATTGGCTTTGCTAAATTGTTTCTTCCCTGTGAAATTCAGCATTATGCATCCAAAGCCAACAAACAAAGAAGCTGTGTTCTTTTTGAACTTGCTGATGCTTACAAGATTGATCTAGCTTGTGAGTATATTGTTATTGTTACTTTTAATGTGGCTGATATATGTCCATTTGATCCAGGTGGAGATTCATGGACGAATCATTTTGAGGAGAGAGGGAATGATGTGACCCAGAATCAACAAATTAACTCTCCAAATTCAAGTCAAGATTCGAGGACGAATCCTTTTGAGGAGAGAGGGAATGAAGCGATCCAGAATCAACAAATTGTCCCTTCAAATTCAAGTGACATCTCTTCCATTTAAAATGATCATTATCAAATTCCAACTCAACAAATCATAAGAGTACAAGCTAAAATATTCAAGGAAGCATTGATTGCGCTGATTGAAGAAGTTGTTGTAAATCAAATGGCAATTGGATCAATAAATCTGATTTACAAAACAAAGATGCTGAAAACGTCACTAAGTTTATTTGTGCTAAATATGGAGTTGTTAATCAAGTTTTGGGCTTGGAAACTTCAAAACAAAGAGCTTGGACCTAGTACTACACATGGGAGGCTCATTTGGGCCTAAATAAGCACGTTTTGAGCCTTAATTTGCTGAATACATTTTCTTGAAGTTAGGTGTGCGAAAATCAATAAGGAGTTGGTGGGAGATTTGACTTTTGGTTTCTTTAAGCATTTGTATTTGATTTTTCAACTTTCTTTTAGATTGTATTAGAATTTTGTATTCATGTATTAGACTTTTAGGTTTCCTAGCACATGGTATTAGACTTTGTATTTTCTATGTTCAGATTTGCACCTACTACAATTATGACATATTTCCCTATAAATACTTGGTGCTTCTTCATTTGTAGGACACAATTCAGATTTGAATCATAAATGAAAGTTGCACTTCTGCACTTTGTTTCTTGAGAGTGGATTCTCTCTAGGGTTCTTTTTAGAACTAACAAACTTATCAAGGCTTGATCAATCTTGTGGCGTTTTCCAACACTTCGGGTCCTTGTTCTTTCGTGTTCAAGGGTTCAAGTGGATCGTCGATCTGTGTTTAGCTTTCTTGGGGTGTGTATATTTCAGAATTGGTTGTGGGTTCGTGGGATCTTCCCTTGTGGGTTCGCACCATCTTGGTATCAGATCTTCGGATCTAAATTCAGGTCATATCTATCTATTCTTCGTTTCCATTTTTGTTTCAAGTTTTGTGCTTTGTTCTTGTTTCTGTCCGTGTCCAGATTTGTTACTTCTGTTCGTCAAGTTTTTCTTTGTGTTTTCCAATATTTAGTATGTCAAATTCATAGTTCAGAATCTCTTCTTTCATCTCGGTTTGGAATCGTTTCAATCCGATTTGTCATTTATGAGTTCTATATATTTTAATCTAGTTGTGTTTTCTGGAAATTCTGGGCTTGTTCATCTTCGTTTTTCCAGAACGTCCTGAAATATTCTGTCCTTGTTTGACCTCTTTTCCTTTGTGATTTTCATCGTTCAATAGGTTATTTTCATAGTTTAGAATCTCATCTTTCTGTTCGTTTTGGTATCATCTTAATCCAAAATTTCCACTGAGAGTTATAGTCTTTCCAAAATAGACGCTTTTCTGGAATTTCTGGGTTCAGATTTCTTGAGTTTTGTTGTTCTCTTTAAATTTCAGTAGAGGAAAAAAAAAGACAAGAGCATCAGAAAAAGAAAAAGAAATATTTGATAAGAAAAGAAAAAAAAAACTGAAGAAAAAAAAAGGGATTGTGTTGGAAGTATTTTGAGCAATATCTATTGTCATACATAGAATTTGTGAAGTCTATGTCATTTAAAGTCTTGATTTCCTTGAACTTCCTTTTCCAATACTCACTTTGATATTCCATATTTCTAAGTGTTGTGTTGATTCTGCAAATTGTGATTGCTTTGATTATGAATTGCGTAGTTCTTTAAAGCTCCTCAAGAGGAATCTAGAGTGGAAAAAGGCAAGAGTGACTGATTGAACCATATTTTTATATGAATTTTCCATGATTAATTTGGGATTTTAATGTATTTTCTGGGACATTATTGCATGATTAAGCATTAATTTTGGTTAGGAACAATTGTTTTGAATTAATGGTAATTATGGGCAAAATGGTCAAAATTATTAATTATTTTTGTACAATTGTTTCTTGGACTTTTAATGCTACTTGTGCTTAATTTTTGCATTGTAGGTGCTCAAGAAGGAAATTTGAGATTATTGGGCTTAGGATGAAAACAAGAAAAAAAAAAAAGAAGAAGGAATAGTCCCAAAAGCTAAGGCCCAGAACAGGTACCAATCTTTAAAAAAAGAAGAACAGAAGCATTGGGCCGCAGCTGGAGTGAAGAAAAGATCTGACTTGGGCTGGACATGGAATCTGGATCTGGGAGCCCAAAAATCAAAACAAAGAGACAGAAACGGAGGAGCAGCTGAAGGATATACAGACTGGAGACAGATCCGAAAAAGATGGAGGCAGCCCACAGACCCGACTTGTCTACTGGACATGGGAAATGGACATGGCGTGACCCGAGACGCAGTTGAGGATCCGCGAAGGTTTATGCGGAAGCTGAGAGTGATATTAAACAGGGAGCGCCGCGCAGAAGAGGGGACCTGGATCGCATGACCTGAGCTTGATCATCAGCGAATCATCATCTCATCATCTGCATATCTCTAAACCTCACCGGCGACCTTCATTTCCTTTTCTCCATTATTTCCGTCGCCGGTGAGGTCAGTTTCAGAGAACCAGAAAGCGGAACTGAGAAGCTCAGATCACGGTTTGGGTTTGAGAGGGAGAGGGAGCATCGCATCGGACATCATCGCATCACCTAGAGTCATCCCTCACTGTCGCTGCTCCACCTCCAGCAACCTCTCCTCTGATCTGAACTCGTCCAGCAGTGGTTTCCTTTCCTCTGATAGTCTGGGTTTTAATTTCAATAGTGGCTCTCTGTTCTGTTCTGAATTTAATTGCAGCCCCAACCCGAAGTCAAGTTGAATTAGTGTTAATTGGTGATTTAATCGGTGACTCAATGGCTGTGTATTGGTGGTCTTCAATGTCTGAAATTTTGAACTTATTTGGTGAAGCTATTCTTATGAGTAGCTAGGAAATTTTGTGCTATTGGGGATGAATTAGAGATGGCTTGAGCTCACATGTGCTTCAAAAGGGGAGTTTATTTTATCTATAGCTCATTGTATTTGTGATTTCTTAGGTTTAAGAATTCATTTATATATTGAGACTATAATTTTAGTTATGTTTTATTTTATGGATTGAGTTGTTGTGATTTGGAATTTGTAATGAGGATTTGTGCTCATCAATATATATGGTTATATATATGTTTATCTATGATTCTATTGTTTCTATCTATTTAACATGGTATTGTTGGATAGTTTGATTAAATTGGAATTGTAGTTGAACCTAAATGCATTGCTTATTCCATAATCACTCTCTAAGGGGTTTTAATAATGCTTAAATAAATGGGTTCATGAGTTTAAGCATTAGACTCAATGATAATTGGGGTTTGGTATATTAGAAAACTTAGAGAAACTCATTACACTAAGAGGGCTTAATAGCATTTCAAGGGTAGGGGTTCCTCTCTTGTGATGCTAGACTCAATGGTAATTGAGGTTTGATATATTAGAAACTTAGTGAATTAACTTCCCAAATATCTTAATTGAGCAAGGATAGCCATTGAAAATCATTTCCAAGAGCATCTTCATCATTTGCATTTTTAACCAATTTCCATTCCATATCAATTTTATTCCAAAAATCCAAAAATATTAGTTTTAAAAGCATTTTAGTTTAATTGCAATTTAGTTGTTAGATAAAAAGCTCAAAGACCATTTTCAACTCATTTCATTTCAATTATTGCACTTAGTTTCTAGGTAATTAATAAAAGGCTCTTCGAGAGATGATCCGGGATTGTACCCTATATTGCAATCCTTGGTTATTTTTGAAGAGGTTACCAGGGCAAAAAGCTGACAAAGCCTAATTTCTTCAGTGACATACATCAATCTAAAAGCCAAATTTGAGTGAAACACGAGTGACACTAAACTTGTTTGAGTGAAACACGTGAGTAGATTGGTGAGGTCCATTTTTTTCTAAATCTAACTTTTCAAGTATCATCAATATGCATGATGAAAAAGAGCTTCAAACATATTTTGACTCCTTACTAAAAGGAATTCAAAGGTTTACTGATGAAGCAGAGCAATGGATGTCTAGTCACAACTCCAAATCAAAAAGAGAATTACAAAGAAAGTTGCAGGAGTTGAAACAAGGTTCCATGACTGTTGATGAATATTTTCAAGAGTTGGAATTAGCTATGACTAGAGCTAGAGTGAAAGAAACTTCAAAAGCCACTAAGGATCGTTTTATGAATGGGCTTAATCCTGAATTAGCTTCTTTTGCAAAGACCTTAAGTTTCTTGGACATTGATCTTTTGGTTCAATTTGTTGCTGAGCATGAGCTAAAAATAAAGCAACAAAGATGTTCAGAAAGTAGCTCTAATGCAAATGAGATTGTTATAGTTCCTAATGATGATCAAGTGCTAACTAAGGAGGAAGAAGTATTGAATGTTGAAAGTCTTGCTGACCAATGTGTGGAAGAAAACCTCATTAGTCCAAACACCAATCTTGTGGTTGAAGAAGTTCCTCTCAATCATGAAAAGAAAAGTAAAGATATGAGTGAGAGTGATTTCAGTGAAACTGTTTTAGAGAGAAAAATTCAGTTTGAGGGAGAAAAAGATATTGAGAGCATAGAGTGTTGTCAAAATAAAGAGAGCAAAAATGAGAGTGAAGAAGTCAGCGAAAATAAAGATGAAAAGAGTCATGAGAAAAGTGAAGTTAAGAGTGATGGCAAGGATATTGTTTTGGTTACTAATGATCTTAATCATTATTTGCCTTGTGACTTTGTTGTGTTTCAGGAATTCTTGGATTTGATTCCTAAGAAGCCACCCGATGGATTCTTACCTTCAAGAAGCATTGAACCTTCATTTCCTTCAAGTGACATTGAAAAACATTCTGGTTCTCTAAAGTTTGATATTGTTGATAACTTGCTGCCCTTAAGATGCCTTGAACTCAACACTTTGAATTTTCATTGTCCCATGGATTTTGCAATTTGTAGGTGTTCTTATATGCATGTTGTAGCTTGTTTTGATGATACTCTTATTTATAGCAACAAACATGATGAGCATGTGGATCATTTGCTATGTGTGCTTGAAGTTTTGAGAAAGGAACAATTGTTTTCAATTCTGGAAAATTCTGATTGTTGCATGGAAAACATTGATTTTCTTTGTTATGTGTATTTGCTTGGGCAAGGTAAGCTTAACAAAAGGCATACATGCTGGCTGAAATTTATTGAGACATTTCCATATGTCACAATATATAAGAAAGGTAAAGAGAATATTATTGTTGAAGTATTGTCAAGAAGGTATAGTGCTTTTTCTTCTCTAAATACCAGATTGCCTGGATTTGAATATGCTGAGGAAATGTATGCAAATGATATTGGCTTTGCTAAATTGTTTCTTCCCTGTGAAATTCAGCATTATGCATCCAAAGCCAACAAACAAAGAAGCTGTGTTCTTTTTGAACTTGCTGATGCTTACAAGATTGATCTAGCTTGTGAGTATATTGTTATTGTTACTTTTAATGTGGCTGATATATGTCCATTTGATCCAGGTGGAGATTCATGGACGAATCATTTTGAGGAGAGAGGGAATGATGTGACCCAGAATCAACAAATTAACTCTCCAAATTCAAGTCAAGATTCGAGGACGAATCCTTTTGAGGAGAGAGGGAATGAAGCGATCCAGAATCAACAAATTGTCCCTTCAAATTCAAGTGACATCTCTTCCATTTAAAATGATCATTATCAAATTCCAACTCAACAAATCATAAGAGTACAAGCTAAAATATTCAAGGAAGCATTGATTGCGCTGATTGAAGAAGTTGTTGTAAATCAAATGGCAATTGGATCAATAAATCTGATTTACAAAACAAAGATGCTGAAAACGTCACTAAGTTTATTTGTGCTAAATATGGAGTTGTTAATCAAGTTTTGGGCTTGGAAACTTCAAAACAAAGAGCTTGGACCTAGTACTACACATGGGAGGCTCATTTGGGCCTAAATAAGCACGTTTTGAGCCTTAATTTGCTGAATACATTTTCTTGAAGTTAGGTGTGCGAAAATCAACAAGGAGTTGGTAGGAGATTTGACTTTTGGTTTCTTTAAGCATTTGTATTTGATTTTTCAACTTTCTTTTAGATTGTATTAGAATTTTGTATTCATGTATTAGACTTTTAGGTTTCCTAGCACATGGTATTAGACTTTGTATTTTCTATGTTCAGATTTGCACCTACTACAATTATGACATATTTCCCTATAAATACTTGGTGCTTCTTCATTTGTAGGACACAATTCAGATTTGAATCATAAATGAAAGTTACACTTCTGCACTTTGTTTCTTGAGAGTGGATTCTCTCTAGGGTTCTTTTTAGAACTAACAAACTTATCAAGGCTTGATCAACCTTGTGGTGTTTTCCAACACTTCGGGTCCTTGTTCTTTCGTGTTCAAGGGTTCAAGTGGATCGTCGATCTGTGTTTAGCTTTCTTGGGGTGTGTATATTTCGGAATTGGTTGTGGGTTCGTGGGATCTTCCCTTGTGGGTTCGCACCACTTGGAATCGAAACATCAGGATTGGCAAGAACATCACCAACGATTAGATCCCTATCGTCTCCTTCGCCGGCATCAATGAGGTTGACAGTCGCTAGGCCCAGATTTGCAAGCAGATTGTTGAGGCTTACGAGGATTGGGACATCTTCTAGGTCGTCAATTACGACGTCGATACTAAACTCATCTCTAGCATGACCACTCTCGCCAAAGAGTTCTTCACTCTGCCCCCTGAAGAGAAGCTTCGCTTCGATATGTCCGGTGACAAGAAGGGTGGTTTCATCATCCTTGGAGCAGAAGCACACCTGGCGGTGGAGACAATGATCATATTGGCGGATCTATAGAAGACCATCACAATCTGCGATCACAACCATTGATTTTGGCTAAAATTTGGTGCTTGATTGTAATATTCTTTGACATGTTCATCACTGGGTTTCGCCGTATGTGTTGAAATTGAATGAGGGGTTTTTGGTTTTAGGGACTCAGTTTGCTAGTAGTGTGTTTATTGGTACTGCGATGATGCATTTTCTGAGTCATGGCATCAGAGAGAATATTCCTTTACCTTCATGTTGGCTTGTCCGGCCTCTTTGATCACTATGATAATTGATTAATAACATGAGAATTTATATTAACGATTTCACTATCATGTTTAACAACTTCATATCCTAAAAACTAATACTTATACCCAGGTATAATTTTTTGGACATAAGTTTCAGGAATCAATAATAACATCTGTATAGAGATTAACAACATGATAATTTAGATTAACGATTCAGTATCATGTTTCACAACTTCATATCCCAAAAACCAATATACCAGGTATAATTTTCAAGGCACAAATTTCATGAGTCAATAACAACATTTGTATAGGGATTAACAATATGAGAATTTATAACAACTTCATATCCTAGAAACTAATGTACCACGTGTAATTTTTAGAGTACAAGTTTCAGGGGCTAATAACAACATCTGTATGTAGATTAAAATGAAATTTATATCAACAACTTAACTCATGCGCTTCTATATTGTTTTCATCTTCCACATAACTCAGGTCAATTTGGTCATTTGGTGAGATTTGGAAACCCCAAATTCCTCCATCAATTCTAATAAGAGATTTCATATATTGATACCACTTATTTATATGGGAAAATGACAAAAAAATGCTCCAAATATTTGGAAATGACATATAGGTTTTTTTATCAAAAGATGATTAGGAAATGTCAAAACGTGATAAAGAATTCCCAACTTCTGGATTTGCGAAATCACTCATCTATCATTTTCAAATATTTGGAGTATTTTTCTGTCATTCTCCCTATTTATATTTTGTCTATTTTAATTGTTTTTTTTTTTTTTGGATACTTTTCCGTCACTAATTCCCTTTCACTATGCACATGCTTCAAGTCTTCTTATCCACTATAAGTGAATATGGTGCCAAGAATCTTCTTACCGAGTGTGCACTTGTCATTTCCATTAATGGCCTTTCTTCTTCTTCCTTCTGCACTCGTCTCCGCCCATCTCTGTACATCTCATTCTTTTAATTCCTCCACAAACTAATCCCATCAATGGAAAAGAACCTCATCATACTCAGCAAATCAAAGCCTCCGTCTTTAAGCCCTTCATACAGCGTGAATGGCTCTCAGCTCAAGTTCCACCCCAAGAACATCAAACCCATCTCCAGAGTCTCTTTCGCCAAAAATTCCAAACCAATCGATGCGCCCTTGCATAAACTCTGCGTGGAAGGTCCCTTGAACGAGGCTGTGAAAATTCTTGACACTCTCGCTCAACAAGGAGTCTCTGTTAGACCCAAAACCTACGTTAATTTGCTACAGTCCTGCATTGACCAAGAAAGCATTGGGATGGGTCGAGAATTGCACGCTCGGATTGGTTTGGTGGAGGAGGTGAACACTTTTGTTGAGACTAAGCTGGTAAGCATGTACGCAAAATGTGGGTATTTGGAGGAGGCCCGGAAGGTGTTTGATAAAATGCGTGAGAGAAATTTGTATGCTTGGTCGGCCATTATCGGTGCTTGTTCAAGAGGACGGAGTTGGAAGGAAGTTATAAAGCTCTTTTATCGTATGATGGAGGATGGATTTTTACCTGATCAGTTATTGATTCCTAAGATTATGCAGGCGTGTGTGAAGTGTGGTGATTTTGAGACAGGGAGATTGATACATTCTCTTGCTATTAGATGTGGGATGAGCAATTCTGTGCGTGTGAACAATTCAATTCTGACTATGTATGCTAAGAGTGGGGATATGAATAGTGCAAAGAAGGTTTTCACCAATATCGATGAGAAGGATATGGTGACTTGGAACGCTATAATAAGCGGGTATTGCCAGAAGGGTGAGATTGAACGAGCTCGTGCATATTTTGATGCAATGCACGAGGAAGGAATCGAGCCTGGTTTAGTAATTTGGAATGTATTAATTTCAAGTTATAATGAGTTAGGGCGATGTGATTCTGCAATGGAACTAATGAGGGAGATGGAGAGTATTGGTATCACACCTGATGTATATACTTGGACTTCAATGATTTCGGGGTTTGCTCAGAACAACCGGCTAAACGAAGCATTTGAATTCTTCAATAGGATGTTCTTAGCAGGGATAGAACCTACTGATATTACAATAGCTAGTGCAATCTCAGCATGTACAACCTTAAAATCACTAAATATGGGATTGGAAGTCCATTCTGTGGCTGTTAAGATGAGTTTGGTTGACTATTTACCAGTTGCAAATTCACTTATTGACATGTACTCAAAGTGTGGGAATCTGGAAGCTGCTCAGCGAGTTTTCGATATGATGTTAGAAAGAGATGTATACTCTTGGAACACAATTATTGGAGCATATTATCAGGCTGGTTACTGTAGCAAAGCCCATGAATTATTTATGAGAATGCAGGAATCTGATGTGTCACCTAATGTTGTCACATGGAACATAATGATCACAGGGTATATACAAAATGGGGACGAAGATCGGGCGTTGGATCTTTTTCAAAGAATTGAGAAGGATGGGAATATCAAGCGAAATACGGCATCATGGAATTCTCTGATTTCTGGTTACCTGCAAAGTGGACAGAAGGATAAGGCCTTGTGGATATTTCGGCAGATGCAGATTGCCCATGTTACTCCCAACTCAGTCACAATACTGAGTGTTCTCCATGCCTGTGCTAATTTAGTTGCTGGAAAGAGAGTGAAAGAGATCCATTGTTGCGCTCTGCGCCGAAATTTAATGTCCGAGATTTCTGTATCAAACTCGTTAATTGCCACTTATGCCAAGTCAGGGTATATAACATATTCAAGAACCATTTTTGAAGGTATGGCTTCAAAAGACATCATCAGCTGGAACTCCCTGATTGCAGGCTATGTTTTACATGGTCAATCTGAATCAGCTCTCCAACTCGTTCATCGGATGAGGGACGAAGGATTGCAACCGAGTAGAGGTACTTTTGCGAGCATCATCCTAGCTTACAGTCTTGCAGGAATGGTGAATGAGGGGAAGAGTGCTTTCGCCAGCATCACCGAAGAGTATCAGATTAAACGAGGTCTAGAACATTATGCTGCTGTAGTCCATTTACTTGGGCGTTCGGGTAAGCTCGCAGAAGCTATGGAGTTCATAAGAAATATGCCGATCGAGCCTAACGCATCCGTATGGGCTGCTATGCTAACCGCCTGTAGAATTCACAAAAACTTTGGGTTGGCAACCCTTGCAGGGGAACATCTGCTTACCTTGGAACCTGGAAACAACATAATTCGCCATTTACTTTCGCAGGCATATTCTTTATGTGGGAAAAACTTGGAAGCTCCAAAAGTGACAGAGTCTGAGAAACCTGTTGGGAAGTGCTGGATTGAAACAAGAGACATGGTCCATACTTTTGTTACCGGTTATGGGTCTGAACCAATCTATGAAAAGCTTCATTCTTGGGTTGAAAGGGTAGCTTTAAAGATCAAGAAACCTGTTTCTGAAAATGGGGTTGGGATTGAGGAAGAGGAAGAAGAAAAGGAGGGCATTGGTGTTGTACATAGTGAAAAGCTAGCATTTGCATTTTCTTTGATGGATTCTCATCATCATGCAAATAAGGTAATCCGGATAATGAAAAACTTGAGAATGTGTAGGGATTGTCATAGAACAGCTAAATACTTATCGCAGGCATGTGGGTGTGAAATATATGTAAATGATTCGAGTTGTTTCCACCATTTCAAAGGTGGACTTTGTTCTTGTAAGGATTATTGGTAGAGTGAATGAATATGAGAAGCAATTGCTCCAAAATTTTTTGGTTCCCTTTTTTGGGTCAGGACTGTAGCTATTGTCCTTGTACATATCTTGTGAATATTTCTTTTTACAGGGACACTTAAAGTGTTTTTTTAAATAAGTTAATAGTAGATTATATTTTTATCAAAATGTTTATGAGAATACTGGTATGTTTTAAATTAAGTAATATGTTTGGCATCACTTATTTTTGAGTAATAAGCAAGGAACGAAAAACCGGACCGGTCAATGAATCGGTCGCGGCACAGGTTTAAGGGTCAGTGGGTCAATCGGGGTTAGACCGGTGATCGAACCGGTGATCGAACCGGCCATATTAAAATATTACAATTGAATTGAAAATAACAAAATAATCATCATTCATAACCAATAACATCAAAATAGTTAAAACATAACTAACATCAAAATGTAGTTAAAACATAACAATGTCAATCATCATTCATCAAACATAACTAACATCAAAATATAATTAAAACATACCATAGTTAGTTCTTTCCACTCTCAAGTATTATTATTTTATTCATTCTAGTGAAAAGACTTGCCCTATATTATATATATAAGCCTTTTCACCTAAAACATTTTAAAAAATGACGGCTTTTTAAGCAAAAACAATTTGGAGTTCGTACACCAAATTAAAATTAATGGACTTCATATTTTGATTTACTATGCAAAAGGCAAATGCATACTTTTCCACTCCCTCACACTCTTCCACAGATGCGCGTGAGTGTCATGTCTGTGTGTCAGAGAGAGAGAGAGGGGGTGACCCATCAAAATATATGGCTGACCTTGCTTGAGGGGTGCAATCAGTGAGATGTGATAGAGACTATGCATAGAGGAATAGCCAAGGCATATTAAGAGCGCGAGCTAAGAAAGACTGAAAGAGAGAGAGGATGGATATTCAGGCGTGTTTGGTTTTGTACTAGAGATATGAAATCAAATAAAGAAGAAACCAGATCACTATCTGCAAGACTCCGCATCTCTCTGTAATCGCCATCGCTGCCGTCGCTGGTTGCTCCTCTTCGCTCGCCGTCTTCGCCGTCGTCACTCGTCGTTCAAGCAGCCACCGCCGATTAGAGCTAGGGTACAGTGTCAGGACTCGAGAGGGAAGGGGATCTGATTCTGAAACTCACCTCACTCTCGCGCTTTGGTTCTGTTTCTCTGATCTCTGCCATTTTTTTTTTAATGTGTTTTGGGACAGATTTTTTTTTTTTTTGGTGACTCGGTCAAACCGCCTGACTCGGCGGTTTGGCCGAGTCACAGGCAAACCGGCCGGGTCGACTCGGTTTTGACCGAGTCGACCCCCCTCCTCTCATAGATAGCTAACCGGACCAGGCCTGGGACCGGTTTTCCGGTCCGACCGGCCGGTCCGGTCCGGTTTTTCTTTCATTGGTAATAAGTCCTTATTACGTAAGTCAAGATAAAACTCCTCTCACATATTTACCTCGTATACCGTAAATCATGATTTATAAGCACTTATAAGTAAAAAATAAGTTATCCCAAACGAGCACTTAAGGCTTTAAGATTGCCCTTAATCTTATTTATGACCAATATTAAAAGGGTTTTAAAATTCTATGAAATAACAAATCGAAAGTATTGAAAATCATCTCTAAAATTCCAAGTAACGAATGAAAAAAAAAAAATTCAAATATCTATTAAGAAAATTAAATTTAAATGCAATTATAGAAAAAAATTGAGCCAATTTAAAATTAATAAATATAACATGTTTTACAAATATATCTAAAGTCTTTGTCACATTTTTTTTTTTTTTTGATTGAAACTGACTCCATTGTCACAATAGAGACATTACAACAAAACCCAACTAGATCATCTAACCTTCATCAATATTCACCTCCTGAATAAAAAGAGGAGGTTGATGAAAGGAACAATAGTTTCCATCTATCCTATGGGAATATTTCGCTAATCTACCAGTAACAATTATGATCTCCTTGAAATAATGGTTAATCACAATTTGTCAATCCCTGTGAAGTAATAATCTAACATCATCCACAACGTCCTTAAAGGGGTGATCCCAATCACACCCTCTCGACATATAATTTATAACATCTATATAATCACTCAACAAAATAATTTTCCTATACTCTTTTGACTAACATAAGTGTAGGGTTTGAATATTTGGTCTCATTGAATATCGTCAAAAACCCTATTTGAATTGAGTGTAGAGTTGTTCTCTCAAAAGATTCTTGCTTTGAGCAGGTTTTTGGGCCTTGGTGTTTAAAAAATGTTAATAAATTTTTTAATCCTTAAATTTATTCTTATTTTAATTCTGATCCCTCAAATTTAAAACAAGTAATTTTGATCCTTCAAATTTACTCTGTTTATAACCGTAGGTTTTTGAAGTTTAAAAAATCCTTGAAGTTGTATTTGATAATGTTAATTTATCCTATGTAACATTAACTCTATTAAATTAGATTACATAGTATGCTGATTGGAAAAACTGATGTGGTAAATATATGGGAAAATCCCTCTAAAATATATTGGAAATAGGGAAATCCCTATTCAGTGTATTAAAATTGAAAACTCTAGATCAGTCTAGTGTCAGTACGAATGAACAGTACGGGCGGCGCTAAAAGATGATTTTGCCCCTCAGCCCTCATTCTTGCCATTTCAGAAATAACAACACGCGGTTCTTAATTAACAACTTTGGATTCTTGATTAACAACTCCCCTTTCTTATTTCACAACTTCCTAATTTAAGTTTCAAGGCCAATAACAACACCTCTTTTTTTATTAACAACATGCGTTCTTAATTAACAACTCCAAATTCTTGATTAACAACTCCAATTTCATCTTTTTACTTTCATAATAACAATACCGGTCTTGTTATTAACAACACCATATTCTACATTAACAACTCCAATTTCTTATTTCACAACTTCATAATTTAAGTTTCAGGGCCAATAACAACACCTCTTTCTTTATTAACAACACCGTATTTTACATTAACAACACTATATTTTTTAGCTGTGAATATGTGGAAGAATAAAGCGGAGTTGTTAATAACAAGACCGATGTTGTTATTATGAAAGAAAAAAGAAGATGAAACTGGAGTTGTTAATCAAGAATACGGAATTGTTAATCAAGAATCAAGAGTTGTTAATTAAGAACCGCGTGTTGTTATTTCTGAAGTGACGAAAATAAGGGCTGAAGGGTAAAATTGTCTTTTGGCGCCACCCGCACTGTTCATCCGTACTGACACTGGACTGATCTGGATTTTTCAATTTCAATGCATTGAATAAAAATTTCCCTATTTTCAATTTATTTTAGAGGGATTTTCCTTAAATATATTATAAAAGTTATAAGTTGGTTATTTAATTTTTTTTTTTAAACAAGGAAAAGTTGACTGAAACAAAACGCTCGCAGACCAGCAACATCTTCATTCATTTATATCAAGCTACGGCAGCGACGTCTTCGGCATTTTCAGCAAAATTTTGGGGAGCTTCGTCACCTTGCCGGAATCACCATCAACTTTAACAGTTTCCACGCCGGAATTTCACTGAGTTGTGTTCATGGCGTCTTGAATGAGCCAAGTGGGTTATTGGAGATATGTGAAAAGAATGAGTGTACTGTATCTTGTTGTATCTAGGAATCGAGAATCAAGAAAAAATCACTTTACAAAAGTTAAACAGGAAAGAAGGGGAAAATCCCCAAATTGAGATTATGGGCTTATTTTTGTTTTCAGAAATAATTTTATAAAATAATTTTTAGAAATAATTTTAAAAAAAATCCATTTTAAATAGTTGTTTTAAAAAATATGTTTTTGAAGTGAAATGGAATGATTATAACTAATAGCAGGGTTCTGAAAACCGGACCGGACCGGCCGGTCCGGCCCGGTAACCGGCGAACCGGCCGGTTGGCCGGTCCGGTTCCCGGTCCGGTTTCCTTTTTTTTAAAAAAAAATTTTTTTTTTTTTTTTTACTTTTTCCTTTAGAATTTCATACTATAAGTCTAAAATTTTCAATTTCTCACCGGTTTGGTCCCGGTTTAGCTCCGGTTTGGTCCCGGTCTGACCCACTGACCCTTAACCCAGTACCCCGACCGGTTCACTACCCGGTCCGGGTTTTAATACCTTGACTAATAGTATAATGTCGATGATAGATAAGCAGTGGCCTTTAAAAAACAAAGACAAAAAAAGAAAATAACTAAACATTGTTTTTTTCTTTTAGTTTTTTAAAATATTTTTTTTCAAACACCTCTAAAATCTATTATCCAGTTACTCCACAGTTAGTGTGCGTTCGGCATAAGGAAAAAAAAGTGATTATAACGTCAAACCATGGTTTGAGGGTGGTACCAGCCGAACACACGAATTTTTCAAATAATCCCGTTTTTCAACAAAATCCCGTTTTTCACAAAAAAAGCTATTAATCTCAGAAGCTATTTCTCTTCACTTTTTGAACTCCGATTATTACCGTTGGGATAATAATTATCACACTGACCCTGTACTTTTTCTCTTCCCTCTTCTCCTTTTCGCGTGGAAACTTTCATTCTCTCGTCTTCTCCATTTTCTGAAATAGTTCCGTTTCCTTCTCCGTTTCCCCGGTCGGTGTTCTCATCTTCGAACTGTGTGTGTGGATCGCAGCTGCACCTTGGCGTTCCCATTCTCTTTCAGATCCCAGCTGCACCTTGTTCCCATTCTCTTTCAGATCGGAAAAGCTTCGCTTCGCGGCTTCGATCTGAAACGCATTCGCTTCTCTCGCGGTGAACGGAAAGCGGTGAACGCTCTCGGTTTCCGTCTCCGTCTCCGTCTCCGTCTCCGTCGGCCGTCCCTTCTCCGAGAGTCACCGTCCTCTACTCTCTTCGCCGGCCGTCCTAACCTGAACCTGAGTCCTGAACCTCCGAGAGTCACCATCGACGGCGACTTGAAGTCTCTCTTCCTCCACTCTTCTCATTTTATTGGACGATCGATTTGGTAAGTACACTCCAGATCTCTGTTATTTCTGAGTTTTTTTGGGGCTAGGCGAAATCCATTTGCTTTTGTGTTCAGTTCTGCGATTTCTTCTGGTCCTTTAAGTTTTTCGTTCTGCAATTTGTTTGATTTTGTTTAGGTCCACTCCAGGTTTCGTTCTGTTATTAAACGATGGGTTTGTTTGATTTTGCATCGCTTTCTCGTTTGTTTTTATTCTTTCGTTCTGCATTTTGTCTTTATTCTGTTATGAGACGATCAATTTTGTTTGAAATCGATTTGTTTGATTTTGTTGAAGCCCACTCCAGCATTTTCTTTATTCTTTTTTATCTCTGGAGTTAGGATTTCATTCGGCAAAATGAGAAGCTGCTGAAGGATTTTGGATTTCTCTGGAGTTTATGCCTTTTAATACTCCTTTTCTTCTGAGTTCTGGCTGCTGTCATTGTTTTTGTAAACTTCAGCTCTGAAGCGTTTGTTTGTTTTGATTTGATGGGTTATTATGGAAAGTTTTGGAGCAATTTCAACACGAATTCACTGGTTCACTTTGATCTCACTTAGAACTGTTTAAAATTTTTAAAAAATCTAGGCCTCTTTAACACGCCTCAGGTCAGGTCTCTTTATCTACTGGAGTGGGCTTAAACAAAATCAAACAAATTGATTTTATTGGAATGATTATTAATGCATGTCTGCTGCAAGTTCTTCTTTTGAATGATTGTTAATTGTATGCTGAATCGGCTATTGGCAGTTTTTGTGATAAACTATTGTTTGGTGATTTTTGTTTTTCTTATTTACGGGGTCTTCCCGTTGAGCTGTCACAAACTTGTAGTTTTGTGAGTTTCAAATGCATGGTAAAGGCTGTTGTTTTGCTTCTTTTTGTGCTGGGGATTGTCTGTCAAGACACTAGATTATGAGCCCTTGTATCGCCTTTTGTTACTGTGGAGAAAGGATTGTCTGGTAAAGGCTGTTGTTTTGCTTCTTTTATTTATTACTGTGCTTGTTTCTTATTGTCTACCAAACTTGGTGTTTTGTTTTCTATCAACTTCAATTTTGTTGTCCTTGTCTTAGGGTTGAGCTTAAAAATTAATATCTTTTCAATGAGCAGAATGGTAGCCTTTGGTTTTTCTCTTCATATACCTAATCTTTACAACTCCGTCAATGAATTTTCCACATCCGCCTACAGATATTCTTATATTTTTGTACAATGTAATTATTTTTATACAGGTATTCTCCGACACAGAATGTATTGGTATTAAACTTATTATTTCATGCAGATAAATATTATTTGGTGGATGCCGGCTACCCTACCCCAACTGGATATCTGGGTCCATACAGACGCGAGCGTTACCATCTCCCTGACTTTCGGAGGTCATCTAGGCTTGAAAATGACAATGAAAGGTTCAATTACTTGCATTCAAGCCTCAGGTGCACAATAGAAAGAACATTTGGGGTTTGGAAGAACAAGTTCGATAAGAGATCAGATCATTTATTATACGCAAGAGCATTAGTCATGTGAATGTTTTCGTATTTGTTCGTACTCTCTTTTTGACAATATGTTAAATGGTATTTTATCCATATTTTCACTTACTCTGTTATTGACATTTACTCGGAATTTGTACTTTGGTGTTATGTAGAAAAGATTTCTGATTTTAGCAAATTTTTAATATACTTATATATATATATATATATATATATCTTTAGAGACTAGGCAGGAGTGGTAAAAAAACAGAAATTAAAGACACGGACACACTTGCAAAAATCAAAATCATTCCGAACAATTTACTGAAGAATAATATATATATCTTTAGAGACTAGGCAGGAGTGGTAAAAAAAAAACAGAAATTAAAGACACGGACACACTTGCAAAAATCAAAACCATTCCAAACAATTTAATGAAAAAGAATACAGTGGGTTTGGCAAGAGATAACCCAGGTTGTGAAAGGAGATGAAAATTAATATAGTGTACGCCTTCAATATGTACGTTTGATCTGATTTTTTAATTTACTACATAATTGACTAATGTTATAATTTTATAATTTTTGCATCTATTTTTTTATATTACATAATTGACAAATGTTGGACAAATTTATTTCATTTATTGTAATTATTATGCAATTTAATGTCAAATAATATTTAAAATATAATCTTATCCTTTATATGTAATTATCATAAAAGTTAATGTCCTTTTTAGTCATTTGACCATGAAAAAAGCTATTCTGATAAAATCATCCAAACACTCTCATTTTATCAAAATCACTTTTTCCCATAATCTATTTTCTTATAATCTATTCTCCAAAAGCTATTCTCTTCAGAATCTATTCTCCAAAAGCTAATAAGAACACACCGTTAGAGACTTAGAGGCACACCTTATAACCACGGTTGAGAGATCCGATGACAATATAATCAACTTCGCCCTTTTGTGCCAAACAAGAACAACTGCACAAGAAAGAACACAAGCCCAGAAAAAAACTAGAAACTTATTAGAAACCAATTCTCTCCTAAAATTCATGGATGCCAAACAAAAAAGAATGAATTTTCAGGATATCCAATACACCTTGACCATCGGTTTTCTGGTTCTTTTTCTTCTGCAACAGTGACATGAGGATCAGCAAGATAAAAAAGAAAGAGGGGAAGCAGAACAGAGGGAGGAAAGAGGGGAATTGATGGAACCTGGTCCATAGTGAAGTGAAGATTGTGGTGGAGAGGAAGAGAGAGGGGCTTGAAGAAATCAATGGATTTGCCTTTTTTTAATTTCTCAATTTCAGCGTTCGCTATGTGTTCGTTTTATTTCAGGCAGCCTTTCTTTATTTTTTTTTAAAATTAAATAACCTATTTTTAAATTTTATAATATATTCATGAGAAAATCATTGTGAAATCCAAGGACTATAAAAAATTATAAAAAGTCTCAAACCAAATTTCCCTATAAAAAATAATCCTTATAGACTGTATTGTGATTAATTCAGAATGTGAAATTACTTTATTGCCCCCATTGAATAAAAAAAGAAAGGAACAATATATACCTTTTTTGATAAGTGCTTGTGCCTATTTTAACAATTGAATGAGTCATTTTGACAAATTTATTTTCTTTCCTAAAGTAGTTTTAAAATTTCAAAGGTAACTTTAAATTTCAAACAAATTTCATTATTTTCTTTTTCAATATAGATGATATAATTCTTCAAAATTTCGCATAGGTTGTGTCTTCCTTTATGCATCTTGTTCTTACCAGGGAGGAAAAGGAACTTATCAAAATAGCTCATGTAGTTGTCAAAAAAGGCATATGGTATTCCTTTCCTTTTTTATTCAATAGGAGTAACAAAGTAATTTCACATTCTGAATTAATCATAATGCAATCCCTATAGACTTTTTTAATAGGGGATTTGATTTGGGATTTTTTTATAATTTTTATGGTCATTGGGACCTAACAATGATTTTTCCTATATTCATCACCAGAAATTCTTGTGAACTTGATTTGTCATGTTATTTGTGGTTTAACCACTTAAAATATAACAACTCATGAACTGATTTAGCACCTCCTAAATAGTAGCTGACATATTAATAAAATTAAAAGATTTCATAAGATTCCCTTTTTTGTTACATGTGAAATCTTAATCAAGGGATTTATCTTTTTAAGAAAAATAAAAATAAGAAATATATGACGTAGCAAACCAGATTCAAATAAGAATTTCTCATTTTTCACATTAGCTTTCCACAGCATACCACATAAACCAATTTAAATGTACTAGTGCCACTTAAAATAAATTAACACTGTCATATATAACTCCAAGTCTTTTCCAAACTTTAAGGATTAATATTTATAAACAGAGTAAATTTGAAGGATTAAAATCATCAGTTTCAAATTTAAAAGATTAAAACCAAAATTGAGTGATACTTACCACTTGTTAACCCTGAAATATTGTATTAATCCCACACAATAAAAGGGATCGGTTTCTCTCAATTGCCCCAAAAAAAGGAGGTCTTTTTCTCTCATATGGGCCGTTGGATCAAGATCTCACGATCCAGATGTAATATATTATAAAAATATTATTATCATAATCAATAATATTATCATAAAAATTTTAATATATTATTAAATTTCTCAACGATCTAGACTGTTGAGATTTTGATCCAACTGTCTATAGAAGAAAAAATGACCTTCTCTTTTTTTGGGGCAAAGGACCAAAGCCAAACCTCAAAAAAAGGGCCCGATTTATATTCCGAATTGGATACCCCTGTTCGGTTTAGCGTATGCTATCCATATATCCAAACAGAGTTGGGCGGGCATTCCAGTCTCGATACTCATTTTATTTCATTGACAAGTAACGTTGACCTTCTCTTTTTTTGGGACATAGGACCAAAACCAAACCCCCAAAAAAAGGGCCGGTTCATATTCAGAATTGGATACCCCCTGTTCGGTTTAGCGTATGCTATCCATATATCCAAACAGAGTTGGCCGGGCATTCCAGTCTCGTTAAATACTCGGTACTCATTTTATTCCATTGACAAGTAGCGTTCGTTCATCTTTCTAAGTTCTCACTTCAGCAATGGATCGCGCTCAGTTGTTGTTGTTCGGATTGCCACTGTTCCTCTTTTGTTCTGACCTTATCGGCCTATTCTCTCCGCCTCCACCGAAGCCCCCTCACGGCCACCACCACCACCACCATCATCAACCGCCGCCGTTGCACTCGCAGCAGCGAACAGTTGTTGACCCTGGTAACATAGAGCTTCCCTCTGAGGTATGGTTTTGGTTTCATGAAGTGAATTTGTGTTCGTCTCGATTATTTCTATCATTTCATTATTTGTCTCGTAATTACAGAAATCGAGTGGTCTTGGAGGCGTTGGTCTTGGCAACACTGTCCAAATCAACTTCTGTGCTTCCTGCTCCTACAGGTTCTTATGATTATGCTATTCTTGTATTCTCCCTCTTTTTTAATCTTTCAATGATGTTCTGGTGCGCTTAGGTCGTTGATTGTTGTTTGCAAGTGATTAATTTGCGGTGACGATGATTTTCTGTTTTTTGTGTGACAAACTCATGTAATTTTATCTGTTCGTTTTTGTAATTGGGGGATTGACCCTGTCTACAAGTTTAATCAAGAATCGATTGTTTGTTTAATTGTGAAGACCGCTAAGTTTCATGTTTATGATACCATACACAAAATTGTGTGTAAAGAATGAAAGTTCTTGTGTGGTTGGTATCATCTGCTTTGGACTGGTCTTGTTGTTTGATTTGGGGATTGGGCATGTAGGTGTCTGTTTGGATTAGCGGTAGATGAGGTAAGTATGTGAAATGGGTATTATCTCGTACTTTTGTAACGCTAGTTCAAACAGGCATGCAATAATCACGGTACAACCTGATTTTTGAAGTACTTGCTTCATAGATTAGTAGCCAACAATGTAGTTAGTTTAAGAAAATTGCTTCTCTTTTTGCCTGATATTTTTTCTCATATTTTCATTGTTACACAATTTTGTATTAAGAGTGAAAGATTTGCTGTTTGTAGGGGAACAGCAGCAAATATGAGGACTATGCTGCTGAACCAATTTCCAGGATTAGATGTTGCCCTTGCAAATTATCCCCCACCACTCCCAAAACGTCTGCTAAGCAAAGTGGTTCCTGTTGTACAGATCGGTGTTATAGCAGTTGTAGTGGCAGGAGAACAGATTTTTCCAATGTTAGGTTATGTGGCACCACCGCCTTGGTATTTCAACTTGCGTGCTAATAAGTTTGGAACCATTGCTAGTACCTGGCTTCTTGGGAATACCTTGCAGTCGTTCCTACAAAGTTCTGGGGCATTTGAAGTTTACTTCAATGACGATCTGGTTGGTTGCCTCCCTTCTGTTTTTCAATTGTGAAAAATCTTTTTTTATGAACAGTGATTTGCTAGTGGATTAGATCCTTCTGTTTAATGAATGCAACCTTTCATGAGTTGTGTCTTTATGTGAAAAGTGTCGCTGAAGTTGCTTCATCAGCTCGTTGACCATGCCATATAATCATTTTTCAGTTAAAATTTACTAGAAACTTTTCAGCTACAATCAAAAAGCTTGTATATCTCTTCTGTTGCTAGCACAGCTGTTTGCTTCAAGGGAAATCTGTAGTTATGTGATTTTAACTCCAACGTCATGAAACTTGTTTGAGATTGAGTCATGGATGTTCTAACTTTCTGTAAGCATTTTAAACGTTCAATTCCATATCAGACTCTTAACATCTTGATATGATGTTGTAATATAAATAAATTGAAATAATAGTTAGGTTAGTTAGTAATTAGAAGAGTGGGACTAACCATTAGTGGCATTAGTTGTTTAAGAACAACATTAGCCAAACATGGCCTTACCCATGTCTAATTACTAATAGGTTCCCTAGGTCCCCTAATCCCTTATTAATAGGTCCCCTAATCCTAATCCCTTATTAATAGGTCCCCTAATCCCTTCTGCTTCTGTTTACTTCCCTCTTACCGGATTTGCCCTGTTTACCGGTAATGGATTACAGCCTATATATATGGCTGATGTTACTCACTGAGATCAGTTTTTGCAAGTAAAGAAAGTCAGAACACTTTCTGAATTCCTCTGTTCTCTCTTCCTTTCTACCTCTAATTCCTCTAATTCTTTCCTTCAACCCTCTGCTTCCTTCTTCTCTACTCTAATCCCTAATCCCTAAAGACATTCAAATTATTCCCCAGTATCAGTGGTATCAGAGCTCACGGTCCTCAGCCTGTGATTATCGGTTCATCACCACTAAAGTGCATGGTGAAGACTCGACAGCAAGAAAGTGCAAGACTGATGGAAGACAAGACACACGTTCTAGAACAGCGGGTGGGCTCCCTTGAATCATCGATTGGGACACTGCATGACTCAGTCCAAGGCTATCGAGAGGAGCTACAGACGGTTCAACGTGGCATGCAAGATAACTTGCATACCATTACTCAAGAACAACGTGGGATGCAAGAGAATCTTCAAGACATGACCCACGAAATCCGAACCTTGGCGGCAGCAATGCAACGGCTTCCCCAACATGGTCCACCGAGGGTACCAGATTTTCAAGAAAGGGGAGGAAATGGGCGACCACCATACCAGCGACCCACCCAATTTACTAAAATGGAGTTTCCCAGATACACTGGGCAAGATATGGATACCTGGTTGGCAAAGGTTGACCGGTTTTTTGAAATTGACGAGACACCGGAGGCTTCCAAAGTCACCATGGCTTCGATGCATTTGGACGACGAGCGGTTTCAGTGGCATCGCGCGGTGGAGCGGCGCTGGCGACAACCGCCGACGTGGGCAGCATACTCGGCGTTGCTGTTAGACACCTTCGGTCAGCCTTATGAGACACCAATGACCGACTTCACGCACTTGCGGCAGACGGGAACGGTGGCTGATTTTAATACAAGATTCGATCAAATCACAGCGAAGCTCGACCTCTCGGAGACGTATCTTGTTGACGCATACATGGGGGCGCTGAAGGATGAGATCGCGGATTCGGTTCGCCTCTTCAACCCCAGAACATTGCAAGAGGCTCGTCGACTTGCTAGGACTCAAGAAATCGTGGTGAATCGCAGAACTCTGAAAACGAATGCCGACAAATTCCCGAAACAGAGTATATCGAATTCCTGGTCAAACTTGGCTGCTAACACGTCGGCACTTACAAAGAACTCATCTTTCTCTAATGGGTCCCACCGAAAAGACCAGAAAACCCCCCAATTTTATCAAAATTCCACCTTCGTCCCCAAGGCAATCACTCGACCAGTGAAGGCTCTCACGGCTGAAGAAGAAGCCGAGCACCGCGCCAACAATCTGTGCTTCTTCTGCCATGGTAAATTTTCGAGAGACCATAGGTGTCCCCAGAGGCAGAAAATGCAATTACACTTGGTCATATTAGATGATGAAGACGATGATATTCCTGCTGAACCTGAGACTGCCAGTGAGGATGAAACAGATCAGCCACGCATATCCTTACACGCTATGGAGGGCAATAGTCAATCTGAAGCTATGCGTGTCTTGGGTACTGTGGGGAAACAATCTATACAGATTTTAATAGATAGTGGAAGTACCCATGATTTTTTGAATCTGGACACAGCCTTAAAATTGGGTTGGCAGCCGCAGACACTCCCTCTGGCGCATGTGGAGATTGCAGGTGGAGGAAAACTGAAAATTCATGGGGTTTGGCATGGGTTTAGATGGAGAATGCATGGTCTGGAGTTCAGTTTTGATTTTCAGATCATTGAGTTACATACATTAGATTTGGTGCTAGGCTTGAGATGGCTCAAGAGTATAAAAAATGCATTCTGGGATTATGAGTCTCTATCCATGTATTTCTGGAAGGATGGTCAGTTGGTCACTCTCCAAGCCAATGTTCCTCATTCCTTGAGACTGGTAGCATCAAAGAGGGTGGAAGCTAGCTGCCATAAAGATGAGCAGCTGTACCTTATGCAGTTGATTGAAGTTCAAGGAGCTAGGATGAGTTGCTTGGCGATTCAGCAACCAAACCCAAATCTGCCGACTGAGATACAAGGGGTATTAACGGTTTTTCAAGATGTATTTGATGAACCTAAAAGCCTCCCGCCTTATAGGGAAGGCCACAATCATCCCATTCTATTAGAAGAAGGCACGAATCCTATTTCCTTGAAACCGTACCGATATCCGGCTGCTCAAAAGGATGTTATTGAGAAATTAGTGGCTGAGCTACTTGAAGCGGGTGTTGTGCAAGAGAGTTGTTCTCCATTTTCAGCCCCTATAGTCCTTGTCAAAAAGAAGGATGGATCTTGGCGTATGTGTGTGGATTATAGGGAATTAAACAAGAAAACAATTAAGAATCAATATCCTATTCCTCTCATTGAGGACTTGTTTGATGAATTGGGCAAGGCTAGATGGTTCACGAAGCTTGATCTACGAGCCGGTTATCATCAAATTCGGATGGTACCCGAGGATGCTTACAA
This sequence comes from Inga oerstediana, assembly GCA_963210345.1. Classification (NCBI taxonomy): domain Eukaryota; kingdom Viridiplantae; phylum Streptophyta; class Magnoliopsida; order Fabales; family Fabaceae; genus Inga; species Inga oerstediana. The sequence continues at coordinate 50,724,372 of OY723402.1, read as the reverse complement.
AACCGCATTCAAGACTCACTCCGGACACTATGAGTGGCTTGTAATGCCATTTGGCCTTATGAATGCGCCGGCAACGTTTCAGGGGGCTATGAATGACATCTTTCGTCCTTTTCTTAGACAATTTATACTAGTCTTCTTCGATGATATACTGATTTATAGTCCTACCCTTGCAGATCATCAGGAGCATTTGCGGATTACTTTACAAACGTTGCAGCAACATCACTACTTTGTGAAGGAAAGCAAGTGCACCTTTGCTGCTACAAGTGTGGAGTATCTTGGGCATATCCTAGGAGATGGGGTAGTAGCAACGGACCCTAAGAAAATTCAAGCAGTTGCTGATTGGCCTCAACCAACAACAGTCAAGCAATTGAGGGCATTTTTGGGGTTGGCTGGCTACTACCGGCGTTTTATCAAAAGCTATGGTGTAATTGCTAGGCCCTTAACTCTTCTATTGAGGAAGAATGCTTTTGAGTGGTCTGATTCTGCTAGTGAGGCCTTCCAACGTCTCAAGGGTGCCTTAGTTTCAGCCCCGGTTCTTGCTCTTCCTGATTTTACCAAGGAGTTTGTTGTGGAGTCTGATGCGTGTGGAGTGGGAATTGGTGCTGTGTTAATGCAACAGGGGCAACCACTTGCGTTCTTTAGTAAAGGACTCGCCCCAAGGCATCATAATCTGTCAATTTATGAAAAGGAATTGTTGGCGGTAGTATTAGCGGTGTTGCATTGGCACCAATATCTTGAGAGAGGACGGTTTCTCATTCGTACCGATCAGCAAAGTCTCAAGTTTCTGTTGGGGCAGCAACTTAAAACTTCCTTTCAAATGTTTTGGGTGTCCAAATTGGCTGGTTTTGACTATGACATCGTGTATAAGAAAGGGGCGAATAACTTGGTAGCTGATGCACTATCTCGCCTTCCAAAGCAACAATTACTGCAAATGACCTATGACACTACTTCACCAGAAATGTTGCAGCAAATAAAGGATAGTTGGGTTAGAGATGATTTCACTCGCTCCTTGCTTGAAAAGGTGCAGCAAAATGAAGGAGTGTGGAGTCATTTCACCTGGGATGGTCTTCTTTTACGAAGAAAAGGTAAATTGGTTGTAGGCAAGGTAGAAGCTCTTCGGTTGCATATTCTTGAGTGGTTACATTCAAGCCCTCAAGGAGGACATTCCGGTATACAAGCTACTTACCATCGTATTAAAGGTCTTTTTTGGTGGAAGAAGTTAATAAATGATGTTGTGGAGTATGTCAAAAGGTGTGACACATGCTCTAGGTGCAAATATGAGACTACGGCGTCCCCCGGATTGTTGCAGCCTTTGCCTATACCTAGTAGGGTGTGGGAGTCAATTACTATGGATTTTATTGAGGGGCTCCCGAAATCTCAAGGGAAGGATACTATATGGGTGGTCATCGATCGGATGAGCAAATATGCCCATTTTATAGCCCTTGCTCATCCTTTTTCAGCGTCTACCTTAGCTCAACACTTTATGGATCAGATTTACAAACTCCATGGGGCACCGGCTGAAATTGTGAGTGATCGTGATTCAATCTTTGTTAGTAACTTCTGGAAGGAGTTTCTTCGTGTGTTGGGGGTGAATCAAAAGCTCTCTACAGCCTATCATCCTCAAACGGATGGGCAATCGGAAGTGCTTAATAGGTGTTTGGAGACATATTTGCGGTGTATGTGTTGGGAGAAACCTAAGGATTGGGCTAGGTGGATTTCACATGCAGAATGGTGGTATAATACAACATATCACACTGCCACTAAGGCTACACCATATGAGTTGCTTTATGGGCAACAACCCCCACTACATACTCCTTATTTACCCCATAATTCAGTATTGGAGTTAGTGGATCGTAGCTTCATGGCTAGAGAGGAAGTTCTAGCACTTTTGAAACACCATTTGCACCGGGCAGCAAATCTGATGAAACAGCGGGCTGATCTGCATAGGTCAGATCGAGAGTTTCAGGTTGGGCAGTGGGTTTTCTTGAAACTTAAACCTTATAGGCAAATCTCTACAGCAACAAGGGCCTCTCAAAAGTTGGCTCCTAGATTCTATGGTCCTTATCAAGTGGTAGAGAAGGTTGGGGCTGTTGCATACAAGCTAGCATTACCTCCAGAATCCAGAATTCATTCTACCTTTCATGTTTCTTTATTGAGACTATGTCCGGATCCTACAGTGAAGCCTAGGCACCCTCCTATTGAATTTCCGGAGTTACCACCAGCTATGGAACCGGGAAGCATTCTGAACCGACGGGTTAAAAAGCGTCGTAAGAGGATGATTACTGAAATATTGGTTCAATGGAAAGGATTACCTGATGAAGAAGCCTCTTGGATGGCCCTTCATTCCTTTCAACAGCAATATCCTACTTTTGAGATTCCTAATCCTTGAGGTCAAGGATGTTTAAGGGGGGGTATTGATATGATGTTGTAATATAAATAAATTGAAATAATAGTTAGGTTAGTTAGTAATTAGAAGAGTGGGACTAACCATTAGTGGCATTAGTTGTTTAAGAACAACATTAGCCAAACATGGCCTTACCCATGTCTAATTACTAATAGGTTCCCTAGGTCCCCTAATCCCTTATTAATAGGTCCCCTAATCCTAATCCCTTATTAATAGGTCCCCTAAGCTTCTGTTTACTTCCCTCTTACCGGATCTGCCCTGTTTACCGGTAATGGATTACAGCCTATATATATGGCTGATGTTACTCACTGAGATCAGTTTTTGCAAGTAATGAAAGTCAGAACACTTTCTGAATTCCTCTGTTCTCTCTTCCTTTCTACCTCTAATTCTTTCCTTCAACCCTCTGCTTCCTTCTTCTCTACTCTAATCCCTAATCCCTAAAGACATTCAAATTATTCCCCAGTATCACATCTTATCTGCATATTCAATTAACCATTTTCTTGAAGGTTGATCTCTCTCTACAATCATTATTCATCTCGTTACTCTTTGGTTTTCCTTCTGTTTGCTACTTAGGTCAAGTATTCAATTCGCATATGAATTCTTATGCTCTGGAATACTGAACTTACTATGAACCATTGTGTGACACCCAGTAACCAATACAAATAAATCCCTCCTTAGCATGTAGAGTGGATATGTAGCGTTTTTATTCTTTATACTGAGATCTTGCTAATCTCTTGTTTGCACTTTGAAGGTGTTCTCTAAACTGAAAGAAGGAAGGTTCCCTGGAGAGATAGAGCTAAAAGAACTTGTTGGCAGAAAGATGGCAAATGCAAGGCTTGCTGATGGTGTGACTGATTTGTGGTCCTAGATTCTTATGCCAGTAGATGCCACTATATACCAATAGCCAAGTACTGTCATGCTGCAAGGTTTTCATCTCTGTAGTTGATGATACTGGAACCTAAATTTTCTGTGTGTAAAAAACCAATTTTAGTTCTTTCAGGCTTGTCTTGAGTCAAATTCTTGTTTACACCAGGATATGAATTTGGATTATACCATTTTAGGTGAAATGAAGAGAATGAAAGGATAATTTTTGTTTAAATCTCAAGAAAATATATCAAAAATATAATTTCACCCTTCCCCCTTTTCATGGTCTTCAAGCCAGTTTTAATTTTAAGCTACAAATTGGTATTACGTTTTCTTTCTCTTTTCTTGCACAATATAAGCATGCTTAGGCAAGCTTGGGATTGAGTTTCGGTGAAAATTTCTTTCCAAGTAATATTAGTTCCTCCACTTTACAGTACTCAGTTTCATCAAGTCTGCATGTTTTGATCTATTACTTGGCTGACTGTGGTTGTACCAAACCAAATCTGTGCCATCCTCTGTGCACCAGAAACAGAAATTCCCCTTCGAAACCTTTCAAGGGGTTTGCAAAATTGCATGGCAGGGTCGGTAATGCCCCTGTACTAGAAATCCAACCCGGATGAAGCAGCAAAAGAGGCCCAGTTGTCCGAAGAGCTGACTTAATAACATGCTTATTCCTCTTTTTCAAGACCATGGCCCTTGGTTACAGCACCAAACCGTCCAGATTGTCCAAATTTGTTATTTATTTTATTTCATTAAAATTAATATTTTAATAGGTATGGAATCTAAAATAATGAAAATTTATTAACTATCAAATTTTCAAAAAAAATGATTTCATTATTTGGACAGTGCATATTTCCCTATAGCAACGAGCATCATGATGCTTATCAATGTGATGAGCATTGAAATTGGGTCTGAAGGTCCACTGGCACATTCTCTTTGGATATACTGGTTGGGATATTTGGGTTTCCAGATGTACATCATCTCAATGGGCAATCCACTTTGTGTGATTAAGACTTGTTAAGGAACTGTGCTTTCTACAACTATCATTACTCACATAGGAAAGAGGCACACGCTACAAGAGAAGCATCCGTCAAGATTGAAGCGGATGGATCTACACTAGAAAATAGAGAATGGGAGAAGCAATAGTGGTTGGAGGCGTCGTCAGGGTTAATGAAGATTGATGGATTTACGGCTACAGTTGCAAACTCACAACAGTACCTCCAGCTATTGCTGAAATGATAGGGATCATGCATGGTCTCAATCTGTTCTGGACTAAAAGATGTAGAAAAATAGAACTCCTTTTTTATTGTATAGAAGTTATTAATTTAATAGCTATTTTTCTTCGTGCGATATGGTATACTCTTATGTGGATTCAGAGTGAGATGGTGAGGTCAAAGTCTTTTCTTGACTCACAAGCAAGGGGGCTTTAGCCTGACGCAAGTAGGTGACACAAATCTATGGTTTATATGTTTTAATCGAGCTTGGATGCGTTTGAAAGCTTCGAGATGACTTGTAGACAAAATGCTTTCTACACATAACAATTGGTCCATTTATTGATGGGTCGACGCATGATAGATTCACAATTCACTACCTTGATCCACTTGGCTACATCCGCACCAGTGCCCACACTAGTTGTCTCTCTACTATCATATCCTTTCTGAATATGTGATATTAATAGTCCTTTTAGATATATTGTAGATGAAATTAGGCTACTAATCCATAAGGATTGACAGATTTTGATTAAACATGTGCATAGAGAAAGCATTACCCTTGCTGGCATTACCTTTGCTGACCCGTTTGCAGAGTTTTCTCACAAGATTAAAGGCAATTTTTATGTCATTGATCACCCCCTACGACCCTACTCCCTCCAGTTCTAATTATAAGATAAAGTTGACTTTTTTGGAGAAATTAAGGAAGCTAATAAAATTATTTTAGAGTATTAATATTTATATTTTTTCCTTCAAACTAATTAGTTTGATTAATACATTAATAAATAATCTAAAGATACATAATATATTATATGATTAAATAACTTATTTAGCTTCCTTAATTTCTCCGAAAAAAACTCAATATTGTCTTATAATTAGGACCGGAGGTAGTACCTTTTATGTAAAAGTTAATGAGTGAATTTAAAATCTTGATCTTAGAATCTTGTTCGTCGTGTTTGATCTCTTTTTATGAATTAATAGATCTCATGTTTTCATTACACAATTTCCTTTACTCAAGAATATAATATATTTATTTAATTTATTATACTATATTAATACCTTGTGAAACAATGTTCGTCTGATTGAATTCTTTACCAAATAGATTTGTTCAGATAATAAAGTTGGGTAAAAGTCAAAGGTTTAAATCATAATAATGTGGTTCAGGTAAAAAAAATCATAATAATGTAAGGGAAATTAGAATTTGTTAAATTTAATGACCCAATTTAAAATTTTAATAATTCAGGCGTCTTTTTAAGGGATTTTCCCATAATGTAATGTAATATAAAATTACTTATCACCTCTTTCAAATTATAATTTAGCAATAAAATAAATAATATGAATCATGACAGGTACTAAGCACAGCAAATTTCTTACACGTACCAAAAGAGTCAAGGTTCAAAATTGATTTAGACTTAACAGTTTAATTTTAAAAACAACGCAATGCGTATAATTATAAGGACACGTTCTTATAAACTTGCCAAAGCTTTATAACCTAATAACATGAAAACACTCCTGTAAATAACAGATTGCTTGTTCGACCCTACAGTGCAATGCCTATCGAATACTCGATTCAAATTGGATTCCAAATATTGACATATTCACATCATTACACATATCATCTTAAATTCTCAAATACAAAAAGATGTGAATTGCCAGCCAACAGTTACATCTCTGAAAATTTCTCTTCTTATCAACAGCTTGAGCTCTTATTATGACTTTCTTCTCATCTCTGAATTTGTGTTATTTTTGGTCTCTTAGTATGCGCTATATACACATTTATTTTTGTGAATATATAAGAAAACCAGGATTGTTGCCCAACGATTACGCCTCAGAATTTTGTTAGTTGCCTCTAAAGTTTCATATCCTGCTAATATCACGACCAAATACCAAAGTTGTAGCCCAGTTGATTGCCACATAGAATCTGTTTCTCCAGCTCACAACACGCGTAAGATACGCCGATCGCCAAATGAACCAACTGATGAATCCTGCCAGTGAGATGCCTTTAGCCTCCTGCAACACAATTTTAAGTGATTCAGACTGTTTCAGCTTTAAATTCATCAGGAAAAAAGCTAGAAATGAGAAACAAATTAAACCAACAACAGTTGAATCGAGCAGAAAGAATTCAATGCTCCTAAGCAAAGTCTTAGATTCAAGCCTTGTAGATGGGGAGAGAAACAATGTTGGCAGATCTTACTTAAATTGAGGCCTTGGATTATTCAGGGCCTATTTTGTTTAAGCTTTAAAGAAAAACGAGTTATTTTCAGATTATTTAACAGTGACGGTTGTTGGGCTCAACTCATAAAATCATTAAGCACAAAGAGCACTTTTTAAGAAAGTGATCATTTTAAAAAGCTAATTTAAGTTGTTTATCTTAATAAACTATAAACAGATTTTTTGTTTGGTTTTCTGAAAGTGATTAAAGGGTGAGCCTAGGCGCAGTGGTAAGGTTGCTGTCATGTGACCAGGAGGTCACAGGTTTAAATCTTGAAAACAGCCTCTCCACTTATAGGAGTAAGACTGCGTACATCTATTCCTCCGCAGACCCCACCTGGTGGTAGTCTTATGCACTAGGCCATGAATATAAAATGACTAACAAAATAATAATAATAATAAATGAAAAGATCACCTTGCTCTGTCTGAGGTCCACAAGAGCCTTGTAGCTGCCAACAGATGCCATGCTTCCCAGGTGCTTGTAGACAAATGGTTCTCCGAAATCAATGTCTTTTCCACTGTTTGCTCGGCCTCCTCCTGCTTTCCCAATTTTGTTTAGCAGATTTGCTAAGTATTTCCCTTGCCTCTCTGCCACCTTTCATTTTCAAGTAACAACACATTACATGGCTAGCAGATAACTTTTGGCCACAACCTCTCTTTATTCACAAAATAAAAATAGAAGGCACATTTGGAAAGAGACAAATACACTCTCTACATTCACTTTGTGAATGGAGAGGATCCAAAGATGATAACTTCGCCGCGATGCAGAAACAAACAATAGTTTGTCAACCATGAGCAGCTATGTTACTGCTAAGTTGAATGGAAAGCGTAAAACCAAATATCACTTACCTGTGCCAAGGCTGGAAGTGTTTGTCTTCCTGTGCTTTCGACAAATCCACTGCAGTCGCCTATTGAGAAAATGTCTTGTACTGAAGGAACACGAAGCCACTCGTCAACACCAATCCTGTGAAGAGAAAACTTTATTTATTATAATTTTGCAATCTAATATTGTAGTTACATCACAAAAGAGAACACAAATGCATAGGAAAGGGCATTTCAACTAAAAAACAAGAAAGAAAAAAAGTTGAAAAGAGATCCAACACAGCACTCTAAGAAAAACCGAATAGGAAACCAATCAGTGGCATCAAGGAAGGAGAAAAAATACGTATCTAGTTGTCTACTATTCACATACATGCATAATACATACAGTGGTTGTCAGCTGTCACTGAGAATGGTATGTAAATATACTGAATAACAACACTAACCTTCCTCCACCGGGAGCTTTGGGGAGATCTAGAGCGTGAACAAGAGGTGATGGACCAACACCAGTAGACCATACCAGCAAACCGTATGGAACCTCAGTGCCATCATTAAGGATAATATTCTGATCTTGAACATCTTTCACAGTACCACGAACAAGACGGACTCCTGACTGAGAGAAACTACAAAAATCAATCATAGGCGCGCGCACACACACACACACAAACTACCTCCGGTCCTTAATATAAAATCTATTTTGTAGCTAAATTTCTTCATTAAAATGGGTCTTTTATATTAAGGACCGGAGAGAGTATACTACAAAAGGAAACATGTTTACAACTGGCTGTCTGTCAGTCACTAATATCCTAACTGAAGGCTGAAAGCTGTAATGAAAAGTTGAGAAGTATTGCACATCATACGAAGGACCCTAAATTCCTTACCATGAAAGAGCCTATCTTGATTAGTTTTGGCCTATTGCTACCCGATATACTTTATTATTTGACATGAAAAACCAAGTGGACTCCAGTATTCCCTTCCATGGGACAATAACCAGTTCAATAACGACTGGATCTTTTGGGCATTTAGAAACAAGAATTTTAACAAATACCTCACCTTTGTCAACTGCTTGGTAGCATAATTTCTGAGACGGACATCAAAGGAAGACAATATCTCGCTTGCCTGTGAAGACATGAATGAATTTCTTAACATTCAATTACTTCAAAAAGACAACACTTTTACATCAGTAAACTGGCAATTAAGTTCCATTAAAAAGAAGAAAAAAGGGTCCAGAAACTGTAAGGATGCCCCGGAGAAAATATATTCTGTTTACTATTTAGTCGTGCAAAAATCTAGCAATACCAAGCATACCTCAATTAAAGTAACACGGATGTAATCCTTCACATGGGCATATCTTTGACGGACATCCCTCATGATAAAATCACTAAGTTCACCACTGAATTCAACTCCAGTGGGACCACCTCCCACAACCACACAGTGCAAAAGCCTTCGCTTTTCCTCTTCTGATATGCCTGCATCCAAATCATATAAACATGAAAATCTTGTAGCAGAGCCTTTCACGATATGACTTTATATTTAGCCAGTGTAGTAACATTATCACTACCAACCTGGCACATCAGACAACATCAAGTTAAGAAGCAACTTCCTGCGAATTCCCTGAGCATGGTGAACTTCACGAAGAAAAATTGCATGTTCTTTGACTCCACGAATTCCAAAAGTGGTGGGCTGTGCTCCTAATGCAATTACAAGCTTATCATATGAGACCGTAAAACTCCAAGGATCTAGTGCTTGTTCACCATCAGTTACAGTCTCACAATGAACCTTCAAAACCAAGAATCAAATCCTCCACAGGTAAGGCACTGCAAGTAGAAAAGTTCAAACTAATTCTAGAATCATATTTTCAACTTTTTCAAATATTTTGTTTTAAAATGGAACCAGAAAACCAGGAGGATATATTCCAGGCCTCTTCTGGTTTTCTTGCAGGCTATAGAAAAGAAGTTTGTGTCTCATTTTTTGCTTTCCACACACTTCATTTAAAAGTTCAATTTAACGGGAAAAAACATATTTCTTTACCAGTTAGGTCAATGTAGTGTTGACATTCAATTCTGTGCACCAAAACATATTTCATAATCCTAAAGTTTATTTTCTAGATAATGCATGTCATGCTATCCGTCCTGAAGCATCTATTATGTAGTTTTTATTGATGGTCAGACAAATAACAAGCAGAGCCTTTGCTAAACTTTAGGGTGCAAAGTTGGGTCATGGAAAGCCTCACACATATCAATCCTTGGCAACGACTAAGAATAACTATAAATAGGCCAAACAAGTCAATAATCAAGGCACCAAATCATGATGAACTTTCTTATAATACTTTAATCCGACGCTTTGAAAACAATTTTATACAAGGAATACTATCTCAGTATCTCATTCTAATGTTTACATATATAACAGAGACACAGTCAAAAGATATTTATGCCCACATATGCTGATCTTCACCCCAACCAGAAAGTTAATTTCCAAATGCATTCATTGAGCAACTTCAATCCAATAAGTTATTTGGAGCCTAACTTCTCAACATAATGCAACCAAATTAGCATTTCCAGCAGATGTAAAAGCACATTCCTCTAAATCATTCTCTCCATGCACAGATATAGAAAATAGACGAAAAAAAATAAAGGCAGAGGTGAGCAAACCATATGCTTATCTGCACTAAGTCCAGTACAATTGGAAAGGAAGAAATAAGAACCAGGCTCCCTAGAAATGGCGGGTTGGATCCTTGCAATGGGTTCAGCAACAGATCTAAATTCCAGAGTTCCAACACATGTGGAAGCCAACAGAGGCGTGAAAACCATATGATTGCGAGGTGAGACGCAAACAATGTCATAGATTTCAGGGTCCAACCCCTTCATGAGCCTGCAACCAGCCCACCCAGAACCAAGAACAACGACTCGTGGCTTCTCATGTGGCTTCGTAGGTCCCAAGCCAGAATACTGAACCGGATCAACCGACGGTTTTTCTACAGTGGGATTAGTATTAATGTTGTTGGAACTGAAAAAGTTGAAGGAAGATAGAAGAAATGGGTCGTGTCTTCGAGATACGTTAATGGTGGAAAATCTGGAAAGATTTCTGAACCAAGCCATGTCGAATTGTGCTTTGGGTAATGGATCAGGAGGGATGCATCAGAGAATTGAAATTGAAGATGGTGAGGAAGAAGAAGAGAAGGTCCAAGAGGTGCGGAAGGTGTGGGCGTCTTGTGTTGATGAGTTTGACTTGGTGGGAGACGCATCATATTAGCCATTAGGATTAGGCGGGTCAATTGCTGACATGGGAGCTTCTGTGTTTGACAATTGGTCATGGTAATTGGCGCCTTCTGTCGTATTTCTCCTTTTTTTTTTACCAATGTCGTATTGCACCTTTTAACTAATTAAAAATCGTCACTTTAATAATACTCCCTCCAATCCTAATTATAAGATAAAGTTAACTTTTTTGGAGAAATTAAGGAAGCTAATTAAATCACTTTAGAATATTTATATTTATATTTTTTTCTCCAAACTAAGTAATTTGATTAATAAACTAATATATAATCCAAAAATACTAAAAATATAAATGCTCTAAAGTGATTTAATTGGCTTCCTTAATTTCTCCAAAAAAGTCAACTTTGTCTTATAATTAGGACCGGAGGGAGTACTATAATAGAATATCCCAGGTAAAATGACACAAAAAGAAGGGAAATTTTCAGAAAAATATAATTAAAATTCAGAAAAGAAAAATTGGTGTTGCGAATTTATCAAATTCTAAGTCAAAACTGAAATAGAAATATAGAATTTCCAATTCTAACCAAAATGCCTTTAATTCAATTCCCAAGTTTCAGGGGTCAATAACAACATCTGTATATATATTAACAATAATATATTTTATATTAACTAATTTACTTTCATGTTTTACAACTTCATATCCTAAAAACTAGGGATAATTTTGAGGGCACAAGTTTTAGGAGTCAATAATAACATCTGTATTATCTATATTAACAACATTAGATTTTATATTAACGACTTCACTTTCATATTTCACAACTGAACTAAGGGCAATTTGATCATTTGGCAAGAATTGAAAATCCCGCATTCCTACTTCAGTTTTGACCTATGTTTTATAAATTTGCAACACTAATTTGTCTTTTTACATTTTTAAATGTAATTTTCTGAAATTTTCCACCAAAAGAATTTTAAAAATAGTAAAAGATAAAATGATGCTTTCAATATTCATATTACCAAATGTGTGAGTATCTAATTTGTCCTTTTTAAAATTAAAAGGAAATCACACAAATACCCTTATATTTTTGTTAAAACAAAATATTACCTCCACCCCTGCCAGCGCCGAAGTACGGTGGCATGGAGTAATCTAATCACCAATGATTAGTGACAAAATCACAGCAACACATTTTCCTGTTCGTGACAACACCAAGACTGGCTTTGTTTATTCATCATATCAAAGGTTCATCTACTAGCCAAATACAAACAGTAACCTTATAGTGGAGTACCATAATCTGGAAAAAAACAGAAAGAAAGTAATGAAGGCCTAGCTTATCGTGGTTTTAGAATTCAGAGCACTTCCTTTCATGAAAAAAAAACAAAGAATTCAAAGATCCTCTGCACCATTGAATGTGAACGCCCCACCTTCCTTTGAGTTCATGACCTTCACGACACCGTCCTCAGCCAGAAGAGCGTACTACCTAAACCGCACACCTAATCCAACATGATTATCGCTCAAATCAAGCTCGCACCCAATCACCTTGGTGAACGTCCCGTTGTCATCAGACAAGAGAAGCACCCCATCGGTGACCTTCAAGTTTACTTTCCATGCCTTCATCATGAAGGCATCGTTGACCGAAATGTAGGCAATTGTGTCGATCCCTTTCGATTTAATAAATATAATGAACTCAAAAGTATGTATATTGAATAATGACAAAGAGTACATATGAATATATAAACATGTGTATAGATGACGAGATCGTATCAAATCTCTAATTGAGAATATCCTGAATATATCGTGATCTAGATTCAGAATATAATCCTAACTATTTAAAGATATCAATAGATGATGATGATGAGATATTATTCTTCACTCCCTCTCAAAGTGGTGCATGTAGATTGACAATGCCCAACTTGCTTCTAAAGTATTGGAATTGAGCTTTTCCTAACGCCTTGGTGAAAATATCTGCAAGTTGATCCTTCGTCCAAATATTTGTTAGTTCTATCTCCTTTGATTGAACCCGTTCTTTTACAAAATAACAATTCATTTCAACATGCTTCGTTCGTTCATGAAAGACTGGATTCTTAGTGATATGTAGATTTGCCTCATTATCACATTACAGAATAGTTGCACTACTTTGTTCTGCTCCCAACTCCTTAACCAGTCACCTTAGCCATATCAGCTCACTCATTATATTTGCCATCACCCTATACTTTGATTCTATCGACAATAGTGAAACCACACTTTGTTTCTTGGTTTTTCAGGATATAGGAGATCCTCCTAATTTAACGATATATCCTATACATGATCGTCTATCTAGTGGACATCTTCCCCAATTTGCATCACAACAGCCCTCAAGTTCTAAATTTCCATCACTTCTTAATAATATACCTTGTTTAGGGGTGGACTTTAGGTATCTTAGGATTCTTTCTGGCCTATGTTCTTTCCTTATCGCTTGCTTACAATTTTCTTCCATCGGAGTGTCACTTGGCCAACACCCGCCATTCCAACTTCTCACAATAAATCAAGGGTGTATTTCCGCTGGCTCTTCGCTATCCCTTTCACACTTTTGGCCACTTCAATCCCAATGAAGTAATTGAGAGGTCTGAGGTCGTCGATAGTGAACTTGTGGTCGAGGTAACGTTTGACTTCATTGATCTTCTTAATATGAGTGCCTACAAGAATTACACCATCCACATAGATCAGTGCTATGATAAACATTGACCCTCTCTTAAAGATGAAAAATGTATGATCTTCCCTTGACTGAATGAACCTAATGTCCTTTAATGCCATAGTGAACTTCTCATACCAATTCCTAGAGGCATGCTTCAACCCATACAGAGATTTTCTCAATCTACACACTTTATTATCATTCTTGTAATACCCCGAATTTTAAGACTCGAGGTTAGAGAATAAGCCTGAGAGAAGTGGACTGCTAAGCCCCATTTTAGCAAGATCCCAAATTATGATTAAGGGTTAATAACTTCAAAAGTGGATGTGGTTAGTGATAAATAACCCTTTTGGAGAATATGATGTGATTTGGCACTCGAATGTGATTCGTGTGTGTTGTGAGCAGCGCCGAAACCCTGTATTTGAGTTCAATTGTGGATTAACATCCAAATTGACTTAGAATAGAGGGAAGAATTGAATGTGAATTGTGTTGACATGTTGAGATTGTTGTGAAAACATGTCAATGTGATGTGAATTTGATTGATTTGGTGTTTCCAATGGATTCCTTGTGAAAATTTATGTGGGAATGATGTTTGGTATGAAAATGGAACCAATAAAAGCAAAGATGCAAAATCTGAAATTCTGTCCAGTGAAACTCTATTCTGTACAGTCAGTTTGTATGAATGTTTGGAATAAACAAATGATGTCTAAAAATTCTGAAAATTTCCAGTCTTATAGTTCACATCTCAAGCTTCAAAACTGACACATAACTTGTGCCATTTCATTTTGTGAACTAGGAGATATGACTGTCCAAAGTTTGGGATGGAAACTAAACTCTGTTTTGGGGCAGTGATGAGTTTTATATAATTTTGGAATTGTGTGGTGATTTTTAGTAATGGCCAATATTTTTCCTATGAAGAGGACTTAAATATATTTCATTTGGCTTTGGAATCTCCTCATTTTGAGTTTTCTAGAATTAGTTATGATTTTTCAACGTTTAGGTAGAAAATCTGCCAGAAAATCCGAAAATGGGAATTATGATATCATCAAAATAAAAGATGACATCAGCATGGAAATTAAAACATTTTCTCATCATCTTCAGCTCTCATTTTCGTGCTGAACCAGAAGCCAAGAGAGAGAGAAAGTTTGAGAGCTTTTAGAGAGAGAAAGAGAGGAGAAAGCTCACAAGGTAGGTCGATTTCTTCGGTGAATTCGTACCTAACGTGTATAATCCTTCTCCTAAGTTATTCCTCTATGTGAATTAAGGTCTTGAATCAAGGAATTTCATTGTTTAAAGAGGCTAGGGTTCAGCCATAAGAAGGATAAGCCAGAAGGAGCTTAAGGTAACCTCCAAAACTTCAATCTTTGATTGTTCTGGCTGCTATGGTTGATTTAATCGGTGAAATTTCACCGGATTGTCTTTGTTTGTAAATTTGGAAAATGGGTTGGCCTAGGTGTTATGCTGCCAAAATTGATACTAAATGGTAGTTCTAACCCAATGTAATGGTTAATAAAGTGGTTAGGAGTAGAAAGAAACACGTTTACGAAGCCGAAACCGAAAAACCCCAATTTTCCCCAGAGTACTTGTATGTTTCGGTTATGGCTATAAATAGGTCTTAGAGTTGAATTTTCAATGATTTTATGGTTCTATTGAGTTTAGAAGCGAAAATTACGTGGGGTTACAGTTGGTCACTTTTTCGGAAAAGGCCGAAAAAGCATAATTACAAAAACGCCCCTGAAACTCTTAAAGTGGGGCTGCCAAGGGTAAATTTGTAAATTGACATTGAATTTGATAATTCCGAGTTCGGAAATGGATTCCTTGGGCGAAAATATGTTAGAATAGCCCATGTCAAAATTTCAAGAAAAGTACAACCGGACCGGGTACGGCGGGGCCGGGCCGAGTCCCCGGGGGTATTTTAGTAATTTTTCCATATAGCTTCATATAACCCCCAGAAACACTATGGAAGTATCTAAATAGTACATTTGACATTGTAGGATCGAATGTGAAGCCCTGAGTTGTTGGCACGTAAATCGAGGAGAAAAGACTGGAGGTAGGGAACTTAACTCTCCTGCTTGCTCTGATAACTGTATTAATGTGTTGATGCATGTTATTGCTTTGCTTGATTATGTGGAACATGTATGAATGATTTGAAGCTATGTTTCAATATATGCTATGGCCATATGTGTATCGTTCGAAGCATTGAGCTTATAGATTTGTCATTGTATGTGTGCATGAGTTATGTGATGCAAGCATGTCATGCATTAAACACTTATCTTGCCTGCATATTGATAATGTTTCCCTACTGAGATTCTCTTGAATCTCACCCTCCCCTACCAACAATTTAGACAGGGCAAGTGGCCGTGGAGGGAGCGGCTAGGACTCCTTTGAGATGAGAGTTGGTAGTTGGTTACCAATGAGTTGTGAAGACTGTATATAACTCGGTTGAATATGTGGTTATGAATTTGAGATGAGATTGTGTAATCCCCATTTGAAGAATTGTAATGGGCAATTGTGCCCTGTGTATCTTTACAAAGGTATGTACCCGGGATTGTCGGGATGATTATGTTGTGCACTCCGATATTTATATGAATGTGATTTATCTTCGCATAGTAATTGTATTCGAAATGTGAATATGAGATCAAGTTAATTAGATTTTGAAAGGTATTTGTGAAAACCCTATCTCAAGGATGGGATTTTAAATGAGTTTTGATTATTATTGGTCTCTATTTCATTTTAATCGCGTATTTCGGATATAATTACGGAGGGGGTTACAATTCTTCTGTGCGAAACCTTTTGGTATTCTCATGTAGACTTCATCCTCTAAGTCACCATGGAGGAATACATTATTTATATTAAGTTGGTGTATAAACCAACCTTTCTTAGCAGCCATTGCCAACAACATTCTCACAGTGACCAACTTGACAACTGGGGTAAAAGTTTCATGATAGTCAACACATTCTTTTTGAGTGAAACCTCTTACAACTAATCTTGCATTTTGTTTGTCCAACCCCCCATTTGACTTACACTTTGTCTTATAGACCCACTTTGAGTCGATGATATTCTTGTTTGGCGGAGGGGCTTTTAGTGTCCACGTTCCATTCTATTCCAAGGCTTCAATTTCTCTTTCCATTCCTTTTCTTCACACTGCCTCTTTGTATGTTTTAGGGTATGTCATTGACCTACTGTTGCCAAGAAAGCCTTATGACTCGTTGAGAATCTTTCATTGCTAACATAGCTTGTTATAGGGTATGTTGTGCTACTCACAGTTGCAGTCATATCATCATATCATAATAGTGAGGGTGGCAAGTCAACTACATAGTCTCTTAGGTGCTTGGGAGTTATCCTGGCATCCTTGGCTCATTATGGCTTTCTTCGGACTCATTCACCCTATTCCCTTGATAGACCTAAACTTATCTCTTTCTCTGGATCTTGAGCAAGCATTCTCAATTCCTCTTCCTTATTAACTTTGATCTAACCATAAAGTTAATATCATTACCATTGTTGTTGGCTAAGTCCATGCTTGGGATGCAATAGTAGCTATAACATCTTTAAAAGGGAAGCATTGCTTAAAGAATGTCTTATCTCGTCATACAAAAACCTTTTTATTATGTATGTCAAAAACTTTATAGCCCTTTTATCCAAGTGGGTACCCAATGAAAACACACTTCCTTCCCCTTACCTCAAACTTGTTGTAATGACCCAATTTGGGATTAAGGGCTAATGACTCTGATATTGATAGTAATTAGTGTAATTAAACACTTTTGTAGAAATGTGATGTAAATTTGATATAAGTGTATTTGGTGATTAAAGATCAAGGGTAGAAATTTGTTGCATATGGGTTAGAATCTTGTGTATTAAGCTTATGTGAGCTCATAGAGGGAGTGGACAAGATGTTGACATATGGCATTTGGTGGAGCATTGGATTATGCTATGAGACAAAAATCCACTTTTTCTCTCTCCCTTCTCTCTTTTTTTCGATGGAAGCATGGGTAAGGGAAAAGAATCACAATTTATCATCATCATCTCCATCTCTCATATTCTCTCTCTTCCTTCTCCCATTTCCGGCGACCTTGAAGCAAGGGAAGAGGAAAAGAAAAGCTTAATCTTTGGTGAGTAATGGTTAATCTTTGCTCAAACACTCTTCACTAAATTTGTTCATAGTGTTAAGAGCTCCATTGTGGTAATTTCAGAATCTTGAAAGGTGGTGATTTGAGTGTTGGACGAAATTGAAAGTTGGAGAATTAAGATTCTGGATTTGGCAAAGTGAAGAGGTAAGCATTTGATGCTTTTTGATATATATGTTATGAGTTTTGGATAAGTTTGAGAAATTCTGGAAATTTGCCCTGGTTTATGGTCATTTTGGAATGTGTGAATTTCATAGTGATTGATGTTTGGATTAGTTCATTGTGAGATTCTTTGGGTATTTGATATGGTTTGAAGTTTGGAAGAATATTGATTGGAATTGGGTATTGTGTGTCATAGAGACCCAGGGGCATAGATTGTTGTTAAAATGGTATTTGTGTGTTTTGGAGGTTACCAATGGGTTCCCTATGTCATTTTGAGTGAGTATGAGCTTTGGGTGGAGTTTGGGAGCCATTGGGTGTGATTTTGACCAATCTGGGAAATTCTGTCAGTTGGTGCGATTTGGAAATCTAATAGCCTCACTTGAGTGAGGGAGGAACTCACTCGAGTACTGCCTTGTGTTTTGTCTTTCTGCTTTGTGTTTCTCTTCCCTTGCCTATGCTTTCATCGAAAAAGAGAGAGAAGGGAGAGAGAAAAAGTGGATTTTTGTCTCATAGCATAATCCAATACTCCACCAAATGCCATATGTCAACATCTTGTCCACTCCCTCTATGAGCTCACATAAGCTTAATACACAGGATTCCGACCCACATGCAACAAATCTCCACCCTTGATCTTTAATCACTAAATACATTTATATCAAATTTACATCGCATTTATACAAAAGTGTTTAATTACACTAATTACAATCAATATCAGATTCATTAGCCCTTAATCCCAAATTGGGTTATTACACTTGTCAAAATTGGTCAAGTCTTGTGCATATGCAAAACACCCTAAAACCCTTAGATGATCATAACTAACCTTCTTTCCCATGATAACTTCGCAAGGTATTCAATTGCCAATTGTTGTGGCAAGCAATCTATTAATGATGTGCACGACAGCCAAAATACAATCTCCCCAAAATTCCTTTGGCATGTTTGTGTGAATTCGTAGAGCCTGCGTTGTCTAAACAATACACATATGCTTAAACCACACCATTTTATTGTGGTATGTACGTGTTGGATGTTTGAGTTAGAATGCCCTTTTCATCACAATATTTCTACGACTTAAGAGATTTAAATTTTGTACCATTGTTTATTCTCAAACACTTAATTCGCTTTTATATTGTGTTTTTGCCATGTTCATGAATTTCATCAAAAGGTCACTCACTTTTGATTTGTGTTTAATTAAATAGACCCAAGTAACTCATTAAAATCATCAACAATAGTGAACAAGTATTGAGCCCCTATTAACGAATACACCTTATATGGTCCCACACGTCATAATGGATTAAATCAAAGCAATTATGTGCTCACTTGCCCTTGAGTCTACACTACCTTTGGTCCATTGCACCTGTCATTCCACGAGCCTGACCTATCTCATCGCTCTCTATTTGGCTTTTTCTAATTGGAAGGATAGCCTATGATTTCATAGCACTTATCCTCAGTATGTCTAAGCTTCTAATAGTGGTTTTTCTTTCCTCTCATCCCTATCATTCTTCACGTTTTGCACCTGAATAGTCATAGTCTCATGGTTTGTTTGACATAACATAGATATGTGTCTCTGCTTCTTATCTTCTAAGGCCAAGTGATATGTTGCCCCTATACTCATCAAGGGTTTTCTACTAAGGATATAGGTTTTAACTACAATAAATTCCTTATCTAATCCCATAAGAAACTCATACAATTATTCATTGTCCATGGCTTCCATTATTTGCTTCTCAACATCATATTTACAGCTCCTGCAATTACACCTTGGTGGAGGTGTCAAAGGCGCTACAGTATCCCAAAATGCCTTCAACTAAGTGCAGTAGGACACCAAAAAATGTTAGTCTTGTTAGAGACATGCTATATCACATCGAAGTTCATATGCCTTAGGAGCACTACCCTTCCCAAAGCATTCCTCAATGTCCAACCATATTTCTATCACCGTTTGAGCATACCTGCCGGTCTTCTGAAGCTCCTTGTCCATTACACTCTTGAGCCATCATTTCAACATGGCATCATATCAAATCTAATTAGAAAGATCAATTGAATCAACTGCAGGCTTCTTGACTGAACCATTAGCGAACCCAAACTTGTTTTTAGCCAGGAGCACGTCTGTCATGTCTAATACCCATTTGAATAGTTAGTGTCACTCAGCAACTCGCTGACAAAATCTTGCCCCTGGGTTGTCTTAGGCATGCAAAAAGAAAGGAGAACTTGCATTCTAACTCAAAGCCATCTCTCTCAATGTTTACTCTCTCTCTTTCTCTCTCTAAGCACTTTATCTCAAGTTCAGAATCCTTGTGCTCTGATACCATGATATATTTGACGAAACTCTCAAAAGTATGTATTTTGAATAATGAAGAAGAGTACATATGAATATATAGGCATGTGCATAGATGACGAGATCGCATCAAATCTTTAACTGGGAATATCTTGAATCTATCATGATATAGATTTGAAATTATAATCCTAACAACTTAAAAGAAACTAACAGTAGATGATGATGATGATGATTATTATTATTATTATTATTATTATCATAATACTAATAATCGTAGTAGTAGCAGTAGCAGTAGTAGTAGTAGTAACAATAATAAGATATTATTCTTCATGATTTAGCTGAGCATATTTCTCCATGAAGCCTAAAGCATGCTTTCAGTAAACAGGTTATGGTGTAGGCACCGAGGACAGCAAAGAAAATAGCCTTCTTTCCCTTGTGAGTTTGGAGATGGTGACGGTCTTGACATTGTCAGCAATGTCAAGGAAGGATAAGTTGGTTATGGGGAGCTTGTCATCAATAGAAATGGTGGCGGAAATGGTAGATTTTGTAGTGAAAGAAGCGAAGAATGGGAGGGAAATAAGGCGACGATGGTTGAATTTGAGGGATGAAGGGGTAATAGAGGATTTAGAAGAGAGGGCGAAGGAAAATACTTTGGGGGGGGAGGCGAGATGTGGCGGTCGAGGATGAGGGTAATCTGTTTTAATATATATATATATAAACATTTATGTCACTTGCTTTTAATTTTATTCTCATACTTCACTGGTATTATGAATATTTGAAACACCATTTTGTCCTTTACTATTTTGAGAGTTCTTTTTGTATCATTTTCCAATAAACTATGAAGATTTTATATCACTTTAATAATAATAATATCACTTTATATATAGTTTAGAAAAAAATAATTATTAGTTTGTGAATTTTTTGAATTTTAACTAGGGGTGTTCATGAGGCTTAAAGTGAGCCTAGTAAAAAACATACTAAGCCCAGCCCTATACCAAGCAGGGCCAGACACCAGGCAAGGTGTGATGCCCTGCCCATTTGGCCCTGCCCGAAGTGTATATGTAATTGTGTTATATATATATATATATATTATATAATATATAATATACACATATATTCATTATTGGAAAAATACCCAAAAAATCATTTAAAATAGGGAAAAGACAAATCAAAGAGTTCAATATCACAAATCCTAAGTTAGACCTGTGGGAGGAATATGAGATTTGCAAATATTTTGAAATGACAAATTTGCCCTTGTAGCATTTAGGGAGCTCAGGTTGTTAATATGTATACTAAAGTTGTTAATTGTGATTCTTAAGTTGTTATTATCTATACATAAGTAGTCAATTACATGTTGTTGTTATTTGGGGAGCTCAAGTTATCAATATACATACTGAAGTTGTTAATTATGATGCATAAACAACTTAAGTATAAAAAATAACAACTCAAAAATCGCAATTAACAACTTCTGAAATAAACTCCTATAATGACTAAATAATTAATCATTTCAAACAACTTAGTAACACATTAAGTATTACTATGGTAGATAACAAAGAAACCAATACAAAAGACTACCATAGTAAGAATAATTTCACTAAACACTTTGGAAAAGTCAACCATGGTAGAAAAGTATAAAACCAAACAAATCAAAGTCTGCCATAGTTAATGCGACTTAAACTTCATAACAAAATAATCAAGGCCTTACCATGGGAGAAAAGACTCTACCATGGTAGGAAAAAATTAACCACCTTATTGACACAATATAAGTACAATTAATACAATTCACAAATTGGCCAAGCATTCGAAGCCCTCAATGTAATCATCATCACCACAGCCCATTATAACAAAGATATCTCTGCATCTGAATATTTAAATTCATTTCATGCACAAAAATATCTAGGCTCAGCCTCAAATAAAGTAGCCACCATAATAAAAGTATATCAAAAGGGCTCCACCCATAGTACTAATTCCAGTATGCAGCGAAATATTCAAAATATGCAACGTGTACAAAAAAGGCCCTAAAATTCGGCAATATACATTAGACTATGCTTATGCAACTAAGTAAGGCATACAAGATTAATAAATCAAATCGAGTCTCAAACACCTTCCCCTTGGTAGCACCGCGTGAACTCTCGCCTGAAAAATAATAAATAACAAGGGGTAAGTCACACAGACCCAATAACAACAATCCAAATTTAACAAGTATGTAATGATTACAAGATAGTTAAGCAGGAAAAATATACGTTCATATAACATAAAGTCTAAATAATTTTCCAAAAACATTAGTAGTTCAATAAAACAATTCAGTATACATATAACTCCCTCAACATCCTTATAACCTCCTTATAGCTGTTGATATAACCCATGGGCTACAACATATAATAGGATTAGTTTCTTTGATAAGACTGCACCAAGCTTTCTAATAATGAGGTGTAGCCCAACCAAAGGCTATGGAACTCATATCAGACCATAGGTTCCCTTTCCTTCAGATATGGTGTAACCCGTACCTTGATAGGCATTAGTATGGTTCGAAAACGGTCATAAAATAAATAGGAGTCCAATGGTTAATTCAAAATTCATTAGAAGTCCCAACTTCAAGACAGGATTCAGACCTGTGCTAAATTAGGTTTTCAAAAATTTTTCAAAACATGATTAATACAGTCTCACTTCCACTTTTTAAATCTATTAGACCTGTTCAGTTCTGTTCCATTCATAATATTAGAGTGCATAGCAAAATTTCCTGGCCAATTCTTGAGTTTCATTCATTCACTAATAGGGGTTTACAGCGTATGATCGCCCATTCTTAGTTTCCCATATTGGGGATTACATACAACTATACAATTCTATGGTAGATACATCCACCATCACTACATAAAACTTATAACTACAAAATATACATTTATCCAAAAGTATGATAACCAACTAACAAAACTCTAATTTCCTGGCCGAGAGTACTAGCCTACCTTATTCACCTGCTTCCCCTTTGCTCCGCTTGCCTTAGCTATAGGTTAGTCATTGGAAAGAATGAGATTCATAGGAATCTCAGTAATAACGTTTTCACTCATATGGATATATAATAAACAAAGTATTTAAGCAATAATCACAAAACAATAACACAATAACATCCATGGAAGCAATCACATTCGTGACTTTCGTCACATAAACGACAGCTCTTACAGCTGTATTCACAATAATGACAGCTTTCACAATTGTATACACATTCGTCAAACCACGTGGCCTTCATGACAACTTTCGTTATATACACAATACGACAACTTTCACTATATTCACAATCACGACAGCTTTCAATGTATTCACGTTCACAACAGCTTTCATTGTATTTACAATCACGACAACTTTCATTGTATTCACGGTAGCCTTCACATTCGTCACAATTAAATGATAAACATAAACATACAAGCATTATACATGATATAAGAGAAAGAGTCACTACCTTATTCTTTCCGTTCCTGCTCAGGCACCCATTTCTTATGCTCAGTGTAGTGCCCCAAATTTTAATTAAGGGCTAATTGCATTTATTGAGAATGATTTTATGAATTAAAGTTGATTTGAGATCCGAATTAATGATTGGAAATGCCCAACACCCTATATTTTAGCATAATTATGTGACAAATTAATTCGTGGGCTAAAATTAGAGAGAATGGCGCATGGAGAAGAAGAAAAGAATTAAAATGTGTTGTGGCAATTCTTGTGAATGTGTCATAATCAGGAAAAATTTGGAAGAATAGAAAATTATCGGCTAATTAGTCAGTGATTAATGGAGAAATTAATTACTAACTAAAAGGAATGAGATATGTGACTAAATGGCTAATGGAATGGTTAGAGTAAGTAATTAGTTACTTACTTTATGAGAACTAATGAAAGTTGGACACTTGGCAAGATGGGATGATGAGAAAGTGCATTAAGAAGTCAAACAATGTATTTTAAATTATTTTCCCCCTCTCTCTTCCTATATTTTTGTTGATTTGGGGATGGGCATGGATATGCCATCATTCCATCATCCTCCTAACACTGTCATCTCTCTCATTTCTCTCTCTCTCTCTCTCTTGTCCTCCATTTTCAACAGCCATGTTTGAAGAGGAAAGAAGAAGCTTGTGAAAAGGTGAGCATTTACACCCTTAAGATGAGCTCAAATGCAAAAACTCCTTTCTTTAATCTTGTTCCTTGGGTTGAGGACTTCATTTCTATGGTTTTAGATTTTCCATTGGTGGTGTTTTGTGTAATACCCTGAATTTTGAGACTCGAGACTAGAGAATAAGCCTGAGATTAGTGGATTGCTAAGCCCCGGTTTAGCAAGATCCCAAATTGTGATTAGGGGTTAATGACTACAAAAGTGGATGTGGTTAGTGATTAATGAACCCTTTTAGAGAATATAAAGTGGATTGTAGTCGCTTGTGTTATGAGCAACGCCAAAACCCTATATTTGAGTTCAATTATGGATTAACATCCAAATTGACTTAGAATAGAGGGAAGAATTGAATGGGGTATTGTGATGGAAATGGTGTCATGTTGTGGTATTTAATCATTGGAACTGATTTAAATTGGATTGGACACATTGGTTGCAAAACTGGAAATGCTGTCCAGTGTGAATTCTGTCTGGGCAGTCTTCTCGTGTGAACATTTTTACTAGGCAAGTGATGTCAGAAAATTATGAAACTTTCCAGTCTTAAATTTCACATCCCAAGCTTCAAAATGGACATATAATTTGTGCCATTTCATGTTGGTAACTGGGAGATATGACTGTCCAAAGTTTGAGGTCGAAAATGGACTCTGTTTTGGGGCAGTGATGAAATTTGTGTAATTCTGGAATTGTGTGGTGATTTCTAGTATTGGTAAATATTTTTCCCATAAATAGGACTTAAATAGTTTTCATTTGGCTTTGGAATCACCACATTTCAATTTGTTTAGAATTTGTTATGAATTTTCAAATTTGGGCAGAAAATCTGCCAGAAAATCCGAAAATGGGAATTATGACATCACCAAAATAAAAGATGACATCATCATGGAATTAAAATATTTCCCATCTTCTTCTTTCTCTCATTTCTGTCGTGAGTTTCAGCTGAAAAGAGAGAGAGTCATTTGAGAGCTCTTAGAGAGAGAAAGAGGAGAAATCTCGCAAGGTAAGCCGATTTCTCCGACGATCTAGCTCCTAACGCGTATAACCTTGTTCCTAAGCTTCTCTTCTATGTTATTTAAGGTATTTGAGAAGCAAATTTGGTGTTCAAGAGGCTAGGGTTTTCAGCCAAGTCAAGGAGAAGCTATTAGGAGCTTGAGGTAACTTCTAAACTTTCGTATATTGCTTATTCTAGCTATTGTGGGTAATTTAATCGGTGAAATTTCGCCGGATTGCCATTGGTTTTAATGTTTGGAAATGACATGGCCTAGGGGTTATGCTGCCCAAATTGGGTCTTAATGTTAGTTGTAACCTAATGTAATGGTTAATAAAGTGGTTAGGAGTAGAAAGAAACACGTTTACGGAGCCGAAACCGAAAAATCCTAATTTTCCCCGGAGTACTTGTATATTTCGGTTATGGCTATAAATGGGTCTTAGAGTTAGATTTTCAATGATTTTATGGTTCCATTGAGTTCAGGAGCGAAAATTAGGTGGGGTTACAGTTGGTCACTTTTTCGGAAAAGGCCGAAAAAGCATAATTACGAAAACGCCCCTGAAACTCTTAAAGTGGGGCTACCAAGGGTAAATTTGTAAATTGACATTGAATTTGATAATTCCGACTCCGGAAATGGATTCCTTGGGCGAAAATATGTTAGAATAGCCCATGTCAAAATTTCAAGAAAAGTACAGCCGGACCGGGTACGGCGGGGCCGGGCCGGGTCCCCGGGGGTATTTTAGTAATTTTTCCATATAGCTTCA
Organism: Inga oerstediana; assembly: GCA_963210345.1. Classification (NCBI taxonomy): domain Eukaryota; kingdom Viridiplantae; phylum Streptophyta; class Magnoliopsida; order Fabales; family Fabaceae; genus Inga; species Inga oerstediana. Next base: position 50,698,543 of record OY723402.1, on the reverse strand, counting down.
TATAACCCCCAGAAACACTATGGAAGTATCTAAATAGTACATTTGACATTGTAGGATCGAATGTGAAGCCCCGAGTTGTTGGCACGTAAATCGAGGAGAAAAAACTGGAGGTAGGGAACTTATCTCTCCTGCATGCTCTGATAACTGTATTAATGTGTTGATGCATGTTATTGCTTTGCTTGATTATGTGGAACATGTATGAATGATTTGAAGCTATGTTTCAATATATGCTATGGACATATGTGTATCGTTCGAAGCATTGAGCTTATAGATTTGTCATTGTATGTGTGCATGAGTTATGTGATGCAAGCATGTCATGCATTAAACACTTATCTTGCCTGCATATTGATAATGTTTTCCTACTGAGATTCTCTTGAATATCACCCTCCCCTACTAACAATTTAGACAGGGCAAGTGGCCTGTGGAGGGAGCGGCTAGGACTCCTTTGAGATGAGAGTTGGTAGTTGGTTACCAATGAGTTGTGAAGACTGTATATAACTCGGTTGAATATGTGGTTATGAATTTGAGATGAGATTGTGTAATCCCCATTTGAAGAATTGTAATGGGCAATTGTGCCCTGTGTATCTTTAGCAAAGGTATGTACCCGGGATTGTCGGGATGATTATGTTGTGCACTCCGATATTTATATGAATGTGATTTATCTTCGCATAGTAATTGTATTCGAAATGTGAATATGAGACCAAGTTAATTAGATTTTAAAAGGTATTTTTGAAAACCCTATCTCAAGGATGGGATTTTAAATGAGTTTTGATTATTATTGGTCTCTATTTCATTTTAATCGCGTATTTCGGATATAATTACGGAGGGGGTTACATTTTGAGCACACAAGGAAATCTAGTGATTAGAGAAGCAAGGAATACTTTTGATAAAGTTGTAGAGGTGAGTAAGATGAGCATTTCTACTTATGTTTTGTGGCATTTGCTTGAGGCTATAATTTCAGGAATTTTTGCCCTATTTTTGAAAATTAGGGTCTTAGAGAGTATGACATGATGTGGTCATGGAAATGGTGTCTTGTTATATGTTTTGAATAGATAGAATTGATTTGAGGTTAAAATGTCAACTCTAGCAATTTTGGGATTTTGTGTTGAATATTGACTAAAATAGAGCAAGATAATGGAATGAGAATTTGGTTATTTTGATTTTTCCATTGGATTCCTTGTGGAAAATTGTGTGGGAGTAGTGTTGGATGTGAATTTTAAACCATTGGAAACTTAAGTTTAAAAGTTTCAAGTTTTAGTTAGTGAAAACTTTGTGTTGGCAGTTGTTTTGCATGGACGTTTTGAAATAGCAAATGATGGCTAAAAATTCTAAAACTTTCCATTCTAATAGTAGACATGACAAGCTTTAATTTGATATATTATAAAGGTCATTTCAATGTGTTTACTGGGAGTTATGAATTTTCAAAATTTTGATGTCAAAACTGGGATCAATTTTGGAACAACAAGGAGAATTGTTGAATTCTGTATTTTTGTGGTTATAGACAGCAATGATTCATATTTTTCATATAAAAAGTACTTAAATAGATTCTATTGGCTTTAGAATCATCTTATTTTGATTTTCCTAGAATTAGTTATGCTTTTTGGAAGTTCAGCCCAGAAACTGAAAGTTTATTATCCGCAGCCAAAAGTCCTTAGTCGCAATCCAAAAGCTTCTGACCTGCTTTTGGCTGCGGTGAAAAGACTCTTGGCCATAGCCAAAAACTCTCTGACCTGATTTTGGCAGCAGATAAAAGTTCTTGACCGTAGCCTAAAAGTTTCTGACCTATTTTTGGTCGCATATGAAGATTCTTGGTCTCGGCCAACACCCAAAAATCAAAACTTTTCAATATCGTAAGGTGGTCTTTGAGATAGTACTTCCCAATCCTTTAGGCCTTTATTTGGGCTTCTAGTAGCCACCTAAAGGTTTTAAATGATAACCAATATTAAGTATTGTGGAGTTAAGTATTGGATTAAAGAATAACTCTTCATCCTTAATTATGGATTATAGGATTGGATATTTGCCTAGCCCACGAGAGACCATTACCAAAGCAAGCGCGGAAAGACTAAGGTAGTGACCTTTCTCTTGTGTTGTGTATGATATATTGTATGCATGACTTATCATTGTGTTGTCATTATGAAATATGTTGTACAAAACCCTACTGTGGTGAAATATGGGGATGTGAAATATGTCGTTGGTGTTGCAGCGTGAGCAATTGTAGGGGGTGATGCATGTCACACCTACCCTTGTCGTTGTAGTTGCCGTTGTTGTGTTGTGGTATTGTGAATTTCCCACTTTTGAGAAACATGACGGTGTGGCTATCTTGTTGTGTAATGTGTCATATGGAACTCTACTGTTATGAAATATGTGGATGTGAATATTGTCGTTGTACGTTACAGTGTGAGCAGTCGTAGGGGGTGATACATGTCACACCTACCCCTGCCATTGTAAATGACGTTGTTATGTTAATGTGTTGTGATTTGCTTACATACTTTGTGGTTGTACATACTATGAGTGAATTGTTACTACTGGGATTCTTTAGAATCTCATTCTTTCTATAAAATAATTTTCAAACAGGGCCAGTGGTTCTAAAGAGAAGCAGGTGATGAAGGGTGGATAAAGCTCCAACCTAGGAGTTTACATTTTGGATAGTTGGTTATCATGCTATTAATTATTTGGATATTTAGTTGGGAATTAATTGTATATATTGTATATATTGGGTAGTTTTGTGTAATCCCCTTAAATGGTAAACTGATTATGGGCGTTTGTGCCCTGTAAACCCTTAGTTGATTAATAGAACCTGAGAGTGTCAGGAATTTGTGTTGCACTCTGATATTTATGAATGGAATCAAACTGTACAGGCCAAATCTGTATTTGAAATGTGAATATGAGACTATGTTGAACAAGTTTTAGAAAAGTTTTTGCAAGCCCTGTTTTGGGAAATGAAATTTTTAATAAGTCTCAATTTATCCTATGGTCTCTAATTCAACATGATTATGTATTTTTTAACGTAAATCTCGGCCTTAATATGAAGGGGGTTACACTTAGGGCAGATGTCAAATCCTATAAATCATAATCAAGGATGACGAGTTATTCCCTATTCAATTCTCAACTCCAAAACACTTAGGGTTGGTTATCATTTGAGACCTCTAGGTAGCTCTGAGAAGTTCAAACAAAAGCCTCAAGGGTTGGAGAGAACTAGACCAGAAATCACCTTTCAAAAATTCAAAGTGCAGGATTTTGGGGATTGTCCGCGGCCAAGACCCCTTTGACTGCGTCCAAGAACTGGTTAGACACGTTTTGGCTGCGAACCACTGGTCGCGGCCAAGAAGTGACCTGTTTCTTAGATGACTTCCAATGACCATAACTTTTTGTACACACATCGAAATGACACAAACTTTATATCATTTTAAAGCTTGTAATATTTCCTACAAGACTGAAAAGTTTCACAACTTTTTGACAACTTTTGCTATTTCAAAACATCATGCAAATTAACTCCCCTACACAGAATTTCCACTTAACAGAATTTCCAGTTTTTAGACAAATGTTTCCAAAGGTCAGAATTCACAACCGGGGCTACTCCTTACACAGTTTTTCGCATAGAATCTAATGGAAACATCAAAATAACCAAATTCACATTGCTTTTACAAGCTCTATTTTAGGGCAGAAATTCAACATAACATCCAAAATGTCCAAACTTTCCATTCAATGCTCAAATAAATTTCAAACATCCAATGGACATGACATGACACCATAACCATCAACAAAACACCATGAACTCACTAAAACCCTATATACATGAAAATAGGGCAAAAGTCAACAAGTTCAAATACTCAATCAATGACCACAATATATATGTCAAAAGGTTGTTTTTACTCACATCTATCTCTTCCACTAACTTGTTCTTTGGTTCTCCAACCACTAGCTTTTCTTGGATTAACAAAACACCTCCTATTGAAAATGTAAAACCATAGGAATGAAGCCCTCATCAAGAGAAACAAGATTAAAGAAGATATTTTGAGCAATAGAGGTCATCTACTAGGTTAAAACACAAGTAGAAGAACTCACCTTCAACCTTCACTTCCTTCTCTTTCCTCCTCCACACTTGGATGACTTGAGCATGAGAAGAGAGAGAAAAGATTATGAGATATCAAATTTTAGTCCCTCCTAGCCCATATAACCAACTTGGAGAAGAGAGAGGGAGAGAAATTAATTGTTTGGCTTTCCTTGTTTAGCTTATGTGATGCCAAGTGTCACCCTCCTATGACTTCTCCCAAAAGCAAGTAACCATATGATTATTTTAACTAATTCCATTAGCCATTTAGTCACACTCCTTTTTCTTTTAATTATTATTCAATTTTCTCTTCGGTTACTGACTAATTGGCCGATAAATTTCTTTCTTCCCGTTTTGCTCCTGACTATGGCAATTTTAGTTAGTTTGCCACATAGTACTTCATTTAACTTCTTTTCCTCTTCCATGCACCATTCCCTCCACTTTTATTTCAATTTAAGCTTTCTCACCACAATTAAGCTTAAATACTGAGTTTAGGCACTTTCTACTGATAATTTGAATCATACTTCACGTTTTATTCCCCAAAGGATTCATCTAACTTTCATTTCATTCACTTTTGAAGTCATTGAGCCCTTACACATATTTTGGGGCATTACATATGGAAATGTGTAACATCCCTTTAACTGACCCTTAACCCCGCCAAAAGAAGGGTGATACCCAAGGCCCTGAAAATGTTAAAGCCATCCACTGTGCTCATAGTGGTGACTATACCATATGGATAAAAGAATCATCCTCCCACAACCACATCTCATCATAATCTGTTACACTTCAAGATGTAGCTCATCATCACAAACTTCTACATCAATGATTCATCCTCATATTCAATATTCAATGCTATACATAATCAACAACACTATCACAATATAAACAATTTAAGCCCACTAAACTAAAAAGTTTACTTACAAACATACATTATATATATATATATATATATACACATTTTTCATATGTAAAATACTATAAAATATGCTTATATCATTTGAAAATACTAACACACACTTATAATCACCTTAAAATCCTTAAAATTGCTTACTTTAATTCTTAGTGAAAATCCCATAAATCAAATCTTCCTCAGACCATAATCACAAATCACAACTTTTTCTGTCATAAATTATTCCTCACTTATTAGGATCACCAAAATACAATTATCTCCTTAATTTATTTCAAAACCCCCAATTTCCTATACTTAAAGCTTTACCCAAAATTCCAAATATCCATCTTTCCTTATAAACCTCAAATTTCATCCATTTAATCCTTAATATAACCTCCAATAAATTAGAATAATTCATATAAATTTGGATATAAAAGAGCCTTTGTCACAAATCTTGATTTTCCAACAAACCCTAACTTAAGTCCCTCAAACCAACCATTTAGGTAAAACTAAACCATATTCATTCTTAGTTTAACACCACTGAGCCATTAAAAGCTATAAGGTTAAAGTATACTTTTGGCCCTTTATGTTTGCATAGGGATTCGTATTAGTTCCTATTTTAGTCCTTAAAATTTAACTCCGTTAATGTTACTAACTGAAAATGTTGATGAAGCATAGTTAAGTGGTGACCTAGTAGTGTTGACGAAGCAAGCTTAAATTTTTAAATGGAAAATACTTTCATACCAATAAAAAAAATAACGCCTAGTTTAATTTTAATTTTAATCATAGTTGTGTCCTAAATTATTCTTGAAAAAAGGAAGAAGAAAAACCCTCCCTAACCTGCTATCAACGCGACCCATCAACCCCCTCTTCCTCCTCTAGTCGCCCCTCCATTCCAACGTGCACCATCCCTCATCAAGCCAATGCCTATGATTTTGAATTCCTCAACCACACTAGACTTGGATTGTGCGTTTCTTCTTTTGCCCTCCATGTTTAGGGTTCCTACCTTAATTGATGTTGAAGCCGTATAGGGATATGAGGGCACGCTTGATCTTGATCTCAGAAGCAAAAGGGATGGTCTTAATTAAGTGCAATTTCAGTGGTATTGGTAAAGAAAGATAGCATGAGGAGCTTAATAGGTAGATTTGCAAAAAGAATCACCGTCATTCCCAAATGAATTCCTATGATATCAAGTCTCCATAACCCTCTCAACTCTTTATTCCTGAATCAAAGCAACGATGAGAGATGCGGGAGGGGGACGGCACAGTGCAAGGGAAGAAGGAAGACATGGAGGAGGAAAGAGGGGGTTAATGGCTTCGTGGACGGTGGATGTGCTCAGGGAGGTTTTATTTCTCTCTCATTTCCAACAATAATTTAGGGTGATTAAAATTAAAATTATAATGAGTGTTATTTTTTTATTGGTCTGAAAGTATTTTCCATTTAAAAAATTTAAGCTTGCTTCGTCAGCATTGCTTGGTCACCACCTAACTATGCTTCCTCGGCATTTTCCTTTAGAAACATTAACAGAATTAAATTTTAAAGACTTAAAATACGCTTTTTAAAATTAAGGGACTAAAATGAAACCTCATGTAAACATAAATGACCAAAAATATGCTTTAGCCAAGTTATAAAATCAATTGAAACACCCAAATTATAGACATCTAACTAATCATAAATTTCTCTTTTCACAAAAACTAAAAATAAGAGAATAGAAACTTGAACATAGAAGGTAGATCACTTACCCAAATATCCTAGAGAAACCCAAGCTTTGCCTTGCTCTCTTTCTCACACTCTTACTTTTAATACCCCAATTTTAGGATTAGAGAGTAGTGAATAAGCCTGGAATAAGTGGACTGCCAAGCTCCAATTTAGCAAGGGCCCCAAATTTATTCCCTAATATTTCTTATATCTTTGGGGTATTGAAGAAAGTAAAATGGTGAATTTTGGAGAATGTGATTATGCTTCTATTGAAATTTCCTGCAAGGCAGTGAGATTGTCTTGGGATTTTGGATTATCAAATGATGTCCAAAAATTATAAAATTTTACAAGGTGAAAGTAGACATCTCAAGCTTTAATTTGATATGTCATATGAATCATTTGAAGCTATATACAAAAAGATATGAATTTTTGAAGTTAGCCAAGACAATCTGAAAAGACTCTGGAGCTGCGGTCAAAGAAATGAAATCTTGGAATGATATAATTTCAACTGGCTAAAGTCCATATTTCACTTTGAAACTAGACTCAATAAGGGTTCCATATCCTTTAGAATCACTCAAAAACAATGTCTACAAATTTAGTTATGATTTTTCAAAGTTAGGGCAGAAAATATGCCAGAATTGGCATTATTCCAAAAATTGAAAATAAAATGTGTTAGAAATTGATTAATGGAATTAAAGATTCCAAGTGTCATTATCCTATGGTGAAGGGATTAAATTATAATTGATTTGGATGAGCACATGTCTAATTGCAATTGAATATTGCTTCTTAGACAATAATGATGAAATAGTAACTACCTTGAGTGTAAGGTTGGGTTGGCATGAGTGTATGGATGTATAAGCTTGAGTGTAAGGTTGGTTTAGTTGGAAGCAATTTGGCTAGTTAGAGCATGAGAGGGGGACAGTTTTTGAGGCCAACCAAGGGAGAAGAAAACTAGTTCAATGCCAAAGGAAGGTTAACGGAGTAAGTATATCATAATATGAAGGAGGTATGGGTTGTGACAAGTATCACCATAACATCCCTTGATGAAATCAAATGGTGTAGGATGAAAGGATAATTTTATGAAGCCATACTCCACCATTCCTCTTGTCCTCTCACGTTAAGCAAGGGGGAAAAGATGAGTTGAAGTGTAATTTAAATTTAGACCATGTTGTATGTACACAAAATTCAAGGAGTTGGTAACTTTGGAATTGAAATAATCATGTAATTCAAAGGAAAATGAGTAGGACTTTTATAAAGCAAAATTGCTTCATCTTTCTCTTGCCTCCATTTCATCCAAGCCACAAGAAAGAAGAGAGAGAGAGCTTAAGAAAATCTCAAGCTTAGAAAGAAGGAAGAAGAGGAAGCTTAAGGTAAGACTTGTGATCTCTTGATATTTTCTTGTAAACTTGCATAAGACCTTCTCTAAACCTTTCTTCTTTATGGAATCTATGATTTTGAAGATACATTTTGAGCTCGAGGAGAGATTCCTAGAGAGAGGATTTAAGATCTCAAGAGGTAACCTCATAAACCTTGGATCCATTCTTGTATGAAGTTGTTGTTGAGGTTTGTGTTTGGTTTTTGTGATTGTTGTCAAGTTTGTGAATTTGGAAAGCCATAAACCTAAGGGGTTATGCTGCCCAAATTTCTTTGAATCATGGTTAAGATGTGTTTAAATGAGTTATTAAAGGATTAAAAGTAGAAAATTATAAGTTTTGGAAGCTAAAACACAAAAGAGCATTTTACCATTTTCTTTTAAAAGTTTTGGCCAGCACTACTATGGGGGAAGGAGCTGGATTTTCATGAAATAGATGGTTCCATTGTATTCAGTAGCCAAAAATAAGTGGGGTTACAGTTGGTCACCTTTTCGGAAAAAGTTGGAAAAGCGTAATTACGAAAACACCCATAAAACCCTAAATCGAGGCTGTCAAGGGTATTTTCATAATTTGACACTGAATTTGGCAATTTTGAGCTTGGAAATGGATTCCTTAGGCCAAAATATGTTAGGATAGCCCTAGTCAAAATTTTGGCAAAAGTACAGTCGAACCGGGTACGATGGGGCCAGGTCGAGTTCCCAGGGGCATTTTGGTCATTTTTCAATATAGACTCATATAAACCCCAGAAACACTATGGAAGTTTTTAAACTGTACATTTGAAATTTTAGGATTGAGTAGAGAGCTCGAGGGATTGGCATGCAAATCGAGGCAAGTTATTCAAGGATCAAGGAAGGGCGATTAAGGTAGGGAACTTACCTCTCCTACATGTATTTGATATTTGTGCTAGTGTATTGATGCATGTTATTGCTTTGCTTGATTATGTGAAACGTATATGAATAATTGAAGCTCTGTTTCTGTTTATGCTATGGCCATATGTTTGTTGTTTGAACCATTAAACACGCAGATATGTCATTGTGTGAACATGAGTTATGAAATACAAGCATGTCATGCATTAAGCACTTATCTTGCATGCATATTGGTATTATTTTTCTACTGACATTCTTTCAAATCTCACCGTCCCCTACTAACAATTTAGAAAGGTGAAGATAGAAGCTATGCTAAGAGCAGCGAAGAGAACCATATAAGGGGAACGCCGTGGTGGAACAAAGACTGGAAGATGTCTCCGTTTTCCTTGGGATGAGTTTAGACACCCACATAACGTTGTGAGGCTATATTAATTGTAATTATCAAGTACGAACCCCTATAGGGAATGTCCGTATTCGTGCACATAATATCAGTATATTTATGCTATTCCTATGTTGCCCACCGAACTGCGTATCATTTTCCGTAAATACTCTAAAATAGGTGAAAATAAGATAACAGTATGACATCACTCAAGGTCAACCTCCCTCTCAAACTCTCACCATCACGGCACTAAGTGGAGCCACAAGTTAAAAAAAAAGATAGAGATGGCTGTTGGGGGTGGCAATTAAATAAAGGCGTGAGGGTATTGAATGCCCTCACTCTATCTTATTAAATATGCAAGGAAAATGGCCATGTGCCACCCACCATGTAAAATTTCTTCAATGCTTTACAGGTTAAGGTATTTTCTAAAAATAAAGCTTAAAATATTTTCTTCAACTTTCACTTTAGAGAATTTATTCCCATACAGAGTAATTACATGGTAAATTTTAATTACCATAAATTAATCTCACCTAAGATATTACTTAGTTCTAGAATTAAAAATTGGGATTTTACAACTTCAATATTCATAATGACAACTTAAACTCCCAAAATGCTTTCAGGAGTAGGTTGGTCATTTGGAAACATTTGCAAATCCCAAATTCCTCCCACATATGATTTAAGATTTGTGATATTGGACTCCCTGATTTGTCTTTTCTCTATTTTAATCAAATGTTTCTGGAATTTTCCCTTCATTATTTGACAAAACTCAACAAGTATTTACTTACCATTAAATTAGAATATAATGAATAAGCATTTTTTTTCTTTTTACTCATCAAATATGCATATTTTTTCATAAACATATTTAATTAAGAAATTGGTAAATTGAGTTCTTGAGAAATAAATTGTTATTAAATAATAACAAAATAATTCCTACTGAATTAATTTGTTTTATTAGCCTATGAATTGAATCTAAACAATAAAATTTAACAAAGAATATTGCATAGAACATGTTTTTAAATATCAAAATATAATTCTTGTTGCAAGTTCAACACTAAAATATTAAACTATACTTTTTTTTTATTCATTTTGGATGCTTCATTATTTTTTTCAATTTTAAGGAGATTTTTGGGCATAGAAGTCCATGCTACCAACCGGCCCAACCCAGCCCAGCCCAAAATTACTTGGGCTTTCATCGATCAAGGCCGGGAAACAGGCTGCAAAATGCCACATGTTTATCTTTCGGAATGGGCATCAAGCAAGGGCCATGCCCTGCCCAACCCTGCCCATGAACACCCTTTAACTTACAACTTTCATATAATAGCGTTAAAAAATCTAAGGAATAAAAGTGATATTATCCCTAAATGAGTAAAAGTTATAGAAAAATTGGAGAAAATCTCCCAATTAAAAATTTTATTGATGAGAAAAAATTTGCAAAGTGCCAATAATTCTATAGTATAAATATCTATAAAGAGATATAGTCCATGTATTATGTAGAATTTGAAGAGATCAATATAACCCTCAGAGGAATAGGAGAATAAGCTGTTTGGCTTTGGTCATTGTTTTTGTGTATGAGTTACTAGTAACGGCTTATGCCCCCAAGCTGTTTTCAAGGGCAGATGGATGAAGTTCCTGAAAGACTACAACCTGAAGATCAAATATCATTCTATTAAAGCCAATGTTGTCATGGATGCACTTAGTCGGAAGGCGGTGCAAGTTGCAGCAATGATGATACAAGAATGGAAATTGATAGAAGATTTACGGGATCTAAATCTCTCAAACCAAACCGTATGTACGAGTATAAAGATGTCGACATGCAAGATGATTTCACTTATGCAGTTGAGCTAGAACAAATCATTGAATGACAAGAAAGACGGCTTAGACACCAAAGTATACCATTTGTGAAGGTGGTCTGAAAGGGACTATCTCAAAAGAAAGCAACCTGGGAAGTAGAAGCTGACATAAAGAGGTGTTATCCAGAGTTTATGCCTTAAGAGGTGTAGCAAATTTCTGGGACAAAATTTCTTGTACCGGTGGAGAATTGTAATACCTCAAAATGTATTCAAGGGCTAAATGTACATAATAGATAGTGGATTAATGACAAAATTACCCTAAAAAATTTTGTTCTGACTTTAGTTCTGATTAACTTGAGATAACTACTTAGTCTTTTAGCCTAAAGTCAAAAATGACCAAAGGCCTAATTTGAACATAAGAAGAAGGGGAATGGTGTATGGAAGACAAAGAAAGGAAGCAAATAAAGAGTTAATGGCAATCTAAATAATATTGCCATACTCAAGGGCAAAAGAGACAATTGCCACTTGATCTTGAGGTTAAAGTTGGAAACCAAAATGAAGGGCTAAGATTTGCTCTTGAAAAGTAAAGATAATGATGAAGAAGTTTAAATTAATTTCCCTTCCTTCTCCCTTGATAAAAAACGTTCAAGACCATAGAAAGAAGGAAAGAGAATTTAAATGATATATTTCTTCATCTTTTTCATTTGAAAAGTCAACAATTATGACTAGGTATAAATAAAGCAAGAACTAAGAGATCAATGGATCAATATATCTTTCTTCTTTTCTCTCAATTAATTTTGTTCAAGATTCCAAAGAAAGAGAAAGAGAATATGTAATTAAATCATAACCAATGGCAAGTCAAAAAGAAAGAAAGAAGAAGAGGAGAAAATTGAACTAGACTTGCAATTTGTTACAAGTTGGAAATTTTGATCAAAAAGCAAGTTAATTGCAAGAAAGCTTGGTCAACAAATTGTCACCTTTTTGGGACATATATTTTGGTCAAATGAAGAAAGAAGAGGGGCTAAAGATTGAATTAATTAGGACACCTTTTTGGGCAGCAATTTATGGTCAAAAGATGAAGGGAAGAGGAAAGGAAAAACTCAAGTTAAATAATATAAGTATATGACCAAAGAGATTCATTATTAACCACAATTTTTCACCACCTTTTGACTAAAATTTGGGCCAGCCCTTTAAGTGACAAGGGAAAGGAAAAGGCTGATCATTTATCACATACTCTCTCTCCATCTTTAAGTCGGCTAAGCAACTGGACCAAAATAGAAATTGAAGAACCAAATATAGGTGAGTTCTTTCCTCTTGAGTTTCACCTTCTTAACCTCATCTATGGCCCAAACACATTTCATAAACATTGTTTCTATTGATGAGAGCTTCATTTTTATGGTTTTAGAATTTTCAAAGGAGGTGATTTAAGTTATCATCCAAGAACAAAAGCTGAAAAACCAAAGAAATGAGCTAAGGAGAAGCAAGAGGTGAGTATTGGCTTCAATTTGAACTATTGGTTATGTAGGTTAAATGCGTATTTTGACATGTGTAATTCTGCCCTGATTTTGTCCAAGTTAGGGTTTGGAGAAGTCATGGTGTTTAGGTTATGTATTTGGTGTTTTATGATGATTTGAAACCATATGATACAAGTTTGATGCTCAAATTAGGAGTTTGGTAATTTCTAGAATTTTGTTGATTTTTTTGCCTAAAATAGGACATGTAGAAAGAGTGGAAATTTGGTCATTTTGATGTTACCATTGTGTTCTACACAAAAAACGGTGTGGGAATTGCCCTGGGTTGTAAATTTTGGGTCATCGAAACTCAAAATACAAAATTAGATTTTCTACCCGAACCAGATTCCAGCGAGGTACCCTGGTTTTGTGGTGCTTTTGGATAACCAAATGAAGCAAACTTTAATTTGATAGGTTATTTGCATCATTTCAATTTGTACACTGAGAGTTATGAATTTTTGAAATTAGGTCATGAAAATTGGGTTGAATTCTGGCAGTGTGTAATAAATGACAATTCTAGTAATGTTGTGCGTCCAACTGGCTGTGGGTAGTATTTTTCTTCGAAAATAGACTAAATAAGGGTCACATAGCCTTTGCAATCACTAGAATTTGATTTTTGTACATAAAGATACAATTTTTCAAAGTTGATGAAAAATTCTAGCAGATGTGGTCACTTGTGCGAAAATTAAAGATGTAATTGCATAATGTAATATTGTTGAACTCTGAGGCTAGAAATTGGTCTTTTAGGTTATTGACCACGTTAACTCTTAGTTGACTTAATTAAATGTCCCGAATGATAACCAACTTGAGTGTTTGAATTAAAGAAGAATTGGATTAAGAAATAACCCGTCATCCGTAATTCTAATTATAGGATTCGATATCTGCCCTGAGCACAAGAAATCTATGCAAGAACAAGACCAGAAAGACCAAGGTAGTGACTCTTTCTCTTATATCATGTATAATGATTTGTATGTATGTGCTTATCATTGAATTGTGACTAATGTCAAGAAAGTGAATACTACTGTGAATGTTGCTGTGTGACGAATATCATGAATGTGTATACAACTGTAAAAGCTATCGTATATAGCTGTGAAAGCTATCGTATATGGCTGAGAAAGCCATCATATACAGCTGTGAAAGCTGTCATATATAGCTGTGAAAGCTGTCATAAATGTGATGAAGGTCACGAATGTGAATGTTGTTGTGTATGCTATTTTGAATGCTCCTTTATGATAATTGCTTACATTCTTTGTTAATTATATATCATATGAGTGAAATGTTATTACTGAGATTCATATGAATCTCACTCTTTCCAATGACAAACCTACAGCCAGGGCAAGTGGATCAAAGGAGAAGTAGGTAATGAAGGGCGATTAGTGCTCCCGGCTAGGAGACTAGAGTTTTATGTTAGTTATCAATTTTTGGGAATGAATGTATATATTGTATATGATGTAAACTTGAGAAGTTGTATGTAATCCCAGGTATGGGAACTAAAACGGGCGATTATGCCCTGTAGACCTTACTAGTTTGAGGATAACCCGAGAGTTCATCAGGAAATTTTGTTGAGCACTTTGATATTAATGAATGAAACTGAACCTGTTAGAGCAAGCGTTTCACCCAAAGGGGGGGTGAATTGGGTGATACTAAAAATTCGTCGAAAATATAATACTTTGACAATGAATTCAAAATAGTAAAGAGAAAGGAGAAATATCACCGAAGTGTACACCGGGAGTTATACTGGTTTGGCCACAACCACTTTGACCTACGTCCAGTCCTCAGAGCTTCTCTGAGAGTTTCACTATAACTTCCAAGATTCAGTGGGTTCTTGGCACCACAGTACAAGCAAGTTCCTTCGCTTAGACACTCGCTCCCCCTTACAAGTTGTAATCCAAACCCAACTCAAGGTTCCACAACCTTAAGTTATCTCAATAACAAATATTGAGTTTGAATGTAATATCTCTCTTACAGAGTGAATAAGAATCACTGAAGCATAGAAATATAATTACAACATAAAAATAGAGCAATGAACTTGATGATACGTTTGTATGTGTTCTTGTTGTTATTTCTCTGTTTGGATGTTCCCATATATATAGATATGTTGGTGAAGACCGTTGGAACATTTTCCTTTCGTCCGTTGGAGAGTGCGCAGCCACTATTGACTTTTCAGTTTTTGAAAAATATCCGTTGGTGGTAGGTGGGATTTGAACATCTCATTTGACTTTCCTTGCTTGATATGATTTCTTCATTGTTCATCTGTAAATAGGCTAAGAATACTAATACAATGAAAGATTAATCATATAGTAAGCAGAATAATGAACGTTGGAATGATTTCAGAATTTCTGGGTTTGCTTACTCGAGTAGCTACTCGAGTATCACTTGAAGTTTACTCGAGTACTTACTCGAGTATCATCGGGAAAACTTTAATCAACTTCAAGTCAACAAACAAATATAAGATTACTCGGGTAGTGCATGGAATAAACTAAATCTCAAACCTTTGTAAATAGTTGTTTACTCGGGTACCTACTCGAGTAATGCACTCTTTTATTCATAGGTTACTCGGGTACCAACTCGAGTAAACCTTCAAATAATCTTTTGGTTACTCGATGCTTTACTCCAGTAATGTTGGCAGGATTTCAAGGCTGAGAGCACTTCAAGTTTGATTACCTTGTTACTCGAGTACATACTCGAGTAAACTTACTTTTTGTGCATAACTTACTCGGGTAATGACTTGAGGTTTTCCTTCAAAATATCTCTGCATACTCGAGTACATACTCGAGTAATCCACTTAGAATAAAACATTAAATACTTACATACTAGAGTAATGACTCGAGGAAAATGAGATAGAATAAGATCAAGTTATTCGAGTACTACCTTTAAGTTTTCACTTACCTTAGAGGGTTACTCGAGTAGCTCCTCGAGTAACATTGGCAGTGGTACAAAATGCCGAGAGCACCACATTTTCTGAAACAGAGTAACTCGAGTATCAATGGCAGGCCGAGAGCAAGTTGAAAACTTTTACATAGTTACTCGAGTACCTACTCGAGTAATATTGGCAGGCCGAGAGTAACTCCAAATATTTACCTGGTTACTCGAGTAGTTACTCAAGTAAAATTGGCAGGCCGAGAGCAACTTGAAAACATTTACATTATTACTCGAGTACTTACTCGAGTAACGTTGTCTGGTTACTGGAAGGTGCCTCTGGTTACTTCAAGTTTTGTCTCATTACTCGAGTACATACTCGAGTAATGCCTTAGCAGAATTGCTTCTGATCAAGTTTCTCAGCATTTTCTCTTGGTCTTTCCTCATTACTCCAATGCTTACTTCAAGTGATGCTTATCCCTATTATTACTTTGTTTAAACTTATTTATTAATCAATTCTTTTTCATACCATTCTTTTGTTATCATCAAAACATGAGATCTAACAGAACCGAGCAAGCCAAATATATTTGGTAAAGTGGAAACGAGACCATGTTATCATGTTTTGAAAAGTTTTGAAAACCCACTTTATCATAAGACCAAATTCTATCTTGAAGTCAGAACCTTTAATAAGTTTTCAATTATCTTTTGGTCTCCCGTTTATTTCATAACATATTTTTGAACCATATTAACAGCTTTCAAGGAAGGGGGTTACAAAAGCTACATGGATCAAGTCATAAGCTTATCTCATGTATAACCACATCATAATGCCCTTCAACCTGAGGTCATCATGGATTCCTACATGAGAGTTGCTAAGCTTTGAACTAGTCAAAAGTCACTTTTGATCGAGTGATGACCAAGGCTATGATCAGGCTTGGTGTTTTTTCATGTAGAGAAATATGAATGGTCAAGATGAAATTTGTCCCTCACATTAGTAGAGAGATATTATTGGGCCCCTCGATAAGTGAGTCTGAGAAATGTATAGTCATACTACGATGGAAAGGAGTTTCCATTTCTATTGTCAAATACTCAGGAATCGGGAAAATAACAGTCAGGAACAGGAGGATGACATCATCCATGCCTCATCCTTGACCAAAATATCATGTGACAAAAGGGAGGTGATATGGTTGTATGACAGGTTGCATCATGTTAACGAACCTCATATGAATTAGGTAGTCGTAATGTCTTACTAGATGCCACTTACGACTTGTGGGTTAATACACTTATTGGCCCATTGCCAACTTCGTATGGGTTTACAGGGTCACACACAAGAATTGCCTAACACGAAACAATGTTTAATCTAGGGTGGATGAATTTTATACTTGTATGTATATGTAATATAAAATTCGTGGAAAAGAAAATTAATAATATTATATATGTATATATATATATATATATGAATATTATTATATTTTATTATTTTTAAATTTAATTTTATTAGATAAATTAAAAATTAACATGATAAAGATATAATATCTCAGATTTAATTTATAGGAATAAATTAAGTCTATTAGCTCTTTATTCGGATTAAATAAATAGGTAAAATTAAAACTGTAAGACAAATTTAATTAAACCGAATTTATTTAATTAGCTCATCAAGATAATTAAGGGATACTTAATTTCAAAATTAATCAAGATTAATTTTAAAATTCAAAAATAGGCCTCATGGGTTATAAAAATGATGGAGTAGAAAAACTCATGTATAAATGAGAGTTTAAAGCCGCAAGGAAACCTTAGGAGACATTGGAAGCACTAGCACATGATTCATGTTGGAGTAACATTCTTGTGTATATCGATAGAGGAAGTTGATTGTTGTGTTGGCCCCTGAAGATCGAAAACCCAGAATGAGAAGAAAGGTACGATTCTTTCTAACTTGGTTTAAACACCTTTAATAGATCGTCGATTGGGATTGGTGAAATTTTGAAATTATTCTGTTGTGCCCACCAGTCCCAACACCACCCTCAAGAATACTCATCCAAACAACAATCCAATCGGTTTAAAATGAAGGCTACGCTTACCTCTACACGTTTTCGCAACCGGTTCGAAAATCTGGCAGTATTCCAGTAACCGAGATGGCACCAAACACCTCCAAGTGAAAAACTAAAATCATAGAAATGAAGCTTAAGATGAGTAGAAGAAGTTTACTGAAGGCTTCGTCTCAGGAAACGACGATTCAGGGTCAGAATAGGCTCCGGTAGTCAGGAGAAATCACTATTCACTCCTCCTTCTCTCTTCTTGTGTTCTTTAGTTAAGAAATCGGATTTCTCTTTCCTCACTTGCCCTAAAATTTGGCCTTTAATTAGGCATGGATGGTTGTGATTTAATCTCACAAAATGATCTCATTTCATCTTGCTAAGTGTCACAAGATTAAGCCTTAAGAGTGCTATGTGTCATGCAGTCATTAGTCTTCCATTTTCTCTCTCTTAGGTGGTGCATAAATGGTCAGGGGAAGGGAGAGGCCAGACAATTTACCCGGACTCCTGGATTTGGTGTTCGAAACATCAAGTACATGACTTGGCAAAAGACCGATGGATTTCCTGGACTCAGCTACTAGGTGATGCACTTCAGAGATGCCAACACAAAAAGCATAAAGTGGGTGTAACGATGAGGTACACTTGTCACCTCCTCATTTGGCCAACACAAAAGTAGCCTTGTACTTTGTAATGATTATGGGACATTTGTCATTTTCTTACTTGGCCAACA
Source organism: Inga oerstediana (assembly GCA_963210345.1). Classification (NCBI taxonomy): domain Eukaryota; kingdom Viridiplantae; phylum Streptophyta; class Magnoliopsida; order Fabales; family Fabaceae; genus Inga; species Inga oerstediana. The sequence goes on along the minus strand of OY723402.1, from coordinate 50,680,367 downwards.
CAAAAGGTGTCATCATGACTCATCATTACTTACTTTATTAAAGTTACTTTAATAAATTTGCTTTATCGGTGCTCACTCGGGACTCTACTCTGGTTTTGCTTAGAATGCAACATGTATATCGAGGCCCGTAAAATGACACTAGGTGGGAGTGTATGTGTGTGTAGGCCCCATATGGTGCCACATATAGGTGTCTATTCCCAAAAACGTGGGGTACACATATATGCCCTGAAAATGCCATATGCACACCTATACCGGCCTATTTTGCCCAACTAATCCGTCTCTTACCTTATGCCATAGCTAAGTGGAGTCTTCTGCCAACCCAATACATCTGTCTTATGCACATCTGTACCGACACTTTTTTTTTTGTATTACAAAGGCAAGCAAAGCTTGTAGATTGTCATGGCCTATATAGTAGGCCGTACAAAGTGATCATGTGGTGATACACCACGTTCCTGGACAAAAAGAAGGATACAATCTGTAGGGGAAGACCCCAGTTCAACGTAGGTCTGGCTGTGCATGTGAGCCTGACCTGCAAGGTAATCTGCACACCGGATGCTTTCCCTATAAGAGTGGGAAATCCGTAAGTCCCAGTCTAAAAAAATAAGAGATCTGGTGTCCAGGATGACATTGTTTAATGGGTGAGAAGTGGGACAATTAGACCATAGTAGGTGAATAGCTTGGAGGGAGTCAGTGAACAGATTGATTTTGGTAAAACCCATCTGCTTACATAAATGAAGTCCTCTGTAGATTGCGTGGATTTCAGCCGCAGTGGGGAATGAGTGACCTAACTTCTGTTGAAAGCCACGTATCCATGTGCCATGGTGGTCACGAATAACACCTCCGCAGGCGGCCTGTCCTCCATTGAGTACAGATCCATCGACGTCTAAACGAACAAAATCCGGGTCCAGTGGTTCCCATACAAAGTGTACCGACACTTTGATTCTATTACTTACACATACTAGGCCCTTTGCCAAGTAGGGATGGATCACATAGTCCCCAAAATCTTTATATCTCGACATTCTTGTGACTCTTCACGAATTAGGCTTAGTCGTCTGCCTAATATCAGCTTATCCTCAAGTCTTTAGGCCTAAAATTTAGGATATTACAATTCTCCCCTAGTTCAATAAATTTCATCCTCAAAGTTTGACGAAATTTGCTATCAGTCCGATTCTTAATAATACTTCAAAAGGACCATTATGGCGAGGGTTTCATTTCTTTACTTCTACTCCTTTCTGACACCTCAAATTCTAGAGGCCTATCAACACTTCAAATTCTAGAGTTTACACTAAATTCTCAATACCTCAAATTCTAGAGGTTTCCTCATTCAGTTCTATTCTTATAGACCTTATTCATCTATCCTGCATCTGAGCTTCTTCAATTCAAGTTCTGAGACTTCTTTTCTCCTGACTGGTACTGTAGCTAGCAAGTACTATCTGACTTTACATATTTAGATTTCTAAACCCTTCTATCAGTTTCTGTTCCTGTATCATCATGACTATCAACTGCACCACTTTTTAAATCAAAGCATTAGTGACGATAGTCGCGTCACTGCTTTTTCTTTCATCTACGTTGTCTCATATTCTATTTTTCTAATTTTCAAATATTCAAAATTCTTGTGGTCACAATACGTTTTCACAACCGTACCATACAAAATAGTGTTGTTATATTTTCAAAGAAAATAATCGCTGCTAGCTCAATTCATAAGTGGAGTAATTCATTTAGTGAGGTTTCAATTGTTGAGAGGCACACGCCACCATTCCTTCCTGCTTCACCAGGACATATCCCAATGCTTTCTTTCTTTCTCATTCTATTGTAGACCATACTAGTCACTTCAATGTAAACCATACGGGTCTCAATTCTCTGCAGACCACACAGGTTGCCTTATTCATTCTTTACAGACCACACATGGGTCACATTCTTGGATCGGGAATATTCAATATTGGTGTAATTTTCAACCTCTTCTACACCTTTATGAATCCTCTTATAGACATCATCCCACTTAGAAAATTCTATTTGTAATTCTTTCTTTCAGTTCTTTCTTTCAAGTGAGCTTTATCAATGGTAAAGCAATTCAAGAAAAATTCTGAATTCATCTAGCAAGACCTAGCAAACTGAGTAATTCTGCAACAGTTTTTGGCCTTTTTCAATTCTGTACTGCTTCTACTCTTCTAGGTTCCTCTAAGGATCCCTTCTTTTTGAGACAATAAAGTTAAAAAATGACCACTACAAATTGGTCAAAAATTTTGTTCAAAAATTCTGTTTAAAAATTCAATTCTTAAAAAATTATGTTCACAAATTTAGTTCATACATGAAAATAGTAGGTGCATTGGTCAGTTCAAAGTTCAATTTTTGAACACACACAGGAACCAGACAACTGTTCTAGAAGATCATCATTCTAAATTCATTCCAGGCTCTAACCCTTGCTACTTAAACAATTCATTCACATATGTAATGTTCATAAAGCATGTAAAACAAAACATCATTCTCTAGCATTCACAGGACACACAGTCCATTGGGAAATTCTTAGGACATACAGTCTATTCTATTCCAACCTTACAGCCATTATTCTAGCCTTATGACCGTTCTATTCCAACTTTACCACCATTCCAGGACACTGCCTAAATTCTCAGGCTTTGCAACCTCTTCGGGATGCTGCTTGGCAATTCTTGGTCTTACGACCATGGGCTTCTGCCCTTCTAATTCTGAATGCTTTTTAGGTTTGATTGCCTAAGGGCACGCTAGCCCAAAAGGTCTGACTGCCCACCGTATATTCATAATATGAACACACTGGATAGTATATACATACGTGCATAACCATTACATAAGATACAAAAGCAAGAGTTCACTTGACTTTGAGCCTGTTCTTTCTTAATTCTCTTTTCTATCCTTCTTTCCATGATAGCATTGGAGTACCCCATGGCGACTTACTAGGTCACAACTATTTTCTCTAACAATTCTACATTTTGCTATCTCATTTAGGGTCATTCTATATGAACTTTCGATATCGATCCAGCTCCAGGAAAAATTCTACTTCCCTTACCTACCGGGGTAATCTACCCAGGTCGAACAGGGAATCCGTAAGCTACTTGTTCATTTTATTCTCTATCTCAATTATGAGACCATAATTCGTGGCTATTATCATTCTTTCTAGTAGTCTATTTCATCAGGGAACAAATTCTTATTCATTCTTTCTAAGGGAATATTCTATTATCAAGATCTTTCTCTATACTAGATTAGCAGCTAGTAACCTTCAGAAACCTCAATTCATTCAAGTCATTCTATTACCTCAATTCATTCAATTCATTATGGTACCTTAATTCATTCAATTCAATTACCTAGAGAATCAATTCAACTATCGTTTGATTCTTAGGTTACAATTCACTGATGTATATAGTCAGGCTTCTATCACATTCTTCTGCCTCAAATTCAATTTGTCTTACAGAGGATTCTAGATTCTAGCATATTCTTTAAATCATTCTCATAATACCTCGAATCACCTCGAGTCATTGTTTAGATTACTAAAGCATCATTCTAAGTAAAGAAGCAATATATAACATTCTTTCATTGCTTCTTAACCTCAAGTTCATGCCCAGTCATCAATTGAGCATCCTTTACTATATCCTATTCCTCAAACAACTCAGAGCCATTTTAATGTTCTTAAGAACCTAAGGCTCAAAATAGATTCTTGTATCACAATCCAATTCTTAACTTCATACTAGATCTATAACCTCAATGTTAATTGAGTCCTCAATCATACCCAATATGCTTGCTAGAAATCATCATGATTCATAGCTCTAATTCTATTCTTTACAATATTCAAGTATTAACCTCAAGCTTCACTGAAGATTCAACCTTAATCCTGACGTTCAAAGTTCTCATTCTATATGCCTTTAAATACAGTTCATCCAACTAAGAAGATCCATATTGATGGAGAAATTTTAAGACAATTACTATTTCTCAAGTCTCCATAACGTTACCAATTTAACTTCCCAGGGAGGTCACCTATCCCAGGATTGCTCTAGCCTAAGCACACTTAACCATAGAGTTCTATTGGAATCTAGGTCACAGGCCAGCTCAGCATCAGATTCTCTAGAGATCATACCCTTCTATACTAGGTAAACATCACTACTGCTCCATTTCATTCTCTATATACAACTCTACCCCTTCCTTTAGCAGGGAATTCTACAGTCAATCGATTCACCGATATACGGCTTTACCCTTTCTCTATACTAGCCTACCAATTTAGTAGTCAGAGGAAATTCTATTTCTTTAGGTTTAGGTATCACCCATACTTCTTAATCCTAGTATCACTTAGGATTATCCAAGTATCAACAAGGATACTATTTACATCAGCGAAGTATACTAGCCAAATCCCAGAATCTATGCTCTGATACCACCAAATGTAACACCCATTACCTATACCCCTTTATTATGCATCATAAGCGTTAACTTTATTATTATAGCTCAGGAGAATCAATAAATAAAGCTCCTGGCAAAAAATTTACACCCTTATTCTTGGGGCACTATTTATTTGGTAAAACCGTAGTTACCAGATTTCTTATCTTTATTCATAGGGTTACCATTCACTTTAACTTTTCAAATATACCATTCATTATTATCAAGGTTTTTCTCGACTTATCAATTCCTCGGATTACTTAACTATGGGCTCGTAATAGCGATTACCCATTCCTAGTTCAATTTTGCACTTACAAAATAATTCATCCGTCATGCAGATTATATAGTTAATCACTTCTAACATTATTTAATACATCATGATTAACATGTAATAATCTTTAATTCTTCTTTGCAACTTCTTCACTTGGCACATCATGCTGCACTCCTCTTCTATGCTTACGTGCCTATACAGTCGGTTAGGGGAGGGTGAGATTTGGTGGAATCTCAATAGCAAACAATACCAAACAATGCATACAAGATAAATGCTAGTGCATGATATACTTGCCTAACGTAGGCTCATGTTACCATGAGGACATATGTGCATGCTCAATACTTCACATTTCTTACACATGGCCATAGCATCGATAGAAAATAGAACTTCAATCATTCAACTATGTTACAAGTAGACAAGTAAAACAATCATGCACATAAATGCACAAGCATACATATTAATACACGCAAGTAGGGTAAGTTCACTACCTTTTGTCTTTGAGTTCCCTTTTGTACCTTTTCTTCCAACCACTGAAGCTGCTTCCATTGTCTCTTCTTTGTCATCTCATGGCCCTAAATAAATGGCCATATTATTAGAGACACGACAAATAAATGTCCAATGAGCTACTTTAGCCTCTAGGACTTGTCTTTATTCTTTAGGCCCATACTTGTCCTAAATTTTAATAACCTAAGGCGCCTTAGTTGGTTAACCATTAAAGTTAACACATTAGGCCCAATGGGTATTTAATGGGCCCATCCTAACTATATGGGCTTTAGCTAACCATTGAACTTCAAATTAATTACCAATTACCCATTCTTTCTTATTTTCACCTATCCTAGAAAGTTGGCAGATTTTTCACTTAACTTTGAAAAATCATGACTAAATCTACAAAAATCCAATTATAGTTATTCAAGGATAATTTTCCCAGAATCATCAAACAGCATAGTTGGTCCAAAAAACATTCCAGATTCAATGCCTAACTTCAAAAATTCATATCTCACAATCTTCAAGGCCAAAGGACCCATATTATATATCAAATTAAAGCTTAGGATGTCTAATTTAGATCTAGAAAGTTTTATGGCCATTGAAAAATATTTTTTATTCAAAAACTCATCACAAACTGACTGCCTCTAGAAAACAAATTCAGACAACTTCAACACAAACTTTCAAAATCATCATAAATCATCATTTAACCATAAACACATGATTAAACCTCAAAAATACCCCTGGCTAAAATCATGAAAAGTACCCACCCTCAAGAATACTCATTCAAACAATAATCCAATCAGTTCAAAACAAAGGCTATGCTTACCTCTACACATTTCCGCAACTAATTCTGAAATCCGGCAGTATTCTGGCAACCGAGGTGGCACCAAACATCTCCAAATGAAAATCCAAAACCATAAAAATAAATCTTAGGATGAGTATAAGAAGTTTACTGAAGGCTTCATACCAGAAAAGGCGATTCGGGGTAGGAAGCGGCTCCTATAGTCAAGAGAAATCACTATTCACTCCTCCTTCTCTCTTCTTGTGTTCTTGAGTTAAGAAATCAGATTTCTCTTTCTCTTTTCTCACTTGGCTAAAAATTTGGCCTTTAATTAGGCATGGATGGTTATGATTTAATCTCACAAAATGATCTCATCTCATCTTGCCAAGTGTCACAAGATTAAGGCTTAAGAGCGCCATATGTCATATAGCCATTGGTCTTCCATTTTCTCTCTCTTAGGTGGCGCATAAATGGTTAGGGGAAGGGAAAGGCTTGAAAATTTCCCTAGACTCCTAGGTTAGGTGTTTGAAACATCAAGTATGCGACCTGACCGAAGACTGGTGGATTTTCCAGACTCAGCTGCTAGTGGCACACTCCAGAGATGCCAACAAAACAGGCATAAAGTGGGTGTAAGGATAAGGGACATTTGTCACCTCCTCATTTAGGCAACACAAAAGTAGCCTTGTACTTTGTAATTATTATGGGATACTTTTCATTTTCTTACTGTGTATTGTCAAATGCATTACTGTTGAATATACCCTATCCCAGCTTGATTTTATTGTGTATTGCGATGTGATGTGAATAAGCAAGGGTTGGGGTATGCCCTACCCAGCTTGATTGTGTTGTGTACTGTAATGTGAACTATATTGTGTACCATGATGTGAATGAGCTGGGATTGGAGTATGGTCATATGCAATAGAGCAGAGCTAGTTCAGCTGATGGCGAATTTGACTACATGATCGGGGATTCTTACTTGTGAGGACACTTGCCCTGGCATGGTCAACATGGCTAGCCACCAGGCTGGTTGCACCGGTGTTGACCCTATGCCAAAAGGCGGTGAGTAAAACTTGAGTTTGCTGTGAGTTTACTATGAATTTGTAGTGACCAAGCCAAGAGTCCTCCGGTAGCTAACAACAGCCATAGTGACGGCAGGTGAAAGAGGATAAGGGTGGGATGTGACCATGCCAAGAGTCCTCCAGTAGCTAACAATAGCCATAGTGACGGCGAGTGAAAGAGGATGAGGGTGGGGTATGGAGATTGAGACTCCCGGATGGCCGCCTGGATAGAAGAAACTGAGACTCTATAACCCCCTTCTCATCAAGGCCGAGATTTATGTACAAAACTACGTAATTATGTTGAATTAGAGACCACAGGATAAATTGAGACTTATTAAAAATTTTCATTTTCCAAACAAGGTTTTCAAAAACTTTTCAACAACCTGTTCAACATAGTCTCATATTCACATTTCAAATATACAAATGGCCTATACAGTTCAATTCCATTCATAAATATCATAGTGCAATAAAATTTCCCAACATACTCAGGTTCTATTAATCAACTAAGGGTTTACAAGGCACAAACGCCATAATTTGTTTCCCATAACAAGGGGATTACACAAAACTACTCAATGTATTCAACATATACATTAATTCCCAACAAAATATCCAAATGATTTATACATGATAACCAATTATCCAAAACATAACCTCCTAGCCCAGAGCTCTATCCGCCCTTTGTTACCTGCTTCTCTTTAGAACCACTAGCCCTGTCTGAAATTTGTTTTATGGGAGAGTGAGATTCTAAAGAATTCCCGTAGTTACAATTCACTCATAGTATGTACAACAACAAAGCATGTAAGCAAATCATAATACCACAACAAAAACAATGTCATTTACAACGGCGATTACAACGGCAGGGGTAGGTGTGACATACATCACTCCCTACTTCTGGTCACGATGCAATACACAATGACATATTTTGTAATACCCTAAAATTTGGGATTTGAGACTTAGGAATAAGCCTAAATTAAGTGGACTAGCCCCAATTTAGCAAGAGCCCAAATTTATCCCCTAATGATTCTTATATCTTTGGGGTATTAAGAAAGTAAAATTTTTTAAAATGTATGAATGATTTGAAGCTATGTTTCAATTTATGCTATGGCCAAAAGTATATTGTTTGAAGCATTGAGCTTACAGATTTGTCATTATGTGAGCATGAGTTATGTGATGCAAGCATGTCATGCATTAAACATTTATCGTACATGCATATTGGTATTATTTTCCTACTGAGATTCTCTCAAATCTCACCCTTCCCTATAAACAATTTAGATAGGTGAATACAGATGGTATGCAAAAATTAGAGACGAGACTATACGAGTGGGAATTGCAATAGTAGAATGAAGACGGGAAGATGTCTCCATTTTATTAGGATGGGTTTAGATACCCTAGTAGCCTTGTGCGGCTACATTATTTGAATTTATCAGGTACATACCCCTTAGGGGAAATTATGTAATTATGTACATATTATCAGTATATTTATGCTATTCTTGTTTTGCCCACCGAACCGCATACGTTTTCCATGAATACTCTAGTAAAGGTGAAATATAGATAAGGGTGTGACATATTTCACATCACATATTTCACCATAGTTGGGTTCTATATAAAACATTTCATAACACATAGCCACAGTGGCATGTTTCTCAAAGTGGGAGTTCACAATTCGACAACATAGCCATGGCAATTTCAATGGCAGTTACAATGGCAAGGGTAGGTGTAACACGCATCACCCTTTACGACTGCTCAGGCTAAAGTGCTCATGTTGTAATGAACTATGTAACCCCCTGCCTTGAAATCCGTAATTATAATTCAAAAATGCATAATTTAAACAAATTAGAGACCGGAGGATAATTTAAACTCATTTCATATCCTTTCCACTCGGTAGGGTTTTCACAATTTCTTTCAAAAAATTCTTTCCCTATTCTGGTCTCAATTTCATGTTCGAATATAATTACCATGTGCAGTTGAATCACATTCATAAATATCAAAGTGTACAACAAAATACTGGCAACTCCTGGGATTTATTCTTTCACTAAAGGTTTAAAGTTTCCCATATAGGGGATTATAATACCGTTCCAAAATATTATTTACATTCCAAAAATAATATACAGTAATCCCATATCCAAATGGATAACCAACAAATCGTTCGCTTTTCCTTGTAACCACTTGTCGTGTCTATAAGTTAGTCAAAGGAAAGAATGAGATTCAAAAGAAATCCAGTAGTAACAAATCACTCATACAGTATATAAACACACAGCATGTAAGATCATGAATAGCAGCAACACAATGATATATGGCTCACGCCACATACGACAGCACTCACGGCTGTACACACAATACGACAGGTTTCACTGTAATCTCTATGCTCAATGTAACAGCTTACGCTGTAATGGCAATAGTATCTCAAACCATCACAATGCATCCAATGCATGACAATATAAATACAATGTTTTATACACAATATAAGAGAAAGAGTCACTACCTTGTTCTTTCCTGACATGCTCCGACACGATTCGTTCAAGATCAAGGCAAATGTCGAACCCTATAAACCAGAGCTAAGAACGGCAGATTAATCTCTTATTCCAAGCTCTTTCTTCTATAACACATAAAGTTGGTTATCATTTTAACTCTTTAGGTGGCTACTAAAATCCTAAACAAATGCCTAAAGGGTTGAAAAAATTACCCCAAAGATCTTCCTTTCAGAAGAAAACACTAATTTTTGGCTGAATCACTAGAATGAAGGCCTCACTCGAGTGATGTTCCTATTCACACTCAAGCCCTATAAAGTAAGATACAGAAAGTGTGTACCCGAGGTCACAGACACACCTTGGAGTGGCTAGTTCACTCGAGCACTATCCGTGGCACTCGAGTGATGACACATATTCACCTGAGCCCCATCGAGTAATATGCCAGAAGTGACAACCCGAGAGCAACTAAAGAATCCCGAAGTGACAAGTCCACTCGAGCACTAGCCTTAGCACTCGAGTGACCACCAAATACCCACGAGTGCTGAGGTGCACTCTTGGAGACTAGCCTGTGAGTGTTAACCTGAGATACAACCTCAAAATGCTACATACACATGCACCCAAGAGAAACCCTTATGCACTTGAGTAAAACCCTTATCACTCGTAAGTAAAGAAGTATACTCTTGGCTTTCACCTGAGGACCTCACTGAAACACTGAAGAGGAAGGAAAATATCATGTTGCAGTCGAGTAAAACCCTACCTCACTCAAGTGCGGCTTATCAGAAGCCAAAACGCAGCAGCTGACAGCATTTTACAGACTTGCCCAATTTGCTTCCAATGGTCCCAAAATCCTCATTTAACACTACTCCCTCACAATTTTACTCAAAGAACTCATTGGAAACACTAAAACAACCAAAATCCCACTATAATGACACATTCCACCCTTCTACCCCCATAACAACCCAAAACCACCTAATGACCAATTTTTGTTTCCAAAACTCCAAACCAATTTCCACATCCAAATAACATAACCATATGCTAATTCATTCATTAATCTCCATACAATTCATACATTCCAAAATCATACCAAAATTAGGGTAAATTACCCAAATCTCAAAGCTTAACCAAAAATCACATCAAATATAGCAAAATACCATAAATGCTTACCTCTTTAACTTCCAAAGACTAGCTTCTTGATTCTCTAACTTTCAAACTTGTTCTAGCTTTGAAACACCTTCTTTTAAAAATCTAAAATCATCAAGATGAAGCTCTTATCAAGGTGAACAACATTAATAAAGAGGTCTAGAGCATTATAGGCAACAACGATATCAAAATCTTACCTTTGGTTTCCTCTTTCCTCTTGAAGCTCAACGAAAATGGAGTTTAGGATAGAGAGATAAGAAAATGATGATGATCTAAATTTTTCCCCTTTTCCATGCTTCTAAACGACTTGGAGGAAGAGAGGGAAGAGAAAAATGAGTTTGAAACTTTGACCTCATCTAATGGCCCATATCTTGCCACATGTCTTAATCTTGTGCTTCCTTCTATGAACTCACATGAACCCTTCCACATGCAATTCCACCCCTTTTCTCTTGAACACTACACATTTCACCACAGCTCCAACCAATTTAGTAAACTCCCATTTCAATAGCTGACTAATTGCTGGCACAGTTCCCATTTTTTCCTTGATTGTCACAACGTTTACTAAACCATCATCAAACATATTTATATCACAATGCACATCACATTCTTCAAAAGTGTTTATTCATTAATAATTAGATCACTTTTGAAGTCTTTAGCCCTTAATTACAATTCAGGATATTACACATTACGGCACATTTCACATTCACATTTTCACAATGGCATCATGCCCACAACTTATTTTTCACAACATCAAGGTTGTTAGTGCAAGCGTTTCACCCAAGAGGGGGTGAATTGGATGATACCAGAAATTTCGTTGCGTATAAGAAAATTAACACAATATTTAAAGCAGTTGAGAGCAAAGAGAAATATCACCGAAGTGTACACCAGGAGTTATACTGGTTCGGCCACAACCACTTTGATCTACGTCCAGTCCTTAGAGTGTCTCTAAGAGTTTCACTATATTCTCCAAGATTCAGTGGGTTCTTGGCACCTCAGTACACAGCAAGTTCCTTCACCTGGACACTCGCTCCCCCTTACACATTGTAATCAAATCCCAACTCAAGGTTCCACAACCTTAAGTTATCTCAATAACAAATATTGAGTTTGTAATGAAAATCTCTCTCACAGAAAAAATATATAATCAATGAAGTAAATGAATGAGTGTAAGAAAATAAAGCACAAAGAGTGTATTGATCGATGTGTGATTACTTGTTCTCAGTTGTTGTTGTTTGCTCTTTGAATGCTCCATATATATAGATGATTTGTATTGTCCATTGGAAGCATTTCAAATATGTCCTTTAGAGTCGTGCAGCAACGGTTGACCATTCTTCTAATTTAAAACTATCTGTTTGCGGTAGGTAGCGGTAGGTGAACGTTCGGACCTTTTAATTTGACTTTTCACTTCTAGCATGATCTCTTCATTGTTTCTCTGTAAATGTACTTAGAATACTAGTACAATAAAGAGTTAATCATATAGATAACAAATCAATAAACATTCGATTAAAAACATGATTTCTGTACAACCTTACTCGAGTGGCTACTCTAGTGATCATGCCCATTACTCGAGTAGTCCCTCGAGTAAACCTATCAAAAACATGGCAGAGAGTAAATCAACACTTTTCATAAGATATTACTCGGGTAAGACATAGAGTAAGATACATCACAAATTTTGGAAATACCTTATTACTCAAGTGGCTACTCGAGTGACCATATCTTTTCTTCACACGTTACTCGAGTGATCCCTTGAGTAAATCTCAAATAAGTTAGCAGATTACTCGATTACTCCCTCAAGTAATAGCATCAAATTTTTGACCGAGAGTACCTATTCTGTGCTTACCTGATTACTCAAGTGACCCCTCGAGTAATGCTTCAAATGACTCTACAGATTACTCGAGTGGTCCCTCAAGTAACGCCTTTTCCTCACTTGGTTACTTGAGTAGCTACTCAAGTAAATTGTTGCATTTCTTGGCTGAGAGCTACTGGAAGAAATTTGCTCTGGTTACTCGAGTGGCTACTCGAGTAATGCCTTTGCTCATGATGTTACTCGAGTGGCTACTCGAATAAATGTCTATATAACTTTACAGATTACTCGAGTGGCTACTAGAGTAACTTCTTCTAAATTTTGACAGTGCTTCTCTGGATGAAATTCTTCAAGATTACTTGAGTGCTTACTCGAGTAATAGCTTCCTTTACTCGAGTGTAAGCCATTACAAAATGTACTCATTACTCCAGTACTTACTTCAAGTAATGCTTTGCTATTTATTTACTTTGTTCAAATTCATTTGTTTGTTATCAAATCCTTTTATATCATTGATCCAATCTTTGTTATCATCAAAACATATGGAATCTAACAAAGGTTTCATACAACATTTTCTCAACAACAACATAATGATAAGTCATGCATACCAAGCATCATACACAATACAAGAGAAAAGCCACTACCTTGGTCTTTCCGTGCTTGCTCTGGCACTGGTCTCTCACGAGCAGGGCAAATATTGAATCCTATAATTCATGATTAAGGATGAAGCATTATTCTCTATTCCAATACTTAACCACTTTACTTAGATTTGGTTATCATTAATGTCCTTTAGGAAGCTATAAATGCCTCTAACAAAATCCATAAAGGGTTTGAAGAACTATATCAAAGATCCCCTTCTAGAAGTACAAATGCTGATTTTTCACTGTTGCACTCGAGTGATGGTAAACTTGCACTCGAGTCATGAAAAGCACACACGTGCGAGTGCTTGACAATAAGCAATAACAAAGACAAGAAATGCTCACCCCACTAAGTCATGGAGGCAACACTCGAGTGATAGCCTAATACTCACCCGAGAGCAAAAGAAACTTTCAAAGGAGAAGAGCACTTAAGTAGGGACCTTGGCACTCGAGTAACGGCTTAACACTTGCGAGTGTTAAGACACACTCTTGAAATTTAAACGTGAATAATATCCCAAGATATGAGCTCATAGTGTCAAATACACCTACACTCGAGTGAGACAAGGTTCACTCGAGTGAGAACCCACTACACTCGTAACTGAGACAAACACTTTTGCTTTTTGCACGAAAATGCAAAAGAAAAACTAAAGGAAAAAAGAGAACATGCAATGCTGCAGTCGAGTGAGACCCTAAATTACTCAAGTGATGCTTAAAAGAAGCCAAAACGCAGCAGAGTTGACAGCATTTTCCAAATTTTAACCATATGTTTCCAATGATCCCAAATTCTAATCCAAGACTATTCCCACATAATTTTGCACAAGGTATCTAATGGAAACATAAAAACTATCAAATTCTTATTCCATTATCATGATTTATTTTAGGTAACATCCAACACAAAATCCCCAAAATTGCCCAACTTGCCATTTCAACCTCAAACATGGTTCTATCTATTCCAAACATATAGCAAGACACCATTTCCATGACCACATTATACCAAACTCCCAATAACCCTTATTTTCAAAAATAGGGCAAAAATTACAGAAATTCAAAGCTTAATCAAATGCCACAAAACCTAAGTAGAAGGGTTTCTCTTACTCACCTCTACAACTTTCTCAAAGGTGTTCCTTGCTTCTCCAACCTCTAGCTTTTCCCGAGGGCACAAATCAACACCAATGGAAAATCTAAAACCATGGAAATGAAGCCTTCAATCCAAGGAACAAGATAAAGAAGAGAGTTTTTACATTTTAGAGTCATTTGGAAGGTCAAAATGCTTACCTTAATCAAGAACTCTTCCTCTCTCTAGCACAACAATGGCTGCCAAAAATGGGAGAGAGAATGAGAGAGATGAGTGTGTGAGGAAGATGAAATGATGATCTTCCATTTCCATGCCTCTTATTAGTCAAAAATGGGGAGGGAAGAGAGAGAAAGAATGTTTAGAATATTCTATTTGACTTTTCTCACCCACTCTCTCTTCATACCAGCTTGCCACATGCCCCATTTTCATTGGCTCTCATAAAGTAAGTAATTAATTAGTTATTCTAACCACTCCATTAGCCATTTAGTGACACATCTCATTTCTTCTTAGTTAGTAATTAATTTATCTATTAAACACTGACTAATTAACCGACAATTTTCCATTCTTTCTAATTTTCCACTAATTTTGGCACATTAACTTAAATTTCCATATAACACATATTTAAATTCTTTTCCTCTTCTTCATGCGCCATTTCCTTCATATTTAGCCTAAATAATTATTTTGTCACATTATTATGCTAAAATACAGGGTGTTGGCATTTCCAACACCTAATTCAGATCGTAAATCAACTTTAATCCACCAAATCATTCACAATAATTATCATTAGCCCTTAATCAAAATTTGGGGCATTACAATTCTTCCCCCATTCAATAAATTTTGTCCCCAAATTTGTTACACGCCTTGGGGCATAAACTCAAGAAATTGATTCTTCATGTCTGCTTCCGCTTCCTAAGTTGCTTCTCTTAGAGACATTCCCTTCCAGACCACCTTCACAAACGGTAAGCTTCAATACCTGAACTGCCGCTCTTCTACATCAATTATTCATTATGGCTCTACCGCATAAGTGAAGTTATCTTGTAACTCAACCTCTTCATACTCAATAATATGCTCAGGGTCTGGTTGGTACTTCTTGAGCTGCGAGACATGGAACACATTGTGAAGTTTACTTAAATTTGAGGGTAGTGCTATCTGATATACCATCGGTCTGATTCTTGCCAAAATCTTGATGGACCAATATACCTCGAACTCAGCTTCTTTCACTTGATTGCTCTCCCGATGCCTATGACCAGAGATACTCTCAAGAAAATATGATCCTCCACTTTAAACTCGAGAGGCCTTCTCCTTTTGCCAGTATAGTTCTTCTGTCAACTCTGTGCTGTAAAGAGCCTCCTTCTGATGATTTTGATATGCTTTGAGGTTTGATCAACAAGATCCATCCCATACAACTTCCTCTCAGACAACTCTGTCCAGTACAATAGTGACTGGCACTTTCTCCCATATAATGCTTCATATGGAGCCATCTGAATTCTTGCATGATAGCTGCTGTTGTAAATGAACTCGACTAGTGGGAGATAATAGTCCCAATTTCCTTTAAAATCGAGGACAAATTCTCGCAACATTCTTCCAGTGTCTGAATAGTCCTCTCTGACTATATGTTTATTTGAGGATGGTAGGTCATGCTAAATCTCAATTGTGTACCTATAGCTTCATGTAGAACCCTCCAGAATCTCAAAGTAAACTGAGGATCTTTGTCCAAAATAATATTCTTCGATGTACCATGAAGTCTCACTATCTCTTTGATGTATATTTCAGCTAGCCTATCAAGAGAATAGCTAGCGTTGATAGGTATGAAATGTGCTGACTTCGTGAGTTGATCAACAATCACCCAGATCACATCATAGTTTCTGATCTTGGGTAGACCCACCACTAGATCCATAGTCACACTCTCTCACTTCCATTCTGGAATTTCCCGACTCTAAAGTAATCCTAGCGATCTCTGGTGTTCGATATTCACCCTTTGACAGGTAAAACACCATGCCACATACTTAGTCACGTCACTCTTCAACCTTGGCCACCAATACATAGACTTCAAGTTGTGATACATCTTGGTCATACCTGGGTGAAGAATATAATGACTCTTATGAGCCTCATCCAGAATCCTTTGTCTCAAGTCAGCCCTCAGTGGAATATAGATTATCTTTTACTATCAAACTAGTCTACTATAGAGCATAGATTCTCTTCAAGCCAATTCGACTACATGATTAAGGGTTCTTACTTGTGAGGGTACTTACCCCAGCATGGCCAGTATGGCTAACGACCAAGCTGGTTACACCAGTGTTGACCCTAGGCTGAAAGGCTGTGCACAAAACTTGAGTCTGCTGTGAGTCTGCTATGAATTTATAGTGACCATGCTAAGAGTCCTCCAATAGCTAACAACAGCCATGGTGATAGTAGGTGAAAGAGGATGAGGGTAGAATGTGACCATGCCAAGAGTCCTTCGATAGCTAACAACAGTCGTGGTGACGGTGGGTAAAAGAGGATAAGGATGGGGTATGGAGATTAAGACTCCTGGCTGGCCGCCTGGATAGAAGAAACTGAGACTCCAGGTGGGCTGTTATAGTAAGGTACTTCGGATAGAAGAGATTGAGATTCTGAAGTGGCTCAATGTTGTTGTTGATGCCCAAAAGTCTCAGTTACCACTGGCAGAGTCACTGTGGGTGTACAGGTGAAGGTAACACCGTGGAAGTTGATACTGTGAAGAGATGTTGTTGTTGATGCCCAAAAGTCTCGGTTACCACTAGCGGAGTCACTGGTGGGTGTACGGGTGAGGGTAATGCCGTGAAAGTGGATACGGCAAAAAACTATCATTTTATGACTTACGAGATATGCATTTATATAGAAGCTTCTGTGAATGTTGTTAATGCCCCAAAGTCCCAGTTACCACTAGCAGGGTCACTGGTGGGTGTACGGGTGAGGGTAATGCTGTGAAAGTGAATACAGCGAAAGCTGAGGTATTGTTGCAAATGGTGAAAGCTGAAGTATATATGAATACAGCGGAAGCTATTGTTTATGTGTAGTGAATCTATGGTGCTTTGAGTTATTCCCGGAAGGGGTGACTAGATCAAGCAGAGTGGTGGCATATTCCTCCTAACTGCTAAGGTCTTATGAAATGACTTATGATATGGGACTTACAACGATTGTGTTCATGCGGTGATTGTGTTTCTGCAATGATTGTGTTTAGCGGTGGTTGTGTATATTGGCGATTATGGCTTTAGGGCAATTGTGTTATGTTGATATGTGTGTCAAAGTTATGGTCCCATTGCCTGTTTGGGGTAACGATAGAATAGTACGGTGACCATTAGTGTCCCAAGTATCTTAGAGATCAAGTATCATATGAGTAAATTTAATGTCATCGTGGATATGTTTAGTCGGAAGGTAATTCGGATTGTTGTAGTAATGATTGAGGATTGTCGAGATCTAAATTTCTCGAATTAAATTCTACATGTTGAGTATAGTGTGCTTTAAGGGGAAAGTGACTTGATGTTTGAGATTGAAGGAGCTTACAGCCAGAATGGGTGAGTAGAGTCCATCCAAACCATAATCGAGTGAGGTGAAGACCTCTAGAATTAAAAAATGGAGATCACACACTCATAAGAGTGTCTCCAGTCATGGGAATCAGTAAAGTGAGTAAGAGAAAGAAGTTGATCCACAATGCATTAGTCCGTCGAGATTCTTGCGAGAATCAGACCTGTAGTGTACTATTTGTGCATGTGGTCTAGAAGGGATTGTTCCCAACAAGAAATAATTTAAGAAATGGAAACTGTCATGAACAGGCGTCCGTGGTTTATGTCCCTAGTGGTGTATCAAATTTTAAAGACAAAATTTATTATACGAGGGGAGAATTGTAATGCCCCAAAATGTGATTAAGGACTAATGACTTCAAAAGTGAATGTAATTAATGATAAAGAATATGATGGGGATTGTGATCCGAATGTGCAGTAATCAATGCTTAAACCCTATATTTAAGCTTAATTGTGTTGTTAAAGCTTAAAATGAATTTCAAGAGGGGGAAGGGCACATGAATTAGAGAATGAAATGAGAAAATGTTTTAGATGGTAATTCAATAAAAATTTCCAGAATCAAGGGAAAAATTGGAAGAATGAAAAATGTACCAATCAATTAGTCAGCAACTGAAGAGGTACGTAATCACTAGCTAATGAAATTGGTTAGTGAGGCAAAGTAGAAGATTAAATGTGTGAGATTGCAAGAGATGAAGACATGTGGCCATTAGTGATCATGTATGGTGAAAGTTGGTAGAAGAAAAGTCAAAGAAAATTTAAAAATCATTCTCTCTCTTTCTCTTCTCTCTTATACGTATGGGTATGGGCTTAGGGCGGAAATTATGCCTCCTCCTTTATCAACATCATCTCAGACATTTCTCTCTCTCTCTTCTCTCTCTCACATTTATGTGCCATTGAAGGTGATGAAAGAGGAAGAAAGCTTGGTCTAAGGTAAGTCATTTGACCTTCCAAAGCCAAAATCTCCTTCTTTAAAGTTATTCATCTTGTTAAGAGCTTTCATCCTATGGTTTTAGATTCTCAAGAGGAGGTGTTTTTTTATGCTTGAGAAAAGTTGGAAGTTGCTGAAATAGGAACCAAGTTTGGGAAAGTGCAAGAGGTGAGTGATTTCTATCTTTTGGTTTATGAGTTGTGACTATTGGTTGAGTTTTGAATTTTTGAGACTTTGAGCTGATTTTTGTGTGATCTTGGATCGCATGAATTGCATGTTGTTTTATTGTGGAAATGGTATATTGTGGTGTCTTTTGGACAATAGAATTGGTTTGGAGCGTTGAATGTTGAGTTTGGCAACTTTATGGTTGGTTGTTGTGCTTTGGTCAAAACAGAACATGTTGATGGGATGTGATTTTAGATACTTTAATGTTTCCATTGGGTTTCTTGTGAAAAATTATGTAGGAGTAGTCTTGGATGAGAATTTTGGAACCATTGGAAATACATGTTGAAAATTAGAAAATTCAATTAAGGGAAACTATGCTGGCAGTTGTTTTTCATGGACGTTTTGAAATAGCAAATGGTATTGAAAAATTCTGAAATTCTCCAGATTGTTAGTAGACATTTCAATATTTCCAATGACCTAAAGTTTGTGTCATTTTGATGTGTGTGCTAAAAGTTATGAATTTCCAAAGTTTGATGTTAAATCTGGGAGCAAATCTAGAACAGCAAGGAGATTTGTGCAATTTTGTATTTTTGTGGTTATAATCAGTAGTGATTCATATTTTCTCCATAAAGAGGACTTAAATAGCTTTCCATAGGCTTTGGAATCACATCATTTCAATTTTTCTAGAATTAGTTATGATTTTTGGAAGTGCAGCCATGAAACAGAATTTTTCCTTGGCCCCAAGTAAAGGTTCTTGGCTGCAGCCCAAAACTTTCTGGGCAGTCTTTGGCTGCAATCAAAAGATCTTGGCTAGAGCCAAAAACTCTTTGTGCTATTTTTTACCGTAGCCAGAGATTTTTTGGCCGCAGCCAACCCCTATTTTCAACACTTTGTGATTTTGAAAAGCGGTTTCTAGCCTAGTACTTCCCAATCCTTTTAGGCTATTGTTAGAGACTTTCATAGCTACCTAAGGGACTTTAATGATAACCAAATCTAAGTGTTTTGAAGTCATTTAAGTATTGGGATAAGTGATAACTCTTCATCCTTAATTATGATTCTAGGATTTGATACTTGCCCTGCCCCCGATAGACCAGTGCCAGAGAAAGCACGGAAAGAACAAGGTACTGTGACCTTTCTCTTATGTTGTGTATGATACATTGTATACATGACTTATCATTATGTTGTCATTATGAAATATGTTGATACAAAACCTTGCTATGGTGAAATATGTGGATGTGAAATATGTTGTTGTGTGTTGCAGTGTGAGCAGTCGTAGGGGGTGATACACGTCACACCTACCCCTGTCATTGTAACTGTCGTTATAATTGCCGTTGTTGTGTTGTGGTATTGTGAATTTCCCACTTTTGAGAAACAAACCGGTGTGGCTATATTGTTATATGTGTTGGTATGTTGTTTGTAAGTTTTTTGTGAAATGAATATGAGAACGAAAATGGTATATTGATATTGATTAGAGATTTCAATGAGTACTTTGAAATGTTTATTGAGATTGAGAGTGTTATCGTGATATTGATGAGTATTTTGATAGAAATTTCCTTGTGGAACCTAATTGTGATATATGTGTGTGTGTGTGTGAGAGCTGAGAATTGAAATATTATGGCATGTATGTGAAGATGATTTGATTAGTATTGTATGAATGTAAAAATCTAGATAAATTCTTGTTGAGCTATTTATTGATGATTATTGTGATTGTAATATCCCAAATTTCGATTATGGGTTGAGGACTTCAAAAGTGGATGTAATTATGGTTAAATCAACACTTTTGGAGAAGATGATGTGAACTGTGATTCGAATGTGTTATGAGCAGTGCCAAAACCTTGTATTTAAGTTCAATTATGGATCAACATCTAAATTGAATGAAAATAAGGGGGAGGGCGTATGTATGGTGAAATGGAATGAGAAGAATGTGTTTGGTGGTGATTCAATAAGAATTGTCATAATCAGGGGCAAAACGGGAAAGTTATCAACCAATTGATCAGTTACCAAAGAGGAAGCTCATTGGTAACTCAAAGATCAATGGTTGTGATTAATTGTTATGTGATTAAAATGGTGGAATCCCATGTGTACGTGATTATGTGAGCTCATGGAGGTGTGACAAGATTGTGACACTTGGCATAATATGAGCCCTTGGATTGGTCAAAAGTTCAAAACACCTTCCCTCTCTCCTCTCTTTGTAAAAGTCGGCCAAGGGAGTAAATTGAGCTCAAAAATCTGATCTTCTTCATCCTCTCCACTCTCTCTCTCTTGTCCTCCATTTTTGCCAAGCTTGGGGAAGGAAAGAGAAAAGGAAAGATTTGTGAAAGGTGTTTTAAGAGCTTCAGGAATCTTGAAATTAGAGGAATCAAAGAATTGATTTGAGGAAGAGGAAGAGGATCTGATATCGCTTTGATCATGCGTAGCTGGTGCTAGAGTACATGTAGAAAGAACAAGTGACAAGAGGCTCGAGGAGGGAGTAAGCAACCAAAGGCCGTGAGGACTCCTTCGGGATGTAGATTTGGTAATTGGTTATCAATTGTAGGTTGGGATAACTATATATGTTTTGGTTGTATATGTAACCCCCTTCTACCATAGGCTGAGATTAAGTTCGTAAAAACGTAATTAAGATTGAACTAGAGACCATGTATGATTTGGGACTTATTTAAAAATTACATTTCCCAAAAGCATGGTTTTCAAAGCTTTTTACAAAACCTATCCATAGTGGTCTCATATTCACATTTCAATACATAAATGGCCTGTAATACATAAATGGTCTGTACAGGTTGATTTCATTCATACATATCAAAGTGCAGCATAAATTCCTGACACACTCAGGTTCCATTCAATAAATAAGGGTCTACAAGGTACAATTACCCATAGAGTTTCCCATAACAAGGGGATTAGACAAATACTATCCAATATGTACATGTAATTCCCAACAAAATATATCCAAATGATTTACAAAATGATAACCAATTTCCAAAATAAAACTCCTAGCCAGGAGTTCTATCCTCTCTTTGTCGCCCGCTTTCCCTTGGATCCTTCAGCCCTGTCTAAAATTTGTGTTTTTGGGAGAGTAAGATTCTAAAGAATCCCTGTAGTAACAAATCACTCATAGTATGCACAACAATAAGGTATGAAAGCAAATCATTATACACATATAGCAACTACAATGGCAATTACAGCGGTAAGGGCAGGTATGACTCATGTCACCCTTACGTTTGCTCATGCTGAATTGCTCACATGTATTGCACCACAATAGTTCACACAATATATTTCACCACAGCTGGGATTCATATAAAGCATTTCATATGCAAGCCATACAAGCAAGATATCACACAGCCCACGGCTGGATTCATAACACACCACCCTACGGGTCGGATTCACAAAGATCCATGTCGATTACAACGGCTGTTTAACGGCCGAGCTAGAGATGACCAGCGCCAATCCCTAAACGGCTCACGCTGTAATGGACCATGGTACATACAGTTCACAAAACTCAATGACAAGTCATGCATACCAAAACATCATACACAACATGAGAGAAGAGTCACTACCTTGATCCTTCTGTGCGTGTCCTGGCACCAGTCTCTCCTGAGTAGGGCAAATATCATATCCTATAATTCACACTTAGGGACAAAGAGTCAATTCTCTTTCCAACTCTTAATGACTTCTTAACACTTAGTTTGGTTATCATTATTGCTCTTTTAGTAACCATAAATAACCCTATCAATAGCTTTAAAGGGTTAGAAGACTATCCCCAAAGATCCCCTTTTTGAAATCACAAGACTGGTATTTTTCACAAAGACACTCAAGTGAAGATGGCCTCACTCGAGTGATATTGTATAGATACTCGAGTGAAGGAGACCTCACTCGAGTGATGGTACGGTCTACACTCGGGTACTAGAGAGTGAACAACAGCAAGTGAATACCTGAGAGCACAAGAAACTTTTCTGAGACAAGAACACTTAAGCACAAAAAGCAACACTCGAGTGATAGCCAAATAAATGCTCACTCGAGCACTAGGAAGTGAAGCACAGAAAGTGTAGACCTGAGAGTGATATTGTATAGATACTCGAGTGAAAGAGACCTCACTCGAGTGATAGTACGGTCTACACTCGGGTACTAGAGAGTGAACAACAGCAAGTGAATACCTGAGAGCACAAGAAACTTTTCTGAGACAAGAACACTTAAGCACAAAAAGCAACACTCGAGTGATAGCCAAATAAATGCTCACTCGAGCACTAGGAAGTGAAGCACAGAAAGTGTAGACCTGAGAGTACCAGAGTTTTCAAAGTTCAGGAGCACTCGAGCACAGCCCATTGCACTCGAGTGGATACCACATACCCGCGAGTGAGAAGGCACACTCTTGCACCATAACTCTTGCACCATTGCACTCAAGTAGATACCACAACCCGAGAGGCAAGTCCTTGGTGTCAAATACATCCGTACTCGAGTGATAGGAAGCTTACTCGAGTGATGTCCCACCACACTCGCAAGTGAGGCAACACTTGCCTTTGACCACGGAAGTGCAACAAGAACACAGAGAGCAGAAAGAAAGAACACACTAATGCACTCGAGTGAACTCACCCTTACTCAAGTAATGTTCATCCCTCACTCGAGTGAACTCACTCTTACTTGAGTGATTTTATCAGAAACTAGAAAACGCAGCAAAACCAACCACATTTCCTAACACTTGCCCAATTGATCCTAATGGACCCAAAACTTCTACCAAAGCTACTCCCACATAAAAACATCCGAATTCAATGGAATCATCAGAATTATGCAAATCCTACTCCATTATCATGCTTTGGTTTTGGGCAACATAATCATCCAAATTCCAAAATCATCCAAACATACCATTCTCATCCCAAATCAATATATCTATCCAAAACTCATACCAAACACCCATTTCTATACCAATAACATGCCAAACTACCAATGACCCTATTCCAATGAAAATGGGCCCAAAAATTCCAGAAATTCAAATCTCAATCATTTGGCATAAAACTTAGATAGATAGATTAGTCTCATTTACCTCTTTCACTTTCCCAAAGAGATTTCTTGATTCACCAACCTCCAAAATTTCGTGTGGGCACAAATCAACACCAATAGGCACTCTATAAACATCAAAATGAAGCTCTCACTCCAAGGATCAACATTAATGAAGTGAGTTTGAGTAATAGAGGCCATTTGCTTACCTTAATCACAAGCTTTTTCTTTCTCTCACTTAGCCATAATGGAGGATGAAATAGAGAGAGAAGAGAGAGAGATGAAGAGTGTTGGAGAGGATGAAATGATGATGATACTCCCTCCCTTTGCTGTAGCCAAAAAAGAGAGGAGAGAGAAAACATTAAACAATTCCATTGTTTGACTTTCTCACCTACTCTCCCATCATCTCATTTTGACACTTCCACTCCTCATTGGTCCTCTTAAAATAAGTAACTCATTAGTTACTCTAACTACTCCATTAGCTATCTAATTACACATCTCATTTCTTCTTCGTTAGTAACTAATTTCCCCATTAATTACCAACTTATGGCTAATACTTCCATTCTTTCAATTTTCCACCACTTATGGCATATCAATTAAAAATTGCCACAAAATACATAATAATTCCCATTTAAATTGATAATTATCCATAATAATTGTCATTAGCCCTTAATCAAAATTTGGGGCATTATAGTATATTTGGTTATCTGAATACGTATCTGTTCGGATGAGTATTTTTGGATATGTATTTGAAAAGGATATTGTGTAATCCCCTGTTTGGGAAATTGTAATGGGCTAATGTGCCTTATATATACCCTTTAAAGAAGATATGAACCCAGGATTATCAGGATTATTATGTTGTGTACTCTGATATGTTATGAATGTAATTTATCTTCGTGAGGTAATTGTATTCAAAATATGAATATGAGACCAGGTGTATTAGATTTCAAAAGGTATTTGTGAAAATCCTATCTTAAGGATGGGGAATTGAAATGAGTTTTGTTTATCCGACAGTCTCTAATTCATTTCATTCACGTATTTTGAATCATAATTACGAAGGGGGTTACAGTGATCATTGGATTAGGATGAGATGGAGTAATTTATTTTACCATGTGGTATAGCCTCCATTGGTGCACAATGGTTGGCTTTTTATTGTCCTACTAGTTCAATAAGGGACTGTCCCACTACTACAATGAGGGGCTGCGACATCCCACTAGTTCAATGAAGGATTATCCAACTAATTCAATGAGGGACTATCCCACTAGTTCAATGAGGGGCTATGACATCCCACTAGTTCAATGAGGGGAAAAGACCCATGGTCTGGGCATATCCTTATCACATGACGAGTAAGCTTTTGAGTGGCCAGTAATATGGATAGTAACTTAGCTTATGGGTCTAGTTAGTGGAAATAAAGCAGTTCAGTTGAATTGATTGGAGGCAACTTAGGAATCGTGATATATTGTGATACGGAAAATTGTGATATGGAAAATTGTGATATGAGAATTTTGATATGGAATTGTGATATAGAGTTTGTGATATGAAACTTGCATCATGGGATTTTGTGAATTATATTTCTAATATTTTGTTTTATAAATTGTTCTACTTGGCATATCATGAGCACATACTAGTATATGTAATGAGTTAGATAGCTAGTTATTGAAACTTTTGTCTCACCCCATTTCTCTTAACATTTTTTTTGTGATAGTTCCAGTGATGGGACTCAGGGAGAGATCTTGAAGCTTGATATTGCGATATCTCTGTATTTCCTCTTGTATTGATTTATGTGTTGAAATAGTGTATATTTCCACCCATATGGCTCATTTTGGATACTCTCATTAATTCTATACTTGTGATTAACTGTGCTAGCTAATGAGCTCGTAGAGGGCCATAGACCTTTAGAGATTTCGTTAAATGATGTTGTGGATCCTCAAATGCATATTTTGATATTTCTTGATGTTGAAAATGGGTTTAATATTATGTGAAATATGGTATAATTAGTTGGGCTTATGGTTGAATGTGAAATTTTAGGCTTCATGAATCTCAAGGCCCAAGTGTTGTGATCATCTATGATAAAGAAGAGTTTCAGTTGTGAAACCATTAGAAAGGAGTTTTATTATCCATGATAGCTCTTAAATGTTTAGTTTGTCTCTTTTCTGTCATGGATAATGTAATCCCCTTCCGTAATTATATCTTAAATACTCGATTAAAGTGAAATAGAGACCAATAATAAACTAAACTATTTTAAAATCCCATCTTCACGATAGGGTTTTCACAAATGCATTTCGAAATCATAATAATCTGGTCTCATATTCACATTTCGAATACAATTACTACACAGAATATCACATTCATAACAAATCAGAGTGCACAACAATAATCTCGGGTTCCATACATTAACTCAAAGCCTTACAGGGCATATTCGCCCCTACAAGCCCTCATATGGGGATTACACAAATCTCATCTCAAATACACATAGTAAATCCTCATCCACATATACAAATATCCAATACACAATACTCCCAACTATGATAACCAACTATCAGAATGACAACCTGAAGGAGTCCTCATCACCCTTGGCTGCTTGCTCCATCCTCGATCCACCTACCCTATCTAAAATGTTGGTAGGGGAGGGTGAGATTCGAGAGAATCTCAGTAGGTAAGCATTACTAATATGCATGCAAGATAGATGTTTAATGCATGACATGCATCCATAACTCATGCTCACACATAATGACAAATCTATAAGCTCAATGCTTCGAACAACATACATATGGCCATAGCATAAATTGAAACATAGCTTCAAATCATTTATACATGTTTCACATAATCAAGCAAAGCAATAACATGCATCAACACACTAACGCAAATATCAGAGCATGCAGGAGAGGTAAGTTCCCTACACTTGTTCTTTCCATGTAAGCTCCAGCACCGCTTACTCACGACTAGGCAAATATCGAACCACGTTCAGGTCAAACATCAAACCTATAACCAAAGCAAGGACATAGGTTTATTCTCTATTCCAAATCTTTACTTTCATTATACTTAAAGTTGGTTACCATTCATGACCTTTAGGTGGCTAATCAAAGCCTAAACACATGCCTAAAGGCTTAGGAAATACTTGACCAATGATCACCTTTTAAAATTCCAAAATGCTGATTTTTAGGGGTTGGCCACGGCCCACAAATCCACTGGCAGCGGCCAAAAAGAGGTCAAAAACATTTGGGCAGCGGCCAAGAAAATCCTGTTTCTTGGCTGAACTTCCAAAAATCATAACTAATTCCAAAAATATTGAAATAAGGTGATTCCAAAGCCAAATGAAATCTATTCAAGTCCTCTACACAAGAAAAATATGGGCCATTACTTGAAATCACCACAAAAATACATAATTCCCCAAAATCCACTACTGCCCCAAAACAGTGTTCAGTTTCAATCTCAAACTTTGGACAGTCATATCTGCCAGTTCCCAAAAATATGGGCCATTACTTGAAATCACCACAAAAATACATAATTCCCCAAAATCCACTACTGCCCCAAAACAGTGTTCAGTTTCAATCTCAAACTTTGGACAGTCATATCTCCCAGTTCCCAAAACTAAATGGCACAAATTATATATCCATTTTAGAGATTGGGATATAAACTTTAAGACTGTAAAGTTTCATAATTTTCTAACATCATTTGCCCAGTAAAAACGTCCACACAAGAAGACTGTCCAGAACAGAGTTTCAAGGGACAGCATTTCGGATTTTCACAATTGGCTTCCAATGGTCCCATTTTCACATCAAACACCATTCCCATACAAATTTTCACAAGGAATCCATTGGAAACACCAAATCAACTAATTTCACATTATATTGACATGTTTCACAATGAATTATAACATGTCACACAATTTACAATTCAAACCACAACATTGCACCACTTCCCATTTCACATCCAA
The DNA here is from genome assembly GCA_963210345.1 of Inga oerstediana. Lineage (NCBI taxonomy): Eukaryota > Viridiplantae > Streptophyta > Magnoliopsida > Fabales > Fabaceae > Inga > Inga oerstediana. Next base: position 50,652,702 of record OY723402.1, on the reverse strand, counting down.
AACCAAATCAAATGACATTAAAGCACAACTTGACATCATTTGCCACACAAAACACAATCCAATTCTCCAATTTCATACCACACAAAATTCATCACAAAATCAGGGCAAATTCTACAAATCACAATACTCAACCAAAACTCATAAAACTTAGATCAAAAGGCTTCAAATACTCACCTCTTCCTCTTCCCAAGGCCAAATCCTTGATTCTTTATCTTTCCAAATTTCCTCAAGCCATCAAACACCTCCTTTCAAAAATCTAAAACCATAAAGATGAAGCTCTCATCAACATGATCAAGATTAATGAAGAGGATTTAGCCATTAGAGGCCAATTAGAGCACCATACCTTGAATTTCTTCTTTCTCTTTCCACTTGAGCTAGGCGAAAATGGAGAACAAGAGAGAGAGAGAGAGAGAGATGAAGATGATGAAGTAGAGGATCAGTTTTTGGGATGCCAAAACCAACCAAGTAGAGAGGAGAAGAGAGAGGGAATGTTTGAAATCTTGACCCAAGATCCAAGGGTCCAAATTGTGCCAAGTGTCACCCTCTTAATCCACCAACCATGAGTTCACATAGGCACAATCACACATGATTCCACCCCTTTTGATCTATCACAATCAATCTCAACCATTGATCTTTAAGTTACCAATGAGCTTCCTCTTCAGTAACCGATCAATTTGTCAGTAACTTTACCGTTTTGCCCCTAATTACAGTAATTCACACTGAATCACCACCAATTACATTTTCTCATTCATTTACACCATACATATGCCCTCCCCCTTATTTTCATTCAATTTAGATGTTAATCCATAATTGAACTCAAATACAGGGTTTCAGTGCTGCTCATAACACAAGCGACTACAATCCACACCATATTTGTTTATTTATCACTAATCACATCCACTTTTGGAGTCATTAACCCTTAATCGAATTTGGGATCCTGCTAAACTAGGGCTTAGCAGTCCACTTAATCCAGGCTTAATCTCCAGCCTCAAGTCTCAAAATTTGGGGTATTACAGATAACTTTGTTTGGAAAGGGACTTTTTTGATAATGGTATTTGATATGTAAAAAGTAAATATGAGAATTTTTCTATTATGGTAGACTTTCGGGTTTAACTTTCTTTTTCTCCATAATACTGTTGATTAACCTACGTTTTGATTTAAGAGTATGGATAATCAAGTGTTAAGGAAAGGATTTTACACACAACATGTTGAGGGAGTTTGTGCTTTTAGGGATCATCTTACGGTTGAGAATGTGATCTTAAGGATTTTGAAAGACTATTATCTACAATATGTAATCAATTGGATCATCCTAAGATTGAGGGAAATCTTAAGTAGATGACTAATTAGCTTCCTAAGATTGAGGGGTTATAATATGATTTTGCATATTATAATATGTCTTATGTTGAAATAAATATTGTAATATAACAAAAATATTAGTATCATTATCATTATCATTATAATTATAAGGTTGGAAAATACTTTATTACTATTTTTTCATTGTAATTTGAGATATGCATTGATTTTATGAATTAAGTCAATCATGATAAATAACTTATGCCTGACATATATTATTATAAATTCCTATTAAATTTCCCAATTCCAACCATTCTCTTCATTGTTATACTCACATTTTATGTTGTAGGGGCTGGATCTTTTGAGGAGTACAAGAAGAAGAGATGAAGAAGAAAGTAGTGCACACTGTCTTCAAAGTGTGGGCAGTACTTTCCTTTAGGCTTAATTCAACCCCACCTATATCTATCTTATAAGGTGCAATTTGGATTGACAGTGAATTTCCTACAAGATATAATGAAGACCCTTAAGTATAGTTACACTCCCAACACTCAAGCCAAGGCAACAATGGCTTTTACAATGTAATAATTTGAATTTTTCTTGGTGTGCACTCAAGGACAAAGGCAGTGAGTTTGATCTCTTGTTATTGTATGCGTTTTAATGTGATGGAATGATTGATGGTGCTGGGCATTTATAAGCCATAGAATGATGCCTTGAAGTACTGCCTCTTGAACCAACACTTCTTCAATTAAAATCATAAAAATTTGTTAGATCCATGAATCTCGTATGCTGATTGATGAACAAACATATGAAGAGTTATGTCATTATATTATGTTGAGTTTTCTCATAAACACAATAAAACTTTTCACCAAATGGTGGCTGCCACACCTCTGACCATAACCTTTCACTTGTGTCTCCAAAAACTGAAGAGACATAATGTTAGTGATTTTTAGTGTTATAACTCCTTACAAAACTCTTCATATAAAACCCTTAATTTAATGAACATGACTTTACAAAAAAACACATATCTTCATTTTAAAATATCCAACATCTTATTGTATTAATGAGAAGTTAAGGAATTGGTAGGATTCAATTTCATAAAGTAATTGAGGTGATTTTTATCATATCCTTCCTATTATTTTAAAACGTAGAAAGCAAAACTAATCATGACACGTTATATCTATCAGTTTGAGTTGGCGAATTCAAGTTAATTTCCATTACCATATTGAATACAATATATTTCTTATTATATTGATGTATATGGGAGATTGTAATTTGGTTGGTGAATGAAGGGGAAATAAATTAGTATATTGATGTTGTGCTAATTTATTTTGTATGTAGAATTTTAATCTATCTTGTACGATGCTTTTTATTTCTTGTTTTCTTGCTTTCACTTCCATTACTTGTATTTTGTTGTAGGATCTAGATGGTTTCAAAATACTCCCTCCGGTCCTAATTATAAGACAAAGTTGACTTTTTTGGAAAAATTAAGGAAGCCAATTAAATTACTTTAGAGTGTTTATATTTTTAGTATCTTTAGATTATATATTAGTTTATTAGTCTAATTAATTAGTTTGAAGAAAAAAATATAAATATAAATACTCTAAAGTAATTTAATTGGCTTTCTTAATTTCTCCAAAATAGTCAACTTTATCTTATAATTAGGACCAGAGAGAGTATCAAATACTGTCTATGTTGAAAGCTTGTTCTTTGTTTGACAATGGATATGAATGCTAGTTGAAATTGATGGAAGTTGAACCAATGTTTGACAGAATGAATGGAATGGGTATGCGACAAATTGTAGTATTGAAAATATTGCTTGGAATTGAAGTTGTATAGGTTAATGAATTGAAGGTCAGCATTTGTTGTAAGAGGCCGCTCGACAAACGGGGGAATTGTTGCTTGTTCTATAGAAAGATGATACAGTGACATTTATTTAGAGGAATAGTGAAAATTGTCAATATTTATAAGCATCTAAGAAACAACCATGAGTTGAAAAGGTATGGTACTCGTCCTAATATCTCTTTGGAAGAAGGGTCTAGTTAAATCACTGAGTCGCACGTGAAATATAAAAATATAGGATGTTCCATGTGTTCAACTCCTTCACTATGATTTGAGTGCATTTTTTTCCGCTCACAAATGGTCAATTATCATGTTTTTTTTTTTTTTTTTGCAATAGTAAATTATCACTCCACATCCACCATTTAAATACCACTTATATATTAGGTGGTCATATGACAAGAACAAACTATGAGAACAAGATTGAAAGAGAGAGCTACCCACTAGAACAACAACAAAACCTTATTCCGTTAAGTGTGTTCAGCTATATAAATCACATGATACCACGATACTTTATCAAAAACTAGATCTTTAGTTCGATGCATACAAAAAGCTTACTAACGTAGGAAGCTGTGATTATTGCAAAAAGGTTAAACGCATACAAAAGGGTTACTAAATACTAACAATTCATATTATGCGTCATATAAATGTATACATCCCTTGCCTGTCTGGCCTCCAAGTAAATTACATTTATCTCAAAAAGCAGTCTTAGTACTAAGATACAGCAGACCTATCAAGAATCCAGGATCATCATCATCATCGTTTCTTAAAACCATACTTTTTACGTTCATAAAACAGATCAGTTTTGGCGCTCCCTAAATTCACAATCTTAGGGCATCCATCCCTATCTTTCTCCTGTTGTGTACACTCCTTGCAGTAGTAAGCATCCGAGATCCCTACCCCTCCGCATATGACACAACGCCCTTGAAATGAGCCATAGTTGCATTCATCACAGACCCGGACGAGTGTGCAAGGACGCACATAAGAATCACAGATCACACACTTGCCATCACATTTCTCACAAAGTCGCCCAATAGCAATCCCCGGCTGCTTCCTGCACATAATCAAATCAGGATGGTGCTTGGCCATGTTTTCAACAACCTCCTAAATGTTGTGCTGTATATAGAAGGCCTGCAAGGACATTTCAAAGTTGAATAAAAAAGGGAAGTGAATGAGTTAAGAACCATTCTTCTAGCAGAAATGACGTGCAATGAAAAGTTAAGACACAGACAGTATCATGGTAAAGACTGGAACACCCTCAGTGTATGATTAGTAATTACAGATCTCCAAGATTATGAAATGCAAAACATTAAAAGGCAGCAAAGTAGGTCAGATTCTTAGGCTGAAGCAGCAATTTAAACACACTCCCCTTGCCTCCTACACCAATCAAGTAGCTGGTAGAGTTAGTCAACGGAATGGTGTTCTGCACAATGCTCAGTTTAGACATGTGCCCTGACGACTGTTATGGAATATAGCAGAATGTAAATAGGGACCTCTATGTAAAGTAGGAATCCCCATATGCAAAATAGGTATTTGAATGTGGGTTAGTTAGTTGGTCCTCAAATGACCGTTAGGATGTTAGGCGCTAGGGAAGGGTCTAAGTGAGGTTATGACATTACAAATAGCTCACCATCCCTATTGTAAACCAGCCTGTCCAGTTTCTGACTCTAAGTGTGCGAATACAAGGAATTATTCAGAATTCCTCTTCTCTCTTTCTGAACTTTCTGATCTTCTCTCTAATCCTCTCTTTCTCTCACTTTCACCTAAATACTATAACAGTGGTATCAGAGCTGTTCATCCTCGGCTCTTTCTCTTACTTTCACCTAAATACTATAACAGTGGTAACCTTATAGGCAAATTACAGCAGCCACAAGGAGCAACCAGAAGCTGGCTCCCAGGTTTTATGGTCCATATAGGGTGCTGGAAAGGGTAGGGCCAGTAGCTTATAAGCTGGATTTACCTCCTGAGACAAGAATCCACACTACTTTCCATGTCTCTTTGTTAAAATTGTGTCCAGATCCGGGTGTGAGACAACGGCATCCTCCTATTGAGTGGACGGCAGTCCCTAGTTCATTGTATCAAGAAAAGATATTGACCCAACGTGTTGGAAGGAAGAAGCGTCACATAATCACTGAGGTGTTAATTCAGTGGCAAGGGTATCTGGAAAAGGAAGCTACTTGGATCTCATTGTTCAACTTGAAGAAACAGTTTCTTGTGTTTCAACAGCCAAAACCTTGAGGACAAGGGTTATTTCCGAGCCCGCGCCCCCAGGGGGGCAATGTTATGGAATATAGCAAAATCTAAATAGGGACCTATCTGTAAAGTAAGAATAAGGACCTATATGCAAAATAGGTATTTGAATGTGGGTTTGTTAGTTGGTCCTCAAATGACCGCTAGAATGTTAGGGCACTAGAGAGGGGTCTAAGTGAGGTAATGAAATTATAAATAGCTCACTATCCCTATTGTAAACCCATCTGTACAGTTTCTGCCTCCAAGTGTGTGAATACAAGGAATTATTCAGAATTCCTCCTATCTTCTTCTCTCTTTCTGAACTTTCTGTTCTTCTCTCTAATCCTCTCTTTCTCTCACTTTCACCTAAATGCTATAACAACGACCTTCAAAGTTCAAACCATCTAACTAAAAAAACCTCAAACTTCCCTGATTATATCCTACATGATAGATTTGCTACAAAAAATTGTTATTGCAAAAAAAGAAGCAGTATGCAAGGCCTAATTTCTATCTTATTGACATTCAGCCACTGACTAGAATAATCCTTGTACTAGCATTTTCTTTTGGCCACAACTTGTAATTAGCAGGTTGAAAAGTCATAAATATCAAAGCCTACAAACTTTCTAGCTGGACTTTGCAAAACAATTATAGAATGTAGGCAGCAGTAACATTTACGCCATACAATCAACAAGAGACCTAAATTATATAAAACATGGGCAGAATACCCCTGACGTGGAGTACAACCATCACTGGTACTTATATTGCTCAAAATAATAAATGCCTAAGATTAATAGCCCATCATTAGCTTAATCACTGGCAGTGGTATGTCAATGCCATTCTAATTGTTTCACGCATGTCCCTACATAACTGTAGGGATAGTCTGACATAAGCAATTCCAAGCAACAACCTTCACACATTCATCATGCTGTAACATCTTCAATAACTATCTTGCTGTATCTCCTATTAATATTCTCAATTGAGTTCATGAATAAAAAATTTGCTTTTGTTATTGTTTATGTATGCAAGTCATATCTCAATGCCTTCTACGAAAATTTATGTTCAAACATGTTTAGTCTTAGTTAAATCATTTATATAAATCAATTGCGTAACCATAAACTTTAACTATGAATAAAGAAAGCACGTTAGAGGAATCCGAGTATGCATGACAAGAAAATAAATAACAACCATCAAATACTCCAAAATGACAATAATTTGAGGACTGTAGTCGTCACAAGTGAAACCAAATACCACTTTAAGCCTAGATTTCTGAATACTTCATCTGAACTTCATAAGAGTCATTCAACCCAGAAAAAAAGCGAAGAAAGATTCAAAATTATAATGGGAAGTTAGAATTCTTCGTGATAGTATAATAGATTTTATGTTTTATCCCCTCATCTTTGTTCCTATTTCTTTCCTCTCAGCTACCCCCGAATGCATTCGGTCCTTCTATTTTATTTAAAGGAAAATCAATAACATGTTGCATTAAACCAGATTAGATACGAAATAAAATTTAAGAGAGACTGAAAATGAAAAGGCAAAAAAAAAAAAAACAGCAAGAAATAAGGAAATTAGAAGGAACGGGTAATCCACCATGAATTTGGTACCCGTTCCTGCTAATCAAGCCATTACGAAGAATGTCAACAAGAAATAAAATAAACTCAATAACTTAGAATGCTCTGAAAATACTCAGCAAGACTAATACGGTATTCGAAAGAGCTTGGAACGCCAAAAGAAGAACGGAATCTGAGAGGAGAAGAGAGCGAGAACAGAAGATAGAGAAGAATGCAAGGCTAAGAAAGTTTACCGGAAATGCAAAGGAGAAGGCGAAGAGTGTCGGTCGATGGAGATATATCCAGTACGCTTCGACCGATGGCTGACGATGGTGGATCGGATTGCGAATTAGGGAAGAGAGGAAAACAAAGGTACGCAGAGAAAGAATCAAATAGAAGAGAGGGAAGAATTGTAAGGAAGAGGCGGAGAACAATCCAGACCCACCCATTATGGGCTTTAATGGGCTTTGAATTGTTTATTGGGCCAAGCTGACAAACACAAGTTTTGTTCTTAGAACAATCCAGTCTCAGCCATCATTGTCAATAATGGGCTTTGGATTTTTTATTGGGCTGAACTGAAAAAATAATGTTTTGTTCTTATTTTCACATCAAAAAAATAAGGGTTAAAATACAAATTTACTCCTAAAATTTTCACTTATGAGAAATATTACCTGGAAGTTTTTGAGTGTTCAATATTATCCCGAAAATATTAAAAAGGGGTAATGTTGCCCTTTACCATTAAAAATTTAACTGTCAACATCAATTTTTTAACGGTCAACGTTAGTTTTTTAATGACATAGGGCAGCATTGCTACGTTTTGAAACTTTCGGAATAATTTTGAACAAAAAAAACTTTCGGGGCAACATTACTCTTCAACAAAAAGTTTCAGAGCAAATTTGTATCTTAACCCAAAAAATAATTCTAATTTGGAATGCTTATAAACTTGTTTTGATTCCCATTTGGAGAGATGTCCGTATTTAGTACCCAACAATGTTTTGAACAATATTGCTTCATGTAGGAGGATACATGTGCTTATAAAAAAAAAATTTGTCCTGTCTATTTTATTTTGGTTTAAAACCAAACCTGGCCAAGTCAATTAATTTTAGTAAAATGTTTATGTATTTTCGTAGAGTAATCAGTTTGAGTTTATACTTATTTATCTTTTGTTTTGGTTTATACTTATGCATCCCTACCAATTGCCAAACTCTCCAAAACAATCCCCCACATTTAAAAAAAAACAAAAATCTCAACCAACTTTGATTTCAAGAACACACCAACTTCAAAGAAAAACTCTTCCTAAAAAAAATAACTTGCAACAATAAACAGTATTGAACCAATATACGCACTTCCATTGGGATCAAAGGTTAATCTTCCCTCCCCTATACCTGAAACAGAACATGTTATATGCTCTTATGTTTAACAAAAACATTTTTTATTGCACATCAGCCTTGTCAATGATGATTTTGCTTGGTTCGTGTGGCAGTGGTTTGGAAAATGGTACAATAACCATTTCACGATAGCAACAAGTTGCGAAAAAGTGGGTATTCAAAAGCACGAGACCTCCTTATTAGCTTCTCGTTGTGTCACAATAGTGCGTTAAAGTAATGTAAGCATAAGAAGTGTGTTAAATTAAAAAATGCATACTCATTGTGTTAAATAATCATTATATAATCCAATGTTGTACTTTGTAAATAGCTATTCAAATGCTGTCTTTAAATTTTCTTGATTTATTTTTAATGTTGTGTACATTATATTGCCTACACATATGACTGTTCATATTTCGAGGTTGCAAGCTATTATATTTATATTTTCAATAAGTTTGATACAAAAATATGAAACTATTACATTTCGTAAATAATTTCATATTTTTAATAAACAGCGATAACAGGTGGTTCTTTTTCAAATATGTTGCTAAAAATTTTTAGAAAAATATTTGATAATATTTTTTTTTTTAACTTTTCAATCTCATATTGTGTGATGTGTGCTAAAATTGACAATCAGTTAATAAAATAAATGGGCTAACATTCAAGTGGTTTTCCAACTTCAGGTGTCGATAATGTATCACATATTGGAATATGAAGACGTGGGTCTAATCATAAGCGAAAAGAGTGAGGCTTTCCGTCCTACAAAAATAAAGAGTGGGACAATTATAGGGGAAGTTTTTGAGTAGTCTCGTCTAATTTCTTTTTCATTTGATCAGCCGAGGAACTAAGAAGGTTAACAGCATGATGATTGAAAAGCAACGCAGAATATTTCCCAGTAGAATCTAACCCCTTATAATGTACCTTTAATCTCTATCTTTCAATTGTTGTATAGTTTCTGTTTGGATTAATGGTAGAAGCTGCTTTTATCAAGCACTAACACCTCTATTAGTTAGACTTGTAACAAATTCTCTATTGTAACTTATTTAGTTAGTATTAACTATCATGTGTATAGTTAGTTTTATGGCAGGTGTTGCTTCTCTCATTTTGCTAATAAAGGTGTTAGTGCTTAATAGTTTTTCTGACATAATTTACAGTATACGAATTAAATGTGTGAAAGAAGTTTTATCTCAACTTACGTAAACGTGTTTTTTTAAACGTCAACTCAAACAGACCCTGAATTTTCAGAGTTTTCTATTTCGATAGGATAGTTTCAAAATCCATGGGAAACCACCATTAGTCCATCCATACGGACAATCTCACATCACATTCCTTTAGGGCCTGTTCGGTTTAAAGGGAGGAGATGGAATGGGAGGGGATGGAAGGAAAGGATATATGGTCATCTTGTTTGGTTTGGTTGGAGGGGGGAAAGGGAAGTTTTTTTAATGATCCTTTGTTTAATTCAAGAGGGGATGGGAGAGGAGATAATAACTAATTTACCATTTTACCCTTATATGTTAGCTTACATATTTTTGCTTATATAAATAATTTAAATTATTTTTTTTGAAATAAAAATTATTTAAATTAGTTTACACCTCAATATAAATTAAATAAATTATGAAAATTGAAATTTAGTTTACCAAGTGGACACAAATTTATTTTAACTCACTGTTGGAATTACTAAAACAATGATCGGTAAAAGAAAACAAATAGATATTACAATTTTGTGCGCTCCTTTTATCTTTGACATAACCCGTGTCAATGAGTTCTCAGCACTCCTTTATCAAACACTCCTTTATCAAACGGAGAACTTCTACATCCCCATCATCATATAATATCTTTAACATAACATGAAAAAGAAAATTGCATCATTGTTGCCGAAAAAATTTTATGAAAATCGAATGTTTATCTGCATTACAACATTACATAAACTCTCCCCCGGATTTGGATTCTCTCCTTTTCCCTTTCAGTTCGCTCCCATCCTTTTCTCTCAAAATGCACAGTTTTAATGTAAAATATACAAGCTCCTCAACTTTTTTTTTAAAAAAATAATATTAAGCATCCTTAAGTACTTTTTTCAGTACTAGTCAATTAGTTCCCTAAAATATTTTTTCAAGATCCTAAAAAATTAGTTCAGGATACTAGATAATACTAAAAAAATATTGCAGAATACTGACTGATACTTAAAAAATACTTTAAGATGATCAATGTTGTTTTTCAAAAAAAAAAAAGTGAAAAGTTTGTGTATTTTACACAAAAACAGTGCATTTTGAGGGAAAAGGACAGATACCATCCGGAAGAGAAAATGAGAGGATCGAAATCCACTCCACAAGCCTATGATGGCTAGCTCTGATGCTAATACTGTAAATGAAGAGATACCAAAGCCAACGAAAATGTCATGCTGATAAAAGCTGTTATTCAAGTGGAAAAAAAACACTAACAAAAATGCCTTAAGCAGAAAGTAGCGTGGTGCTGGTGGATAAGATAAAACAGATTTAGACATGGCTAACAAACAAACCATGCAATACCAATATTTCCTATAAATACTTAACCTCAATTAAAGTTCAGCATGTCTCATAAATTACAACTCATAAGGCATAGAAACACGAAGTTGAAGTTGAATGTGGGTTTTCAACATTTCTCTTGCAGCAGAATAAGGGTTAATTGCATATGCTTTTAGCCCTCTTGGAAGTTGTATCAAACTATTGGAAGCAGAAAACTCAGTCACGCCTCAAAGAGATCATTGCAATGAAATAGACACATGTTGAACTCAGTTTCCACATAAACATCGGCATGTATAAAATTTCCCAAAATTTTCAAATGCTTGAAATTTTAAAAGGTAGACATACTCAACTAAACTACCCAGATCACAGAAACATTGCACATATGAAAACCACCACAGTCACTAGAACGACCTCGCCGTGGCGAGAAAATAAAGAAGGAGAAATCGATGAAGAAATTGATGAACAAATCAGATTCAGAGAACACACCCACCGACAAAAAAGAAAACCTTACTACAAACAAACTAGAGACATAATCAGAATCAGAAGAAAAAAAGCTTACTGAGAACGAGGACAGCACGATAATGGACGACGGCCACAATGTTGATCTTCTCGTCGACTATAACGCAGAAAGCCAAGGAAGAGAGCGCACAGAAAGCGGCGACGAGAAGAGAGCTTTGCTGAAGCCGCCAGAGACGAAAGTCGAACACTCCGGACAGTGCGTGTTTTGATCTTTTTCTCATGGGTATCAACAGAAATATTGAAAAGCAATGGGGACAAATTAGCTATAATATTTTACATACCTTCAAAACACTTAAAGTTGGGAATTAGGATCGGCCTGGCCCTACAGGACTGATCCTTGACGGGTCAAGGCCTAACAGGGCCGGCCCTAAAAGGCTCGGAGTCAAAAAAAATTATAGTTTTTCAAGGCCCGGTCCGAGAGCATCAGGGATAGGGCCGGCCCGCAGGGCCGGGAAATCCTTTTCACAATATTTAACTATTTTTCCTGCATATTTTCCCCAGAGAGATATAATTAGTAAATAACAACAATTAAAATTCTAATTTAATGCATAAATGTTGTCAACATTAAGGTTTAAATAACACGTCTCTTGCAACAAACAAACACAGTTACAAATATATAATCAAAGATAAAATCATATCCATAAATAACTCACACAAAGGCCAAAGTATAAGAAGGCAAGAAGCTAAATACTCTAACATCTAAACAACATGAGTATGACGACTATCATTTTCACCTCCTTCGCCATTATCATCAATTTTAAGGACATTTGATTGTGTTTCACTTTGAGCAGTAAGTTCAAATAATCAAATAATCATAACCTCCATAAAAAATCATACTCTATTAGGCAAAATAATATATAATATGATTTTAGTCTAAATAGGCAGAACAATATACTAAAAAATCCTACTCAAAAATCACAATATGATTCAATTAGACAAAACAATATACTCAAAAATCATACTTTATACAATATGAGGACAGTGACATATAGATTTAATAAAGTAATTCAAAAATGTGACATGGTTCTTTTCCAAGTAAGAAAAATAAAAAATAAACGGGCTTAAAGGGCAGGCCCTTTTAAGCCTAAGGCCCTACAAGGCCGGCCCTTTTAGGTCCAATTTCCTTTTAAGACTATAATTTACAAGCCCGGCCCTTGAAGGGCCAGGGCCTAAAAGGGTCGGCCCGACGGGCTTGGCCCATTTTCCCGACTCTAAAAACACCCTAATTTAAAGGGGAAAAAAAATAAAGGAGGGGGGTGAATTTAGAGTCCATGTTTTAACTCCACTCCCTTCTAAATTTTCAAACTAAATAAAAAAAAAAGACTTATTTTTTAGGGAAAATTCCAAAAAACGACATTGGAAAATGGAAAAGAACATTTCAGTACAACGAAAATAGGAAAAGACAATTCAGGTGGGTGTCAGATTTTCAGAGGAATCTGTCATTTTGAAATCTCGGCCAAATTACGAAAATGCTCTTCTGCCCTCAGTCGAAATAACAACATGGGAGTTGTTAATGGCGAATCCGGAGTTGTTAATGGCGAGATAGATGTTGTTATTAGCCCTGAAACTTGTTAATTGTGAAAGAAGAAATTGGAAGTGTTAATGTGGAATCCGAAGTTGTTAATGGTGAGATAAGTGTTGTTATTTGTTCTGAAACTTGTTTAGTGTGAAAGAAGAAATTGAAGTTGTTAATATCGAATCCGAAGTTGTTAATGGAGAGATAGATGTTGTTATTGGTTCTGAAACTAGTTTAGTGTGAAAGAAAAAATTGGAGTTGTTAATGTCAAATCCGGAGTTGTTAATTAAGATATAGGTGTTGTTATTGGCCTGAAACTTTTTAATTGTCAAAAAAGAATTGAAGTTGTTAATAGCGAATCTGGAGTTATTAATTACAATGATCATGTTATTCTGAAGTGGGGAATGAAGGGGTGAAGAAAATTTTCGTAATTTGGCCGAAATTTCAAAATGACAGATTCCTCTAAAAATCTGACACCCGCCTCAATTATTCTTTTCTATTTTCATTGTACGGAAATATTCTTTTTTATTTTTCAATATAGTTTTTTAGAATTTTCCCTATTTTTTATCGGACCAAACAAGTGAGAGGATGGGAGGGAGAAGAAGGTACAGTTATTTATATCATGAGTGATGTTTCTCAGCACTGGCCAAAAAATTAAAAGCGATATTTGTCCAAAAAACAAAATTTAAAAGCGATATGTTTGTCAGTAAGCGGGACAGCTTCTATTGGGATTGGATTATTTCACCCCCTAACGGTCAGAAATTTTCATTATGTGAACGACTTCAAACATCAATACAATGACACAGTTTGTGGGGGGCCCGTTTAAGATACACTTTTTGTTTGCATATTGGGCCTCGGGTTCCTAACATGTCAAGAGGCCCACAAGGACCCGCATAACTCAACTTGGACTTGACTTCGTCCTTTCGCCACAGTCGTTCTAAGAGCAACTTAGATGCTCCTCCACTCATCAGAATTAATTAATTTAATTTAATTAAAAAAATTTGTTAAATTAGTTAGTATCTTCTTAACTCACCCCCAATTTCTTCTACTTGATCATTGTTAAAAGAATGTCAGTAGGGCCAATTTAGGACAAAATTGATAAATACTATATCTAGTCCTTAATATAAGAGTTAGTTGACTAATTTAAGGAGAGTAAATAAACTAAATAAATTACTTAATTATAACATATGTCACATGATCTCTCTAAAATACTTATATATATATCATTAAATTATATATTAGTTTATAAGTCTGATAAATTATTTTGAAAAAATGATAGATATAAAAAATAAAATGAAAAAATATCTTATATTTAGAATCAGAATTCACTACTGAACTAGCTCTTATATTTAAGACTGAAAATAGTACATATGTAAAATAGGTTTTACTTTAAGAACCAATATTGACTTTCCAATTATATATTACATTAAGCAATGGAAGGGGGGGGTACTATGTAAAACTGAAAAAAAGGAAAATTTTCAATATAATACCATTTGAGAAATTTCAAAAGGGTTAGTCCAATATGAAAAATTTCAAATTAATCATTTGTATAAAAAAGAAAATTTAGACTGTTGGTTATTTTATAATCTTGCCCTTTTAAAAAAAATATCAACCACCCTTTGGAGATATATTGTTCGTGGGCTACAAAAGTTCTGGCGTCAACGGCCTTCCCCAACATCGGTGGGCCCAAGAGCTCCAATGCCGGTAAGATTTTTGGGGGCAGGGTGTGATTGATCCCACCGCCCTTGTATCCCCAAAAGTTATATAACCATTGAGCCATCAAACCCATTCAATAAAATTGAGCAAAATAATATATAAAATAACTATCAAAGTAAATGGCCATTTTTCAGAGAATTTATTGCATAGAGGGAAAAATCACTGCACTTGAAATGATTTTCATGATTTCACATGATCAATTTACAAACATTTTTTTTAAATGAATTCTACACTTAAAATAAATCATATGACATACCATGTTTGAGGGATTTTACTACATACTAAAGACAAAACTTACTATGTTCGAACCGATTTTCACCATCTTATATTTTTTATTCACAATTCCTTTTTGACCAATTTATAAATTATTTTTGGGACAATTGTTACTTTTTTTTTGTTTTTGGTTATCGATTACTCCTTCTAATATAAGTGTCTCTTTTAAAATTCCAACGTATAATTCAGAGGGATCAAATGAAATCTCACGCTACCGGACCAAGACCAACTCGAAGTTGGTTGGAGAGTTATCACTTCTAGATATATCCAATCGAATGCACCAATCTGACCCAATAGCCGTATAAGAAAAGCGACAACAGGTACGTTGTACCTTGTATTTTTTTACATGGTATGTTTTTAATGCATGAAATTGCAAATACATGAATCGATTGATATTTGATCCTATTTGACTATAATTTACTCACATTTGATATCAAGAAGGAAAAAGCATCAGTCGGTTCCATGCACCGATGTAAATTTTTTTTTTTTTTTATCAACTCAATAAAAATATATCTGACTCCATTGTAAAAGAAATACCACCAAAGCTCCTGAAACCACAGCCCTTCTCTCTCTCCTTCTCATATCAGAATGGCCAACTTGGACTCATATCCTCCGGCTCTCCGCCACCTAATAAGCCACCACTCGGACCACTACCACCACCGTGAGGAACCAGAGCTGAATACAATCACCACCGCTTCGCATGCTACGCCGCCGGTGATAGATCTGGAATGCTTGTTGAACGGAGATTATGAAATGATGGAGAAGCTAGACGAGGCCTGCAAGGATTGGGGGATATTCCGGTTAGCCAATCACGGAGTTCCGTTAACCCTGTTATCCCAACTTCATGACCTAGCCAAACAGCTATTTTGCGTGCCCTTTGAATCCAAACAAGCCTCTTGTGATGGTAGCCCAGTGGTTTATTTCTGGGGTACCCCTGCCCTAACCGCGTCCGGGACAGGCGTATCCGGAGATCCAAACAAGATCAATTTCTTTGAAGGCTTCAATGTTCCTGTAATACAGCTCCATGAGTTTCGTCCTCAGCTTCCTCTGCTTGAGTCTTTCAGGTAAGCCCGCGGACTACATCCATTGGAATTAAAATTATTTTTTTGCGGAAACGAAAAAAACAAGAGAAACTTCCAGAAATAATATGTTAATAAATGTTTGTAGGAAAAATAAAATTTTATAAATTAATATAAGTTTTTTTTTTTGTCGGTGACTTGCTTGATGAAGTTGTATACTTGTATTTCTTAAAGTATATATTTAAAATATTATAGAGTTTAATTGCAGTTTTCAAAGAGACAAAGTTACAGGGTTCTTGGTATATACCAAAAGTCCAAAAGGGATAGAGTTACAATTTTTTTTTTTAAAAAAAAATTGTTTAGTGTACAACTTTTAATAAATTTTATTTTATATGTATGTATGTGTATTTCTCACATTTTATTTATAAGACACTTATAACATATTCTCTCTAATCCTTCTTATAAAAATTCAAAATTTTAATTGCCTTAATCCTTTTTATAAAAGTCTGATAATAATTGTCTGAACATTTAATTATTTTTGTGCACAATTTTGCCTTTCATTAATTATATATATATTGTATTAATTATAAGTTTACTGATACTTATATTTACTTTATTTCTCGAGAAAATTCCATTAAAATAAGCTGGAATATACAAAAGGACAAATTAGAGCTTTGAATCAGCAAAATCCCAAGTCAGTATGATGTCAGTAAGGAGGAGGAATCTGGGATTATGAAATCTCGGCGAAAAGACGCCCGTGCCCTTCAGCTCTCCCTCTCTCTCACCTCGAAATAATAACACAGTCTCTCTATTAACAACACTGTATTTTACATTAATAACTCCACTGCCTTCTTTCACAACTTCGTATCTCCAAAACCAACACATGACAGGGATAAGTTTGAAATTCACAAGTTTCAGGGGCCACTAACAACACTTGTTTCTATATTAACAACACTATATTTTACATTAACAACTTCACTTTTTTATTTTACAACTTCGTATCTCAAAAACTAACACATCCCAAGATAAGTTTGAAATTCACAAGTTTCAGGGGCTAATGACAACACCGGTCTCTATATTAACAATACCATATTTTACATTAATAATTTAACTTTCTTATTTCACAACTTTGTATCTCAAAAGCCAACACATCTCAGGGATAAGTTTGAAATTAATAAGTTTCAGGAGGTAATAACAACACCCATCTTTATATTAGTAACATCATATTTTACATTAACAATTTGACTTTCTTGTTTCACAACTTCGTATGTCAAAAGCCAAAATATCCTAGGGATAAGTTTGAAATTAACAAGTTTCAAGGGGCCAATAACAACACCCGTCTCTATATTAACAACACCATATTTTACATTTACAACTCGACTTTCTTATTTCACAACTTCGTATCTCAAAAGCCAACACATCTCAGGGATAAGTTTGAAATTAACAAGTTTTAGGGGCCAATAAAAACACCTGACTCTATATTAACAACACCATATTTTACATTAACAATTTCATTTTTTTATTTCACAACTTCGTCTCTCAAAAACCAACACATCCTAGGGATAAGTTTGAAATTAATAAGTTTCAGGACCAATAACAACACCTATCTCTTTATTAACAACACCATATTTAAGATACAAAATTGTGAAAGAAGAAAGTTGAGTTATTAATGTAAAATATGGTATTATTAATAAAGAGGCGGGTGTTGTTATTGTAACCCCCTGTCGTAATTAATATTCGGATTACAAAATTAAAGTGAAATAGAGACCAATAAAAAACAAATAACATTTTACAAACCCATATACCAGACGGGGTTTTCACGAATACCTTTCGAAATCATTCATAACCTGGTCTCACATTCACATTTCCGAATACAATTATTACACAAAGATAAATCACATTCAGTATATCAGAGTACGCAATGTAATAAGTCCGGTAATTCCGGATTCCATTTATTTACTCAAGCTTCATAAGGCGCATTAGCCCATACAAGCCCTCATATGGGGATTACACAACAAATCTCAATACAAATAATCAAATCCTCTTCCACATATATTCATTCAAATAACCAAATACAATTATCCAAATATACATCCCAACTAAGATAACCAACTACCAACTTCAATCCCGAAGGAGACCTCATCGCCCTTGGTTGCATGCTCAATCCTCGATCCACTACCCTGTCTGAAAGGTCAGTAGGGGAGGGTGAGATTCTAGAGAATCTCAGTAGGTAAACAATATCAATATGCATGTACGATAGATGTTTAATGCATGACATGCTTGCATCACACAACTCATGATAACACAATGACAATTTGCAAGCTCAATGCTTCGAACAATATACCTATGGCCATAGCATAAATTGAAACATAGCTTCAAATTACACATAATTATGCAAAGCTGAGACATGCACCAACACACTAACATATATATCAAATACAAGCAGAAGAGATATGTTCCCTACACTCTTTCCACGTAAGCTCCAGCTTCGCTTACTCGCGATCAGAATGAATACCAAACCACGATCAGGGCGAACATCAACCCTATAATCAAAATCATGAACATAGGGTCAATCCCTTTTCCAATTCCTCAACATACAAACACTTAATGTTGGTTATCATTTAACGCCTTTAGGTGGCTAATCAAAGCCTAAACATATGCCTAAAGGCTTGGGAAACACTTGACCAAAGATCATCTTTTAAAAGTCCAAATGCTGATTTTTGGGGGTGGGCCGTGGCCCAAGAATCCACGGGCTGCGGCCCAAAACGGCCCAGAAACATTTGGGCTGTGGCCCAAAATCCATGGGCTGCTGCCCAAAACTGTCCAGAGACGCTCAGAAACATTTGGGCTGCGGCCCAAGAAAATCCAGTTTCTTGGCTGAATTTTCAAAAATCATAACTAATTCAGGAAAAATCGAAATAAGGTGATTCCAAAGCCAAATGAAAGCTATTTAAGTCCTCTTTCAAGGAAAAATATTGGCCAATACTAGAAATCACCATAAAAGTCCAGATTTACCAAAAACCTAACATTGTACCAAAACAGGGTCTAGTTTTGATGCCAAACTTTGGACAGTTCAAACTCCCATCTCAGAAAGCGAAATGACACAAAATTTATGTCCATTTTGAAGCTTGTGATGTGAGATTTAAGACTGGAAAGTTTCATAATTTTTCAACATCATTTGCCCAGTCAAAACGTCCACACCATCTGACTGTCCAGAACAGACTTACATTGGCCAGATTTTCCAGATTTGCACAATTGGCTTCCAATGGTCCAATTTTCATATCAAACATCATGCTCACACAAAATTTCACAAGGAATCCATTGGAAATACCAAAACAACCAAATTCACATTACTTTGACATGTTTTAACCATAATCACAACATGTCTTCACTCAACCATAACACAATTCACAACATTGTAACTCTTCATTCCAAGTTCTCAAATCAATTCCAATGGCCATATCACACAACAAAATACCAATTTCACCACAATACACAAGGCAATTCCTCAAATCCAAAATCACATGAAAATCAGGGCAAAATTTGAAATTTACAAAGCTTAACCAATTATCACAAAACTTAAGTCAAAATGCTTCAAATACTCACCTCTTCCTCTTTCCCAAACCAATTTCTTGATTCTCCATCTTTCCAAATTTCCTCAAGCCATCAAACACCTCCAATCAATAATCTAAAACCATAGAGATGAAGCACTCATCACTATGAACAACTTTATAGAAAGGTGTTTAAGCATTAGAGGACATTAAGCTAACCAAAAACTCACCTTTTGATTTCTCTTTCTTCCCTCCAAGCTTGCACGTCCATGGAGACTAAAGAGAGAGAGAATGATGAGATAATGAAGAAGGAGGTCAGTTTTTGGCCACTAAAAGCCTCATTAGGCTGACCAAAAAGGAAGAGGAGAGAGGGAAAATGAGTTGACAAATTGACCAAAATCTATGGCTCACAACTTGCCATGTGTCAACATCTTGCTCCATCAACCATGAGTTCACATAGGCACATGCACATTGGATTCCACCCTTTAATCTCAACACAAATCAATCCTAACCATTGATCTTGAAGTTATCAATGAGCTTCCTCTTCGGTAACTGACCAATTGGTTGGTAATTTTACCGTTTTGCCCCTGATTATGCCAATTCACACTGAATCACCACCAAATTCTTTTTCTCATTCATTTTCTTTCACAATACACCCTCCCCTCTATTTTAAGTCAATTTAGATGTTAATCCATAATTGAACTTAAATACAGGGTTTCGGCGCTGCTCACAGCACATACGAACCACATCCAAAACTCAAATCACATCATATTCTCCAAAAGGGTTTATTCATCACTAACCACTTCCACTTTTGGAGTCAATATCTCTTAATCACAATTTAGGAGCTTGCTAAACTGGGGCTTAGCAGTCCACTAATCTCAAGATTATTTTCTAGCCTAGAGTCTCAAAATTCGGGGTATTACTGTTATTCCAAGCTAAGAGAGAGGGAGAGCTAAAGGACAATGACGTCTTTTCGCCGAGATTTCATAATCCCAAATTCTTCCATCATATTGACATTATACTGGCTTAGGATTTTGGAATTTCGAAGCTCGAATTTGTCTTTTTCTATATTTCAGCATATTTTTTTAGAATTTTTCCTTATTTCTCTCTCTTACTTACCCCTAATTAATAAGGGCATAATAAAGAAAGTTTATTTTAGATACATTAATTGTTTTTAATTAATTTTAACCACTTTCTTAAATTGAATAATTTTGTTATTGAGTTCTTATAAATATGACTGGAGGGAGTATTTTACAAGAAATAAAAGAAACATTAAAATTCACTAACTCGACCTTAAAAGTTAATAACTTTTAAATTTGACCCCTATTTAATTATACACTTTCTTAGAAAAATAATCATCTATACAATAATAAATGAATAGTAAGAGTATACGTTTCTTTAAAAAAAAATTTAATCACATATCTTATAATAAATAGAACAAAAAAATTACAGAAAAAAAAAAAGATAGAACAAAAAATATACTCTCTCCTCGCCTTATAAAGAGGAGTATAGGACTAGAAGAGTATATAACGTCCACTTTTAAACATAAAATCTAGTTGACCCAATTTGTCTTGATCATAAATATAGGATCTAAATTTTCTTTATATTACTCGTTCAGTTATTTATTTAAATCATCCTTGTTAATTTACAAAAGATTTTTTCTTTTATCTCGCATTTTCAGTACTCTATCGAGAGTGTTTAAAACCACAAATAGGGTCATCGTTGAGTGAAAAAACGGCAGATGAGGGAATTTCTCGGGAACCAAATTTGAAATTAGCTATTTTGTCATTTTTTTTACTTATTTAAAAACTAATTAATTAAATTGAAGACTATTTAAGATTAAAGGAAGTATTACACGACCTCCGATCCTTGTTTTATAAGAATTGGCTGAAATTTGAATTGCCCAAATACTTTTTATATACTCCCTCCCATCCTTTTTATATAAACCAGAAATTTAAATTATCTTGATCTTTTTTATAAGATCATATTTACGATTGTCTGATCGAGCATTTAATGAATTTTTATTATTTTTGTTCCTAATTAATCTCTGGTTATCTCTATTATATTTTTCTTGTTTTTTTCTCATACCCCATTCTTTTTTATACTTTTTTTTATTATTATTCTAATTCTCTCTTTTACTTGCCTCTTTATAAATTGCCGCATACTTAAAAATAAATTCATATTTTAACTCATTTGATGAGATGCAGAGTTTGATTATCCGTTTCTTATAAAAATGATTGAAACCAAAAACTTTATAGTTTAGTAATATGAATACTTCTATATTAGTGAGAGGTTATGCGTTTGATCCATGTTGTTGTAATTTAAGTCATTAATGTCTGTCATTATAATTCAAAGTAAAATAAAAATGATTGAAGGGAATAATATGACCCTAGAAATCACGGGCGTCCTTAAAACCAATAAATTTGGGCTGTCCAAGCAGACTGCCGGATCAGTTTCTGTAAAACAAAATTCCGTACGAGAAAATTTTTGTCATTTCCTTTTCACTTGTGACGGAAAAAGAAAAAGGAACACAAGATGAAAAATCATAATTGATTACATCAATAAAAAAATACCTTAAATTTTATTAACTTCGTCATAAAATTCAACAAATTTTCAGTGTTATCCCTATTCAATATTTATCTGATTCCATTCATAAGGCATTTTCAATACATGTCATATGAATTAAGAAAAACTTTAAACTTCATTCATTTTGTCTTTAAAACTAACAACTTTCCAACTTTACCTTTATTTAACTTCACACTTTCTAAAAAATAATAATTTACACAATAATAAATGAAGGATAAAATTATATATACAAGTAAAAAAATTTTAATGACATATCTTATAAATAGAATGAAAAAGTATACACATTCTTTTTATCCTATAAATAGGACCAGAGGAGTATATATTATACCTGATGAGAACATTGATATAAAAAATTTAATAAGTAATAAGTAAGGGGTAAACATTTATATGAAAAATTTAATGAGTTGTCTTATAAATGGGGTTTTTTTTTCCTCCTCTCTACCTTCTAAAGAAGAGCAGGAGAGTATTGCACAAAATGAAACTTAATTTTGAATATTTTTTTATATTTATTTGGGGAACCAGTTTGATTAATTTGTGGGTGTGTGTGTGTGTGGGGACCCAGAGTTGTACTAGTGGAATATGGGAAACACCTATCAAGAATCGTGACGTGTTTATTTGAAGCAATGGTGAAGAAGCTGAGTGTGAAATATATGTTGAAGCCAACGAGCGCTTACGTGGCAGACAAGACAGGGTTTATACGTGTGTATCGTTATCCTCGAAACCCTAATTCAGACAACGTTAATAATAGGGGTGGCTTTTGGGGAATGGAACCTCATACAGACAGCTCTGTGATGGCCATTCTCAGCCTCCATGCTCAAGATTCTTCACTCGAGCTCCTTAAAGATCATCAATGGCTTCCTGTTCAGTCCACTCCCGATACTCTCATTGTTAACATTGGCGACATGATGCAGGTAATATGTTTCTGAAATAATTTCTTTCACATGTATATACTATGCTTATTGTTGTGATGAGATCTATGCTATCTAAATACAGTTTTAATACACTACCTAAATTATCTTTTAATATACATTTTATACATATTAAAACAATTTTTTCAAAAAAAAATTGATAAAGTAATAAGAAAAATAAATCTTAACCTTTCAAATCAAATCTCAGTCAAAACTCAATGTCACTGCTCCTTCTCTTTTTGTCCCAATTAAAAAGGTGCTTTTTAAAAGTAATAAGTGGTCTATATTATAAGTCACATGGTAGGGAACTAATTACATTTTTTTTTAAAGATTGCCCATATCTAAATTAAAGTTTAAAGTTTGATTTATTTTTTTTGTTTCTCATTTCTCAAGATGTAATTCATTATTTTAAATATTGATATATTTGAAAATCTATTTTTTATTTTCAAATAAATTTAAGGGAAAATTAATTCACATAGGTATTTATAGTTTACCTTAATTAATTTTGAATTAGTATGTCACTATATTTTATTTTGTTTAAATCGTGGCCTTTATATTGTTTGATCCGATAATTTTAATAATCTAGTCTTATGATTTTTTTTTCTTATTGAAATGCATAGAAGTGTTGAGATGGTGTTAAATAACACAAAATAAATTTCATGAAATCTATGAAATTTTATAAATTAAAATTAATAATTCTTACACTATATATGTCTATATATAATGGACCAAATTATAAGAGTCCAATTCAAACAAAAAAACAATAGGTACTCAATTCAGAATGAAGGTACTATAAGTACTTTAGAATTAATGAGTGTGTGTGTGTGTGTGTGTGTGTGTGTGTGTGTGTGTGTGTGTGTGTGTGTGTGTGTGTGTGTGTGTGTGTGTGTGTGTGTGTGTGTGTTGTAGATTGATTTTGAATGTGTTAGATTATGCTTCTAAATTATTCCTATGTATGTAAGGACAGGCGATAAGTGATGAGAGATACAAGAGTCCAATGCACAGAGTGAAGATAAACGAAGATAAGGAGAGAATGTCAGTGTGTTACTTTGTGTTCCCAGATGATGAAGTGGTGATAGAGAGCTCCAAGTATAAGCCTTTTACGTACAGTGATTTCAGAGCACAGGTTGAAGACGACATCAAAACCATTGGCCATAAAGTTGGACTTCCCCGGTTTAGGATTTAAGTTTAATCAATTATTACATCAAAATCACAACAATCTAGCTAGTGTGTATGTATCATAATATGCAGAATAAAGTAGCAAAATATGACGGGTGGGTGAAGCTAATTATGTATTTGGGTTATATGCTAATTTCGACCATGAATGAGGTAGGCTTATCACAGGCAAGGTTACTTGGTCGAGTGGTGGACTAGTTGTACTATAAAGTGCATGAATTGAGTTTGTATCCTACCTTATCAAAAAGACGGCTGGAAAGGGGCATCCTTGTCACAAAGTTTCCATTCTGGTTAGTCGGTTGCTTCAATACTTGTCTCTAATATTTATAAAAAGTAGTAGCTTAAAGGGTTATTTAAAAAAACAAAGATTGACTTATTTTTTAATAATGTTTTTGAACAATATAATTTTTAAATGAATTATTACATTTTAATTTTTTATCCTTATTTTTTAGACAATCTTATTTTTTTATCCTTTTTAAATGGGCTTATATTTGGACAGATTATATATATTTATCCTTTTTTTTTACTTCTTTTCTTTATGTCAATAAATTCTACATAAAATAAGCATCATTTTGATGTTTTACGAGTATGAAATAGTGAAGGTTTGATTTTTTACAAATTTTTTTAAAAATAAAAATTACATAATTTTAGAGATTTTGTTAAATAATAAAAAATTAAAACCTCACCATTAAATGCCGATGAGATTTAAAAATTTCATTTGTTTTATGTAAAATCTAATTATCTTAAAAAAGAAAAAATCATTTGAGAAGTTGATGCATTGTAAGGGACATTAGAGAGTGGGCCAATATTAGACGCCCCTTGCCTGTTAGTGGAATGAGTGTCCCTTTCGAAGTGAATTACAAAATTAATATAAGATGTAATTCAAATTTGATTTGAATGACTAATAAGCTGTTTATTGAGATAATAAATTAATGGGTTCGTCACTGTAAAAAGGAGAGTACAAATTTAAATCTTGGAAAACACAATTGTTAGGAGATACAAAAACTCTTTGCCCTTTTAATCTCAAAAGGATGATACACTACTAGAAAAAAGGGTTTTAAGACCGGTTAAAATTGGTTTTTTTTAGACTGAGTTTAGAATTGGTCTTGTATCAACCGGGTTAGAAAGTTTTTCTTTGTTAAAACTAGACCTACAATATGTCTTAAAGGTTATTTTTTCATATCGGTTGTTTATATGACCGGTGTTAAAAAGTTTCAATTTATAATAAAAAATGGTTACTCTTTATATCAGGTAACTTAATTCATACCTAGTCTAACAAGTGGACATTTTTTTAAAAAAAAAAATACATGTTTTATTTTGTTTTACAAAAGCCCAATTGGATATTATTATATCTAAAAGCTATATTATGCAATATAAATTCTATAGACAACCCTAAAAATATAAATGCAATTGATATAACAAATTAATTATAACTAATAACCATGAATTTAAACCCTATATTATGAGATAATTATTGAATCTTAATTCCATCATTTGTTTTTCTTTTCAAGGTTTACTTTTTTTTTTCTTGCATTTTCCCCACCTCCAAAGGAGTTAGATGATTTTTGAGTATATGATTTAGTTGATGCAATGATAGGCTCGGCATTTGCATGCTATTGACACATGATTCATATTGTGAGCATCTCTACAATTGAATGCAGCTACTCATAGATTGAGTGCTATACTACAAAAAAAATGTAATTTATTAGCAGTTAAAAATGGTTATTAGTAGCGGTTTTAACCGCTACAAACAATATTAGTAGCAGTTTATAAAACTGCTACAAAATCATATGTTGCAAGTGGTTTTGTAGCGGTTATTTAAAATCGTTGCTCAAGCAAAATAACCGCTACTTTTTTTATAGCGGTTCAATCCCATCGCTACAAAATTGCAATAAGCAATAATCTTTTTCTGTGACATTTGTAGTGGTTATATAACCGCTACAAATATCAAAAAGTGAAAATTTAAAGGTGGGAAAAGAAAAATGAATTTTTTTTGCTATTTTGTAACGGTTCAATATGAATTTCTTTAATTAGTAGCGGTTATATGACCACTACTAATTTCATCAAAATTCAAAGTTCGCGCCAATAAATTAATTTCATTTTAAAAAAGGTGCGTTAATTAGTAGCGGTTTAGTAACCGTTACAAAAATAAAGAAAATTAAAAAAAATACAATAATTTGTTTTAGGTTTTTTGATATAAAATTAAATAGTTTATTTTGTTAGTAGTTTAGCTAATTTAATTAGCTTATTATTCAATAGTTTAGCTCATTTATAAATTTAAAGGAATAATTTAATTTAGTTGGATAAATATAAAGATTGTATTCATAATATTATTAAGGATACGTAGGTAACAAAGAAACTATTATGTTGTCTACTACAATATGATTATGTATGAAAAATAGATGAAAATGAGATAAAGCTCTGAAATATTTGAAAAAAAAATGGTGAGAATAAATTTTATGCGAAGGAAAGAAGTATTCAAATAAAAAATTTAAAAACTTGTTACCATATTTGATCGTATTGTTAAGCTCCTCAACTCATACAAAAAATTTTGTAAATAAGAGAAAATGAAATAGGGGTAAGATGAAAAGAAAAGGAGGAGTGTTTGAAATCAGATGTGGTGAGGGTATTTATAAGGATCCGTGTAGCATTTGTAGCGGTTAATGTGTCCATTTTGTAGCGGTTTTTAATTAGTAGCGGTTAATTTTATTTTTGTAGCAGTTTAAAAACCGTTACGAATATTAATTTATTTTTTTTTCCAGTATTTTTTTAAAGACAAAAATATAATTTGAATTTGATCACTCATCCTCGCCATTAGGGGTGGAAACAGGCCAGGCCAGGCTTTTGCTTTAACAGGCCAGGCCTGTTAAGGCACAAATTGGCCTGAGCCTGGGCTGTGGCCTGTTAAAGGCCAATTTTTAAGCCTGGGCTTGGCCTGAAACCTGTTAAGGAGACTTGAATTTTTAAAATTTTTTAAGCAAACCAACAGGCCTACAGGCTACACTGCAAAACAGGCTAACAGGCCACAGGCTGAAAGCATGCCTCCTTAAACAAGCCGAAAACAAGCTAAAACTTACAGGCTCAGGCAAAATTATCTTTTAACCCTTATCTAATTTTTTTTTAAAAATATTTTTACAGGCTCAGGCCGACCTGACAAGCCTAACAGGCCTATCAACAGGCCTTGGCCTGCCTATTAAGCAAAATAGGCTTTTGTTTTGGCCTTGGCCTAGCCTTTTAGCCTGACAGGCTAGGCCTGAATAGGCCAATCACAAGCCAGGCTACAGGCCGCCTGGCCTATTTCCACCCCTACTCGCCATCCCTACAAAAATTATGTAGAAAAATTATTATTAGTGAAGTATTATTTTGTTTAAAAAATTTAATTTAAATGATGTGAACTTAAAAAAACGCATCACAGTAGAGGTGAATTGTCATCGCCTTCAGAGAAGAAGTTTTCAAAATTGGCTGGCTGAAATGGCTCACTCTCGTAGGCGATGTTATCACCTTCACCTAGGTCGTAAATGTCTCGTGGCTTTAAATGAATGACCATATGCCAATCCCTGTGCCTCTCGTCCTCGACATAATAAACCTGTTATGCCTTTGACACAAAAATATACGGCTCATCATCTTGAGAAATACCAGTATGAATTGGTCGTGAGAAATTGACTGATGTGATCCCTAAGTCGTCAGTTGTCAGTCCCCGAGCAGTAGTGGTATTTGCCCACAAACACTTGAACAGCATCATAGTTAAATGGCCTTGATAATTAAGTTCGACCATATCAAGAAGCTTTCCATAGTAAGGGATGCCTCCAAATTGCATGTTGGCGTCACTGCTGCTCGCATAACTCCTTGTCCCAAATGTGCCATAAACACTCGAATTTTGAGTTTGCAATTCTTGATCCCATGAAATAGTGCAAAACTTGAAACCACTGACATTGCATGCTGTAAACCTTTTTGCATGATCAAGAGGACCGATTGCGAGAGCTTTGAAATATGGTGAGTGTGGGTTGTGGTCATTTAGTATTCTGCGTGCAAACCAGCTCGGGAATTTTCTGTAGACCTTTTTATCGACTTTTGAGGATGTTTGTGTACGGATCCTGAGTTGACGGTTAGCATGACTTCTGAATTCCTTGCAATTAATAATGGAAAGGTGATAGTGAAATGAAAGTGAAAAATGTTACAAAAGATATAGAATAACATGTGAGTGTATAATTCTTACTCTATGAAAGGTTCAACTTGAGTGCAATTAATCAAGACATGTCTATGT
Organism: Inga oerstediana; assembly: GCA_963210345.1. Taxonomy (NCBI): domain Eukaryota; kingdom Viridiplantae; phylum Streptophyta; class Magnoliopsida; order Fabales; family Fabaceae; genus Inga; species Inga oerstediana. Next base: position 50,624,401 of record OY723402.1, on the reverse strand, counting down.
GCTTGCAACTTCTCAGTTGCCATTAGTTTGAAGTTCTCAGTTCCTCTAACTGGTTTACCAACACGAGGGATAAATTCTCCTGATGTTGGCACAGGTTCAGGACAATTGTCTACACGAGGTGGGCGGTTTAAAGTCGTCTCAAGGTCATCAAAGTACCTTGAACAAAAATACAGCACCTCATCCCCTATATAGCCTTCAGTTGTAGAACCTTCTAGCCATGCCTTATTCCTTATGTAGGATTTTAATTTCCCAAGAAACCTATGAAGTAAAGAAGAGAAAATTGATATTAAATGCTGAAAAGGACAACTAGCAAACATAAGAACTAACAATGAAGCATATATTTAAAATGAGTTCCTTTCAATCAGATACATTCATCGATATTATACTGGGCCAGCGAGCTTTGTTTCATAAACGAGGTGGACTGTAAAGTGAACCATCATAGTGAAAAATGATAAAGGAAAAATCATCTCCAAATAACAAAGTGTAAGAATGATTTTGGACTGTAGCTGATCGAGCTCCTCAACGATCAAAACCTTAGAACACAACTTCCAAAAGAAAGAACAAAGTTCCACTAAAACGATGGAAACATCAGGAGAAAGTGCATTCTTTATAGCCAGAAAGAGTAATTGTTACATCGGGAGGAAGTGCATTCACGAACTCCCATGGCGCGTAAATCTGTCCTCACTTGAAGATGATATTTTTTCTTGTTGGGTTAATTAAGCAGCGTATATAGCACATTATCGCAAACATTCTTTTCAATGTGCTTGACATCAAGACTGTGGCGAAGTAAATTAGATCTCCAATATGGAAGAGTGGATAAAATACTTGTCTTCTTCCACTGCTGAGGCGCCGAAGTCTTGCTCGACTTTTGGTGAGTTTGTGCTGAATTGTCGCTTTTTCCAAACTTGAAGTCAACATGCTCAAGTTGCTGTAAGATATTTGTACCGGATAAAGTCTGAGGTGGTCCTCTTTTTTCTGGTTTCCCATTGAAGTGATTCCGTTGCAATCTAAACTTATGCCTTCCATCAAGAAACCTCCGATGCCTCATAAAGCACCATTTTTGGCTGTGGGGAAGGCACACTGCGTCAGAGTCAAAATTGCAAGCTGGATACACCAACCCAGTATGCACATTCCAACCAGATAATGTGCCAAGGCTAGGAAAGTCACTAATTGTCCACATCAAAGCTGCACGCAAGTTGAACAAAGTCTTCCCGTAAGCATCGTATGTCTCGATGCCGACATTCCACAGTCTAGCAATTCCTCAATAAGTGGTTGGAGATACACATCGATGTCATTGCCTAGTGCCTTTTTGCCTATAATGATCATAGACATAATAAAGGAGCTTTGTTTCATACATATCCAAAGGGCAAGTTGTAGGGAACTAAGACTACTAGCCAAATACTGTAACTTGTCCTAAGATTCTTGAATGGATTGAAACCGTCGGTCGCCAAAACAAGCCGAACATTTCAGGGGTCAGCCGTGAAAGATGGAAAGTCATTGTCAAATGTTTTCCAAGCGTCTGGATCCCGAGGATGTCTTACTTTACCGTCTTCATTCTTATCAACGGCAAGCCACCTCATGTGATCCGCCATTTTGGATGACATAAATAATATTTATAGGTAAGGTTTCAGAGAGAAGTACCTGAGAATCTTTGTGGGTTTTTTCTTTTACTTTTTTCCCTTTCGAATTGTCTTATACCTCGATGTGTGGCATCTCTTACAAGTCTCCCTGTTGGAACTGTCTCCCCAATACAACATACAATCATTGGGGCGTGCATCAATCTTTTGATAGTTCCACCCTAACCTATTGATAATCTTCTTGGCCTCGTAGAATTATGTGAGAATCTCAGCGTCGAGGAATGTATCTTGTAATAATTCGAGCAACATCGACATTCCCTTATCTATGATTCCACACAAGCACATGATATGATTCAATTTGATCATGAAAGATAATTTAAAATATTTTCTACAACCTTGATATAAAGGATGATCTACTCATCCATCAAACTGAAAAAATCTCGAGCTACTTCATTCCTCATGAACACAGGCTCAGAACCTTGCACTTCTTCGTTGAAGTTGTCACCTTAAAATCCAAATGCATCATGCACAACATCATTCACAGGATCATCTTTATCTAGTTGAACTCTTACTTGAGAGCTTCGAGGAAGAGCATCATCATATCTCATGCCGACCTTCTCACCATAAACTGCCCAGAACGTATAGTCTTCCAGGAAAGGCTTCAGAAGCAAATGTTCCTTAACAACATTACGTGCATGCCACTTCTTGAACTTGCATCTCTGACAATGACAGACGATCTTGCCGTTACAGCTAGTGTGAGTGAATACGAACTCCAAGAAATTGTTTAATCCGTACAAATATTCCAGAGAATTGTGTGGCAACCTGATCCATGACTTATCCATAGCTATTAGTGAGAGAGAAGAAAGTATAGTGAAGAAGATGAGTGAATAGAGAATGACGAATGCTTGGAACCTTATATTCTAAATTTCCAACGTTTAATATTTTGTAGCGATTCATGAACCACTACAGTAACCGCTACAGTACTACACATTTGTAGCGGTTTAATGTCTAAAACCGCTACTAATTTTCAAGCCGTTAGAAATCAAATTAAGAATTTGTTTTAAACTTCTAGAGGTTATAAGAAAAACTACTATAATATACATTTGTAGCGGTTATACATTAGTAACCGCTACAAATTTGCAGAAAGTAGGGGAAAATTTAAAATTTAAATGTTGAGTATTTTTAGCGGTTATTTATATAACCGCTACGAATATTTTCCATTTCAATTTTGAATTTCCCTCGCGTCTTTACATTTGTAGCGGTTTTTGTATTAACCATTACAAAAATGTGGAACTCTCTTTGTAGTGGTTTTTGTATTAACCGCTACAAATAAATTTTTTTTATATTTGTAGCTATTTTATTATAAAACCGCTACAAATATATAATTAATTTTTTTAGTTTTAGAAATATAAATAATACTGTTACAATGAATTCACAAATTTAACAACGCGGTCTAAGAATATAAATATAACTATAGTAAACACAATAAGAATTTAAGTTCTAAAACAAAAAATTATATATATTTATTTACAAATGTTTCAACAAGAAAAAATAAATATGTCTTAAACTAAGTAGCAGGGGGCTAATCATCTGGTCTTCCATCAGGTGCGGCTCCCTCAGGTGCTGCTGGATCGGGGCGCTAGGTAGAGTTAACAGCCCTATCATCATCAGCAGGAGGAGGAGGAGGAGTAGGCTGGACGACGAACTGAGGGACGTCTGACGCCTCTAAAGCTACCAGCCTCAATAGACTCGTCCCTCAGACGTCTAACGCCTCTAGAGGTACCAGCCTTAGAGGCGGCGCTCCTGCGGTAGACCATGCTAGGTCTGGCACCTATCCCCATCCCCCGCACTCGTCTAAGGTGCTCAGCCTGACCCAGACCTGCCTTCAAAGGAGCTGTGGGGTCTACTGACCCCTATGACTCCTCGGCCTGGGTCTCTCGCAGCTCAGCTTGCGACTGCTCATCTGCTCTTGCCATTTTATGAAACAATTACTTATTAGCATTTTTCATAATTAAGTTTGTTCTATAAAAATTATAATAATGAAATTACTTACAATGGCTATCTCTGCCTACTGAGAGGTCAGAGTCCCGTCACGGAGTCTATGTGTGATAACGAACAACTCCCTATAGTCCGTTTGACAGTTCTCCTACTGTGCCTTCCTCTCCTAAAATAATCACAAAATTCAATTAGTATTATGAAATAACTAGTTAAAAGTAATTGATATTATGAAAAGTTACCAGCTCGTTGTAAGTGACAGTAAAGGTCTTCGACCCTGCTGTGTGGTGGATCATCTGTTGCCCACGACACCTCATGTTCCTCTGCGAAAGTGCTTGAAAAAAAATATATTAAATGTATTAAAATAATATAAAACATTTAAAATTAATAAATTTCAAATTAAAATTAATTAAATTTAAATTATAATTTAATAATTATCAATTACAAAATTATATATAAATAATGTAATAAATACAATACCTGCCCCTCAGCGCTCCTCCTAAACTAGACGAAACTCGCCTAGTCGCTCAGCAAGACGCCGTCCGGGACGCTCCCGACCAGCTGCTCCAGAGGCATCGTCCCATCCTTATCCACACTATAGAAGAGATGATTTCTCCTGTTCCTCCAGCCGTCACCTATCTTAATCAGCGTGTACCTCTTTCGGTTGGCCCGAACGGCAAACCGCAGCTGTAAACAAATTATTTAAATATGAATAATTACAAATTTCCTATTAAACAAATTAATTAAATATAATTAATTACAAAAAATATTAATTAAATACTATTAATTACCTGCACTACCTCCTCCCATGCTAGGTCCTTCGGCCCCTTCGGAACGTGCCTCCACGTCCTAAAGTGAAGGGGGAACCGTATCCAATTCGAGCCTAGGTCGTTCAGGAAGCGGTTGAACAGGTGACCTCCATTGTCGATGGGCTGGTCCGTGCCCTCATTCCACGACACAACAACTCGTAGTGTCCGGTCCATGTTGTTCAGACCGACCACATCTAGCCTCCTCATGGACACGTTACCCTACTCATGTGCACAATTTACCGCACTTTATATAAATTATAATTCAAATTTAAAATTTTGAATTTAAATAAATAATTTATTAAATAAAAAAATTATTTACCTTGGACCTGCACCTTAAACCAAGTAGACAATGAAGGCAAACCTCGTAGGTTATTCTGCTCTCACGCCTCCTCCTCATCGAGAAACTGCTCCATCTCTCTGATCCTAATCGGGATCTCGAAGTCCTCGCTCGTGTCATAGTCATTGATGCTGATATCTCCCTCCCCCAAATCAGGCACCTCTGGTGCAGTCGTCTCCTGTGGGATCGTCTACGGTGGCTGTGGTAGGGCCAAATCCTGTGGCTGCTGTGGGGGGATGGGCTAAAATGCCGTGTTCACCCTCCCTCCGTGTTGCCCCATCCCTCTGCCCCCTGCTCTACTGTTGCCACCACTCAAAATCGGTCTGAGGACCTCGGGCTCCTTTCCCTATCCTATCTTGAAGCCATATCAACTACAAAAATTCAAAAAAATATTTTAGTCACCTTATTATACAAAAATATAATACAAATAAAATACATATTGTCCGTACCTCAAGTACAAATAACGAGACATGCTGCAGCAAAAACTCTTCCACAGACGTTTGAACGCTCAAATCTAAAAGAAAATACTCAGAGAAACTTCAGGAAACATAATGGCCAAATGGGAAACTTGAAAGGGGCGGTTTTATATAGTGGCGGAGTTTGTATCAGTTCTTGAAATAATTGCTACATGAACCATAACAAATAAGCTTGGGCAGCTAAATTTTGTAGTGGTCCTATAATAACCTTTACAAATTACAAGACCTTTGAAGATCTGTTGCGATTATTGTACAAAACCGCTACAAGTTTCATGACTTCTGAAGTTTTGTAGCAGTTTGGAATTTTGTAGCGGTTTAATTGGTGAAACCACTACAAATAACCGCTACATTATTGGCGCGTCTTGGTCGCGCCTATTAGAACCGGCTATCACCCAAGAGGGGGGTGAATTGGGTGTATAATAAAAACTTAAGAAATTTGAAAATCTTTTTGCATCTTAACGAAAGTGGTAAGTATGAAGGTTTATAAATCAACAGTTAGATTAAATAATATATGCTGGAAATATAAGAGCTTAGGGAAGAGAATATGCAAACTGTGATTTATCCTGGTTCGGTCCAATCTGTGATGGCCTACATCCAGTCCCCAGGGTCCTCCTGAGATTTTCAAATCCACTATCTTCTTGTTTAATCCGGGCAATAGAAAAGCCTTTACAAGCGCACGAGTTTAGACAGGTACTTGTAAAACATTTTACAAATCTCTTACTGAAATACTCCCCCTTACAGCAAGTCTAACGAGCAGAGCAATCCCAAAGATCTTCCTCTCCTGCTTACTCGTGCAAGTCTTATGAGCAGCAACGTTCTCTCCTGCTTACACCCCTGTAAGTCTTATGAGCAGCAACGTTCTCTACTCTTGCACCTTGTAAGTCTTACGAGCAGAATGTCTTATTGGCAGTTCTTTCTACAGCTTCCCCCGTAAGGAAATCAACCCTCTCAAGGTCCCTCTACCTTGAGATCAATTCAGAAATACAGATAAAAGTGTTTACAGACTCTCTCACAGAGTAGATATAATGCTCACTGAAGTACAATACAAATAGCACTCTCACATATACATGATATAGAATATAGATAAGAATAGAGAGTGTTTGGGTAGAAGTGGATGACTCATGATATACGCATGTTGGTGTCGTTGCTCTGTTTTCTCTATATTATCGACTTTGAGTGCTCTCTCATTTATAGCTGATGAAGATCATGACTGTTGTAAGCATTCGTCCGTTGGAGTCCCATTACTTCATTTTGACCGTTGAGCACATTTGAAAAACTAGCTACTATGAGATTTCCGTTGCAGAGCAGAGCATCCCGTTGAGGAGTGGGATGTTTCATTATAAGATGTACGTCAAATTGTAGAGTGTTTGTGTTTCATAAATTTGTTTATGGTGGGTCAATCTTTTGTCATGGTAGGTAGCCGATATTCGATGTGTAATGATGTCGCCCGCCACAATTGACTCTTTTATTTGAATATGTAATCTCACCATTTAAATTTCCTGTTTCACACTGCAAAATGCTTAATCACTAATATGATGAAGTATTAGTCATGGGTATGTTGGCTCATTGGTCAAAAGATGAATTCTGATTTCTGGACTCATCACGTTGAGTGATGATATTTGCCACACCTGACCTCCGTTCTTGAAGATGCAATCCAAATGTTCAATTTCCTGTTTTACACTTGAAATATATGTTAGTTAACGTTTAAGAACAATAACAAGTGAAAACATAATGAATGTATAACATTTAACCATGTTTGGATTGATGGCCATGAGAGTCTGAACTTCTACATTTTGGTTCTTTTACGACTTCACTCAAGTGCAAAGAAGCCTCACTCGAGTGCATGTATAATTTCATGTTCTGGCTTCTTCTCAGGCAAACACTCGCTGCTTTTCACTCGCACGGACTCGAGTGCAATTCTGGACATCACTCGAGTGCAACCAGTCCTGCTCGAGTACGCTTCTTGTTTTCACGTACATGCTTCTTCTCGGGTTAACACTTTCATGTCAACACTTGCATGTGCTCGAGTGCAAAGCAACTTGATGTTCGAGTATGGATCCTAGTGCTCGAGTGTTGCTAAATTTCTCCACACCTCAGCCGCTTCTGGACAACACTCGCATGACATTTTTCAAGAGTGCATTTTTGCACTCGTGAGTGATGTAGGGCCACATTAGACAAAATTTATTTATTTGATTCTAATGATGTATCATAAGAAAGCTCTTGCCATATTCATTCCAATGCAAAAAGAATCAGCTCCAAACTCCTTGTATTCTGCAAGTAGGAAACATACCTATCCATGGAAAGCCCTTTAAGTCTAGTTTCATATGGCACTGGTCTCGTCTCAATCCAAAGTGTGGTTTGTGAGTTATGTTCAAAATACCGAACCTGTGTTGAAAAGTGATGGTGATTTCACTGTCAACTTCCACGGATCATATCGTCTTCATCTGAACTTCTTTAAATATGATCTTGGTGTACATTTTTCTTGTTATGAGTCTTCTTTCATATGCCACTAGTTTCGGGCCACTCCAATGTGTGGTTTGAGAGATATGGCCAAAATACCGGACCTCTATCAGGCTGAACGTAAAACAGAGCTGAACAGAGTAGCCCAACACTCGAGTTTGTTCTTCCTTCACTCGAGTGCTACAATGCCACACTTGCTACAGTGATTTTGCACTTCCACTTTGTACCTCGAGCACTACAGTGATTTGCATGCTACAATATCTGCATGCTACGGTGCCTCACTCGAGTGATTGCTACAGTACCGCTACTACTGTGTCAAACAGTGCCAACTGCTACAGTTCCAAACAGTGCCTCAATTTTATGAAATCTCCAGAATTACTTGTAATAACTTGAATCTTGATATTATCATTAGATTTTATAAGTTCTTCTTTCTTCCATATCTTTCTTCTTGATTTTCTTCTTTATAATCATTCTTCATAACCCAAGTAAGCATCTCCTTGACAATCTTCAATTTATTTCTTCTTCTCCCTCTTGTTCATTCTCATTATTTCAATCTTCTTCATTCTTTGCTTGACTAATCTACAAGATATGTAACATTAAATATAGTAGTTAGTCAAAGAAATACATTATATAAAAATTTTTCTCTATCATTTCATATCTATATTTGACATCATCAAAACTAATCATATCTAATAGCGCCAAGTGGCGGGAACTTTGTAGCGGCTTTTATTATGTAACCACTACAATTTTTAGCAAGAAATGCCTGCCATATTTGTAGCGGTTTTTTTTATTAACCACTATAAATATCGTTGTCAATCTGTCACGTCATTTAGCGCATAGCTTGCCACTACAAGTTTGTAGCGGTTTAGTTTATAACTGCTATAAATTTAACTATTTGTAGCGGTCAATTATAACTGCTACAATTTCACTGCTACAAAATACCATTTTTTTATAGTGCTAGGTTACCATACTTATACATTTTGACTCTTTTGGACCTCAAATATGAAATATGGCTCTGCCCTACCCTAGTCTCAGGTGATAAAAGAGAAAATTCTTACTTAAGAAGCTGAGTATAACGGAGTTAATATACAAGTATGAGCACTAGATTTTGTATGTGTGAATATAAGCTAGTAGGGAGGTCTTGGTTGAGAAGGAAACCAAACTGAAGGCGACTAATAAGGACGTAACTGACTAGATGGAAATACTAGTGACAATGTGAGGATTAATAACTCTAATTTGGAGGATGAAAAATTAGCCAAATGATCATCACTTAAAAGGAAAAAAAATTGTTTGATTGGGTGGCAATTCAGTTGAATGAATCTTCCTTGCAAGCATTAATCACCCGGCCTACATTTTTCATCATCAAATTTTGATGTCTTAATGATCAACCTGTCATTAGTAACTCCACCTAATCGGATAGCTCGTTATTATTGGCCTTTACTTTGATTTCTATCTCAACTAATGCCTTATCACACGATCATATTCAATTATACAAAGTAGAATTCTTAAGTTTGTATATCAACCAAGTTAGACTCAACTTCATTAAATAAGATACTCCACCTTTATTGCCTAAAACTGAGGTAAGCCAGAGCCATATTCTATCTGAAATTTCAAAAGAGCCAAAATGCCTAAGGCTAAACTTAGCACCCAATCCAATGGTTGCAACAATCAACTATAAGGATGGCTTATGATACAAACTAGGCATCAATAGGACCCACATGTCAGGGTTAAAATTACAATCGACACTCCCACCCAACACTCAATAATGATCTAATCCCTTTAAGGAGGGGACATTTAAACAAAAAAAACTTGAAAAGAACAAAGGTATAACAAACAAGATTCAATTGACATATGTGTACGTAAACTTTTGTCTATGGAATCCGTAAAGATTGGATTTGTGAAACTTGCCATAATGAGAATGATACAATGAAATTGAATCATTGTCATTATCACAAATTCCGCAATCCCAACCATGACAAATTCCATTGACAAAAATCACATACAATAATTACAACAACCACAAAGAATATTGAGGAAGAAAAAAAATCTAAACTTTCATGTATCATAACTTTCACACTCAAGTGAACATACAAGAAGGCAACAAGTAAAAAAGGAATATCATATTTATACCTATGGAAGGAAGGCTTGTTTTTGTTTTTTAAGTCCTATAGGAAAATGATACAATAAGCAACAAATTAAATACAAATCCACTATAAACAAATAAATATGATGATGATGATGATGATGATGATCGACGATGATGATGATACAACTTCATTAAACATGAACACATATCAACCAGATGCTCCTAATGATGTAAAAAAACATGAGATAACATGTTATATGATATCGATGTCATGCTATATCATGAGAAACACTAAGATAAGTTTATGTTTCATGGAAATGTATGAATCTCATAATGACAAGTGCATATTTTTGTCCACAATCACTACAAAAAAACACAATTTAGTAGCGGTTAAAAAGGTGTATTGGTAGCGATTTTAACCGCTACAAAAGCCATTAGTGGCAGTTGACAAAACCACTACAAAATCCACTATTGCAAACAGTTTTGTAGTGATTACAAATAATCATTACTCAATGAACAAAACCGCTACTATAATTGTAGCGGTTTATACCAACCGCTACAATTATCTCATATGAAAATACCTTTTTTGGCAATGTTTGTAACCGCTACAAAATATAGTGTTAAAATTTTGGGTGGCAGGAAAGGAAAAAAGGAATTTTGGATCGGATATTAATAGCCGTTATATAGCTGCTACTAAATTGAAGTTGTTTTTTTTAAATGAATGGCGCCAAAACATTAGTAGCGGTTATAAAACTGCTACTAATATCAAATGAAATTTCAAATTTACCACCAGAAATGTAATTCCTTTTTTATTTGTAGCAGTTAATTTATTAAAACCGCTACAAGATTTTGTGAAATTTAAAAAAAAATAAATAATTATCTGTGTCGGTTTTTTTAATATTAGATTAAATAGTTTATTATTTAAGTAGTTTAGTTAATAGTAGTTATCATTTAATTATTATGATTTAATTAAGTGGAATAAGTATAAACTTTATATTGATAATATTATTGAGGATATGTAGGTAATAAGAAATTATTATGTTGTGTGCTAGAATGCGGTTATCATTATGTAATGAAAATAGGAAACGGTGAGAAAATGTTCTTGAATATCTGTAAAAAAGAAAAATAGTGAGAATAAATATTATACGAGGGAAAAGATAATGAAATGAAAAAATTTAAAAAAAATTTACAATATTTGATCACCTTGTTCAGCTCTGCAGCATGTAGAAAAAATTTGTAAATAAGAGAAAACAAAAGAGATGTAGGCTTTAAAGAAATGGGGGACTGTTTGAAAAGAGGTGTGGTGGGGGTATTTATAGGGATTTGTGTAGTGTTTGTAATGATTAATGTGATAGTTTTTGTAGCGGTTTATTTTTTAGCGATTATTGCATTATCTTTGTAGCGGTTTATTTTGATTTTGTAGCAGTTATACAACCGCTACAAATATTGTCCTTAATTGTTTTTAAAAAAATACACATTAAGATTTTAAAAAATAAAAGCATAATTTATTTAATTATTTTTCCTCGCCATCCATACAGAAATTGTGTGAAGAAATTGTTAGTGTGGTATTGTGTTGTACAATTTAAATGATGTAAACTTAAAAAAATGCACTGATCTATAGGTAAATTGTGATCGCCTTCAAGGAAGAAATTTTTGAAATTGGCTGGCTGAAATGACTCACTCTCGTAAGCGATGTTATCACCATCACCCATGTTGTAAAGGTCTCGAGGCTTTAAATGAACAACCATGTGCCAATCCCTGTGCCTCTCGTCCTCAACATAATAAACATAGTGTGCCTCTGAGGCAAAAATATACGGCTCATCATCTTGAGAATACTAGTATGAATTGGCCGTGAGAAATTTATTGATGTGATGCCTAAGTCGTTGGTTGTGAGTCCCCAAGAAGTAGTGATATTTGCCCACAACCACTTGAATAGCGTCACAGTGAAACAGCCTTGGAAATTAAATTCAACGACATCAAGAAGCTTTCCATAATAAGGGACGCCTCCGAACTGCATGTTGGCGTCACTACTGCTCGCATAACTCCTTGTCCCAAAGGTGCCAAAAACATCCGAATTTTGAGTTTGCAATACTTGATCTCGTGAAATCATGGAAAACTTGAAACAATTGACATTGTATGCTATAAACCTTTCTGCATAGTCAAGACGGCTGATTGCGAGAGCTCTGAATCTGATGAGTGTGGGTTGTGGTCATTTAATATTCTATGCGCAAACTAGCTTGAGAATTCTCTGTGGACCTTTTTGTCAACTTCGGATGAAATTTTTGTACGGATCCTGAGTTGACACTTTACATGACTTCTGAATTCCCTGTAATTAATCATGGGAATCCGCTGATCATTAAATGTAAGTACAAAATGTTACGAAAGAATAGAATAACATGTGAGAATCTTTACATGTTTCTTTTTCTGCTTTTTCCCCTTCCGAATTGTCTTGTACCTTGATTTCTATGTGCTTGCAACTTCTTAGCGAGAGATAAATTCTCCTGATATTGGCGCAGGTTTAGGACAATAATCTACATGAAGCAGTTAGTTGAAGACCATCTCAATGTCATCAAAATACCTTTAACAGAACTATAGGACCTCATCCCCTATATAACCTGTAGCTATAGAACCTTCTAGCCATGCCTTATTCCTTACATAAGATTTCATTTTTCCAAGAAACCTATAAAGTGAAGAAGGGAAAAATGATACAAAATGCTTGAAAAGATGACTAACAAACATAAGAACTAATAATGACGCACATATGTAAAATGAATACCTCTCAATAGGATACATCCATTGATATTGAACTGGGTCAACGAGCTTTGTTTCATGAATAAGGTGGATTGTAAGGTGAACCATCACAGTGAAAAGGACAGAGGAAATATCATCTCCAAATGACAAAGCGTAAGAATGGTTTTGGATTGCAACTGATCGAGTTCCTCAACAATCAAAACCTTGGAACACAACTTCCAAAAGAAAGAACAAAGCTCCACCAAAATGATTGACACATCAGGAGGAAGTGCATTCATTATAGCCAATGGAAGTAACTGTTGCATAAGAACATGAGTTATGACTCTTTAGGCCAGCAACCTTTCGAGCCTGCATGTCAATACATCGTGAAATGTTGCTTGATTACCCATCTGGAACTTTTAGTTTCTTCAATGTTGTGAGGAAGACTTCCTTTTTTGGTTTTGTAAGGGTGAACTTTGCCAGCTGAAATTTGTCATGCTCATATAGCCACGCATCTTCAAGAACTCCCATGGCATGTAAATCTTTCCTCGCTTAAAGATGATCTTTTGACTTTCCCGATTTGTTAAGCAGCGTATATAGCACATTGTCGCATACATTCTTTTCAATGTGCATGACATCAAGATTGTGGTAAAGTAAATTAGAATTCCAATATGGAAGAGTGAAGAAAATGCTTATCTTCCTTCATTGCTGAGGCACAGAAGGTTTGCCCGTCTTTTGCCCTACTTTTGTTGCATCATCACTTTTTCTGAACTCGAACTCAACATCCTCAAGCTGCTGTAAGATTTCTGCACCGGATAAAGTATGAGGTGGGCCTCTTTTTGTGGTTTCCCATTGAAGTGATTCCGTTGTAATCTAAACTTGTGTCTTCCATTGAGAAACCTCTGATGCCTATAAAGCACCATTTTCAACTATGGGGAAGGCATACTGTATCATATTCAAGCTTGCAAGGTGGACATGCCAACCTAGTATGTACATTCCACTCGGATAATGTTCCTAGGCAAGGAAAGTCACTAATCGTCCACATCAAGGTTGTACGCAAGTTGAATATTGTCTTCCCATAGGCGTCATATGTCTTGATGCTGACATTCCACAGGTCAAGCCATTCCGTAATAAGCGGTTAGAGATGCACATCGAAGTCATTACCCGATGCCTTTTTGCCTAGAATGATCATAGACAAAATAAAGGATCTTTGTTTCATAAACATCCAGGGGGTAAATTATAGGGAACTAAGACTATTGGTCAAATACTATAACTTGTGCCAAGATTCCCAAATGGATTGAAACCGTCGGTCGCCAAAGCAAGCCGAATATTTCTGGGGTCAGCTTGAAAGATGGAAAGTCTTTGTTGAATGTTCTTCAGGTGTCTACATCCTGAGGATGTGTTAATTTACCATCTTCATTCTTATTAGCCTCATGCCACCTCATGTGTCCGCTGTTTTGGACAACATAAACAATCTTTGTAAACACAGCTTCAAAGGGAAATTATCTGAGAATATTTACAAGTTTCTTCTTCTGCTTTTTCCCCTTTCAAATTGTCTTGTACCTCGATGTGTGACATTGCTTACAAGTCTCCCTGCTGTTATCGTCTCCTCAGTACAGCATACAATCATTAGGGCATGCACCAATTTTTTGGTAGTTCAAGCCCAATCTATTGTTCTTGGCCTTGTAGAACATTGTGGGAATCTCCACGGCGGGGAACGCATCTTGTAATAATTCCAGCAACATCGAAATTCCCTTATCCGTGATTCCATACAAGCACTTGATATGATACAACTTGATTAAGAAAGATAATTTAGAGTATTTTCGACAACCTTGATATAAAGGATGATATGCTTCATCCATCATGCTGAAATAATCCCAAGGTGCTTCATTCCTCATAAACACCGGCTCTGAACCCTAAACTTCTTCGTTGAAGTTGTTGTCTTGAAAACCAAATTCATCACGCACATCATCATTAATTGGATCATCTTCATATAGTTGAACTCCTACTTGTGAACTTCAAGGAAAAGCATCATAATATCTCATACCGGCCCTCTCACCATGAACTCCCCAGAACATATAGTCTTCCAAGAAAGGCTTCACAAGGAAATGTTCCTTAACAACTTGTCGTGCATGACACTTCTTGAACTTGCATCTCCAACACGGATAGACGATCTTGCCATTACAGTGGGCGTGAGAGACTGTGAAATCTAAGAAATTGTGTAATCCATACAAGTATTTTTGGAGAATTGCATGGAAACTTGATCCATGACTTATCCATGGTGAGTGAGAAAGAAATTTTAGTAAGGAAGATGAGTAAATAGTGAATTACGGGTGCCTAGAAGCTTATATTAAAATTCTTTAACGTTTAACATTTTTGTAGCGGTTATAAAATCGCTACGACAACCACAACTGAGTACATTTTTGTAGCAGTTATATTAGTATAACTACTACAAATTTTCATGACCGTTGGCGGCTGACAAAATTCCATTTTCACTTTGTAGTGGTTTTAAAAATATAACCACTATAAATTTGACGACCGTTGGCGGGATATGAAATTCAAATTTCAAATGTATGACATGTTGCAGCAATTCTAACATAAACCGCTACAAATGTTCATTACTGTTGGATATTAAAAAAAATTATTTTTCATTTTGTAGCGATTTTTGTATCAAACTGCTACAAATAATTTAGATACTTTGCAGCAATTGAAACCATGAAACCGCTACAAATATCCATAGGCAGGATTCAAAAATTTCAAATTTAAAATGTATTTTTGTAGCTATTTTTGTTGGTAAAACCTCTACAAAAAATAAATTTATTATTTTATTACCATTTGTAGTAGTTTAATATTGTTAACCGCTACAAATATTAAAAATCTTTGTTTTGTAGCGGTTATAACTCTATAACCGCTACAAATAAAATTTTTATTTATTTATTTATTTCTTAATTTTTTTTGTTAATTCTAAAAATATAAATATAACAATCATAGATGAAAGAAGAATGAAACAACGCTCTAAAATATAAATATCCAATTTATTTATAGATGTTTGAAAAAAAAAGTAAACTAACTAATCACAAACATAAACTAACTACCTAGAGGATGATGATCAGGTCTTCCCTGAGGATGGGAAGGATCATAACACTGATCATCAGGTCTTCCCTTAGGGGGCTCCCTCAGGTACGCCTGTATCAGGCTGCCGAGCAAAGTGAACAGCGCTATCATCATCAAGAGGAGGCACTGGTTGGATGATGAACTGAGGGACATTGGGGAACTGTGGATGGTCCTTGTTAGGGAACAACGACTCCACAACCGCTCCAGCATGTAGTTCGTGATATCTTGCTACTGCGTATGCTGGGTGTAGTAGTAATTGACCTATTGCCACATCTGATGGGCCACCGCAGCCTGTGTCCTGGCAACCTTCGATCGGAGCTCCTCAACAGAGTCATCCCTCAGACGTCTGACCTCAGACTTCCATGCTCTCAAGCTGCCAGCCTCGGAGGAGTTGCTCCTATCGTAGACCATGCTAGGTCTGGTGCCTATCCCCATCCCCTTCACACGTCTGGAGTGCTCAACTAGACCCAGACCCGCTTTTAATGGCTCAATGGGGTCCACAAACCCCTGTGACTCCTGGGTTTGGGTCTCTCGTAGCTCAACCTGTGATTGTTGCATCTGCTCCTGCCATTCTATGAAACAATTAATTATTATTATTATTCATAATAAATTATTATTATTATAAATTAATAAATTTACTTATAATGGCCTCATCTGCCTGCTGAGAAATTGGAGTCCTGTCACGGTGTCTGTGGGTGATAACGAATAACTCCTTGTAATCCGTCTGACGATTCTCCTATTGTGCCTTCCTCTCTTAAAAAATTTTAAAAATTAAATCAATATTATATATGAACAATAAAACACTAAATTTATAATTAATAAATAACCACCTAATAGTAATTGAGATTGTCAAAAATTACCAGCTCGCTGTAAGTGACAGCAAAGGTCTTCGATCCTACTTTATGGTGGATCCTCTGCTGCCCTCGGCACCTAGATTCCTCTAAGAAAGGCCTGCAAAGAAAAAAATATTAAAATTAATTTAATTATTAAAAACATTAAATTTATGAAATTTATATTAACATTATAATTGAAAATAAATTACTTGCCCCTCCGCGCTCCTCCTGAACTGGACAAAACTCACCCAATCGTTCATTGGGATGTCGTCCAAGATGTTCTTGATCAGTTGCTGCAGAGGAATCATCCCATCCTTATTCATACTATAGAAGAGATGATTCCTCCTGTTTCTCCAACCGTCGCCCATCTTTATCAGCGTGTATCTTTTTTGGTTGTCCCGACGGCAAACCTAAGCTGTAACACAATTGAATAAAAATTAATTAAATACAACTAATTACAAATGAAACAATTAATAAATATTATTTAAATACAATTACTTACAAAATATATAATATAATTAAATACTATCAATTACGTACCTTTACTGCGTCGTCCCACGCCAATTCCTTTATCCCTTTGGGAACGTTCCTCCACGTCCTGAAGTGCATAGGGAACTGCATCCAATTTGAGCCCATCTCATTCAGAAAACGGTTAAACAGGAAACCCTCATTGTCAATAGGCTAGTCCATGACCTCATTCCATGAAACTATAACTCGTAGTGTCTGGTCCAGGCTGTTCAGGCCAGCCACGTCCAGCCTCCTCTTAGATATGTTCCCCTGCTCAATTTACCACATATGTTACATAAATTTAAATTCACATTTAACATATCAAATTTAAATATTTAATTTATTAAATAAAAAATTATATTTAACTTGGACTTGCACCTCAAACCCAGTCGACCGGGTAGATGACTGTGTAGGTTGTTCTGGTCTCGTGCCTCCTCATCCAGGAACAGCTCCATTTCACTTAGTAGAATCAGGATATCGAACACTCAGCCTCCTCGCAGTCACTGAGACTTAGCTCGCCTCCTTCTCCTAGAAGAGCCTCAGGCACCTGTGGTGGGATTGCCTCATATGGGGCCGTCTGTTGTGGCTGTGATGGGGCCGACTCTTATAGCTGCTGTGGCGCTGTCGACCCCTGCGACGGCATGGTAGGGATTTGCCTACCCCTACCCTACCCTCTTTCACCGCCTCTCCTACTTCCACCTCTGCTGCTGCTCCCCAGCAAAATAGGTCTAGAGGGAAGTTTAGCCTCCTTCCCCTTCCCCTTCCCCTTCCCCTTCCCCTTCCCCCGCTCAGAAGTCATAATAAAAATAATATATCTATACAAAAAAAATATATTAGTAAAATTTATATAAAAATTATAAAATAATTGCCAAAAAAAGATAAAAAGCACTTAACTTTACTAACCTTGCTTAACAAACTCTCTTAAAAGCTTCAGCAAAACCTCAAATCTCGAGCTAAATCTCAAAGGGCACATGAGAAATCAAAATAGCAAAATAAGGAAAGGAGGAGGCGGACGGGTTTTATAGTTCCAAAATTAGTAGCGGTTATAGGATAAACCACTACACTAACCACTACAAATTTGGAAACCCTACCTCACTTAACATGAACATTTGTAGCGGTTATCTATAACCACTACAAAAAGACAAACTCTTTGCATACTGTAGCAGTTATAGCTTGAAACCACTACAAAGTTTCAGCACACTTTATAGAAGCTATGGTTAACCGCTACAAATATGCGGCTCTTTGCATTCTATAGCAGTTACTTTGATTATAACCGCTATAAAATAACCGCCACAATCTTTGCGCCTGGTGGTGCCAAGCTTGCGCCAATTTTGTAGTGGTTTATATAATATAACTGCTACAAAAGAACCATAGCAAGCCAATTTTTATAGCGGTTAAAAATTATTAACCGTTATGAAATTCGTTCCCTTATCCCGCGCCACTTGGCGCAAGGTGACCCGTTGCAAATTTGTAGCAGTTTTTTTTGTAGTGAATGTATAATATTTATACCTTGACACTCTTTACATGTCTTTTTTATGCCCCTCAAGTTACTTAAATCAATATTAGTAGAGTTTATTGGCCTCTTCATAAACTCTTAACACTCATGGATATATTATCTATTTGGTACTCATCTTGTATTTGTACTATGTGTGGTGTGTTGATTGGCTAGAATTATCACTACTTGTTCCAAATCCAATGTATTATGTACAGACCATATATTTACAAGCTATATTGAACTTGAAGCAAGCATGAATATACTGACCTACCAATACCACCACATATATCACACATCAGACACTTCTCAGGACATGAATATATGGTCTTATGTAGATTTCCAACGGAGGTTGAACCTTGTAATACATGTGGTGGTGTTAGTAGGCCTAAGTTAATTACAATCAAGTGCTTAGGGCATATGCCTGAATCAACACCACCACATATATCACAAGTAGTCAACCGGCCATGCAAAAATGCAGATATTTTTCACAATCAAACGAAGAGAATATTGATCAAGCAGAACACTTTCATTTATGTAGATGTAAGAAAAAAAACTGAACTTTCAATCTGGGTTTTGACAAAGAAGGAAAAGTAGTATCAAGGATTTGTGAAAGATAACAATTAAAACTTCTATGCCAACAAAGACAACGAAAGAGAACACTAATAGAATGCGGGAGCAAAACATTTATTGAGGGTTTGTGAAAAGAAACCATTTTTACCAAATGCAAGAGCGAACCCGTGATGACAAAGGGGGAGAGCCCAACAAAAAGGAATCCAACTGTGGAGAGAGAGATATCACCATAGCCGGAGGATACAGAGAGAGGAAGAGGCACGCGGGACTAAGAGAGCCTAGAGATGAAAATTGAGCATAAAAGTGTGTATATATACTAGGGAAACCTTTTCTAGGCCGGTTATCATAAAAGACTGGTTTCAATATGTAAAAAATATTTTTAATTCATAATGAGACCATATTTTAAATCAACCGGTCTAAAATGTACTTTTTAGAATAGAGAAATAAAGTTTTATAAATAAGAACTTTCGCTTAAAGGTTGAAAATTTTTCATCAACAAGAGATTAATAACACGAGATAGATGATCATCAACAAGAATTATTAAAAGACATAAAAGACAAAATTTTTTTTCATTAATCATCACCTAAAGGTGGCAGTATCATGCATGAAATTAAAATAACATCAAAATATTATATATGATGATGATCGGCCACAAAATTAGAATTACATCAAAGTATTATAACAATGGGGGGTTCTTGAAACCCAGGCTTTCAGAAGATGATCATCATTTTAGGTAGAACTACATCAAAATATTATAACAATGGGGGTTCTTGAAACCCATGCTTTAAGAAGATGATCATCATTTCAGGAGACTCGTCGCGCCTAGTCTAAACGGTTGATGATGTTTTTCAACACTGCTGCCAACTCCTCCAGCCATCCAGAGAAGCTATCTTGCCTAGCCATGACCTCCAAAACGGTGCCCTAGAGGCGAAAGATGGCTTCAGTGATTTCCTTCAACATCGAAGGTGGAGTGGGCTATAAGAGGAACTACCAGTAGCTGCCACCGGATGGAAAAGGGGGAACGCTGCCTCTTTGTTCTTGCCATTAGAAGTATTGGTGCTTAAGAAGAAAGAGAGAGAACTAGAAAGGAATTTTTGAATTTGAAATTTTGGAACTTTAGAACTAAAGACGCCTTAGTATTTTTTATCAGAATTGATGGCAGGAAACTTTAGATGATACTGATGAGATATGATGATATGCATTGAAAGTTGAAATGCTACATATTCAAACCAGTCATCTTAGAAAATGAGGTCTAAATAATAATTAAGAGACTGGATTCACTTTTTATCTAGTCTAAATAAAAAGTGAACGTTAGAAACATAAACGACATTTAGACCGGTAAATAGTTAAATGATGATTCAGATAAATATATTTAGACCTTGTACCACTACAACTGGTCTAAATATAATCAAATTATATCTTTAACAACATCCCAGAAAATATAATTTACTAATAAAGTATATATATTCTATAATAAAATTAACTTGTCAACCCAGAGACAGAAACACAACCAAACAAAAATACAAGTGTTACGAGTGTAGATGATGAATTTAATAGAGCAAGTGTACATTGTCGTAATCAAGTAATACAGAAGTGAGTAGAGTATCGTTCCCACGAGGATTGATCACTAAGTACGAAAATGGGTAATTTTAACTCTATTTAGTAGGTTGATTAGTTAATGATTGAATGCATGAAATAAAAGATAATTAAATATGAATGCAAATGATATGAAACAACTATGAGAAAAAGTCCTAGTGATCAGATTTCACTTAACAAATTTCGGATTGAATCACTTATCTATTCTAGCCCAATTTATTCCACATGATTGATAGTCGAGTTTCCCTAATTTAATTACTAGCCTCTTCCAAGGTCAAGCAATTCTATAATTAATTGCTAATTCAATATATTCCTAGATGAATTTAAGCAATTAATTATGCATTAAAATTTATGGAACTCTATAAGATTACACAACTCATATGAATATATTTCTATTTCATATGCAAGTTATGGTTTTAATTATAGAGTCTACACACATTTATTTCCTTTCGGTCTCAACATATATATTGAAATCATTCAAAAGATGGCCAATTAAATGAAAGCATTAAGAATAATAATTAAAACTCAATCATGAAGGAAAAATTAAAATTAGATTTAATAAGTTAAGATTCAATCCGTTATTAGTAAGCTACGTCATCACCCTAGGAAAATGAAAATTTAGCTCATGATAAAATTAAAAACAAAACAAAAATAAATTGACATTATATAAAACTAGAATGAAATCCTCATAAATACTGCATAAAACTTGAACATTAAATTCTCAAACATAAATATACAACCAAATGATGCATGAAAAATGTAAAAATCTAGCCGTCCCTTTAGGAGGTAGAATCTTCCATGTATGTGGCATACAAAAAATAATACAATCCTAAGCCTTCCAAGATGGAGGCATGTAAAAAGGAATACAATCATGGTTCAAAAAACCGGACCGGACCGGCCGGTTTGACCGGTTGAACCGGGAACCGGTCCCTGGTTCGGTCCGGTTTGAGCAAAAACCGGTCAGACCGGTCGAACCGGTCAGAACCGGTCGGACCGGTCAGAACCGGTCAAAACCGGTAAAACCGGTGGTCCGACCGGTTGACCCGGTTTCTTCCTTTTTTTTTTTTTTTAATTTTTCAAATTTTTATTTTGTGTTTTTTGAGGGTAAAATGGAAAGTTGAAGACTAAAATGAAGAGAAAAATAGATAAAGAAAGAACAAATCTAAAAAAATGAAGAAAATAATGAAAAAAATTAATTAAAAAGATATAATAATTATAGGAAATGAGATATCTTTGTATAAGTATAGGTATTATAACTAATACTAATAGATTTTAAATATTTTTTTTCTAAAAATCTTTATTTTTATCTATAGAAGTTTAAAAATATATTAATATATATTATCACTAATAAATTATAATATTTTAATATGACCGGTTATGACCGGTTCAACTACCGGTTAGACCCCGGTTGACCCATTAACCCTTGAACCTGTGCTGTGACCGGTTCATTGCCCGGTCCGGTTTTTCGTTCCTTGAATACAATACATAAAACTAATTCTAAGATGATAGAGTAAGTGGAGAAGAGATGAGAATAATGAAATGGTGTGTAAGTAAAGAAGAGAGGAGAGTAATGGAAATGAAATGGTATGTGTGGAGAAGAGATGAGAGTAATGGATATGAATTGGTGTGTGTGAAATGTGAAGGAGAGGATGGTTATATATAGGGAAGAATGGAGTAGGGTAGATGAAGTGGTAGATGAAATGTGATAGGTGAAGTAGTAGATAGAATGTGGTAGATGAAATGTGGTAGATGAAGTAGTAGGTGAAAAGAAAGATGAAGAGGTAGATGAAATGGTTGGTGGAATAGTAGATGATTCCCGCTTTTAACTTCCAAGCAAAATTCGAAACCCTTGGAAATAGAATTGGATTTTGGTCTCAACATCAAAGTTGTAGAGCTCTTTCTTAGCTTTTTATCCATATAAAAAATGTCCCAATCCGACATCTAGAACTCCAGACATTGCCTGAAAACTGAAAGAAGGTCTAATTTAGTATTTTTCAAGAAATTCTATTTTATGCCAAAATCATTATTTATTTACTAATTATACCCAAATTTATTAAATTGAGCTCAAATATCATCCATAAAATCATCATATAAGGGAAAATAAATATGCAAATATTTTACTTATCAAAGAGATGTGATCAAGATCAAGATTATAAATAAAAAATATTTTTTCATTAATATTATAGCTTTTTTCTACCTGAAGGAAGCGTCAATATATTGATTAAAAAACATTTTACATAACAAAAAAAAATCATCAATCTTCCTCCTCATCGCCGGAGGTAGAGGTGGAAGAAGAGGAAGGGGAAGACGGGTTATCCAAAAGATTGTATTCGACATCAATGGCATCGAGTACAATGTTTAGTTTGTTCTTAACAATATGCAGCAACGTCAAGAGTCTTCCGAGGCATCTCTCTATGTGATTCACACTCACATGGAGATGCTAAAGAAGTTACCTTGCTGGAGGTGGTGGAAGAGGTGGTGGAGGCTATAGAGGAGGAGGAGGAGGAGGACAAATAGAAGCATCCCATATTCATACTGTAGGAAAAATATAGAGGAGAGAGAACTGGCGCACCGGGGTGAATCCATGTTCAAATCCGGGTCAAAGCTCTAATGCTTCATAATATTGCCCACACTATTATTAGACTACTAAAGCCTAATTGTGATTTGCACAGCAGATCACCAGAACCAGAAAAATGGTAGGAGAGAAGAGATTGCTAGAAAACTAATAGTAGGGGTGAGGAATAACTTAAGGAGGCACCTCCTATTTATAGTAGTTTAGGGTGGCCACTAATTAGGAAACGTGTACACTCCTTCTTGCCCTCTAAGACATTAATTAATTGATTCTCAATTAATTTCCTAATTATGGTAACTTGTTTCTCAATTAACAATCTCATAATTATTACTGAATTATTCCCCAATCTGTAATTAATGCTGATTTTATTCTTATTTGATTAGGCTACTTATATCCTAATCAAATAGCCCGGCCCATCAAAGGCAAACTTGGACCCAAAGTCCAACACATACCAAATTGATATTCGAGAGAGAAGAAAAGAGGAGCTGAATCTGAAAAAACGAAGGCAATGAGGAGTTGAAATACACAAGATGGATAAAGATTACATTTAGTGAAGTGGCCTTAGATTTTGAAGAGACACGTAGTTGGAAATTTACCTCGGAAACTCTTAATAGATACCATCGTTTTTTTATACCTAGTCTTAAATATTTAAGACTAGGTATAAAAAAACGATGGTATCTAAAAGGATATTTAAACTAAATGAATAAGTATTTGATCTAAAAACAATTTAAATTTTTAAATTTTATTAATATTTAATATTTATGGACACCGCACTACATTATAATCGATCTAAAAAATATTATTTAGATCAGACGGAAGCACCCCCAGTGTTAAGTTGTATCAATATTTATAAAAATACCACTGAACATACTTTTAAAACCGTCTCCACCTATAAAAATCTAAATATGACGATCTTATAAGCCTTTTTTCTAGCGGTGATACATTGACCAAATGAAAAAAAAATGATTTAAATTGTTGAAGCAGACAAATCAGGTAGTTTTTTTTTTTTTTTTTGTTAAAGACAAACGGGTAATTTGTGCATATCATCAGAAAACAAATGAAATTCGTGACCCTGCACATTTGGGCTTCAAGCCCATTACTCATTTTCTTCTTGACAATAATAGTAATTTGTCATGAATATGGCCGAAAACTATTATTTGTTGGGGAAGGAGCTAGATATTAATCAATTTTTAAACGGATGAAAGAATAAACAAATGTTGAAGAATGATAAATCGTGCGTTTTTGCATGTATAAATGTATAGAAGTAGGACATTTCAGTATTTAATTAAGAGCATTCATCACCAATTTTATACATTTCTGTTTGTATTGTTATCTTATGTTATATAGTAAATTATCAATTAAACTTTTGTGTAAAAACAACTAATAAAGATCTATTCAAATTATAAGGATCAATCTAATATCTAATTTTTATTATTCCTTATAAAAGAGCATATATTTAAATTCACCATTGATTTCTGAATCTATAATCTTTAAATATAATTATAATCCCTTTATAAAGTTTGAGGTTTGTTCAAGACTTAAAGACATTATTGAGTTTTGACCAAAAAAAGAGGACATTATTGAGGTTCAATAGGTATGTACTTTTCAGTTCACATGCTTTTTGAATAGGCTAAGAAAGGAAAGGGCTAATTGGGTAGCACATGGAGAGTATGTTTAGAGATTAGAACAAACTGACAATAACATCATCACGCCAAATGTTAAAGGGGTTATTTTCCCGAAGAAATATCTTTCTTATGATATTCCAAAACATGATTCTCAAAAAACATTTTGTTTTTGAACAAAAAAAAAAAACATTTTGTTTATAATTTAATTTTTGTAAAATATATTTGAAATACAACATTGCAATTTTTATAAGAGACAAGTTTAAAGTAATTTGGAAGTTAAATTAGGAGATCAAATCATCCCACCGGAGGTCAAGGTTAGATATTTGGATCAATTATTCAAAAAGATGGTGAAATTGAAGGAGATATTAATTATAGAATTCAATCTGAGTGGTTTAAATAAAGAAAAGCTATCAGAGTCATTTGTGATAATAAAGAACCTAATAAGGTAAAATGGAAGTTTTATCACACTGTCATATATAAGACCAACAATGCTATATAGTAATGAATGTTGGTTTAAAATGGAAAACATGAGCATAAAGTGAGAGTTGACGTGGCCTGGCATCTATGAAAGAAACAATTGTAGAAAATTGTTAAAGGTAATTTAAACATGTTTAAAGAAGGCTATTAGATGCGTTGGTGTGAAGAGGGTTGATTAAATAATATGTAGTCATCTAAAAAATGGTAGAGGAAATCGAAGAGAAGACACAATGAATTAATTGAATGAGAACTTTTTATTAACAATATATCCAAATATTTAGTTATTGATAGAGTACAATGACAATGTGTGTGTGATCTATGTAACCAATCACACCTAATTGAATAAAGCTTTATTGTTGTTGTTGTAACACCCCAAATTTTATTCACCAAAATGTATTGTAATTATTGGAAATAGTCAATGAAATAAAATGGTGAATTTTGGAGAATGTGATTATGCTGCCAGTGAGAATTTTGATGAGGCAATAAGTTTGTCATGTGATTTTGGAAGATCAAATGATATTAAAAAAATTGTGAAATTTTATAGGGTGAAAGTAGTCATCCTAAGCTTTAATTTGGTATGTAATGGGTAATTTTTGGAGTTGTATGCAAAGAGTTATGAATTTTTGAAGTTGGACCAGAAAAACTGTTGATTTTCTGAAATAACATTCAAAGAATTTAATTCTTGGAATTTTGTACTTCCAATTGGTAAAGGGCTATATTTTTTTCTTGAAATTAGAATCAATAAGGGCCTTATATTTTGGTATCATAGCCCAAAGTAGTTCTGGCAGAGTGGCGATTCTGACAACATGATAGTATACTTATATATTCTTGATTATATAATGACTGGATACATGCACGTACGGGAGTATCCAAGGAATGAAACACCCTAGTCAGATGAACTAACCTCTGAGAATCAGCTAATACCCGAAGGGCAGCAAGTGGTGCAATACCGGACGAAGGATGGTCTAAGTATATTGCAAAACCCGAGGAAGTGAGTACGGCCAAGCCAATGTGCAAATCACACACAGTATTTAGTTAGCCGAAGGCTGTTAGCATGATGTTTGAGACGAGAGTAGTCTCAAGGTACCTGTAGTCAAGAGCAGATAGAGCTTGTATCTACGTTTTGACATGAGCACACAAAAGTTAAGCGTGCTCAAACCAAAGAAATTCTAAAATGGGTGACCCCCTAGGAAATTATGTTGGCAAGGTCATGAAGATTTGGGGAATAGTAATTATCTTAAGGTTTCTTTGTGACTAGTAATCATTTGAGTTAGATGATTTAAAGAGTGCTTAGACGCATGGAGACAATGACGATGTAAGTGTTAATTTTAATTCAAACCATTTCTGTTGCAGAAAGTACTACACAAAAAAGTTTATTTGAAAAGGTAATGAGAACTTGAGGTGTAGTAGATGTTTTGAGGTTTCTCCATCTAAGTAATAATCCTTAATAACACTATGGTGTTAAAGGTATGTAGGTATGATATAATGTGACATATGATGCGTGGTGATTATGTCGTATGTCGATCCTAACGGATCCGATCTGATGATACTAAAGGTTAGGATAGGCTTAAATCAGATCTAAGCTGAAATAGCACTTAGGTCGAAATGCGAATTGGGTTACACTATAGTTCTGATACATAATAGAAGTTTGAACCTTGTAAACCTTGTGGATAGTGTTGAACATTCAATAATGTTTTAAGAATAATAGTTGAATACCATGAAGGTTAGAATAGGCACTATCGGTCATGATTTTAATATGCCTATTAAGTGTAATTGAGGAAAATGATTTCCAATCCTATGTGATGTTGAGGTTCTAGATTTCACAACGAACCTAGAAGTTGGGTAGAGAAAGAATATTCCTACTGATACTGATATATGGTACCTACAAGTACACCGGACCGAATTATGGTACCTACGAGTACACGAAACCGAATTATGGTACCTACGGATACACTGAACATGATCGAACATAGTGCCTACAGGCACACTGAACATGACCAAACATAGTGCCTACAGGTACACTAAATATGACCGAACATAATGCCTACGGGTGTATTGAACATGACCAAACATAGTGCCTATAGGTGGTGCACTGAACATGACCGAACATAGTGCCTACGAGTACACCGAACATTGTGCCTACAAGTACACCGATATGCCCAGTTGGTGGTCTCGAGCCTAGCTGAGGTACGGAACAAGTAGGGGTTGCAATAATGGTTGGCTTTGAACGTTTCCGATCGAACTGAATTACTGAATTATAGTGCTTTAAAGGTACACTGAATTATAGTACCGTAGAAATACATTGAATTACTGAATTACATACCATGAAGATGCACTACCTAATCAAAGGACTGAGGTATGGAATACATTTCTGACTGAACTGAATATATTATTATTGTAATATTGCATTACAATATGATTGTGTTGCATGCTCAACGAGCCTGCACATGAAAGAGATAGATTAAGTGATAAAAAGGGATTCCTCAAGGTATAGATGATATTATACGATGTAGCAAATTTTGGAGACGAAATTTGTAATTATTGGAATAGTCAATGAAATAAAATGTGAATTTTGGAGAATGTGATTATGCTGCCAGTGAGATTTCTAGTGAGGCAGTAAGTTTGTCATGTGATTTTGGAAGATCCAATGATGTTCAAAAAAAAATGTGAAATTTTATAGGGTGAAAATAGTCATCCTAATCTTTAATTTGATATGTAATGAGTAATTTTTGAAGCTGTATGCAAATAGTTATGAATTTTTGAAGTCAGCTCAAAAAAACTATTGATTTTCTAAAACAGCATTCAAAGAATTTAATTGTAGGAATTTTGTGCTTCCAATTGGCAAAGAGCTATATTTTTCCTTGAAACTAAACTCGATAAGAGTCTTACAGTTGTGTGATCCTTGTGCCCATTCTTCTTCTTTTTTTTAAATATATTTGGGAAAACAAAAATGCCAAAACATCATTTCAAAAAGATATAATAATAGACAAGTATATCTTCTCTAATTATGCAATGACAAACATGCTAATGTTCATCTTACTAACTATGGTAGAGTCGAAGGAATTCAATTTTTTTAGATGGCTTTTTAATATCCGACTCCTTATGTTATTAGAGCGTTTTCAGGTTTAATTAGAGTAGCTCTCTCAAAAACGTTTTCCACCTTCACATTCCCACTATGAGCAAAACATGTGCGTTACTAAATTTCAATTAATTAAGCAATGATAAAATGTTGTAGATGAGGTAAAAATTATACGGGGAGAGTTTAAATTAAATAATACTTAAATATGATTTGATAGTATTTAATATTAAATTTAATAATTATAACAACAAGAAAGGTATCTTAAGATGAAGGATCAAGACACTACTTTTATTTAACAAACAGAGAATAAAATTGGTCTTTCAATAGTTAATTTTTTTAAAAAAATATTTATATTAAAATGGGAAAGTATTAAAGTTTACAAATAATAAGTCAAAAGGAGCTAGTAGGATGCTCATTTTTGCTCAAAGTATAGATAAAATTCAAAGCAATTGAAGATTTAGTGAGTTATATTTGTCTTGGGATTCAGAAACAAGCATTTACACCCCGCGTGTTGCGTGAGATGAATATAATTCAATGTAAAATAAAAAAAACCTTTTATAAACCCCCACCTAAAAAATATAATACAGTAAAATATAAAAAATAAGATATATTACCCAAAATTAAGGGATGTGTTGTTGGAAGTGGGATTTCTCCATCCATACATGTATACAATATGGACTTAGTCAATATTATGCTAAGAGATTGAAGTTAAATGAAACAAATCTCTAGATATATTTATAAAATAGTAGAAATTATTAAACTCAATATAATTCAACAATAATGAACCAAATTACAAAATAATAGAATATTAAATCAAATTGGAAAATGGAATTCTTGGGTATTTTTGAAAAATTTCTATTACGTGATTGTGATTTATGACACATAATTTTGGTAAAATTTGTTATATCCTGATTAGTAATATCATAATTTTAATTGTTTGAATATTAATATCACAATAACTACAATTTCATCTGGTACTGTGTGTTTTTCTTTTTCAAATTCAATTTATTTTATTACCTTATCTTCAAAACCCAATAATAAAAAATGAGAATTAAATGGAAATAATATCCCAATAAATCCAAATAACTTGAAAATATAATGCATAATTTTAGTGAATGAGTGCAAGTATAATTGTGCCGGTATAAATTTAATGATTTTTCAGAAAAAGAAATTACTTTAATTGGTATTAACTGAAGAACCATACTTACATCAAGTTTCTTATATCCATTACATCAAGTTCTTTAATCACATATGACCATGTATTCTATTTTTTAATATGGGTTTATAGTTAAATGATAATAATTAAAAATAAAACACATGATCACATATGATTGAAGAACTTGATGTAATGGATATAGAGAACTTGACTTTAAGTATTTTCCTTAAATGAATTAGTGTAAATATTATTGCGTTTGGATAAATTTAATGACATGATTACCCGACCTGTTTTTAGTTAAATGGATTTTTAAGTGGGTATTACAATACTTCATATATGAAGTTGATTGATTCAAAGCAATTGAAGATTTAGTGGGTTATATTTGTCTTGGATTCAAAAAGCGATCCGACAAAGTTAAATATTTCATTCAATTTTAAATATAAGAAGTAGATAACTAATTTATATATATTAAAAAATTTGTTAAGTTAATTGTTCATTAAAAAAAAATGTGTATCAGTTCCCTTAAAATATTCATTTTATTCATTTGTATTGAAAACTACTTCTATAATGTAAAACCTCTTTTTAATATATGTAATCAATAGAAAGACTTTGAAAAAAAAAATGTAAATTTGGGAGACAAAATACAGAATGATCTTACAGTTATAATCAAGACAACCCTCTCTATTAACCCCTACATATATACATATATGAAAGGAGGGAGCCAATGATAATACTCTCCCCCACCACGCATAGGCATAGCCCAAGTAGCTATAAAAGGCATTATCAAAGTTTTTGAGACAAATTCAAATTCTTGTGTGGTAGTTGAATGCAATTGATAACATGGTTTCATTTTCTGGGCAATATTTGAAAATGTGAAACTCACGGACGAAGAAAATCCAAAGCCATGGCAGACTTTTTCAATTGTCGTTTATTGACCCTTCATTTCAAAAGCATTTGCCGCCCTCTTGGCTGCCACTTAACAAATCCTAATTAACTTGGATTAGTCATGAATATTTGTATTAAAAATTGGACCGGCTGATAATAACTCAGTCGTTGTACTCATTTATGGTTAAATTATTATTAAAATAATCATGATTCTATTATATGGTTGTTTGACTAGGTGAAATATAAGTATTATCAGGCTTAATTAGGATAACTCTCATAAAGAGGTTTTTTACATTCACACAAACTGAAACTCGAGCCCTCATCTATATGCGGTCAAAACCTCTTCCATTAAAAACAAGACTTGTTAGTTAAAATGATCATGATTTTAATTTTTTATTTTTTTTTTGTTATACTATGTTGCTTGAACCCCAATCACTATGACACTATCTCAAGGTAAAGAAATACCATAAATCACTATTCAAACTCAACCCAAGTCATATTTGACCATTTAAGGTCATTTTTTGTCTTGAAAATATTTGTGAAGGAGGCAAGGGTATTTTAAAATTTTTTTTGCTTAATATCACTCCAAAAATATTAAAAAGGGAGCAATATTATTTTGACTATTAAGAAATGCTAACAGTTGATGGTAGTTTTTAGCAGTTAGGTTAGCATTAATCTTTTTTTTAACTCTTTTTAACCCTTTATTTAAAATTTAAGTATAATCATTTAAAATTTTTATACTATTTTTTTAGAGAAAAAAATTCATTTAATATTTAAATAACGTTGGTAGTTGGTGATGATGGTGCAATGATCAATATGACAACCATGATCGGTGACAATAACTTATAATGATGGTGATGATGACCAATTATAATAGTGGTTAAAAAGGGTGGTGACCAATGATCAGGATGACTGGTGGCCGTGGCGGTGGCGGTGAAGAAGATCGGTAGCTCTAGTGGTGGTCATTGTGAGACAATGAAGGGCATCCCAACAACAATGACGGCTGGTGGTGGTGGTGATTGTAAGTGTGTATTTGAATTAATTTTTGAAGAATAGCTTTTACGATTTACGAGGTAAGTATATGAGAGGAGTTTTATTTTGATTTGTGGAAAAGGACTTTTGAAACCATGGTTTGGGGGTTATCCAAACACACACTAACTAGCTGTGTCCTTTGCATCATAATAAATAATGCTTCGTCTGATACCAAGGAAGTAGGAAGAGGAAAGTGGAAGTGGAAGTGAAATTTAGCCTTTTGTATGTTTGGTGTAAGGGAAGTCACTTCTTGGTGGAACCCACTTCCATAAAAAATGTGGGAAGCGAGTTCCATCCCTCAATATATGGAAGTGGGTTCCGATTCCACTACCATTGTAACCCCCTACCTTGATTAGCGTAATTATGATTCGATCACGGATAATTAAATTGGATTAGAGACCATCGGAAAATTCAAAACTCATTTAAACTCCCTCCATGTAGTAGGGACTTCACAAAATTTTCAAAACTTCTTTCCAATCCTGGTCTCAAGTTCAAACATCGAATATAATTACCTGTGCAGTTATCTCATTTAACATATTAGAGTGCATAACTTAATCCCCGGTAACCCCTGGGTTTCATCTATTTATAGAACTATAGGGTTTCAGTTCCCAATTAGGGGATTACACCACCATGTATTTAAAAACTATTCACAACTCAAAAATGTCATACAGCAATCCCTTATCTAAAATGAATAACCAACATGGCCCAAACCAAATGTCCCATAGGGTTCTAACAGCTCCGGGTCGTTTGCTTTTCCTTGGAGTCGCTTGCCCTGTCTGAAATGTTAGTCAAAGGAAAGAATAAGATTCAAGAGAATCCTAGTAGTAACAAATCATTCATACCACATATAAGCACACAGCATATAAGCAAATCATCATACAGCAGCAGCAACACAAATCACTCTCCACTCTCATCCCCTTTTACCGCCGGGAAGGCACACCGTCCTAACTCGAACCGTTGTTAGTAACTCAAGGACTGTTGGCGTGGTAGTGCATACTCATAGCCTTATAGCTCGTAGAGCCATCCGACTTTCACAATTGGCCCGTCGGCCTTCACAAATAGCCTTTCGGCTTTTCACATAATCACACATATCACCCCATCCTTATCCCCTTTTACCACCGAGAAGGCTCACTGACCTTACTCGAACTGTTGTTAGCAACTCAGAGACTATTGGCATGGCGGTGCTTACACATATCCACAAATGTCGCAACATACGAATTCATCACAAATCAATGATATAACACACATGCAATGCATCACATATGGTATAAAGGAAAAAGTCACTCCCTTGTTCCTTTCTAACGTTTGCTGGCACAGTGGGCTTACGAGAACAGCAGATGTCAAATCCTATAAAACAAATTAGGGACAATAGATCAATCTCTTTTCCAAATTCTTAATTCCATAATACTTTAAGTTGGTATTCATATAAATTCTTTAGGTGGCTAAAAGACGCCTAAACATATGCCTAAAGGATTGGGATAACTACCCCTAAAGATCCCTTTTTAGGAAGTAAAACACTGATTTTTGGTCGACTCACTAGAGTGGAGATGAGCTCACTCGAGTGATGACCCCCAGATTCACTCGAGTCCCCAAAAGTGCCACATTGGAAGTGTTTGCCCGACAGCAAACCATAATATGTCTTACACCCTCACTCGAGCACAGGAAGCTGCACTCGAGAGATGACCTCAAATGCACTCGAGCACCAGAAAGTGAGACACAGCGAATAACTAGCCGAGAGCAACCATAAATTCCAGAAGCTTAGACTTACTCCCTTACTCGAGTAAAACCAAGATCACTTGAGTGATGACCTATATCACTTGCGGAAACGAAAGTGCACTCTTAAGCTTTGCCTGGGAATCCAAGCGAAACCGAAGGGAAAAAGGGAAAATATCTCACAGTACTCGAGTGAACCCTTCCCTCACTCTAGTGTTATTCATCATAAGCAAAAAATCGCAGCAACTGATATATGTTCCCAGATTTACCTATTTCTCTACTAATGGTCCTAAAACTTGTACCAAAGCTCATTCTCACTCATTTTGACACAAGAAATCCCTTGGTAACTACAAAACAACCCAATTCTCACTCAATCAACACATTCTCAACTCTAGATCACAAGATCACCCAAAACCACAATTTGCCAAACTTCCTCATTCCACTTCAAATCAAACTTAATGACATTATAACACATCCTAACATCATTTTCTATACCATACCATTCCAAACTCTTTCATTATTCAATTCTCATGAAATCAGGGCAAAAATTACAGAATTTATGAAGCTCAACCAAAAATCATCATAAATATACTAAAATGCATCAAATTCTTACCTCTTCAACTTGGTAATATCAAATCCTTGATTCTTTAACTTCCAAATTTTCTTAAGCTTCCAACCACCACAAATCAAAATTCTGAAACCATGGCAAGGAAGTTCTTAACACTATGATCAACTTTAATGAAGAGTACTTAAGCATATGAAGCCATTTAGCAAGTCAAAACACTACCTTTCACTTTCTCTTTCCTTCCTTTCGTTGAGACAGAAATGGAGGCAGATGAGAGAGATGAAAATGATGATAATCTCATTCCTTCCCTTTTCCCATGCACAAACCAACTTGGAGGGAGAGAGGTGAGTGTTTTTGAAACTTTGACCAATCCTATGGCCATCCTCATGACACTTGGCAAGATCTCATGCCTCCTATCATGAATCCATATAACCCATGCACACTTGATTCCACCTCTTGCTTAACCAATCCTAGTCATTGATCTCAAGTTGCCTATGAGTTTTCTCTTTGGTAACTGACCAATCGGTCGGTAAATTTACCATTTTATCCCTGATTATCATGACACATATATCATCATCATCAAACACATTTTACATCACAACTCACATTATTTACTTCAAAAGTGCTTAATCAACATTAATTACATCGCTTTTGGGATCATTAGCCTTTAATTAAAATTCAAGATATTACAACCATGACTCTATTTCCCCCTTTTACCCTTGTATACTTTCTCCTTCCCTCTTTTAGCCACCAGATCCTCCACCGGCGGTGAAGGTCTTCCACCGTGACAGCAGCGACAGTCCTCCATGGTGACGGTCCTCTACCAACGATGTTTCTCTAGGGGTTGTTCTTCTGATTGAATCTAGTGTGAACAGAGCAAGTTCGTGGTGACGATAAGATCTGGGTCCAAAACACGAAGATCAAATAACCAAGGCTTCATTCTTAGATTTTAGATCGTTGTGAAATAAGCAATCTTCGACGACTACACACCATTAAAAGAAGAGATTCATCTACAAGATTTGAATTTATGCAACAATAGATTAAGAAATCAAGGGTTCGTTCTCATATTTGATTTCATACTTATGATTGTTTTGGGTTTTTGTTGATGGCTGGTGGCTATGCTCCCTCTTCGATGCAATGGATCCAAAGCCCCTCTATCCCAGAATCTTTTTTCAATTTATAATTTGTTTTTGGATTAATCTGTTCAGTTTGCAAAATTTTATTTCTTTATTCATGAACTTGTTTTGTTTTTATGAATTTTAGCTAGGTTTATTTTGTAGTTTGAATACTTGATGAAATTTTTCATGGCGGAAGTTCAGTTTCTGAAAGTGGGAGGCACAACAAAGGCGAATGAGAGGAAGAGGATGATTTGGTTTTTCAACTGGAGGTATTTTAGTATTTTAAATATATATTTTAATTAAAATTTATATCTTACTTCCATAATCATATCAAACACATTTTAAATTTCCATTTCTCTTTCAGTTCCACTTCCCTTCTACTCCCACTTTCAATTCCATAACAACTTTTCCTGCGCATCAAACAGGGCATAAGTGTCCTTTGCCTTGCGAGTGGCCTAATAAAGAAAAGCAAGTTTGGGCCGGTTGGGGGCACGTTTACACATTCTCCAGCTGTCGCTGTCAGAATTTAGCCAAACAGACCACAGATTCCCCTCACCCCACTATGCCTTATAGCCAGCGCGCCCCATACTCGCAGGCTTTTCGCTTATGTTCTTGGTGGGCCCTCTCCCGTCTGACATGTCACGTGACCCCCAACCAACACGTGTCAACATCTCCTCAATCCCTCGGTCCCCTCCTCACACTCCCGTATAAAAACAATGCTCCGCGTTAAGAATCGCCTTGTCTCTCCCTATGCTCTCCGATATGAGCCACTTAGACTCTTCTTATCCGCCGCCTCTCCGCCCCCTCGCCGTCTACGACGAAGAAGGTGGCCGCCACAGTGAGCATCATCAGAATCCTTCTCCTGAATTAGTTTCGAACTCAGATCCAGTTCCGATTCCGGCGATCGATCTTCAATGCCTGAACGACGACGACGACGGTGTATTGAGGAAGCTAGACGAGGCTTGCCGGGAGTGGGGAATATTCCGGCTGGAGAACCACGGGGTTCCAGTGGCACTAATGGCTGAGCTTGAAGACCTAACGAAACGACTGTTCTCAATGTCGTTTGAGACGAAAAAGGCGTCCTGTGAAGGAAGCTCAGTGAGCTACTTTTGGGGGACACCCGCCCTAACTCCATCGGGCACTGCCCTATCGGGAAGACATCGAAAGATCAATTTGGTTGAAGGATTCAATCTTCCTTTAAGTCAACTCTCAGAGTTTCATCCACAGCTTCCTCTGCTTCAGTCCTTCAGGTAACAAGCACGTCACTATTATTATGAAATATTTTATGAGTATATTTTATTTATTTATATATAATGGGGCACTGTTTTATCTGAATATAATATTAAAGCGATGAGGAATCTGGCTTTGGGAATGGTGATACTTTGTCTTTAGTATTTGAGTGGACTCGAGGGCGAGCGTATTAAAAAATATCCTTTGCATCAATCCCTTTCTTTCTTTTCCCCCCGCATCCTGGCATCAATCCTAAATATATGTTGTTAAAAAGTATAATTTTGTTAAAGATCTTTAAGTCTAGTGACTTCACTAGGAACCATATACAGATCCCCTCTTTGTGATGGGATGTGGGGGGTTTATTGGATTTTGAGTATTGCATGTGTTAATTTGACCCCTGTAACAAAATTTTCAATAAGTAATATAAGATTTAATTGATTTTTTCTTGAAGGATTAAAAAAATTATCTAATCATAACCTATATCATGTATCTTTTTTTTAAATAATTGTTGTGTATTATTTGATTATATATCAATTTATAAGTTAGATAAATTATATTTGTAAAAAAATAAAAATGAATATTTTAAAATAATTTATCTAACTTTTTCTAGTAGAATTTTCTTTAATTTCAAAATTTGTTCTTTCCTTCATTTAAAATCCTCCTGAAAAGAGGGGTATTTTTAAAGAAGTTGCACAATTTTTACATAATAAAAGTAAATTAATAACTTAATCAAATCCACATGAATTTATTAAGTCTTATACTTAAGATTAAGATAAGATAAATTATTTTATAAAAAAAGAAGGATCACTATGAAGTCCAAACCAAAGAATTACTAAAATAATCTTATGATAAGTAAGCACCATACAACGCTTTTATGTTGTTTGTTTATTATTATGACTTTGTGGGAATTACATAATTCTTTGGGGCTCATAAATCTAAAGGGGCTGTTTCATATGAGGGACTGGGAGGGGAGAGAAAATGAAGGAAAATTTTTATGACTTGAATTTAAAAAAATTCGAAGAGTGCGGTTCAAAATTGCTAATTGATTTTTCTTATTCTGTTATTTTGCATCTTATCTGTATTAAAATTTTATAATTCTATTTTTTTAATTTTTTTTAAAAACCAACTCATAAAATTTTTTACTCTCTCTTCCTCCATTTCCCTCCTGCCAAACAGACCTAAAAAACAAAGAAAAATATGGATGGTGCCAAATTTCAAAACAATGATGAGATGTAGTAAAAGATCTCTTTGGGTGATTGTTTACGTAACATCCTTATCCTGTTTTTTCTTCGGTTTGCCAACCTTGTGTCTGTCTTGTGAAATTTGCTATTTATGTATTTCCATTTAAATATTTATCTAACAACAAATATTGATGGAAAATATATTCAAACATTTTGCATAACACACGAGCCTATTATCCAAACACATAAAGTAATAATAATTCAGGTTAAAATAATAAGAGAAAAATAAGTGAATCAAGTATTTGCATCCTCATCAACTTTTAAAAAACAAAAATTAAAGATCTTCAATAAAATACAATATGATAACATTATATTAACAAGCATTTTGGCACTAAATATTATTAGTACAAACAAGTAAACAAAATATTATTAGTTGACACTGTAGATAAATAAAATGCTATAAATAATAATAATTAGTAAATAGTAGGTTTTCTCTGTATATATTATTATCTACTTCTTTTAAAATATAAGTAAGTTTTCTCTCTCTCAAATATAAAATTTTTACAAAATTTAACTCATCAAAATATGAAAAATATCTGTGGGCTAAAGTTTAGTATATATATAATTTTTTCTCTTCATTCTTTTGAAGAAAAATATAATTCTTTTGACCTATCTTCAATAAATATAACTCTCACTTATATTTAGATGGTGTGATCCAACACTATATGGATCACACAATTTGGTCTTATAATTAATCATTTTTAATGAAGGGTATAATAAAATAAACTAATTTTTTAATAGTATGAAAAATAATCCAACCCAATTTTCACACATGACTTTTATGAGATTCTTTCGGCCGATGGCTTTTTTGGTTTGGGGGGGGATCCTGGCCATTATGATATGACTTTATGAGATGGGGACGTTTACTTTGCGAATTAGGCCCAATAATATTGAGTTCAATAATAATAATCATTTTGATTTGACAATACCATTGTCACGTACAGATTCTTTCATAATGATTTATCAAACCATTTTATAAACAGAAATAAATTACTATAAGAGAGAATCTCTTGTATCTAATTCGGTACGTGAATCAAAGACAGATGGAAGGTGGGAAAAGTAAAGAAATTCTTATTTATTTGGAATAGTTTATTTTTTATTTATAAATGTTTTTTATATAAATTAAGATAAAATTTCTCTCATATATTTATCTTATATACTGTAAATCATGATTAAAGCACTTATAAGCTAAAATTAAGTTATCCCAAACATCATGATTTAAACCATCGTGTTGAAAAATTTTGAATTTAAGCATAATAGTTTTTTTTGTGTACTATCTAGATATTATATTATGTATATAA
This sequence comes from Inga oerstediana, assembly GCA_963210345.1. Lineage (NCBI taxonomy): Eukaryota > Viridiplantae > Streptophyta > Magnoliopsida > Fabales > Fabaceae > Inga > Inga oerstediana. The sequence continues at coordinate 50,585,822 of OY723402.1, read as the reverse complement.
TATTGGTTATTATGTGAGTATTGAGCTAATTTTGGTAATCCGGCTATAATTCATTGTGTTTAGTGGAGCAGCGAATATATTTTAATTAATAATTATTTATATACATGTAAGTGCATGTTTAGGAGACAATAAAATTATGGTTTCAGAAGCCCTTTTCATTAAGCTAAGATGAAACTCCTCTCACATACTTACCTAATAAATCGTAAAAACTATTCTCCAAAAATTAATCCATACATGCACTAAAACAGTAAAAGTTAAGCTCTATTATGATTTAGGAATATGTAATTTCTAATCATTCTAAACCTTATTATGTTAACGATATTTAATTCCTATATTTATACATTTTATTATTTATCATATATAAAGTTTCTAATAATATTTTTTATGTAAATCTGATAATGCTTAAATTGTGTTACTCCCTTTTGTTTTAAATATAATGTTTGTTTTTTTCAAGAAAATACTATGTTTCAATATATACGATGTTTTACAGAATTTTCATGAAAATTAATATATATCTTTTAACTTAAAATGCCCAATTTGATCAAAATTAATTGCTTTCCATTAAAACAAATAATTAAATTAACAATTGATATTAAAGAATAAAAAATTTGGAAATATTTAACTACATGTTTTTTTTTTGAGTGTGCCTCAGATAAATAAATACCTTAATGAAAGAAACTAGGGATGGTATCAAAATTTATTAAAATATTTATGAAAAAACCATCAAAAAAAATATTTATGAAAAATATCCAAAACACCTTTGTGTTCCCTAATAATTTGTACCGATCAAAAGATAATAGTTAAAAGTTTTAACATTTAACTAATTTTAATTAATTTTTTAATTAAAAATTGTTTATAGGATCTTATAAAAAAAGAGAGTACAAAATAAATATTATGAGGAAAACTAAAGAGGAAGAGTGGACCCCACCCGGATTCTCCAATGTAAACATAAAAAAAGGCAAAAAAATCATAGTGTCCCCTATTTAGCTAAGATTTGGTCCATGCATGGGTTAGACCAATGATGAGAACTAATCCCCAAATTTATCTTGTCCCTCATCATTTTCGGCCCTCGATTAACCCAAGGGCCATATTGTAATTACTCTTAAAATAAAAATTATATAACTAATTTATAGAAACTTAAAAAATTATTTAAATTATTTATTTTTAACATATGTAATGATTACTCTTTCTATCTTCAATATAAAGGTTATATAACTAATTTATAGAAGTTAAAAAAATTAATTAAATTATTTATTTTTAACAAATATATATTCATTTGTTAAAAATATTTTCTTTAATAGTTCGTATTGCATTTGGATCTATGGATCTACCCATTGATAGAAACCTTCATTGATATGTGCTGTGGACAGAGATAGTTTAGGGAAAAAACTTTTTCGTTAGGATTACTAATTTACAGACATTAATAAATTAGTTAAATTAATTATTTATAATAAATGTATGTTAATTTTCTCAAAATACCATTTTAATCATCCTATCATGGATGAAAACCACTTTAACATACACAATCAGTAGGGATAGTTTGGAAAAAAGTTAGGGCCAGTTTGAATTAGCGTTAGAGAAGCACGTTCACACAACCCAATATAAAAAACTCTTCTCACATATTTTCTTCATATACTGCAAATCACGTTAGAAAAGCAGCTTTTACCGTTAATCCAAATAAGCAATTAAAAATTTAGGAGCAATAATTTCTTGTATCTAGGACCAAAACAAACCTTCTAATAGCTTTTATATTTAGGATTAGAGGGATTATAAATTTGGGAGACAAAATATATTACGGTCTTATATTTATGATCAAAATAAATCCCGATCTAACCCCTAAATTTAGGGTGGGAAGGAGAATTTTAGATCAAATTTTAATAATACGAATTAATTTTTTACTTTCAAAGGTTATCAACTTCCTAAACCATCAAATTTAACACAACGATCCACAATTGCGATGATGTCTCCATTTACTTCATTATTAGTGGAGAAACCACCACAGTTTTCTATTTCTACAGTAGAATATCTGAATCCAATAATAGATACACGTAGTTTCATAGGGAAAGTGCCTCCACGTCTCTTCCCATCTGCTTTCCCTCCACCTTTCATCTCAATATCGTCTCAACTCTTAGATTAATATATGAGCAGTCTAAATTTTATACCAGACAAATTAATGTAAATTATGTTATTATCTAAATATATGAATATCTAACTACACGTACATCACTATATAGAGTGGCAATGATAGGGTACGGAGAGCACGTGTCAAGGATCGCCACAAGTTTATTCAAAGCGATGGCGAAGAAGTTAGATGATGAAGTGAAGATAATGGAGAAGGCAAGGCAATATGTTTCAGAGAAGACAGGACACCTACGAGTGTATCGCTATCCACGTAGCCCTAATCATCATCTTCTTCATCACACTAATGGTTCATGGGGAATGGAACCTCACACAGATAGCTCTGTGCTATCCATTCTCAACCACCATACTCAAGATTCTTCACTTGAGCTCCTCCACAATCATCAATGGCTTCCTCTTCAGTCCATTCCCAACACCCTCGTCGTCAACATCGGCGACATGATGCAGGTTTCTTCTTCTTCCTCTTCTACATTCTTTCCGGTCTTTATTATAAGCGCCTTCAGCATGCATGTTTCATATACGACATGTTTTGTTCAAAGCATTAATTGCTTCAACATAGTATCTTTAACTAATTACTTTTTCTTAATATAAGATTTATTTAACTAATTTGATTAGATTAAGGAAGTTAGTTGAGTTAGTTAATATGACATGTATTTTCTAAAACATTCTAATCATCTTCCTTAATTATCTCATTCACACTCCTCTTTGATTATTGTTTTAGCATCAATACGGATAAATTAAAAAAAGATTGACAAATATGAAAACTATAGTTTATATTTAGGACCAAAATCAACTCCTTAAATATGTCTTATATTAAAGACTGGAGGGAGTATAATACTTCCTAACTAATTAATTAATCAAACTTCTCAAAGGACTTGTTTGGATTCATGCTTGTAAAAGTGAATTTTATCCCCACTAACTTTTATAAATTGAAGTTGGGTAAAGTTAATTAGTGCAATATTGTGATTTATGTTTGAATAGATCAATTTGAAATAAGCTTGTTTGAATGATGCATTGAAAAATTAATTTTAAAAGAATCAAATCTGAACATTAGAAAACAGAAAAAGTTGATTCAATTTTAATTTGACTTCTAAAAAAATAAGCTTATTTGGTTCTACTATACTACCCCAAACACCATTTTCTATTCAACGGACCATTTTGTTTTGTTTTGTTTTTGTTTTTTTTTTGTCTCAACTGACTTTTGAATCTTTCTAACATTAACCCAAACCAAACATGCACTTATCAATTAATTTTATTCAGCATTAATTTTGATATTCTACAAGAAATAACTAATCTTAATTAACTTTATTATTTTATATAAAGTTGTTAGTAGTTGATTATAATAAGGACTGGAGTATCTGTTTCTGCAAAAAGAAAATAACTAATTTTAATTAACTTTGTTAATTTATTAATTTATTAAGTTATTATTGTTTTGATATGTGTATGTATAGGCGATAAGTGATGACAGATACAAGAGTGCGGTGCACAGAGTGAGGATAAGCCAAGAAAAAGAAAGGATCTCTGTATGTTACTTTGTGTTTCCAGAGGAAGAGTTTGTGATAGAGAGTTCCAAGTACAAGCCCTTTAGTTATAGTGATTTCAGAGCACAAGTTCAAGAGGACGTTAAAACCATTGGCTATAAAGTTGGACTCTCCAGGTTTACCCTATAACTCATCACCACACTTTGACACAAACTCTTGAGATCAGCCTCTTTCTCAAATCAATTTTCTATTCTTCATCACCTTATTTTAATTTACATATATAATTTTATTTTTCCCTTTTGAGATCCATGTAATATACTTCGATTATTTGTATTGAGATGTGATGTGAAGCGGACAGGAATATTTTCCTCGGATCACTACTATAGAAAAATATTGGAGCGGTAGAGCCCTTTTTTTTTTTTTTTAAATAGTATTGTTTCTCAAATGCTGTTGTACCTATGGAAATGCACCATATTGCTACTATCTAAATTCATTTTTTTCAATGAAGCGCTATCGCCTTTAACTAAATTCATTTTAGTACTCCTTCTAATCCTTAATATAAGATACATTTGAAAAGTTGATATTGGTTATAAATATAAAATATAATTTTCATATTTATCAATCTTTTCCTAATTTACCCGCTATTGATACTACCTCAACAAAAATCAAGGAGGGGAAGCTAGAGCAGTTTAAAAAATACATGTCATATTACCTAACTCAATTAACTTTTTTAATATAATCAAATTAGGTAAATATATCTTATATTAAAAAACGGACGAGTATCATTTTCCTAATAAAGAAATGCTACCTTCTAGATGTATGACACTAAAAGCCGTGTTTTTTTAAGAGGAGGGGCTACTGGATCTTGGACCATCCAAATTGAGAAGCAGAATAGATAGAGGGATTTGTGCGATCCATTTGACATGTTTAATTGTTTAAATTCCCATGGGAAGTGAAAAATGTGCAATTTTCTTTTTCCTCCCTTGGTTTTTCTTGGTACCAAACGGGCTGCAAGAGGTCAAACACAAGATTACTTAGTTTGAGGCCTTGTTTTATTGGGCCGATCTTGGTCAGTTGGTCTATCCGCCACCTTGGTGGGTTAAAGGACAATTTATCTCTTGAAAGTTTTTACTAAGAGGTAATTATGTTTCGAAAGTTTTTTGGGGGAGCAATTTTGCTTTGGAAGTGCGTAAAAAAGGGAGCAATTTTGTTAAGGGGTAATTTTGTCCTAAAAGTTTTCACGGAGATGCAATTTTATCTCGAAAATTTTTTGGGGAGTAATTTTGCCCTGGTTGTTATCCTAATTAATTTTGACCGTTAGTTGACAAAACATGTTGAGCTAGAAACAAATTTGCACATTAACAAAAGTGATGTGGATGAGATGTGGACTGCCAGCTCAACATATTTTTTCAACTAACGGTCAAAATTAACTATGATAACAACTAGGGTAAAATTGCTTCCTTTTTTACACTTCTAGAGCAAAATTGCTTCGCAAAAAACTTTCAAAACAAAATTGCCCCTAAGTGAAAACTTTCGGAGCAAAATTGCCCCTTAATCCTATTTCATATTTGAACTTTTATGAGAATGATATTATTTTAATTTTAATACTGTTTGTTAAAGTAATAAATTAATTAATTCCAAGTAAACAAAAGTAACAAATGTTTAGAGCTGAGAAAGAATTTCCTTTTTGTTTGGCCTTTTGCTTTGTTCTTCTTAAGGAATGAGAACTTTTAATCTTTCACTTGTTATTTAAATATTCATATTTTATTGCAATAATTAAATAATAAAAAAGAATATAATTTTTAAGAGTTAGAGTGCAAATTTACTTATTAAATATTCTTAAATGAGCACTATCCTCTTGGTTGCAAAAATGCATATGAAGGTTCCAAAATAGTGTAAAAATATCACACCTGTTAATATGATATAAGGGATAAGGTCCATTTTTAAGCATGTTTGGGATTACAATTGGGATCCAAAAAGTGTTTGTGCACGTAAATCGAAACAACACTCATTTCACAAACTTACCTTGTATACATTAAATCACGATTCAAAATCTACTTTTGAAGACTCCAATCATTATTCTAAATAAGTACTTTTTCCCAGAAGTTTTCATTAAGAAGCACTGAACACTCGAAAGTTATTTTATTAACAATATCGCCTTGAAAGTTTATAAAACATAGCAATTTTGCCTTGTCATCCTCCAATCGTTAAATTTGACTGTTAAGTTAGTCAAACATTCTACTACCTCTAATCCTAATTATAAGACAAAGTTGACTTTTTTGGAGAGATTAATCAAGCTAAATAAGTTACTTAATCATATCATATGTTGTGTATCTTTAGATTATATATTAGTTTATTAGTTAAATTAATTAGTTTTGAGAAAAAAATATAAATATTCTAGAGTAATTTAACTAATTTCCTTAATTCCTCCAAAAAAGTCAATTTTTCCTTATATTATAATTAGGACCGGAGGGAATATATGGTATGTCACTTCATCATTCAGCCAGTAAGCCCATTTGCTGAGGTGGCATTACACCTCATCGTCTCCCTCTCTCTTCCTCATTCACTCTTTCTGGAAAAGAGAACGGCCCCCGATTTCCTCAGTGACTGGGGGCATCACCCTCTCTTCCTTATCACACTTCAACAATGACCTTGGATTATGAACAAAAAAGATTGAAAAAAAGTTCCTCGTGATCTCTAATTTTTTTTTTTACCTGATCGTGTTCTCTTATTCAAAATTCAAAAGAATAGAAAAAAATTGCATAGAACCATCAACAATGACTTCCAATTCCTCCAATGGTTACCTTTGAGCATTGCATGTAGAAATCCAACAACAGTGGCAAAGATCAATGTCTCTCTGTAATCAGAATTCGAACTCCGATCACCCTATTTCTCTTAAATTGACCACCACCGATAGCTTCACCATAGGGAACTCCCATGCCAGATCCACCAGCTAGAAACAAGTAGGGAAGAGATAGATCTCATAATTTCTCCTTCTACATTCATCCCTATTGCTCATATTGGCATGAACATGGTGGGGATCAAGGAGACGATGGAGGCAACGATGAAGGAGAGCCGAGAGGCGTGGCCTTGCTGAAAGAGAGAAATTAGATGATGAGGTGTGATGCAAGCATATTGGGTCTACCGACCTGGATGATGAGTAGGTGCGCCATTCGGGATTTTTAACTAACTTAACAATTAAACGTAACATGACGACGCCAAGGCAAATTTGCAACATTTTGTGAATTTTTGAGGCGATATTGCCTCTGATATTATAGCTGGAAATACGGGCCAGCCTGCGGGTTGTGGGTTGGCCCGCATCAACCTGTAGCCCGCGCGGTGAGGGCCTGTGCAACCTGCATTTTTGCGGGCTGGCAAAATTCCAACCCTAACCCGCAGTGTGCGGATTGTGGGCCAGCCCGTGGGCCTGCATTTTGTTTTTTGAAAAAAAAAATTTCATATTTTTTAAAAGAGGATTGAAAATATAAGATACATATATATGAGTAATTAAATTTACCTTCTTAGTATCAATAATTTCTTTTATAAAAATTTAAAAACATAATTTAAGATTTAAGAGATAAAGTTATCAAATTTGTTAAAGTTTATAAACAAAACATAAACTTATCCTCAAGCAACCAAGATAAAATAATTTTGTTTAAAGAAGAAGGGAAGAAGCTAAGATTTTTTCTCTTTGGATTGGGAGGTACCAAGATAAGAGTAGAAAACTTATAAGTTTTGTAAAATTATTATATGTAAATAAAAAATAAAAAATTTTGCGGGCCAACCCGCCAACCCGCAGGCTAGCCCGCATTAACTCGTGGGTTATGCGATGCGGGCCTGTGTGGCCTACGGGTTGAGCCTGCTAGTTGAGCCCATATTACTGGCTCTATCTGATATAACACTTGATACTTTCTTATAGGGGCGGAAATAGGTTAGGTTAAGCTTTACCTAAATAAGTTTGGGCCTGTAAAAAATATTCAAAGCTTGAGCCTGTATGTAAGCTTTTTTTTAGATCTGAGCCTGGACCTTCAAAAGGCCTGACAAGGCCTGAAGCCTGTTTAAACTTTAAAGGCCTACTTAAAATATATACCTTTAAATAACTTTTAAAGCTTATGCATCTAAATTTATATATAACCCTTCACGCTTATTTATAATTCTACATTATTCTTAAAAGCTTAACATATATTATCGTTGTAATATTAGGACTTAGTAAGAAAAATAAAAGAATGTCCAGTGACAATAATTATATGAGCAAATAGAAATAAGAAAAACTAATCGTTTGTTAACTAATAAAATATATTTTCTAAAATATTTTCTTAAATTAACCAAGTATAACAAGCAACAAGTAAAACTATAATTTACCTCTTTTACTTTTTCCACATAAATTGCATAAACTCTTCTTACTGAAATTATAATATTTCATTTGGCATTAAAATAAACTTATAGCAATTATAGTGCTTTAGTGGACAACCAAATCAAGAGAGAGGGAGTGAGTTAGTGACGCCATTTCAAGTGATCAAAGAAAAGAGAGGTAAGGTGAATGATTGATGCGAAAACAATGGTTAAATGTAATGATAATGAGATGTGAAACTTAGAATTAAGGTTAATTTGATGAATTTATAAATACTTTATAAAATTATTTAGATGATATTATATATATGTATATAATAGTACAAATTAAAAAAAATTAAATAGGCTAGACCTGTAGGTCTGTAGGCTAGATCTTATAAAAATAGATCTGACCTGTTTGTCTAAATAAACCTAGCAATATGCCTGAGCCTATTTTACTAAGTAGACTAGATTAGGCTAGATTTTATATAGATTAAGGCGTAGACCCCTATTAAAAACCTGACATATTTTCATCCCTACTTTCTTGCACTTGTACAATAGTGTGAGCCACACACAAAATCAACTAATGTTAATAGCATGATATTTTTATATCATTTTAAAATTTTCACGTGCTTTGTTGCAACCAACAAAGCTTTATGATAATTTTATTTTTTTGTTGCAACCAATACATGCTCACAAATATTCCATGAGTAAATTTGCATCTAATTTATTTCTTTTTATAATTTTATTTGATTCTATCCTATCCTTTGCATCAATGGAAGGCATAGATTCGGGTTTCATATATTGGGTCATAGGAGGGATAACTCTAAATAGAAGAAAAGAAGAAATCTTGTTAATTACACATGAAGTTAATGTAATAAATAGAAAGGCGACGATGATAAAGTTTTTTTTTTTGACCATGAACAATGATAAAAGTTCACGACTAGGAATTTAGCAAAAAAGGAAAAAAAGCAAAGGAACGAATTTTTAATAAATGTGTGGATGAAGAAAAGAAAGCGACAAATGCTTTCGTTTCTTTACTGGCAAGAGGCAAATAGGTTCTTTTCCCATTTTGAAAAATTAAAAAATTATTTTATTCCAACGTATAAATTATATAAATAATTTTTACATCACACATATTAAAAATTAGTTAAATTAATTATTTATAACGTATGTGCATTGTTTCCTAAAACATATTCTTTAATTATTATTTTATTTTGGCTAAAAAAATCATTACTTTATATCGGAAACCACATTTAATATATGCAATCAATATATGTTTTTGTTTAGAATGAAGATTAAAACTTTAAAAAGTAGTTTTTCAATTGTGATTTACGGTGTATGAAATAAGTATGTGAGAGAAGTTTTGTTTTGATTTATGTAAATAAGTATTTTTGAAATGTTCAATCAGTATTCCAAACAAGCTAATAAGTAGTTTAGGAAACAATTATAAATTTAAAAGAGAAAATGTTTTTTTTTGGCCGACATAAAAGAGAATGAATTAAGGCATTACCTTGATGCTTAATATAAAATGCAGTTAATTTTTTAAGAGAGATGGAAGAAGTTAAGTAAATAATTTTAAAGTATTTATAAAAAATAAAAGTGAAGGGCAATTAATGTCTTTTGGAAACATCTCATAATCCCAAATAAATTTAGATGGATTGATTTGGAATTTGATAAATTGAAAGCCCTAATTGATCCTTTTTTATGTTTCTAAAGCATTTTAGTGTCTTTTTCTTCAATATTTATATTCATATTTAAATAGATTTTACAGTTAGCCTCCACTTGAAATGAAAATATCTGCCATCATCTGCTGAACATGAAAAGCGAATGCCTTTATTGACAAAGCAGTGTTTGGAGTGTTGGAAAATAATTTTTCAATAGTAAGTTATGATATATGAAATTAGTATATAAGTAGAATGTTGTCTTAATTTATATATATAAACACTCATAACATTATCAATCACCCAACCAAATAAGTAGCAGTAACTCGCTTTGTTGAGCTACAGCACTCAACAGTATTCATATTACAGTCAGGACAGACCCGCAAATATCACGCAAGAGCCGTCTGCTTCAATTTCAAACTTGAGCTTGTGTTTACCCCAAAACCACACACTTCAGATTCCCATTCCATCATTCCACACCCATTTTTCTTATCAATCACCTTCTTCTTCTTCTTCTTCCTCCTCCTCCTGCCTCTCGTGCCTTCTCTTTCATAGATTCTGCAATGGCCCTTCTTCTTCTCCTTCCCTCTCAATCTTCTTTCATTTTGGCCTCATTTTCCCCTTTTTTCTTCCTCGTCTTTCTTCAATGCCATCTAGCCTCTTCTGCTCTTCTGCTCAGCTTGAAGAACCACCACAAGCACTTTCACCATCAGAGACCCATGATCCAAGCCAACCAAAGCACTTGCGCGCTCTTTGTCGGCACTTGGGTTCCTGATGATTCCTATCCGCTTTACCAATCTTCTAGCTGCCCGATTATAGATCCTGAGTTCAATTGCCAAATGTACGGCCGCCCAGATTCGGATTACCTCAAGTACCGATGGCGGCCTCTCAATTGCGAGCTCCCAAGGTAACATAGTACTAGAATCCTGAATAGTTGAGTTCAATCTTGAGTCGTGTTGTTCGAAATTTTGCAGAAACTATGATTATATGTATAGCCTGAAAGATATTGTAGCATTTTCGTGGTAGGTTCAATGGGGTTGAATTTCTGCTTAACATGAAGGGGAAAACTGTGATGTTTGTGGGCGATTCTCTTGGGCGGAATCAGTGGCAGTCTTTGATTTGTATGATATATTCTTCAGCACCTGGAACGCAAACGCAATTGGTGAGAGGAGAACCCCTCTCAACCTTCAGATTCTTGGTGAGTCTGATTTCTGAGCAACAATTACTAAAATTAAATTCATTCCCGCGGAGATTTAGGGCATACTTTCAATTTCAATGACCCATTTCCGTTTTTGGGCTAAACTTTTGTTTAAATGACTGGGCAGGTTGAGAACTTTTGCAGATTTTACTTTAGCAAAATAGTTATATTTTCCACTTTTTGTGAAGCTTTATTCAGAATATGAGGGCTTGGGTGAAGGTATTTTCAATAGGAGAAAGTATATCGTTGGGAAAGGTGTTTGTGAAGAGGGGACCCATAAGCACTGTGGACAATAACGTTTGGCTAGTTGGTGCAAACTGCAATACACTAACCTCATGCTCTTGTCTCTGGACAAAGTAGACAATTGAAAAAGCATTTTACAGCTGCAAAAGAGAGGCATGATTTGTAATTTGGGTTTTGATATGGTATATGCAGGACTATGGTGTGACCATTTCATTTTACAGAGCCCCTTATTTGGTTAAAGTTGATGTGGCCCAAGGGAAGAGAATTCTGAGGTTGGAAGAGGTAGATGGCAATGGAGACGCTTGGAGGAGTGCTGATGTGTTATCTTTCAACTCAGGACATTGGTGGAGCCATGAAGGATCATTACAAGGGTATGCTATCTCCTTTTGAAAGTTTCTTTTCTGAACAAAAGTCATTTATTTGTTACTGTCTTATTATAAGATATAGTTATCTAATTTGATTAGATTAAGGTAGTTAGTTAAGTTAGTTAATATGGCACATATTTTTTAAAACACCCCAGTCATCTTCATTAATTCCCTCATTCTCCCTCTTCTTTGATTATTGTTGAGGGAACATCAATAAGAGTAAATTAGAAAAAGATTAACAAATATGAGAAATATGTCTTATATTTAGAATCAAGATTAATTCCTCAAATATGTGTTATATTAAGTACACGGGGGAGTATGTTTTAGGTAGAAGAACTTGATAATAAAACCTTCAAAAAATTTAAACGTTGTGCGGTATCAAAATCCTGAAAGAAAGAAATATGAAATTGTTATTGATTTCTCAAGGACTTTTTTCTGAATTTTAGATCATATATGGTGTTTGGAACGGTGATTGCAGGTGGGATTACATTGAATTTGGAGGAAAATACTATCCAGACATGGATCGTCTGGCAGCAATGGAGAGGGGCCTCAAAACATGGGCAAATTGGGTGGATTCCAACATTGACAGAAGCAGAACCAAAGTATACTTTCTGGCAATTTCTCCCACACACTACAAGTAGGGCCTCTCTCTCTCTCTCTCGCAAAACTTAAATTACTTTTTTCTCTTTCTTAAATTATTATTGGTAGAGTGTGGGATTCCTGGGGTCTCATAATGGTGGGTGTTTGTTTTTTCGTTTGTTTGTTTGATTGGAGTTTGGTTTCCACATGCGAGAAATCTATGAGCTGTGTGGGAACTAGGAAGGAGCATTGGAACTAGGAAACCTCTTTTTGACCCATCAGCTAGCTTGCATCTGGTTTGGTGCCTTAGAGGTAGACAATTCCAAAAAAAGAAAATAAGGCTTGGTGCATTAGCTAGCTTGCATTGGCTTGGTGCCTTAGACTATTAAACATTATCCCACATTCTAGACTTTAGCGAGTGTAATAATATATTCCCTCTGGCCCTTTTTCGTGTATATTTTCTCTTATTACTACCTTATTCCTTTCTCTCTTACTTATACCCTTATAAATAAAGGCATGCTTAGAAAAAAATTTATTTCCTTCGTACTTATTAGTTTTAACCAATTTTAACTATTTTCTTAAATTCTGTAATTCGATTATTGAGCTCTTATGAAAAAGGGTGGGAGGACTATCTAAAAAATCTTGACTATGTTAATAAGTTACTTTCTAGAAAAAATTCTTGATCCATAACATGAGTGATTTGTAGGGTAATTAATACTTTTTTCGGTCCTAAATATAAGACAAAGTTGATTTTATTTTGGAGAGATTAATGATGTTAAATAAGTTACTTAATTATATCATTTATTGTGTATCCTTGAATTATATATCAGTTTATTACTCAAACTAATTAGTTTCAAGAAAAAAATAAAAATACTCTAAAATAATTTAATTAGCTTTCTTAATCTCTTAAAAAAAATCAATTTTATCTTATATTTCGGATGAGTATGTATGGTTCGGTCCAACTGGAGCGGAGTCTGTCTACTATCTTGTGGTTTAAAGTCTTTGGGCCTATATTGTCTCCTTTCTATCCTAAAATGTCATACTCAGAACTTTATACAGTCACTGCTACGCTGGTGATTGCGTATTATGTGAGGCGAGATCTTAAACACGCACAAATTTGTGTTCTCAAAGGTTTAGATATTTCTTCAAAGGAAGTTTTTCGTTTGGCCGATTTTTTAAAATGTTTACTGTTCTTAAAATATTAAGATACTTTTTCAGTTATAATTAGAAAATTATTTTTTTTAAATCCTTTATCTATTAAAATGAAAAAAATTAAAAATTTAAGAATAAAATAATATTTTTAAGGATAAAAATTTTTAAAAAATATATTGACATCTATAAATTTTGAAATAATTATACTGCTGCAAAGTTGTAAACCTATAATGTCCTTTGTTGTCGCTTTCAAAACCATCCGTGCTGTGTCAGGGTCTCTCACATGGGATGTATTTGGTTCCTCTTGTTGCTTTTCTTCTCTTCGTCTATTCACATTTCACATGTTCAAACTTGTTCTCTTGAGCTTTTCTTTGTAATTTCTTTGTACCTTTTTCTTTTTTAAAAAACTGTGATTTCTTGAGCTGGAGATTGGAGAATCATTGGAACACATGCGCTGAAAACAATCTTTGAAAAGGAAAAACAAAACAAAAACAAAAAAAAATTGTGTCGGTGGAATTAAACATAATAGCGTATACCGACATATCCTGCTGCCACCCATTTGGTACAAAATGCTTCCACATAATTAAATCTTAGTGCTGTCGCTGTGCATTCACATTACATCATCATATAATACACAGCCTAATACATTGCTACCTCAAAAAGTATATAGGCTTTTGTTTTATCTGTAAAGAATAGTGTTGGTCCTTCGTGTTGCAAGAAGTTTGAAGAATGAGGGTGCTTTATTCATGGCTTATGAGAGTATTGCGGAGCCAGTTTGGGATCTCAATTAAAAATAAATTATATATAGAGTACCACTTTGGTTATATTTATAAGTCTTTTTAGACAAAACGAATTTAATCCTATTTATAAGTCCAATTTTAGGGTAGTAAATACATTTTGTACTTTTTTTATCCCTATTAATTGCAATAAATAAAGAGAATATATTCATGTTGATTTTTGAAACCAATCATAGATAAGGGCGAAATTGAAAATTTAGCCTATAGTTAATGAGTTAACTAACTCTCCTTGGTATGTGAGAATTAGTTAGAAAGGATATATAAATTGGACTAGAGTGGTATATATATATATATATATATATCTCAAACTCTTGGTTTAGGCATACACCCGCCCAAACACCCATTTTGATTGAATTATGAGACCATCAACCAAACACCCATAATTTTGATTAAAATCAATTATGAGATCAGAAACCATAATGTTTCTCATAAGCATCCCCCACATGTTTCCGGCGCATTTAGATTAGTATTGGGTAAAACATAGCTTATAAAATTGATTTGTGAGCATAATTGGTTGATGTTTGAATAATTTTTAGGAAAGTATAATTGAAAAGTAGATACTCCCTCCGGTCCTAATTATAGGACATATTTACCTAACTTTGGAGAAATTAAGGATAGTAGTTAAATTAGTTAATTTTATTTATTTTCCAAAAATGCCCTTATTTAATATGGGTGATTTAGGAATATTACATGAGTCTACCATGAGGCAATCCAACCATTATCTAAAGCAATGGGGGTATTTTGGGAACAAATTGACAAAAATTAAAATTTTGTCCTATAATTAGGACCAAGATCAACTTCCAAATATTGTCCTGTAGTTAGGACCGGAGGGAGTAATATGTAATAGCTTATGAGATAACTGGGGTTGTTTTTTTATTTATAATTGATTTTGACATTATATGGGTGGTTGATAACTTATAACATAACCATGATTTTGAGTTCATAATTGATTTTGGCAAGTATAAATCAATTTCTTTTCAAAATCTATTTTTCTACCGCTAATCCAAACACACTCATGTGCAGCCCCAATGAATGGAATACTGGAGGAGGAACAACATCAAGGAACTGCTATGGTGAAACCGAGCCGAGCACCGGCACGACATACTACGACGATTACACAGAGCAGAGGAGGGTGGTGGAGATGGTGATGAGGGAAATGAGGGACCCACCATATCTGCTGGACATCACAATGCTATCAGGACTGAGGAAGGATGGGCATCCCTCCATCTACAGTGGTGACTTGAGCCCTCAACAGAGAGCCAACCCTCAGTCTGCTGATTGCAGCCATTGGTGCCTTCCTGGCTTGCCTGATACTTGGAATCAGCTACTTTATACCACATTATTTAACTAACCACACTATTTTCCCTCTAATTTCCTATACTAAACATTGTTTTTGTAGGATTAGATAGATGCATTTATGTGATGGGTTGCTTCAATCTTGCAACTTCTTCACCTGTAAATTAATGCTCTGATGAGAAGAGGTTAGATTTTGGATTTTGATTCTTATTGGTGAATTGCTGGAGTTGAAAGTGGTGTACTGGTAAATTGTAATTGATTTTAATGGATCTACGCAGACTCATGGGATCAAGTTAGTTATATGGATTCTTATAATCTCTCACTTTCAAATTGCTTCTACAAGCTATGTGGGTGATGTAAGTTTGAAAATTGGGGTAATCATTTTTTATTTTTTGTCTTAGTGCTCCCCTCCCCTCCCCTCTCAACCCTTTAAAAAGTGGGGTTTTTTTGGAATGGTGAGAAATTTTGTGCCATGTCTTGACCAACTTATCCATGCTAATTTTTTGAAATTCCATGCTTACCTCTCTACTGAAAACCGTTTTCCTGTTGAGAGATTGGCCCATGGAGTAAGCGTGGTCGAGGACTTGGGAAGCAAGTGAGAGGGAGATTTGGACGAGGGGCTTTGTGGTAGTGAAACTTGGGAAGAGATTTGGAAGCTGATCGCAGGACTATCTCGTCACTTTCTTTCTCTGTCTCTACTCCATCTCTTTCTTCTATCCATTCCTGTGAATTACTTGGGATCTGAAAATTGTTGCGATGCCCTTTTAACTTCTTGGGTAGCATTTGGATATTGCTCAACCTCAAATCTGATGCCTTTAGACTTGCCCATGGCTTATTTTTACTGATCTCGTTATTTTCGGACATGAAGCTTTCAACTTGTGGCGCGGGATGCTAGCCACATATATATCTACATCTGGGGATACATTTATTTTTTGGTTGTGCTGCAAAAATAAGGTAGATAGATGTTAAAATTTTATCATTTTTTTTTGGTTGAATTTTTTAGTTTTATTATATCTTATATAGGTAATAGATTTTAACAAACACATTCAAATTGATGAGATAACATGTCAAAATTAATAGCATGATGCTTTAAAATGTATATAAACTATTTTCCTCATATACAAGTGTGGTATTTTTTGAGATTCATGAATTAAGAAATTATAATTCTGATATAAAAATTGAAAAGCAGAAGAAAAATATATAAATAAAGAGATAAAGGTTATATTTATCAACTTATAATTAGTTCTCTTCTAATACTTTTCTTTCTTTCTTTTTTCTGTTTTTAAATTGTGATGACAAGTATTACATTTTGAAATTACCTAAATGATACATTAAAGGGAAAATCGCTGGAAAATATCAAATAAGCAAATTAATTGCTCTTTGCCACCAACACAAGTGGGGTACCTATCTATCATTAAAATTCAACTTGAAAAGACACAAAAGCCCCTTGTTTAGTTTGGAAATATCACACGAGGCAGAAGCAAACAACTAAAAGGTTATTACAGTGGCATGTTCATTTATCGTGTTTGCCGGAGTGCGGTGATGCGAGTCTTCTGTTGTTGCCGTCGATCACTGTGGCGTCCGCCGGAGGTCTATCACTGTGGAGTCGATAGATCACTTTGAAGCCCTTCTTCATATTTCAGTTTTTGATGGAGGTGATGATTTCTATATTGCTAGTGGAACTTAGTACTGTGCATTGCTGTGTGTGTGAGTAAGGAAATAGTAAATATAATTGGGGGTTGCTTAGATATTATGAGTTTGGCCATTATTGTAAAGTTTTTGATATTAGTTGATGGGAGTTTGTTTATTGTGTATCGTGTATCGTGTATTGCGTGTAATTGGTTTTGTTACCTGAATGTTGCTGGAATAATGATTCTGCAATTAAGATTCACATGTGATAGCCATTATGTGCAACTGATCTCCCGTTTTGTGCAATGGATCTTTTCCATACGTGTCCAATGGCCATGCACGATATGTGCAAAGGATGATCCATTATATGCCAATGATCTTCCATTATGTGCAATTATCTTCCGTATTGGGTATTGTTGCCTGATTGTTGCTGGAAGTAATAATTCTTTTCTTTGTTGGGAGAATTGCCGAAAAATACCTTTGAGGCAAATTAATTGTTGATTGCTACCAAGTGTGCAAGCGATCTTCCATTTTGTGCAAACCATGTTCCATTTTGTGCAAAAATCTTCCATATAAATGTGCAAACAATCTTATGTTGTGTGCAAAATATCTTCCGTTATGTGCAACAGATCTTCCATGGTAGCATTCAGCAATTAATTTGCCAAAAATTTATTTATTAGTCTGAATCCTATATTGCTTGCTGGTTTTGATTCAATTGAGTTCAAAGGCATCGTGCAGTATTGTCTTTGCAATGTTGAATGTTTTGGTAAAAAATCTTCATTGAAGTAGTTTGACTGTGCATGTTTGAGTGCATATTAGTTTATTATAGGTGAAGGTATAATTACATATTGACTAGTTTATTATATGTCAAACATATTGCAAACTTCAGATTAGTTGACATTAAAGCCATATTGTTGCAGGTCTAGAGTTAATGCGATGAATAGAGTACAAAAGGAAATTTATTGCTTCTTCCACATAGGTGGGAAGATTGTCATTGATCAAGGGAGGACTCAATATGTGGGTGGGAGAGAAAATGGAAGAATGGTAAGAGAAGGAATGTCGCTCAATGAGCTTAGAAGAACAATATGTTCATGTCTTGGTATTAAAGGTAAAACATTACAGTTAAGGGGCATACTGTCAACATTAGACCACGAACAAGTAGAAGGGAGTCTCAATTCCAGGACAGAAAAGTGTATACATGTTCTAGGTGCGGGCAGGAAGGGCATACTCGAAGAAGGTGTAGGAACCCGAATCCATATTGACCTCGCGTTCTTCAAGTATACCAATGACTTTGCATCAGTAATGAGTGAATTAGACTTTAAATGACTAAATGTTCATAGCATTATCAGGCCCCTCAAGTATTTTTGTGTTGTAATTGTAAATATTAATCTTGTATATATATAGTAGCACCATAGCTTGTGCTCACTTTTTGTATGACATAATATGGATGTCTTTATATTTGAACCATACGTCGTAAACATCAGTTGCATTACTATGGTAACTTGCATTATATGATCATTTGGCACATATGGCAAAAATTCCTTCCACAAAATGGGAGATGAATTGCACATCATGGAAGAGTAATTGCATATAATGGAAGATCATTGGCACAATTGATCATGACACATGAATCAGATCCATTGCACAAACGGAAGATCATTTGCACTTAATGGAAGATTAATTGCATAAAATGAAAGATCAATTGCACAAAACGGAAGATAATTGGCACATCATGGAAGAGTATATGACAATGCAAGATCATTGGCACAATGGATCATACTTTGCACATAATGGGAGAGTAATTGCACAAAACGGAAGCTCAAATGCACATCATGGAAGATCAATTGCACATAATGGAAGAGTGATTGCACGAAGTAAAAGATCAATTGCATAAAACGGAAGATCAATTGCACATTATGGAAGAGTAATTGCATATAATGGAAGATCATTGGCACAATGGATCATCGTTTACACATGAATCAAATCCATTGCACAAACGGAAGATCAATTGCACTTCATGGAAGATTAGTTGCACAAAATGAAAGATCAATTGCACAAAACGGCTGATCATTGGCACATCATGAAAGAGTATATGACAATGCAAGATCATTGACACAATGGATCATACTTTGCACATGATGGGAGAGTAATTGCACAAAACGGAAGCTCAAATGCACATCATGGTAGATCAATTGCACATAATGGAAGAGTGATTGCACGAAGTAAAAGAGCAATTGCATAAAACGGAAGATCAATTGCACATTATGGAAGAGTAAATGCACAAAACGGAAGATCAACTACACAATATGGAAGATCAACTGCAGATCATGGAAGATCAATTGCACCTCCTGGAAGAGTAATTGCAGAACATGGAATATCATTGCGCAAGGAACATGTTTTGCACGTATGTCAAACTTTATCGACATTTGGATGATCTAATGTTTAAGAAAGTCATATATATACAGACAGTTTAGTTTGTTGCAAAACAAAATACAAACGAAATACAAACGACATTTGGATGATCTAATGTTTAAAGCATTAATGACGCTTTGCCTTCTTCTTATATCTCCAAACTTCAATATTACGCAGTATCCATTCCCGATGTTTGTTCTTCTCATGAGTAACTAGCCACCACCCCACATCCACCACATCCACACCACATCTGCATCTTGCATTGTCTTGTGTTTTCCTTTCCTCGTTTTATCAGACCAATACTCTCGCTTAAACACTTGTGCTCCATTCAACCTTGGCTTCACGTCTTTCCCTCCCTTCCTTCCTTTCCCCACTATTCTTTTCACTATGCTTGTGTACAGATTTTTAAATTGACAGGGGTAACTCAAAACACATGAACTTGAAAATGCACTCAACAAATGCCTACATCAAAAAATCTGCTTATCAATCTATTTTAATGTGCAATATGCAGTAATTCCCAAACAACAGAATTTCCTAAAAACCAGCATAAAAAACTTTGAAAGTGTAAGCATCAGTAAAAGACAATGCTGTCAGAAAAAGTGGCCAAAAGTGGACGATGATATCTCTGAAATTGTGAAACTATCATGCAACATAGTTATACAAAGATCCCAGAAACATATGACCAAACACCAAAATGAGTTCAAACAAGAATAAGAACAGAAACACTTGCCAAATGTATGTTACATACCAACAACAAGTTTTCAATTGACATGCTTTGCAGAAAAGATAGGTTATTCAGAATCCAGATTAAGTTGCAACAGAGAAGCACCATATGAACAAAGCATAAAAGGAAAACAGAGTACAGTAGAGTTCAAACAGTCCATGACATCTAAATATACTCCCATTATAATAAGCCTGCTCCAATTACATTTTCAAAGGGTTCAAGACAAGAAACTCAGCATAGTTTCAACTAAATTTTATCTCTTTAGAGAGCTTTACTAACTCTACATATCTATTGTAGTATTGTTCAATGAGAACAAAAATACATTTTTCTTCAATTTCTACATATCTGCAATTTTTACATTTCCAATGATCTTTGAGAACAAAAATACATTACTAGGCATGAGGTTTGGAAGAAACCATAGCTTCTCAGAAAAACCTAAATCTATAGTCCCAGATGTCCCCAATGCCCTGTCTTTGGTTTCTTTTTCTCAAGTTCTTTCATTACATTAAGAATCAAAACCACCAATCATCCCTGAAACTCTCAACAAATAATCACAAATGAGGTAATAAGCCGAAACCGAGTTCAGAGTTGCATATATTGAACTAAATGAACAGAATATGTTAATCTTCACTACCAACCCCATTGACATGCGAGGAAATCTGCTTAAAATCGACAGGGGGAAACTGAGCAAATCATTCTCACCAGATTTTGGGAGTAGCAAAATCCCTAGGCTTCTCGACAAATCTTCTTCAATGCTTGCCCGAGAACAATGCTCGACAGCGGACAGTGCTGGATGGCGGACAATGCTCGACGGTGGACAGTGCTGGACGGCGAACAATGCTCCACGGCGGACAGTGCTGGACAGCGGACAATGCTTGACGGCGGACAACTCGACGGAAGGCTTGTTTGAGGAATATTGGAAACTAAGGGCTCCTTCCTCCCTCCCACCTAAAATCGTGTTGTGAAACCAGGGGCTTTTGTGTCTTTTCAAGTTGAATTTTAATGACAGATAGGTACCCCACTTGTGTTGGTGGCAAAGAGCAATTAATTTGCTTATTTGGTATTTTCCAGCGATTTTCCCTACATTAAACCCAAAAACATGACACAAAATTAACTAATCTTAGCCAATATCAGTTAATATTAGCCTTGAACAAAAAGCTGAGGGTGCTTGAATAATATTCAGCTCTTTGTTCGCTTCATGTGCTGATTTAGCAATAAAGTCGACACACCCGAGCACCTCCCTGTAAGAGTGAAATATCTGCAGGTCCCAACCAGAGTAAATATGGGACCGAGTGTCAAAAATGAGCTGTGAGAATGGGTGATCATCACAACAGTCCGACATCAGTAGTTGAATCGCCTCAAGAGAGTCCGAGTGCAAGTGAACCATGGTAAAACCATGACTTTTACAGAGTCGCAGGCTTGAATTGATCGCTGATATTTCTGCTACCGCGGGTGGGCAGAAACCAATCTTTCTTTGAAATCCCATAATCCATGATCCCTGATCATCTCGCACGAGCCCACCACACACAGCTTTGTGGTCAGCTGTTGTAGAGCCATCTACAACCCAAGCTGGTAGAAAAAGGCCCCATTTAGTCAAATCCCAATCTCCACTTGCTATCACAAAATCCCTCACCACACTCTCACGATTAATGTGATGGTGATTATGCTCCACATAACTAATCAGGGGTCTGTCTAAGGGTAACCACATTTCCCGCCAGGAATTTGTGTTTAAACCACTGTGAAGCTTACTTCCCACTCTCGATCTGAATTTATCCCCAAACAATTGCACTCCAAGTGGCCAATTGTTGTCTTTTTGTTTAGATTCTGGGGAATTTCTCCTCTTCGCAGCCATATTTATTCCGCAAACACTTGACCCAAAAAGCATCTCTTCTTGTGATAATACCCCCAACAAAGTTTCATAATAAAAGCTTCATTTTGATAGTGAAGATCATTAAATCCCAGGTCACCATCCTCCTTCCCCTTATGTAGCTTTTCCCAAGCTATAAGGTGCATTTTCATGCCCTCATTTCCCTGATTTCAGAAGAAATCTCTACTAATTTTATCAATTTTATTGAGCACACCTTTAGAAATAAACAAGGTTTGCATATGGTAATAGGGAATAGTATACAAAACTGATTTAATAAGGACAGATCTTACCGCCATACTTAGGAAGTGTCCTTTCCAACTTGCAAGTTTCTTATGGACTCTTGAGAGGAGTGGAGCAAATGTTAGCTTGACGACCCTTTTGTGAAGCAAAGAGATTCCTAGATACTTTACTAGGTCTGCAGTAATGTTGATACCCAACACTTGACTGAATTCAATCTCTGTTAAAATGTACATTTTTTGACACAAAAATCTTTGATTTTCCCAAGCTGATCTATGACCTGAGACTCAATAGAAAAGGCTCATGATCTCTTTGACTCTCTCAACTTGTTCTTGAGATGCTTTACAAAATAGGGTAAGGTCATCTGCGAAGAATAGGTAGGATAGAGCCAGTCCATGCGTACTTACTTTTAACAGTTTCCACCTTCTTGCATCAACTTCATGAGTAATCAATTATCCCAACCGCTCCATACACAACACAAACAAATAAGGACTCAATGGATTACCTTGCCTCACACCTTTGGTTGGTAAGAAAGACTTTGAGAGTGATCCATTCCAACAGATTCTCATTGAAGCTGAGGAGACACATTCCACAATGATTTTAATGAATGCCTCCCCAAAGTGTAGGCAGTTTAGATTAAACTCAAGGAAAGACCAATCAAGTTTGTTGTATGCTTTTCCATGTCTACTGTTAAAGCAACTTAGCCTTTTTGACCACTTTTTGTATGCATTGTATGTATAGCTTCTTGGACCAGAATGATGTTGTCACAACTTTGACGGCCCTATATGAAGCTATATTGTGTGGGTTGAATTAAAAAAATCCATGAAACCTTTCAATTGATTGGCCAGCACCTTATTAAGAATCTTTAAGAAATGTTGCATAATGATATTAGCCTAAAATCGTTGATTGTGGTTGGTTTGACCACCTTTGATTGTGGTTGGTTGATACCTCTGATCATTTCTGGTTCTCTGAAAGCCTTCATTATTAACTCACAAACTTTTGGACCAATCACCTCCCATTGAGTGTGAAAGAAATAAGGTTGGAGTCCATCCGAACCTGGAGCTTTAAAAGCTCCTATTTCAAAAGCTGCATTTTTTATTTCAAAAGGTGACACTTCCCTTTATATGAATTGAAGTTGCCTATCCTCTAGTCTAGGGAATGTTCTCAACCAATTCATAGCGTCTTGTACTTTTGAGTCCTTGGCATATAAAGTCTTGAAGTATTGAAGAGCCATATCTTGTAAACTAGACTGATCATGTAATAACCCAAAATGTACTCAAGGGCTACATGTATTGAATAGATAGTGAAATTAATGATAGAATTGTCCCTAAAAATTTTACAATGATTTTAGTCCCTATTAGCTAGCGGTAATTACCTAGTTTTTCCACCTAAAGTCAGAAATGACGAAAAACCTATTTTGAACACCAGAAGAGGAGAAAGTGGTTCCATTTATGTGAACATAAAGAGAAACAAAAGACATAATGGCATACTAATTAATTTTGCCATGATCAAGGGTAAATGAGTTAATTGCCACCTGATCTTGAGATTAAAATTGGAAACTCAAAATGAAGGACCAAGACTTGACCTCAAAAAGCAAGAGTAATCATAAGTCCCGAAAAGCAAATTAACCCTCCTCACATATGGTAAAATTTCAGTCAGAAGGGGTTAAATGGAAGAAAGAAGAGTTAAGTCAATAAGTCAAAGTGTCATTTAATTTTTCAACTTGGAAAAGTTGGCCAAAAAGCAAGACAAAGAAAGCAACTTGGTCAACATTTCCTCTCCCTTTTTGAAGAGGAATTTTGGTCAAGGCAAGCAAGAGGCAAGAAAGAGGTAAGCTAACTTAAATTACTACACTTTAGTTAATTTCCCACCAACCTTACTAAGAAGAACAAATCTTGACCACACATTTTTTTCCTATTTCTTTTGGCCAATTTTCGGCCAAGTATTAAGAGATAAGGGGAGGGAAATTTCAGTCATTTCACTCACTCTCTCACTTGACAAAAAGTTGGCCAAATCATCTTAAGGAAAGAGAAAAGAAGACAACTTCAAGGTAAGAACTTTCACTTGGATTTTGATCTTGTAAACTACTTCTATGGCTTAAATACTATTCATAAACATTGTTCCTCTTGATGAGAGCTTGATTTCTATGGTTTTATAATTTCAAGGGGAGGTGTTTTGAGTCATCTAGCAAGAGCCAAAATTTAAGAACCAAAGAAAGTGCCTAGAAAAGTGAAAGAGGTAAGCAAGAGCTTTATTTTGACATAATATTGCGTTGGTTGGTGGAGTTTTGTAGACTTTGGAATTTTGACCTAATTTCGGCCATTTAGGGTTTTCTACGGTTCATAAAGCTTTGATCATATACATGTAATTATATGATATTTTAAAGCATTTGAGCTAAGTTTGGCCGTCAAAATGTGAATTGGTGGATTGTTATGGTGAACCCTAATTTTTGGTCTAAACAGGACATCAAGAAGGAATGAGAATTTGATCAATTTAATACTGCCATTGTGTTCTACATGAAAACTATGTCGGAATAGCCCCTAGTTACAAATTTTGGAATATTAGGACACAATTTGTAAAATTGCACATTTGCTGCTAATCTCACCTACCTTACCCTCCCTTCTGTTGAACCAAACACACCCTAAGTTTACATCAAGTTTTTGTTTAGTCGCATCGCTTGAAGTTATAAAGTGTATTTTCAGGCCACTAATTTTAACACTATTAGTCTCCTTATAAAAAAAGTACTTATTCAACAAATTCAAACTATGGCTCTGTAGTTAAATGCCCACAAAGCATGCTTAAAATTTATTCCTTTAATGTAATATTTTTATATTATTAAAAGATGAGTTGTTGATGTTGAAAGTTTAGACCAAATGACATTTTCATTAGGTTTTCTTTTAAATATGTTTAATTTACAAATTTCAAATAAAAGATAAATATATTAGCATTTAATTGGAGAGTTGGTATCTAAATTTTCTAAGTAAGCACTTTTCATTAGTGAGGCTAACTATGTTATCCTTAAAGGACTAAAAATATAATTTATAAACTTACAGGATAAAATTGAAACTTAACGTAAATTTAGATGACCAAATATAAACTTTAATTAATTAGCTAAGAGCCTAAGAATGATATGTTGCGCCTTGTACAAGGTTTTTAATTCTTCATAAAAACCATAGCTGCTAAAGTCAAACTTTTGACCTTATCTCCTAGATCCTAATTGTAATATCCTAATTTTTTATTCTGGAATTTTTCTAATATATGAATGAGGTTATTTTATGATAATTGAAATTTTATCATGTAACTATTTGAGTAAGGATAAGTTATTCAATGGAATTAAATTTTATTGACTAAATCCCAAGTTATAATTTTGAGGAAAAAACAATCATGTGTTAATAGGGATAAATAAATGCATGTGTAGATAAATTTCTCACTTAAAAAATTAAAATTTTTTTTATTTAAATGTTTTGTTTAACACTAATTATGAAAGTGTTTCTCTGCCCTTTTCACTTTTTGCGTTGATAATCTGATGCCTTCTGTAATACCCCGAAATTTGGGATTTGAGGCTTAGAAATAAGCCTAAATTAAGTGGACTGCTAAGCCCCAATTTAACAGGAGCCCAAATTTACCCCCTAATGATTTCTATATCTTTGGGGTATTAAGAAACTAAAATGGTGAATTTTGGAGAATATAATTATGTTTTTGGTGAAATCACCTATGAGGTAGTGAGCTTGTCATATGATTTTGAATGATCAAATGATGAGTTAAAATTATGAAATTTTACAGGATGAAATTAGACATCCTAAGCTTTAATTTTATAGGTCATATGAATCAATTAGAGCTATACACAAAAAGATATGAATTTTTGAAGTCAGCACAGATAAACTGTGAAATTTCTGGAACAATATGAAAAGATTGAAATTCTGGGAATTTTGTGATTCTAGAAAGCAAAAGTCTATATTTTTCCTTGAAACTAGACTCAATAAGGGTTCTATAGGCTTTGGAATCACCTCATTTAGATTTTTCTAGAATTAGTTATGATTTTGCAAAGTTTGGGCAGAAATCTGCCAGAATTTTGTAAAATCCGAATTTTGGAAAATTAAACAATTGATTAACATATTATAATATAAATGATAAAAGGAAAATCATAATCTTCCTCCCACCATTTCAGACGTGCTGCAGCCAAGGAGAGAGAGAGTTGTGCTCTTTTAGAGAGAGAAGGAGAGGAGAAAACTCACAAGATAGGTCGATTTCTTCGGTGAATTCGTACCTAACGTGTATAATCCTTCTCCTAAGCTTATCTCCTATGTTGTTTGAGGTGTTTGAAGCAAGATTTTGAAGTTTGGAGGACTAGGGTTTTCAGCCATATTTGGGAAAAGTCAGAAGGAGCTTGAGGTAACTTCCAAACTTTCGTATATTCCTTATTCTGACTGTTGTGGACAATTTAATTGGTGAAATTTCGCCGGATTGTCTTTGTGTGTAAAAATGGAAAATGGGTTGTGAGGGCTGTTATGCTGCCCAAATTGATACCAAATGGTAGTTTTAACCTAATGGAATAGTCAGTAAAGTGGTTAGGAGTAGAAAGGAACGCGTTTACGGAGCCGAAACCGAAAAACCCCGATTTTCCCCTTAAAACCTATATATTTCTGCCAGCATTGTAAATGGGTCTTAGAGTTGGATTTTCAATGATTTGATGATTTCATTGGATTCAGTGGGCGAAAATAGGTGGGGTTACAGTTGGGCACTCTTTCGGAAAAAGCCTAGAAAGCATAATTACGGAAACGCCCCTAAAACCCTAAAAGTAGGGCTGCCAAGGGTATTTTCGTAATTTGACATTGAATTTGATAATTATGAGTCCGGAAATGGATTCCTTGGGTGAAAATATGTAAGAATAGCCCATGTCAAAATTTCGGGAAAAGTACAACCGGACCGGGTACAGCGGGGCCGGGCCGGGTCCCCGGGGGTATTTTAGTAAATTTTCAAAATAAGCTCATATAACCCCCAAAAACACTATGGAAGTATCTAAACGGTACATTTGACATTGTAGGATCGAATATGGAGCCCTGAGCTGTTTGCACGTAGATCGAGGCACGCGTTTCGAGGCGGAAAAGGGTTAAGGTAGGGGACTTACCTTACTTGCATGTATTTGATATCTTTGCTTGTGTAATGATGTATGTGATTGCTTTACTTGATTGTGTAGAGCATATTTGAATAAATGAAGCTCTGTTTCTGTTTTCGCTGTGGCCATAGTCTTGTTGTATGAAACATTGAGCATGCAGAAATGTCATTATGGGGCATACATCTAGATAAAGCTAACATGTCATACACATAGCACCAATCATGCATGCATTATGGTATCTGTTTCCTACTGAGATTCTCTCGAATCTCACCCTCCCCTACCAACAATTTAGACAGGAGACGACAAAAGATATGCAAACAACAATGTAGAGTATCGTACGAGGGGATTACAGTAGTGGAATGAAGACGGGAAGAAGTCTCCGTTTCACTGGGATGAGTTTAGACACCCTGGTAGCCTTGTGCGGCTACATTATTTGAATTTATCAGGTACAAACCCCTATGGGGAATTTATATAATCATGCACATATTATCAGTATAGTTATGCTATTCCTGTGTTGCCTACCGAACCGCATATCGTTTTCCGCAAATACTCTGAAAAATGTTGAAATTGAGATAAGGGCGTGACACCTTCTTGATCTTTTACTCTCTATTTCACTCGATACATATGATGAAATTGTTCCTACTTGCTCTCAACTTTGTAACTTTCTTTGTGTTCTTAACCTCCTTAGCTTGCTTGTAGAAGTTTGTTCTATTTGGGATTCATAAAATGGTTAATCACTACCATCAAAATCTTGAATATAATTGGGAAGAAAGTAATTCCTCTGTAAGAGAAAGCATTACAAGTGGGTTCAATTCTCACTTCTTTATCATGGCTCTACAGCATCGGTTGCCTCTTTATTCAATGGCACTTACTCCTCTCTTCTTGATTTTTGCGGAGTTTGTGCCAAAAAAAGTCCGCTTGGGGGACATAAAGGTATTGTCATAGAACTATCGTGGTCTTGGTAAAACCACGACAGTTCAACGACTAAAGAACCTATTTTGTAAATATTCCCCAAATTTTTTGTTTCTTAGTGAAACTCTTTTGAATCAATGTAAAATATCCAAAAAAAACATAGTAGGTTTTCATTTTGTGATGTTGTTGTTGTTGTGAATCCATTTGGACGTAAGAGAGGCCTTTTTTTGGGTGTTTCTAGTTCTGTTTCTTTCATGTTTTGGATGCATCTCCCTATTGGATCCATACTACTTGTATTGTGCTTGATAATTATGATATATTTATATCTATAATGGCTTCCCTACTCTTAGATACCGTAATGATTTGTGGTCCTAGCTCTGGTCTTTGGTTAATTCTATTTCTAAACCATGGCTAATAGTAGGAGATTTGAATCAAATTACAGGTTTATGTGATAAACTCAGTGCATCTTCCTCTGTTGGTGGTATAGCTTCCTTTTGAAATTTCTAGATGAATGTAATCTCATTGACATTCCATCTCAAGGTGGATGGTTTATTTGGTGTAACAACTTCAAAGGTGTTAATCAAGTTAAATAAAAACTTGATCTTTACAAGTATTAACTTTGGTTGCCTCCGATCACTCGCCAATCTTGTTCCAAACTCACGGGGAAATGAAGCGAGTCAAGCTATTCAAGTTTGAAAAATTTTGGTTCTCTTTTCCTCAGTGTCATGACATTGTTAGAAAGGAATGGAAGAAATCCACGGATCTTGGGTGTATAAAGCAAATAGTAGTCTTAAATGTATTCAATAAATGTATTTAGAGGGCTCTTTCAAAATGGAATAAACTATCAGTCGGATGAATCTCCTCTAATATACAAGAGTTGGAAAAGGAACTTCAGCTTTAGCACAATAAGACAATGTTATCATCTTAGGAGGAACAACATGTCTCTGCTCTAAAGTCCTCTCTTGAATTCAGGTATGATTGTGAAGAAACTCTATGGTCATAAAAAACACAAAAAAACTAGATGCTACAGGGTGACAGAAACACTAAATATTTTCATATTTTTGCTATATCTAGAAGAATGAGGAAAATGATTATTCATATTAAAAATGAGAAAGGTAACTGGATTTAGGATCAAGAGTTTATTCATAATGAAGCCACAAATTACTTCAGACAAATATTTGAAGCTCCAAATTTTGTCAATGCTACTCTGTGGAAGAAACATTGAGTACTATCAACTTGCCAAAGTTATCTACTCAACAGTTTGACAAATGAATTCGTGTCTATACCCAAAATTGAGAAGGCAGTCTTTGAAATGAAGGCTGATAGTACCCCAAGCCCTGGTGGTTATCATGCTAGATTCTATTAGAATTTTTGGACCTTGCTTAAATAGGATATTGCTGCAATAGTTCATCAATCATTTCATCAAGGATATCTTTTAAAAGAATTAAATAGATCATTCATTGTGCTGTTGCCTAAATGCAATATGTAATTCCCCAAATTTTGATTAAGGGATAATGATAATTATGGAGGAAAATTTGTGATTTAAAGATTAAATTATGTGTTTTGTGGCAATTTCGGTAAATATGCCAAAATCAGGAAAAATTGGAAGAATGAAAAATTGTCGATTAATTAGTCAGTAATTAATGAAGTAATTAATTACTAACTAAGAAGAAATGAGATGTGTAACCAAATAGCTAATGGAGTGGTTAGAGTAACTAATTAGTTACTTACTTTATGAGAACCAATGGGATTAAGACATGTGGCAAGCTTATAGAATGAGAGAGATTATGGGAAAGTCAAAATCATTTTTTTATCATTTCTCTCTCCTTTCTCTTCCTTCTTTTCTGCTGAGCATGGTATGGCAAGGGAAGAGAAATGATTTCTTCTTCTTCCTCACACACTCTCATCTTTCTTGCTCTCTCTCTCTTGTGCCATTGTTGAAGAATAAGGGAAGAAGAAAAGCTTGAAAAAGGTAAGAAGAATGACCTTAAATGCCAAAACTCTTTTCTCTAATCTTGTTCCTTGGATTGAGAGCTTCGATTCTACAGTTCTAGATTGTCCATTGGAGTTGATGCACTCAAGGAATTTTGGAGTTTGGAGAACCAAGAAACTCCTCTGGAAAAATTGTAGAGGTGAGTAAGACAAACCTTTCATATAGGTTTTGTGACATTTGAATTAGGTTGGAAATTCTGGAATTATTGCCCTATTTTTAAAAATTATGATCAAGTGGAGTTTGGTATAATAGGGTCATGGAATGAGTGTTTTGGTATGTGTTTTGGACAGATAGAATTGGTTTGAGGTTAAAATGTTAAGTTTGGTGATATTGGGATTTTTGTGTTGAATGAAGCCTAAAATCAAAGCATGCTAATGGAATAGGAATTTGGTAGTTTTGATGGTTCCATTGGATTCCTTGTGCAATTTCTTGTGAGAGTAGCCTTGGTTTAGTATTTGGGATAATTAGAATCACTTGGGTAAATTTTGGAAAAATGCTGTCATTTTGCTGTGATTTTGACTTTTGGTATGCATCACTCGAGTGATCAAGGGTCTCACTCAAGTGAAGTCGTGCATATTCTCTTTTCCCTTTGAGTTTTTGGGTTCAATTCCATGCAAAAAGCCAAGAGTGTTGTCTCACTTATGGGTGTTACGGGTTATCACTCGAGTGAACCTTGTCTCAATCGAGTGTGGGTGTATCTGACACTATGAACTCGCGTCTCGGGTTGTCACTCGAGGCCAATTTCTCAAGAGTGTGTCTTAGCACTCACGGGTGTTAAGCCATAACTCGAGTTTCAAGGTTCATGCTTGAGTAATATTCTCCTTTAAAAGTTTATTGTGCTCTTAGGTGAGCACTTTCTGAACCTCACTTTAGGGGACTCGGGTGAGCATTAGGCTATCACTTGAGTGATTTGAGTTATGCTCGAGTGTAATGATCAATTCTGGTTTCTGTCATTTCTTTCTGCTCTCGAGTGATCACTTCTGGTGCCTCACTTCGTAGGATTCGGTGAGCATTTGGCTATCACTCGAGTGTTGCTTTCAGAACTCGAGTGCAAGTCCATCATCACTCGAGTGAGGTCTTCTTCACTCGAGTGCAACAGCATAAAACCAGTACTTGTGCTTCTAAAAGGGGATCTTTGGGATAGTTCTTCCAACCCTTTAAGGCT
This sequence comes from Inga oerstediana, assembly GCA_963210345.1. NCBI lineage: Eukaryota > Viridiplantae > Streptophyta > Magnoliopsida > Fabales > Fabaceae > Inga > Inga oerstediana. The sequence continues at coordinate 50,554,524 of OY723402.1, read as the reverse complement.
TTTATTAGAGGTGTTTGTGGCTTCCTAAAGGACATTAATGATAACCAATTTAAGTGATATGAAGTCATTTGAGTATTGGAATAGAGAATAATACTTTGTCCCTAATTATGAATTATAGGATTCGACATTTGCCCTATTTGGGAGAGACCAGTGCCAGAACACGCATAGAAGGACCAAGGTAGTGACTTTTCTCTCATGTTGTGTATGATACTTAGTATGCATGACTTATCATTATGTTGTATGTGTTATCGGCCGTAGGGCCTTACAGTGTGAGCAGTCGTAGGGGGTGATGGTTATCACACCTACCTCTGGCGTTGTAATTGTCGAGGCTGCGTTGTAGAATTGTGAATTCCTGTTTGATTATCATGTCAGTGCGGCTATGTGTATGTGAAATATTTTATATGGATCCCAGCTGCGGTGATATATATGATATGAATATGTGATTATGCAATACAGTTGAGCACTTTATTGTGAGCAAACGTAAGGGTGACGCAAGTCATACCTACCCTTACCGCTGTAACTGCCTTTGTAGTTGCTATGTGTTGTGTGATGATTTGATTTCATACTTTGTAGTTGTGCATACTATGAGTGATTTGACACTATGGGGATTCCATAGAATCTCACTCTCCCAAACAAATTTCAGACAGGGCTGGTGGTTCCAAAGATAAGCAGGTGACGAAGGGTGGTTAGAGCTCCGGGCAGTTAGAGCTCCAGGCTAGGAGTTTATTTTGGATTTTGGTTATCATTTTGGATAGTTGTATATGATATTTTGGATTATAGAATAATAATTGTGTAATCCCTTAGATTGGGAGGTTGATTATGGGCGTTTGTGCCATGTAAACCCTTTACTGATTAATAGAACCCGTATATGTCGGGAATTTATATTGCACTCTGATATTTATGAATGAAATCGTACTGTACAAGCCATTTGTGTAATTGAAATGTGAATATGAGTGTAATATCCCTAATTGTGATTAAGGGACTTTGACTCCGAAAGTAAAGGTAATTAATGTTAAACCAACATTTTTGGAGGACATGACAAGAATTATGATCGAAATATGTTACAGCCAGAACTCAAACCCTATATTTAAGTTCAATATCGGATTAATATCTAAATTGAATGAAAATAGAGGGGAGGACGAGTGAATAGTATAAAGGAAGGAGAAGAATGTGTTTAGTGGTGATTTGATAAGTGTTGTGATACTTAGGGGTAAAATGGTAATTTACCGCTTAATTGGTCAGTTATCGAAGAGGAAACTCATTGGTAACTTTAAGATCAATGGTTAGGATTCATGAGTATGAGAGGAGTTGTGTGTGTGCATGTGTTATGTGAGTTTAGGAAAGGAGGGCCAAGATGTTGACAAGTGTCAATATGTGCACCCTTGATCATGGTCAAAAAGTCCACATGGATTTTTTATTCATTTCCCATCCTTCTCTTTCTTTCCATTTCGTTTTGTGTGTGTGAGGAGGCAAAACAAATTTGCTTCTCATCTTCATCATCATCATCTCATATTTTCCCTCTCTCTCTAAGGTCTTGTGCGCCATTTTTGAAGAGGAAAGAGAAAAGAAAGCCTTGTGATTTAGGTAAGGTTTTGACTTCAAATGCCAAAATCTCCTTCTCTAAAGTTGTTCCTCTTGCTAAGAGCTTTCTTTCTTTGGTCTTAGAATCTCAAGGGGAGGTGTTTTTGTAGTTGAGAAAACTTGAAGGTTGAGGAATCAAGAAATTAGTTTGGGAAAGTAAAAAAGGTGAGTAAGAGCTTTCTTTTGACCAAAGTATTGTGACTTTTGGTTGAGTATTGTGGTTTGTGGAATTTGCCCTGATTTTAGTGTAATTTCAAAATGAATGGATTGGATGGTGTTTTGGGTAGCAATTGGTGTCATGTTGTGCCTTTGTGCCATTGGAATAAGTTTGGAATTTGAAATGGAAAGCAATTGCAATGTGGAGTCTTGTATGTGGTTTTGTGTTGCAATGTGCTCAAGAACTAAATATGTGTAAATGTGATGTGAATTTGGTGGTTCTAGTGTTTCCAATGGATTTCTTGTGAAAATGTATGTGGGAATGGTATTTGATGTGAAATTGGAACCATTGGAAGCTATTGTGAAAAAAACTGGAAATCTGTCCATTGAAAGTCTGTGATGGGCAGTCTTTTTGTGTTGGCATTTTGAATAGGCAAATGATGTTATAAAATTATGAAACTTTTCAGTTATAAAGTTCACATCCCAAGCCTCAAAATGGACATATAATTTGTGCCATTTCATTTTGGGAACTGGGAGTTATAGCTGTCCAAAATTTGAGGTCGAAAATGGATTCTGTTTTGGGGCAGTGATGAAATGTGTGTAATTCTGTATTTGTATGGTGATTTCCAGTAATGGCCAATATTTTTTCTGTGTAGAGGACTTGAATAGCTTTCATTTGGCTTTGGAATCACCTCATTTCGATTTTTGTGGAATTAGTTATGATTTTTGGAAGTTCAGCCAAGAAACTGGATTTTCTTGGCCGCGGCCAGCGGATTATGGGCCGCGGCCCAAATGTTTCTGGGCAGTTTTTGGCCGCGGCCAGTGGATTTGTGGGCCACGGCCAACCCCCAAAAATCAGTGTTTTGCACTTTTGAAAGGTGGTTTTTGGTATAGTATCTCCCAACCCTTTAGGCATATGTCTAGGCTTCTAGTAGACAACTATAGAGTTCAAATGATAACCAACTTAAAGTATTATGGAATTAATAACTTGGAAAAGAGATTGATTGGTTGTCCCTGATTTGGTTTATAGGGATCGACATTTACCCTACTCGTGAACCAACGGTACCAGATAACATCCGGAAAGAACAAGGTAGTGACACTTCCCTTATACTTTGTGTAAATGTATTGTATGTATGTTGGTCATGTGCTGTGATGAGTTGTGATGAAGTTGTGATGTTGCTGCTTATACAGCTAATGATAGCTGGTGACTTGTGTATACAGCGAAAGCTGGTGACTTCATTATACAGCGAAAGCTGGTGACTTGTGTATACAGCGAAAGCTGGTGACTATATTATACAGCGGAAGCTGGTGACTTGTGTATACAGCGAAAGCTGGTGACTTTATTATACAGCCATGAGTGCTGTCGCTTGTGGTGAAAAGCATGTTCTATTGTTGTTGTTGGTTGTGATTTACTTACCTGCTATATGTTTACATATTGTATGAGTGAATTTGTTACTACTGGGATTCTTTTGAATCTCATTCTTTCCAATCACTAACATTTCAGATAGGGCAAGTGGCTTAAGAGGGAAGCGGCCAACCAAGAGCGGTTAGGGATTTTGGGAAATATGGGATTGTTGGTTATCTACTTGGATTTTGGATGACTGTATATTGTGGGATGTAATTACTATGCTTGATTTTGGTTATGTAATCCCCTAGTTGGGACATGTAAACCTTTAGTATATGTATGAAACCCGGGGTTTGCCGGGATTTTGTTGTACACTCTGATATATGAATGTGATATAACTGCTCAGGTAATTATATTCGATATTTGAGCGTGAGACCAGGATAGAGAAGAAGCTTTGGAAAAAAAAGAAACAATAAACTTGTGAAAAATCCTACCCCAATGTGGGAGATTATCATGAATTCTAAACTATCCATTGGTCTCTAATCCATTTAATCACGTATTATCGAATCATAATTACGTTTAATAAGGCAGGGGGTTACAATGAGACCATTGTTGAACAGGTTTTAGAAAAGTTTTTGAAAACCCCGTTTTGGGAAAAAGAAATTTTAATAAATCCCAAATCATATTACGGTCTCTAATTCCACATAATTATGAAATGATGAACTTAATATTGGCCTTAATTGGAAGGGGGTTACACAATAACCCTAATTCCTTCAAGGATTTTCAAACTATAAGTCTCTGTATTGTATTGTATAAGTTGCGCTCCGAGATTCTGTGTAACCGTTTGAAAGAAGTTATGGGCAATTACTCCTAATCAAAATGCTTTTATCAAAGGAAGACTAATTACAGATAATATTATACTGGCATCTGAGTGCATGGCAAAAATCTAATGTACTTGCATAGCAAAGATGGTTGGTGTGCAATCTAACTGGATATTGCAAAGGCATATGATAAGGTTTCATGGTTTTTTGTTAGGAAAGTTCTCAAGAAAATGGAGTTTCCTCCTGGATAATTGAAGTAATCATGCAATGTATTTCAACTGTATCCTACCAGGTAATTCTTAATGGGACTCCTAGGAGTCCTTTTACTCCTTCTCAAGGTTTGAGACAAGGTGACCTACTATCTCCCTATCTCTTTCTTCTTTATGTTGATGTACTCTCCTGCATAATCTATCGAGCGGAGAACTATCACTGGTGAAGGGGCATATGTGTTTCTCGAAATGTGGTGCCTGTAACTTATCTCATGTATGTTGATGATACTCTACTTTTTTGTCAGGTGATGGAAGAAGATTGTCATATTGTCAAAGCACTACTAAGGTTGTACTTTCTTATCTCTGGGCAGCAAATTAATTATCAAAAATCAAATCTAGTTTATAGTCCATCTATTCCTCATCAAATGAAGAGAAAATTGTTAGAGTTATTAGGAATTCAGTTTCATTCACATTTGGGCACATATATTGATAATCCAAGATCTAAAATGAGAAAGTATTAAGAGGTATTGGAGAAACTTCATAAGAAATTTTTGGAATGGAAAAGTTACCTTTCTCAAGCTGGTAAACTAGTGCTAATCAAACACTCCCTCTCATCCTTATTTGTCTATCCTTTTTCATGCATGGAATTTTCTTATCAACAGTGTCATACCATAGCAATGAGGATGGTCAACTTCTTTTGGGGGTAGACTGAGGCATCAAATAAAGTCATTTGCTTCGGTGGGAGCAATTATGTTTGCCTAGAACCAATGAAGGATTGCAAATTATTTAGTTAGAGGCTTTCAATTCTGCTTTATTGGCTAAGCATTTATAGCAAGTGATCTCAAATAAATCTTTCTTACTCAACAAAGTGGTGCCCAAAAAATATTTGGACCCTAAGCAAAATTTTGTTTTTAAACCTGCTTATAATAACTCAAGGTTATGGAAACAAATAACTAAGGCAGGAGCAGTGGTTACTGATCATCTTACCTAGTAGGTTGGTGATGGGGATTTAGTTTCGCTGTCTAATAGGCTTTATTGGCTATTGTAGCAGTTTGGTTTGACGTATCCCTCTTTGAGGGTTTTAAACCTTATACTGCGCTTAATACTTTTGTTTAATCTCCTCAGTACACCTTAGGCAGGTGGTTAAACAATTTTCCAGATATTCAATTCCTTTATCCTGGTTCCCAAACATTATTTGATAGTCTGGTAACAGTTTAAGGGTCTATTCTATTCAAGATGGATCTCGCATGCTCCAATCAATAATGGGTCCCATTAGACAATCGAATGTTGAGGTATTTGGCTTAATGTGAAAATCCTTGCTGCTTCCTAGAGTAAAGTTGTTGTTGTGGAGGATTATTTAAGAAATTCTGCCAACAATTCATTTGCTTAAAACCAAACATTTACTTGCATATAAGGTATGCTCTTTTTGTGCATCTAATGATGAATCCCAAGATTACTTGTTTCTTTTCTATCCATTTTTCTAGAGCGTGCTAGTTTAGTATAACTATTGGTCTTAGAATAGATGTTTGTCCTAACATTTCCTTAAAATGTTGGATAGTTACTTGGTTTCTAAACTACAAAGATGCTGGTAATTTTATGACATACTTGCTTTTTCAATTACTAGAATCTTGATGTAACGTCCCAAATTTTGATTAAGGGTTAATGATGATTATAGTGAATATTCATGGAAATTAGATCTTGTGAATTTTGAAATATTCATATTCATAAGGAAATGGACAAATAAATTCAATAATTGAATTAAATTACAAATGTGATAGCAAAATCTTAATTTTGCCAATTTAGCCCAAGATTAATTATTTTCCAATTAATTGGAGTTAATTTCAATTAATTAAGGAAAATAAAAGAAAATGTATAAATTGAATTTTCTTGGTGGAATAAATTATGATTTGTGGAATAAAGTAAAAGCCCATATTTTTATTGGTGGATATTTAGGAGAAGGGAAATATTTACTTGGAAGATAAATATGCCAAGTGGCATCATCCAAAGCCAAGAGATTAAAATTATAATTGGTAAAGTTGGAAGAGGATAAGATCAAAGTACAAGGTGAGGTCATAAAACTTAATTTTGGAAGTAAAATAAATTGAGTACAAATAGGAAGATATTTATGAAGCTAATGCTTCATCTTTCTCATTCTCATTACATGACCAAACATAGAGAGAGAGAGAGAGAGAGAGAGAGAGAGAGAGAGAGAGAGAGAGAGAGAGAGAGGCTTCAAGAAGAAGTTTAGGAAAGCTAGAGAGAAGAAGGAGCAAAATCCAAAGGTAAGTCTTGTAGATCTTGTGATTAAGCTTCCCTTTTTGTCAAAGAGCTCCTCTAACCTTTTGATCTTCATGGAAAACATGGGGTAGCAAGCAAAATCTCAAGGTTTAGGGGAGAAAGGGAGGACGATTTTTAGAGAAAGAAAGTGAAGCAAACCAAGGTAATCTCAAAAACATCAACTCTTGTGGTTTATTGTTGTTGCTATTATTGTTCTTGGCTTGGTTTGGTATTGGTTGGTTGATTTTGTAAATTTGGAAAGTCCTAATCCTAAGGGGTTATGCTGCCCAAATTTTTTTGAATCATGGTTAAGAAGTGTTTAAGTGAGTCAATCAAGGATTAGAAGTGGAAAAGTACAAGTTTTGGAAGCTAAAACACAAAGCTCCATTTTTCTATTTTTCCTTCAATATTTCGGCCAGGACCAGATCTAGTAGTAGGATTTGGATTTTCATGAAATAAATGGTTCCATTGGACTTAGTGGGCAAAAATAAGTGGGGTTACAGTTGGGCACTTTTTCAGTAGAGGCCGAAAAAGCATAATTACGAAAACGCCACTGAAATCCCTAAATAGTGGCTGTCAAGGGTATTTTCGTAATTTGACAGTTAATTTGGTGATTTTAAGCCCGTAAATCGATTCCTTGGACGAAAATACTTTAGAACAGCCTTGGTCAAAATTTTAGGAAAACGTGCCATCGGGCCGGGGTCCCGGGGGCATTTTGGTAAATTTTCACCATAGGCTAATATAACCATAAGAAACACTATGGAAGAGTCTAAAATGATACTTGGATAGGTTATGACCTATTTCTTGTACATTTAATATTTTAGGACCGAGCCGGAAGCCGGAAGCGGCACGTTTTACGAGGCATACTAAAAAGGTGGTCTTTGAGATAGTACTTCCCAATCCTTTTAGGCGATTGTTAGAAACTTTCATAGCTACTTAAGGGACTTTAATGATAACCAAAACTAAGTGTTTTGAAGTCATTTGAGTATTGGAATAGGTGATAACGCGTCGTCCTTAATTATGATTATAGGATTCGGTATTTGCCCAGATCGTAGAAGGCCTACGCCTGATCAAGGACGGAAAGAACAAGGTAGTGACACTTTATCCTATATCATGTATATTGCATTGCTTGTTTGCATTAGTCATTGAATACAGTTATAGTAAAAGGACGTGGTGAAAGCCTGGCCTTGATTACAGATACAGTGAGGGGACGTGGCGAAAGCCCGGACTCGAATACAGATAAAGTGGAGGGGCGTGGTGTAAGCCCGACCTCGTATATAGTGAAGGGAACGTGGCAAAAGCCCGATCTCGAATATTGGTTGCTGCATTGTGATAAATGTTTACTTGCTTTGTATATATGCATCATATACGTAAACTGTTGCTACTGGGATTCTCTAGAATCTCATTCTTTCCAAATAACATTTTTAGATAGGGAAGTGGATCGAAGAGCAAGCAAGTCGCAATGGACAATTAGGACTGCCGGCGGTAGTCTTAGTTAGATATTTTGGTTTTATACTGAACTGGTTATCATTTTGGACAAATGTATATATTGAATAGATTTATAGTATTATAGTTTTGCGTAATCCCCAATATGGATATTGAGATGGGCAATGATGCCTTGTATAAACTATTGGATTAATGTTATTATCCCGGGTGAATGTCGGGAATTGTGTTGATACTCTGATATTATATATGTGACAAACCGAATAGGCCTATTGATTTTATAATTGAATGAACGGAGATCTAATTGTAAAGATATTTTATAAAAGTTTTAATTATCTTGGATCTCTTATTCAATTATTAAACGCGTTCAAACGCTAATCTCGGCCTGATTCTCGAAGCGGGGGTTACACTTGATGGCTTGCACACAATAGAATTTGTCATGCAGGAGGGCAAGTTACTCCCTAGCAAGTTATCAGATCGACACAAGTGAAAGCAAATGCTATTACATATCAGTTAAAACAATAGTCTCAAGTGGTCAACATTATAGAGGAGTATTCCCCAGCTGAGGGAGGGTAGCAGAATTTACGATGGTGGTATTCTTCCGAAAGGGATGTTATCTTTAGTATTAAATAGTTGATAAGGACGACACATTAAATGCATATCAAAATATTCTTCAACCAGAATGAGTTCCATGAATGGGCTTTCGTTCCTCAGACTCGAGTTAGAATCCTGCATCTATAATTGACGGCGCTTCGTGAGGTTATGGTCTTCATTTTAAAGTAGGAGTAGGTGGAGCAACCAAGGAATTTTCCTTTTCATTGCAAACTCATTATACAATATCATATTAAGACAATTACTTAAACCAACTGGGTCTAGTGGTGTTTGGCCTACGTAATGTATGTATTCTACTATGATATTTTGTATACTATGCCTTTTCGACATAATTGTGTAATTATATTTCATAAAAAAACACTAATTATAAATTTATTAAGTGAAAATATAATAGAAAATTAAATAAAAATAAATAAATAAATAGCATGAAAGAAAAGGAAGAAACAAAGCATAAATCATAAAATTTTAAAAACGGGTAGAGGTGGACGAGCCAATGTGGGTCCCACCCACTATTGTCAAAACCATATATCCCCACTCCCGATTCAATGGCTCTGCCGCAACTTCTTTGGTCCTTTCTTATGTTTTTTCATTCTCTTCTTCTTCCCTATTGCACCACCAGAGAGATATTTAGGTGAGTGAGTGAGTAAGTGAGAAATGTAACCCCCTTCCGTAATTGTATTCGAAATACGCGATTTCATTTTAATAGAGACCAATAACAATCAAATAACGTTTACAAACCCATCTACCAGACGGGGTTTTCATAAATATCTTTCGAAATCATTTATAACCTGGTCTCACATTCACATTCCGAATACAATTACTACACGAAGATAAATCACATTTAAATATATCAGAGTACGCAATATAATAATCCCGGCAATCCCGGGTTCCTTACATTAATTCAAGCCTTACAGGGCATATTCGCCCTTTACAATTTTCCAAATAAGGGATTACACAAATTCTCATATCAAATACATACTCGAATATACATTCCAACCTATACAATTATATATCCAAATATACTTAATCCCAAACATGCATTGATAACCAACTATCACAAGATTACAACTCGAACGAGTCCCGTCGCCCTTGATTGCTTGCTCCATCCTCGATCCACCTACCCTGTCTAAAATGGTTTATAGGGGAGGGTGATATTCGAGAGAATCTCAGTAGGGAAAACAGTTACCAATATGCATGCAAGATATGTGTTTAATGCATGACATGCTTGCATCACATAATTCATGTTCACACATTGACAAATCTGTAAGCTCAATGCTTCGAACAACATACTCATGGCCATAGCATAAATTGAAACATAGCTTCAAATCATTCATACATGTATCACATAATCAAGCAAGGCAATAACATGCATCAACACACTAACACAAATATCAGAGCATGCAGGAGAGGTAAGTTCCCTACCCTTGTTCTTTCCACGTAAGCTCCAGTACCGCTTACTCACGATCAAAGCGAATATCCAACCCTATAACCAAATCAAGGACATAGGGTCAATCTTGATTCCAAATCCTTACTTCCATATCACTTAAAGTTGGTTACCATTCCCAACCTTTAGGTAGCTATAATAAGCTCAATGAAAGCCTAAAGGATTGGGAAGTATTAGGTTGGAAATCACTTTTCAAAATCACCAAGTACTAAAAATGGGGGTTGGCTACAGCCAAGAACCCTCTGGCTACAGCCAAAATGCACACAGAAGGTTTTTGGCTGCAGCCAAGAATTTTTGGCTGCGGTCAAAACATGCACAGAAACTTTTGCGCTGCAGCCAAGATTTTCTGCTGCAGCCAAGGCAACTTCGAAAATTCATAATTAATTCTAGAAAAATCAAAATGAGGTGATCCTAAATCTAAATGAAAGATATTTAACTCCTCTTCATAGGAAAATTATGGATCATTACTGGAAATCACCAAACGAATACAGAATTATACACATATCCACACTGCTCCAGAATTATGTCTAGTTTCGACCTCAAACTTTGGGCAAACATAAATCCCAGTTCACAAAACAAAATGATACATTTGCCTAGTCAAGTTGTGTAAGATGTGAACTTCAAGATTGGAAATGATAAGATGTGAACTTCAAGATTGGAAAGTTTCATAATTTTCTGACATCATTTGCCTAGTTAAAACGTCCAACGATCAGACTGCTCAGACAGAATTCACACTGGACAGAATTTCCAAACTTTGCACACAATGTATCCAATCCAATCCAAACCAATTCCAATGACTAAATACCACAACATGACACCATTTTCAACAAAAATCACCATCCAATTCCACCATTCACATTCCACACGAAAATACCATAAAATCAGGGAAAAATTCACAATTCACCATACTTAACCAAAAGTCACAAAACTTAGATCAAAAAAGAAGCAAATGCTCACCTCTTCCTCTTTCCCAAACCAATTTCTTGATTCTTCATCTTTCCACTTTTGCTCAAGCAACAAAACACCTCCTTTCACAAATATAAAACCATAGAGATGAACCTCTCATCACTATGAATAAGATTATAGAAGGACATTAGAGCATTAGAGGACAAGAAACATGCCAAATCTCACCTTATTCTTTTCTCTTTCTTCCTAGCTTTGGGACGCCATGGAGTCTTGAGAGAGAGAGGGAGTGAAGATGAAGATGAAGGCAGCAGTTTTTGAGATGCCAAAACGTCCAAATAAAGAGAGGAAAGAGGGAAAATGAGTTGACAAATTGACCAAGATCCAAGGGTTCACATCTCGCCACTTGTCATGATCTTAATCCATCAACCATGAGCTCACATAGGCACATCTACACATGATTCCACCCTTTGATTTCTTGCACAAATCAATCCTAACCATTGGTCTTGAAGTTACCAATGAGTTTCCTCTTCGGTAACTGATCCATTGGTCGGTAACTTTACCGTTTTGCCCCTGATTATGGTAATCTCTCTTGGATCACCACCAAACACTTCATATCTTTCCATATCACCACATTATGCGCCCTCCCTCTATTTTAAGTCAATTTAGAGGTTAATCCATAATTGAACTTAAATACAGGGTTTTGGCGCTGCTCACAGCACATACGAATCACATTCGAATCCTAAATCACATCATATTCTCCAAAAGGGTTATTTATCACTAACCACACCCACTTTTGGAGTCATTAACCCTTAATCACAATTTGGGATCTTGCTAAAATGGGGCTTAGCAATCCAATAATCACGGGCTTATTCTCTAGCCTCGAGTCTCAAAAGCTGGGGTATTACAAGAAAAGGGAGAAATCTTGGTTGGGTACTCTTCTAAGGAGCTTGATTGATTTGTGAATTTGGTTGAGCTTAGAGCTTGGATTCTCATGGTAAACTTGGCTTTGGCGAGAGATAACCACTTGCCACTTGTTATGTATATTGGTATGTTGTTTGTGATTATTTTGTTAAATGATTATGAGAATGAGAATGATATATTGATATTGATTAAATATTTTAATGAGTACTTTCAAATGTTTATTGAGATTGAGAAAGTTATCATAACGTTAATGAGTATTTTGATAGAGATTTCCTTATGGAACCCTAAGATTTGAATTGTAATATATATACATATGAGTTGAGAATTGAGATGTTATGGCATGTATATAAAAATGATTTGAATAGCATGATATGAATGTGAAAGTCTTGAGAAATTCCCGTTGAGCTATTTATTAATTATTACTGTGATGGTTGGATTGGGATAAGATGGAATAGTGTGTTCTACCACGTGATGTAGCCTCCATTGGTGTACGATGGATGACTTTCTATTATCCCACTGGTTCAATGAGGGACAGTCTCACTCGTTCAATGAGGGACTGGCACACTGGTTCAATAAGGGGCTACGATACGCCGCTAGTTCAGCGAGGGGAAAAGACCCATGGTTTGGGCATGTGTTCTATAGATTTTGGTTGGTCCTCATCACATGACCAGCGGCTTTTGAGTGGCCCGTAACCTAGATAGTAACATAGCCCATAGGTTTAGTCAGCAAAAATAAGGCGGTTCGGTTGGACTGATGGGAGGCAACTTGGGAATTTATGATACGAAATTGGTGATATCAAAATTGTGATACAGAAATTGTGACATGGAAATTATAATATAGAAATTGTGATACAGAATTTGTGATGTAGAATTTGTAATATGGAATTTTTGATATAGAATTTGTGATATAGAAATTGTGATACAAAATTTGCGATATAAAACTTGTGATTCAGAAATTGTGATATGGAAATTGTGATACAGAATTTATGATATAGAAGTTGTGATATAGAAATTGTGATATAGAATTTGTGATGCAGAAATGGTGATAGAAAATTGTGATATGGAATTTATGATTTGGAAGTATGTAAATTATATCTCTAATACTTTATTATATGAACTATTCCACTTAGCATCTCACGAGCACATATTAGCATGTATGATAAGTTGGATAGCTGGTTACTGAGAATTTTGTCCCACCCTATTGCTCTTAACATTTTTAAGGTAATAGTTATTGTACTAGTTAGTTAGGGAAGGCTCTGAAAGCTTGATTATTGTGATAATCTTTGTAAAGCTTCCTCCTTTTTATTTATGTGATGAATTGTTGTGTATTGCCACTGTAGGGCTTATGTTGCATACTCTGATGTGATATTATATTTTAAATTATATTGTTTTCTATCATGGATAAGTAGCTCAAGTGGTTGTTTGGAAACAAATGTTGTTTCAATATTTTGATAATTGAGTTTGATATTGGGCTTATAGTCGAATGATTATATTCTGGACTTCAAGAAATCCAAATCCCAAGTGTGTTGATTAATTATAGTTTAGTTTGTGAAACGATGGGAAGAGTTTTACATCCATAATAGATTTTAAATGATTAATGGATACTTGACTTTTGACATCTTATAAACATTTGAGAAAGAAGAGTACTAAAAAATGAGTTTTATGTTACGCCCTTCTCTTATTCCTCACGTTTTTCAAAGTCTTTACTGAAAAAGATATGCGGTCCGGTGAGCAACACAAGAATAACATGAAAATACTGATTAAAAGTGCTCGATTATATAAAATTCCCCATAGGGGTTCGTACATGATAATTACCATCAATGTTGCCGTACAGGGCTATTATGGTGTTTAAACTCATCCTAGTAAAACATATACATCTTCCCATCTTCGTTCCACCACGGCAACCCTTTCGTGTAGTTATCTTCTTTAAGCTCTGCATACCTTTCGTATTCATCTGTCTAAATTGTTGGTAGGGGAGGGTGAGATTCCAAAGAATCTCAGTAGGAAATGGTACCAATATGCATGTTGGATAAGTGCTTAATGCATGACATGCTTGCATTACATAAACTCATGCTAACACAATGACATATCTGCGTGCTCAATGTTTCATGCAACAGAACTATGGTCATAATATAAATAGAAGCAAATCTTCAATCATTTATATATCTTTCACATAATCAAAAAAAGCAATAACATGCATCAATACACCAGCACAAATATTAAATACACGCAGGAGAGGTAAGTTTCCTACCTTAACCCTTTCTTGCCTCATAACGTACGCCACGTAAAGCATGTCGCAACTTGGCTCTCCACTCAATCCTACAATTCCAAATGTATTATTTAGACACTTCCATAGTGTTTCTGGTGATAATATGAGCCTATTATGAAAATTTACCAAAATGCCCCCGTGACCTGACCCGTCCCCGCCATACCGATCCAGCTATACTTTTTCTGAAATTTTGATCTGGGCTATACTGACATACTTTCACCCAAGAAATCCATTTCAGGACTCAAAATTACCCAATTCACTACCAAATGACAAAATTGCCCTTGGCAGCTCCACTTTAAGGGTTTCAGGGGCGTTTTCGTAATTATGTTTTTTTGGGCTTTTCCGAAAAGTGTCCAACTGTAACCCCACCTAATTTGCCCTCCTAAACTCAATGGAATCATCAAATCATTGAAAATTCAACTCTAACCCCATTTTCTAGTACTCACCAAAATCTGAGAAACTTTGGGTAAATTTGGGGTTTTTCGATTTCGACTCCGCAGACGTGTTCCTTTCTACTCCTAACCACTTTATTAACTATTTAATTAGGTTACAACTACCATTTAGACCAAATTTTAGTAGCATAAACCCTAGGTCAATACATTGCCAAAATTTAAAACCAAAGTCAATCCGGCGAAATTTCACATATTAAATTGACCACAGCATCCAGAACAATCAAAGATTGAAGTTTTGGAAGTTATCTCAAGCTCCCTCTGGCTTTTAATCTTCTTGGCCGAAAACCCTATCTTTCTTACACAAGAATTTAAGCTTCATAAACCTTAAATCACATGAAAGAGTAGCTTAGGAATGGAGTTATATGCGTTTGGTACGAATTCACCAAAGAAATCGACCTACCTTATGAGTTTTCTTTTCTTTCTCTCTATAGAATTTCTCAACTCTTTCTCTCTCTTCCTTGCTGAACTTCACATCAATTTTGGCTAGAGGAAGAACAAGGAAATGATTTTATCACGTCTTATGCTTATGTCATCATGAGATTATGCTTATGTCATAATTTCCATTTTCGGATTTTTGGTAGATTTTCTGCTCAAAATTTGAAAAATCATAACTAATTTTAGAAAAATCAAATTGGAGTGATAGCCAAATGTAAGCCCCGACCTCATGAAGGCCGTGATTAGTGTTTAAAGCATGTTTTAAAATTGAATAAGAGATTGAGGGTAATTAAACACTTTTTACAAAACCTGTACAATAAGATCTCCATTCATTTTGAAATAAAAACAATTAGCCTGCTTAGTTTGTCACAAATACAATATCTGAGTGCTAGTAAAATTCCCAACATATACCTAGGATAATATCAGTAATCCAAGAGTTTTATAGGGCATCATTGCCCATCTCAGTTTTTCATACCGAGGATTAACAACAATACTATACTATGGTCCATAAAATGTATATACAATTATCCAAATGATAACCAAAAACCAAAAAGTTAAGACTACCACCGGCAATCCTAGTCGCCCTTGCTCACTTGTTTGTCTCGAGATCCAGTTGCCTTGGCTAAAATTGTTAATTGGAAAGAGTGAGATTCAAAAGAATCCCAGTAGTAACATTCCACGTATATGATGCATAATTAAACAAAACATGTAAGCATATATCACAATTCAGCAACACAATATTTAAGGCCAAGCTAACTGCCACTTACCCAATCAGTAATATTCAAGGTTTATTGTCATGCCTCGTAATCCCACCAGCCCGCAGGCATGGTCCTCCACCATGGATTAATCCCCCCATGTGGCCGCAAGTCACAACTCATAAAGATTCAAGGTTTATTATCATGCACCATAATCCCACCACCTTGCAAGCACGGTCCTCCACCATGGGTTGAACCCCCTATGTGGCCGCAAGTCACAACTCACAAGGATTCAAGGTTGGACTACCCGCCACTACCCAATCAATCATTCAATGATAAATACAAACAAGCAATGCATTAAACATGATATAGGAGAAAGTGTCACTACCTTGATCTTTCCGTTCTTGTTCAGGCACAGGCCTTCTACGCTCTAGGAAAATATCAATCCTATAGTCACAATTAAGAACGAAAGGTTATCACTTATCCCAATACTCAAATGACTCCAGAACACTTATATTTAGTTATCATTAAAGTCCCTTAGGTGGCTACTAAAAGTCCAAATAAGTGCTTAAAAGGTTGGGAAGTACTATCTCAAAGACCACCTTACGTTAGAGAAAACTTTTGATTTTTGGGTGTTGGCCGCGGCCAAGAATCTTTGGTTGCGGCCAAAAATAGGTCATAAACTTTCGAGCTGCGGACAAAATCAGGTCAGAGAGTTTTGGCTACGGCCAAAAGCAAGTCAGAAGCTTTTGGGCTGCGGCCAAGGACTTTTGGCGGCGGCCAAGAAACTTGCAGTTTCTAATCTAAACTTCCAAAAATTATAACTAATTCTAGAAAATCAAAATGGGATGATTCTACAGCCAATGGAAATCTATTTAAGTCCTCTTTATAGGAAAAATATGAATCATTGCTTTCTATACTCACAAAAATACAGAATTCAACAATTCTCCTTGCTATTTCAGAATTGATCCCAGTTTCAACATCAAACTTTGTAAATTCATAACTCCTACCACACATATCAAAATGACATCCATAATATATAAAATTAAATCTTGACATGTCTACTATTAGATTGGAAAGTTTCAGAATTTTTCGTCATCATTTACCCATTCAAAATGTCCATGCAAATTGATTGCCTGCATAGGGTTTTACTTAACAGAATTTCCCAATTTCCAACATGTGTTTCCAATGGTTCCAAAATTCACATCCAACACTACTCCCACATAATTTTTCACAAGGAACATAATGACAACCTCAAAATGACCAAAATCACAACCCATTGACATATTCTACTTTGGGACACATTTCAACATAAAACCCCAAAGTTGCCAAATTCCATATTCAAGACTCCAAACTATTTTCATTGTTCAAATGACTCAACCAAATATCATTTCCATCACAACACATCATGTAATCCTCACACTCCATAATACACAAAAATCGGGGGAAATTTCAGAAAAATCAATGCTCAACCAATAACCACAATATATATATATCAAAAGGGAGCTATCACTCACCTCTTTCACTTTCCCAAACTTATTTCTTGATTCTTCAATTTCCAACTTTTCTCAAACATAAAGGCACCTCCTCTTGAAATTCTAAAACCATAGGATGAAAGCTCTTAACAAGAGGAACAACCTTAAAGAAGAAGGTTTGAGCATTTGAGGTCAAAATCTTACCTTAATCTCAAGCTTTTATTTTCTCTTTCTTCCTTCAACTTGAACAAAAGTGGAGAGAGCAAGAGAGAGAAAATGAGATGATGAAGATGAAGATGGAGGAATCAGAATGTTTTTCCCCATGCCCATACCATACGCATAAAAGAGGGGGGGAGAGAAATGATTAAACAATGCCTATTTGACTTTCTTACCGACTTTTCATCATATTTACTTGCCACTTGTCCCAATCTCATTATTTCTCACCAAATAAGTAACCACATTGTTACACTAACTACTCCATTAGCCATTTAGTCACACTCCTCATTTATCTTAGTTAGTAATTAATTTCTTCATTAATCACTTACTAATTGACTGATAATTTCCATTCTTTCAATTTCTCCATTGATTATGGCATATTAACTTATATTGCCACACAATACATAATTAAATTTTTTTTCCTTCTTCCATGCACCTTTTACCTTTATTTTAGCTCCAAAAAAATTACTTTGTCACATAATTATGCTAAGATACAGGGCGCTGGGCATTTCCAATAATTAATTCGGGTCTCAAATCAACTTTAATTCACAAAATCATTCTCTAAATATTCATTACAACCTCTTAAAAGGTCATTAGCCCTTAATTAAAATTTGGGGTATTATACCAAAGGTTATAGAACCCTTATTGAGTCTAGTTCCAAGAAAAAATATAGCTTTTAGCCAAATGGAAGCACAAAATTCCCAGATTTTCAATCTTTACATGTTGTTCCAGAAAATTCACAGTTTTTCTAATCTGATTTAAAAAATTCATAACTTTTTGTATATAGTTTCAAATGATTCATATAACCTATCAAATTAAAGCTTAGGATGTCTATTTTCACCTTGTAAAATTTCATTATTTTTGGTAATTATTTGGTAATTCAAAATCACATGGCAATCTCACTGCCTCGCCGGAAATTTCACTGGCAACATAATCACATTCTCCAAAATTCACCCTTCCATTTTATTGAATGCCACAAATGTTTACAAGGCATATTGGGGAATAAAATTTGAAGTGTTACATTTTATCTGTGGGCTTGTTGTTGACTATTCCATTATGAGCTTCAAGAAGCTCAAGGCCCAACTGTTGATTGAAATGATTTTATAAATGTGTTGATTTAAAATAGCTTTGTGCAAAGGTTTTATTGTCCATGATAAATTCTAAACAACTCGTTTATTCTTTTCCATCATGGATAGATATTTGCAATTATTTAAATCATTTATAACCATGGTAGCGTTTTCAAATTATTAGTTAAACTCTTTTTCTATCATGGTTAACTTTTGAAAGATGAGTTGTAATTTTTTTCTACTATGATAGACCTTTGAATTTAAGTTTTCTCTTTTATGCCATAGTCATTATCCCAATGTTTGTTTAAATGTATACATAATTAAGTCCACAGGAAAGGATTTTACACTAATAAGATTACATGCTCAAATTTCATGAATGAAAAAATTATATTAAAAGGATTATTTTATTTTTGTTTGATATTGTATGTGTATGTGTGAGATTCTCTTATCATATTGCATCTAAAGACTAGAGTTGCAGCTTAAAAAACAATATATTTATCATATCATCTTGAACAATTTATGTACTTATGATTTTTCAATTAAAAATTGATAAAAAGAATAAAAAACTTTCTTCAAGCCTAATGATTAATTTATGTTAAAAAACTCATTATTAAGTAAATTAATTTTGTACCAACAAAAGCCTAGCATAATTGGTAGATAGCTAGGTTAGAATACCGCCTAAATTCTACAAAAAAAATGTAAACTAATTTTGTTTATAGAAAAAATACCCCTAATGGATTGAAGACCATATCAACGAGTCTTCCATCTTGCAAATAAGGCATATCTTGTTTAAACCCTAAACCCTAAAGCCTTGTATGAATGTAGGACAGATATTTGAATGCTCACTCGGGTTGGTAGGGGGTATGCTAGGTAGACATTATCGAATAGCACCTTTTGATGAGAGATATGAACAAGAGGCTTCAAGAAAACTAGTGTTTTCTGAATTATATGAAGCTAGTAAGCAAACGACGAATCCATGGATATTTGAACCTAAGTATCCGAGAAAAGCAGAATATTTGATGGAAGAAAAGGTGGTCCTTTTGAACAGCCTATTATAATAGGAGAGCCTTATATCTTGAAATTAATTCATCAAGTTGATGATAAAATAAATGGATATTCTAGTGGACATTATGCACTTGTTACGCAACAACCCCTAAGAGGAAGGGCAAAGCAAGAGGGACAACAGGTAGGAGAAATGGAGGTTTGGGCTCTAGAGGGATTTGGTGTTGCTCATATTTTACAAGAGATGCTTACTTGAATTGGATCATATTAGAGCTCGCCAAGAAGTACTCGGGACTACGATCATTGAAGGAACAATACCTAAACCTGAGGATGCTCTAGAATCTTTTCGATTGCTTGTTCGAGAACTACTATCTTTGGCTCTGGAACTGAATCATTTCCTTATATCTGAGTAAACTAATTTTGTTTATAAAAAAAAATCAAATGTTAGTTTTTATAAAATTATTTGATATATAGAATTATTAAGTCAAATTCAAACGTTGGCAAAAAAAATTAGTTGAATTCAAACATTGTGAAGCCTAATTAAATATAACGCTCTAAATACAATTTTCTCGATTTACAGGGCTTTGAATCCACAAGTTGCTTAAGGGGAATCAAAAGTAAATCAATATATACCTATCTATCACATTATTAGAAATGTTGTAGTAATAGCTTCGTTTAACATGGTCACCATTCAAAACATTTGATTATCAATTTGTGGTGAAACACTGTTAAGTTTAATGGTTATTAACTAATTGTACTGATTATTAAATAATTATTACTTGATGTTGTAGGTACTGGTATTCCACTTTATTAGGAGTTGCAAATGGAATGGCAAAGTTTGATCTGGACAATGTTCCAGAAAAAATTATAAAATACAAAAGCATACGTGAAAAGGAATCACTAACAATTAATCATTACTTTAAAAATTGTGAAAATACTCAATGTAATAATTTGATTAATTTTATATATTTTTAGCGAATTCATTAAGGATGTAAATATGTAGCTTGCATTCTTAGAATATGAATAGTCATATGTAGGCAATAATATATGTAACATTAAGAAAATCAATTAAATTTAAAGACAGCATTCAGAAGTCATTAACCATCTTCGAAATGCAAAGAGATTAATCCTTGTAAATTATGAAATCCTTAAAACCCTATAAAAAATAAAGTCATTTGATGGAAAAAAGTTAATTCAATGTTAATTATGAAATAGTAAATGTGATTCTAAACTGACTCACTTTTATGCCTTTGTAAATATTGACATTTTGACAACTTATTAACACTTAATTAATAATAATTAATTATAATTAATTTAATTAATATGTCGTAGGAAAATTTCTTTGCAAGCTGCAAGATTTATACGTGTTCTCATGTAAGCCTTCTCTCCACTCATTTAACTTTTGTTCTTAAAAATATTACAATACAAAATGGCAAGTTTTCTCCATGATCTTTAAAATATTGAAAGTACACCTAGGTCATTTTATTGCATGTTTTCTCAGGAAGTTTCTTTCTTACATAAAGACCCCACCATTCGCTACTTGGAAAGTTGGCATAATTATGGTGTGGATGAGCATGTCAATCATAAAATTTCCTTATACATGTAGCACTTTCATGTCATTCCATATATATATACAGCTGACTTGTATACAATTTCCTCCAAAAAAAACTGTCTTCATATGATTTCATTATTTATCATGTATAGGGGATCACTCATACTATCATTTGTGTTCTTAGCAAGGTTATCAAACCCAGGCTGGCCTCTAAACCAATCGAGGTAAAAGGTTAAGGGTCAGTGGATCAGCTTAAAGTCAACCCAGGGTCAGACCGGTGGAGAAAAAATAAAAACTAATTTAAATTCTTATTGTAGTATCATACCATCCAAAATCAATTCAATATCTTGAATCACAAACAAAATAATCATATACTTATCCCAACATTCTTTACAATTTCTTTGACATATCGGCATCATAGTATCAATCTACCATCCAATGACATAAAATAATTAATAATCATAAATATTTTTTCTAGCAAATTATCAAAACATATAGATGATAACAAAATATTCCAACCTACAATTCTTTAATCATTAAACTAATAGTTATTAACAAAAAAAATTATCATTCACTTCGACTAATATTGTCATTTACACTAAAAAAATATTATTAGTAATTTTTTTAAAAGGCAATCAAATAAACCAAACAACTCACCTAAGTTGACCGGGTTGAGCCCGAGTTACCCAAGGTTGCACAAAATTCCGGGTTAAGGAGCAGCCCGGACTAGTTTTACGGCTGGGTTGTCGGTTTCCGGGCACACCCGGCTAGTCTGATCCAGGTTTGATAACCATGGTTCTTAGAGATGAAGTAGAAGATGATATTTACAAGAGATACACCAAACATCAACAACAAATTAGCGTCATGCTGATTTGGTTCTGCATAATTATTCTATATGAGGAGACTAGAGAACATTCAATTGACGAATCATCATATTGATATTTTCATTATTCAAGTGAACATACTCTACTTTTGGTTATTTTCCTTTGCAAAGAACTTTTTGTTATGATATATCACGTTTATCATTTATTTTAAATATCTTTAGTAGAAGAACATAGTACCTATAAACAAATGTTAAACATGATTTAGCAAATACCTTGAATTAAGATTATTTTATTCATCTTGAATTAGAAAATTTAAATTTTGAAGATGACATGAACAATACATACCATCTTGTGCATCACACGGGAAAATATCTAGTTTCACTAATTATTTGACAAGGCATTTTAGATTTTATTGTGACTCCTAATACTAAATGTTTCAGAATGTATAACTCCAATGTAAAACAAAAAATATTGAGTCCAAAATTTTTGAGTGAAAGATATTCAATTTCTCAAGCAAGGTCAAGAACTTGCACAAAAAAGAGTGATTATTTTCCTATGGTTTAATTTTAATTTCAGCTGGTATTTGAACCTAAATTCAATTATCTTTAAGCTAGTTCCATTAATTGTTAGTGTGTAATCCAAAATATAAAATAAACCGTAGATATTGATGTCCTTGGAGGCTTTGGAAAAAGTCGTGTTTAAGTGTGGATTCCATGTAGAGAAATAAAACTTTTTTTTAAACTGTTAAAACATAAGTTACAAAGAAGCATAATAATATACAGATGTCTCTCAAAAGATATTGTAGAATCCAACAAACATTTCTAGTTTGAGTAATTATTTTTATGTGTGATAGTTTAACCAACTTGCAATGGATAGGAAAATGATTGGGATAATCGACATGATTTTGTTGGAGGATAAGAGTCATTGCTTCATAGAGTGCCTGTAGTTGCAATTGAAGGATTCCAAATTTGAACGAAGGAGTTAACAACCAATGGTGAAAGTGAAGATTATTGAAAAGGATGGTAATAGAAATGGCACACCCATAATTGTTAGTGTTACTGAGCTTGAAGTAAATATCCCACTTGCAAGAACAATTTTGTGGGATAGATTACCAATTTCGACATTGTATCTCTTGTTAATGAAAAGTATCCTCTTGTTGATGTCGTTGCGCCAGAAATTGATTAGTGAAGGCATGTGCTTTAGCTTGTGCTGATTTAATGACCTACAAATAAGAAATGATGGGACCTGTATGACAAAGTTTGTTTCTTGCAAACTAGAGAGAATTTAAAATCTAAAAAGGTAAATAGGTCAAAAAGTTACTAGGGTTATTGTGGCTTATCAACCATGTCTCTATCCAATCTTGTAACCTTTTATCAAGGATAAAGTCAATCCTAAGACCAACATTACAACCAAACCAATAAGCCCTGAAAAATGGACAATATAAGAATAGATGTTCTAAAGAGTCATCATTGTCATTACCAAAGGAACATACTACCTCCGGTCCTAAATATAGGACATAGTTTGTAGTGCAAATTGCACTACAAACTATGTCCTATATTTAGGACCAGAGGGAGTACCTCGATAGAAGCCAAGTGTCGATGACATAAGAACTGATTGGTGGGCAAGATACATCTAACAATCTTCCACTAGAGCAAGCGAATCCTAAGAGGTAAAGACAAGTTCCAAATTAAAGTACATACCTTATTACCTAATTGATTGGATTGTCCATATGTAAATTGAAGAAGTCTATATCAATCTCAAACAGTATATATTCTTGAATTAATAGGAAACCATCTAATAATATCAGGGGAACTAAATAAAGGAATTGGGTGTTTAAAAATTTCTTGAACCACTTACCCACGGTAGGGTGAAGATAATAATTGGATATTCCAAGATCCTTTAGGGCACAGTATAAGGTTAGATACCCGAAGATGAGGATATGCCAGACCACACTACTGCAGAGGTCACCAAAGCCAACTATTAAGAGATATAGAAGTACCCTCACCCACTTGCTAGATAAGATAGTTAGTAACAATATCACCCGATTTAATAATGTTTTTCCATAGTGATGAGCTATATAAATGGGCGTAAATATATAACTATGCTCTGGATTCAAATATTTTTGTAACATCAGTGTACTAAGGAAAATTTGTTAAAAATGACTTGCCACAAATGCTTTGCTAAGAATGCGAAATTGCGGGCATCTACTTGGACAATTTGGAGACCAATATTCATTTTAGGAAGACATAACTCACCCCATTGGAGAAAATGAGCCACATTTGAAGTTTTCATTCGATCCCACAAGAAATTTGTTATCTTCATTTCTATTGCATAACATAATTTTGAAGAGAACTTGAGACACGAAAAGAGATATACCAATAAAGATGACAAAAAGTGTTTTATCAAGACTAAACAACCTGCTTGTGATAGCAAATTATCCTTCCAGCCTACAAGACTGAAATAAAACTTGAAAGTGGAAAGCAATTAGTGCAACATTTTGCTCATCTAAACGACGAAAAAGCATTTTGTAATATCATTATCCGACTCTGCATTAAGTGAAATACATAAAAATGCACTCCCCTTGAGCGCTTCATCATCTTGGGCTAAGCAAGAAACTAGAGCCCAACTTCACACATGAACTAGACAAGTGCACTATCACTTTGAAACCCCAACAGCTGGTCCAAAAAAAAAAAAAGGAAGAAACCCAACACATCTATAGCCAGTGGAAAAGCCTTATCTCATATATATTTATATATATATAGAATGGCCTTTGACGCATAAATTTTACAGCTGGCATGTGTAATAAGACTTCATCTTCATTCTACCAGAGAATTATTCCCGTTGCATAGCCATATATATATATAGATATATTAGCTCTGGATAGCGACTCCGAAAGGAACTTCCATAGTGGGTATGATCTTCTCTGGTTCTACAGCTTTGTTCTGGTTGTCGTAAGAAGAAACATGCACTCCAAGTGCTGCTCTTCCAGAAGGATCCAGATTGTTCGACCAGGCTGCGTCCCACTCCACTGCTTTCGCCGTGCTGCAAGCAACACTCGCGCCCCCCGGAACAGTAAGCCTCGCAGAATTCTGCAAAGCCAAGAGGTCAATTATGAATAAAAACAGCCTCACATGTTGAACTTGTCCATTTTAAAATTAACACAAGATGTCTTCACTTTCATCCTTAGTTATGGTTTACACTTTTAAAAGTTCTGATTATGATTAAGGTTTCTGTAAATAAATAGATTTGATTGATCAAGTTACCTGTGGGAAGAATCTCTCAAAGATCATTCTATAATAGTAAGCCTCTTTGGTGGTTGGGGTATTGTGGGGGAAGATGTTAGCAGCATTGAGCATCATTTTGTCACTCACCTATTAAGACAATTTTTTTTCAAAAAAAAAACAAACAGTTATAAGATACAGCACTTGAGTGACTTCAAGGATCAGACATAAAGTTTAAAAAAAAAAGGATAATGAGAGATCTGTATTTACATGTTTTGCAGCATGGGCTTTAAGGCCATCAATCCAACTATAGCCAACCCCATCACTGAATTGTTCCTTCTGTCTGTATAAAATGTGCTGCAAGAATTCGATGACATTAGATTAATAGTTCAAACGGATTAATTCGGTACTTATCTACAAAAATTGCAGCACATTGCAGTATACCTTTGGAAGATAAGGATGCTCTTCATCGTCAAAGGCTTTCCTTAGAACCCACTTTTCAATGCGGCCTTCATCTCGTTTTATCTGCACAGATTAATAGGTTAACCCAATTTGTAAAAGTCTGTAACTTTCAAAGTGATGATCCATTGATCATAGCAAGTCCATACCATTTTAAACTCAGGATCAATGCTCATTGCAACATTGATAAACTCCTTGTCCAGAAATGGGACTCGAGCTTCCAGACCCCAAGCAGATGTTGCTTTATTGGCTCTCAAGCAATCATACTGATGAAGTGCCTTAATCTGCACAGAATTAAAAAAGGAAAACAATTCTTACAACCTTTACGTCCCTGCCCTCAAATCATTCAAGCAATAAACAAAATAAGTATGTGTGTCTGATATAAGACCTTGCGGCAAGTTTCTTCATGGAACTCCTTCTTGTTAGGGGCCTTGTGGAAGTACAGATACCCACCAAAAATCTCATCTGACCCTTCTCCAGAGATAACCATTTTCACTCCAAGGGATTTAATCTTGCGGGACATGAGGAACATGGGAGTACTAGCTCTTATGGTAGTCACATCATATGTTTCTATATGATAGATAACATCCTCAATGGCATCTATGCCATCCTGCATACACAGGGCATAAATATATTTTTAAGGAATGGCAATTGTAAACTAAGGGGCCCCAAATGTTTAGCTGGAAAGTACTATATCCAAGTGTGAATACCTGGACAGTGAAGTGAAACTCATGGTGAACAGTCCCTAAATAGTCTGCAACTTCTTTTGCAGCCTTCAGATCGGGTGAGCCCTGCTCATTATAAAAGAATGCATTAGACCAAACCATTATTAAAGAACTGTGATTTTTAATTTAGAATAGACACAAGAACACTTATATAACCCACCTCAAGGCCTACACAGAAGGAGTGTATTTTTGATCCCCACTGTTTGCCAGCTTTTGTATTAGCAAGGTAGCGAGCGGTGATGGACGCAACCAGGGATGAATCCAAACCTCCAGACAGTAAAACACCAAAAGGCACATCTGTCATCAGCCTCTTTATGACTGCCTGTAATCACAATCATTACATAATTGGGAGGGCCAAGTTCGAGTAAAGAGAAAAAGTTCTACATTGGATTGATGTAGCCTAGAAAAGATGCTTATGACTTACAAGTGAAAAAAGACCTACAGATTTAACTCCTCCAAATTTTGGATCATTGAATTTTCAAAACAAAGGAACCAATAAACTTTTGGGACTGTATTAAACTCTTTAAATCTCACCTTCTCAAAAGCATGCCTCAAAGCTAAGGGATCATAAGGGGCTGTTGGAACGATCTCAGAGAACCATGGAGGATTGTACCACCTACGGAAGCCTCCTTCTTTGCTTGAGTATAAGTGGCCAGGAGGGAACGACTCAAAATGTTCAGAGTCATCGTTGAGTCCTTTCATCTCAGATGAAATCCAAACAGAGCCTGCTCATGGAGAAAGGCGTCAGAATATATATATATATATATATATATATCATACAACTTGCTCAAATGAAACTTGGAACTGGAAAATTGAAGATAAACTCTGGGCACATCAAAACATTACCATCCAGTCCCCAGCCAATGTAAAGGGAAGTGACACCAATAGCATCTCTCGCAACTATGAAGCTGTTGTCTCGGGTGTCCAGAAGAACAAATGAAAAGATGCCATCCAGCATGTCCACAAAATTTTCTCCATATTCCTCATACTGTTAAATTAACATTAAATACAAGAGTTTAATCAGAAGTCATGATTTACAGCCATTTTTAATCTCAGAGAACTTAAAATGGAAAAGATATAATTTCTTCTGTATGTGTGATTAAGATGACTAACCAAATGTGCAATAACATCACAGTCACTGCCTGTCCTGAACTTGTGATTGGACAATTGTTTCCTCAGATCTTCATGGTTGTATATCTCTCCATTCACCTGTTTTAAAGCAAATCATCTATTTCTTTCAGTCATAATTTTCCAAGGTTCAATTCCAAATCACTCTCAGCCAGGCAAATATTTATTCTACTACCTTAATACCTTTGAAATATAGAGTACTATAAAGCAGCTGTTGTCTAATTCAACATAACAAGATAAAAATCATGGCTTTGACCAAAAACCATGTAATAATACATGCAGAGAAACATTCAAGAAAGAATAACTATTAACAATATATACCGGTTATGTATTATTTTTTTAAAACAAGAATTATGTTATTTTCTCTCCATTAACATCACATAATTATAGAGAATCTACATGTGAGGGAATAGGGCAAAATCCTCTCTCTATGAATGAATGGTGGTGTGGCCTTCAGTATTGAAAGGGAACTTTGCTAAATACATTACCCTAGCCAAAAGTGGATATACTCAATTTTTTGTCCAATATACCAAAGTAGTGTGAATGGGAGTAATCACTGGCTCAATTTTTTGTTTAAAGTATGGCCTACCGTGACAGCAACAGTTTTGTCTTCGTTAAAGAGAGGTTGATCACCAGAAGCAGGATCAACAACGGCCAGCCGTTGATGGGCCAAGTAACAATCACCATGTTGATGGAGACCACTCCAATCAGGACCACGATGCCTCAATCTGTGACACCAAAGCAGATAACAGTAATTCAAACTACACTTTCTGACAGAAGCATTCATATTATAACTCTATGCACTTTCGTGTTTCAAAGTCAATAAACAACTCCAACAATTGGATAGCAACCTGGCCCCACACTTCCCACTTAATCAGTTAATTGTGTTCGCAGTGACCAGAATAGAATATATTTCCCAGTTGCCCACTTGAATTTACAAAGTCCTGAGTGATTATCCTCCTCTAATGATGCTAGTTTAATCCTGAAGGTGGTCAGTGGGCCCCAATACAAAGAAGTAATTGTAATTAAAGTCTTCATAATTTTAACTTATTCTCCCATTAATATATTTGACGGTCTAGAAGCCATAACTGTAGAAACACGAAAAAGAAGGATTATATCATCAAGGCCCCACAATTATTCTTAAACATCATTAATGATTTCCAATATATTTCAATTCAAGAGAAGGCATCAACCGTTTCTCCCAGACTTTTTGAACAAAAAAATAAGAAGGTAGTTCAAACAAACACATAACAGACTAAAATCTTGGCTGGGTTTCTTGCTAATAAGGAAAATACATAAACCATGAAAGCTGAACAGAAGCATCAACATATCATATAAACACAAACGCAATGAAAAAACAGAGAAAAGCAGC